>OZ012735.1:519719090-520319090 GCA_963859935.3 Lathyrus sativus | reverse complement strand
TCTCCATTGAGTGAAGTATGCCTCACCTCATAGTCATATTCACTTGTACGCATGTAAACAAGTAACCATTTTAATGTTAGTCTATGTAAATAGTTAGCCATTTGAAAGTAATATTCAACAAATCAACAATGTTACCTCACAATCCAATTATTGGTTTCTGTGACTCCTTTTCCATCCTCTTCTTGATGTTAGGTAGTATGATGTCGTCATATTTGGTAATATTTTTCCTATTGGATTCTCATATATGCATTAGATATACTCTAATCCCTTTAAGAAATAACCATATAATCCTATAATAGGCATGCCCTTTAAAAAACTGTCCTTGCAAGCTTTGAGACATACATACATCCTCTGAAAGTAAGGATTCAATTGACTAGAGTTTTCACTGCTTTCCCCTTGAACCGGTTAACTTGTAATCTTCATGGTTGATCATGGGCTTGCCTTCAAGAGTTCATAGCCATGATCATGGACTCTTCTATACTGCTCTCTAAAAGAACCATCCACAATATCAACAACTAGTATCTTTTTTCTATATGTCAATGTCTTATTAATCCCAACATTCAATTTTTCACGTGTCTTCTCCATAATATCAATCAACTTCAAAGTTGGATTCTCTCTAACACTTGTTTGAATCTTCTTGCCCAACCATTTTGAATTGAGGAACCTAATCTTATGATCCCTACTACATGTATGGTTGTCCATAATTATCCTCAATTGCCAAGTATCCTCACCTTTAATATTTACACAGTAAGCCTCCCATGGGCAACCTGCCTTACATTTTACCATCATCCTTGCTTTATCATTTTTTGTAAATTTCAAGTTTCTTCCTTCCTGAATGGCATATGTTCTTATTGCCTCTTGAAACACCCCCTTTGTAGAAAAATATGTACCAAGTTCCCATTTGTAGTCTTCCATTCTTTATGGAAGCTTAAAGGTTACAAAAGAATCCTTTACAACCTCATCATTCTCACTGTCATACTCAGTAGGCAATTTATCACTGTCATGCTCCTCGATGTCACTTAAACCTCTCAAATTGTTCAGATTTACCTCACCATCATTATCAGCACCTACATCCCTAACAATGACCTTTTCATTCCCTTTCCCCTTCCCTTTCCCCTTTCCTTTCCCTTTTCCCTTACCTTTCCCCTTCTCCTTACTTGTTGTATTCACTTCATCCTCATCAACTACTACCTCTCCATCAATATCTATATCATTCTCTAGGTCTTCAAAATTAACATTCAAAGCACTGTCATCACTTCCATCTTCTGGCACATCTCCTTAGTTACATATAACTACCTCATCTTATTCTTAGTTACAGATAAGTCCTTTATTGATTTCATCTACTCTAACATTCATCCCTACACCCACATTCTCCTCAATTTCATAGGTGGTCCCCACATCATCCATACTGTTACAATTTGTTTCCTCTTGACCCATATTCTCTTCAGTTTCACAGTTGGTCCACATGACCAACATTTTCTTCAATTCCAACATTCTCTTCAATCCCAACATTCTCTTCAATTCCAACATTCTCCACAACTTCGTCAATTATTGTCCCCTCTTCCACCACATCTTTATCCAGTGTGGTCTCACCTTCATTACTTCCCCTTTCATATACTTTACCAACCACATCTTCAGCCAATGTGGTCCCATATAGATTATTAACCATATTAGGCCCTTCACCACACATATCTTTACCCAATATGCTCACATCTGGTAGTGAGAGTATAAGTTCCTCAATAACATCAGGTTCAGATACAGGATGTGTAACATACAAATGGCATTCCCTAGTTAACACTTCAATTATTCTCATCTTATCAATCTCCTTATCATTCTCTAACTGAACTATATCATTAGTAATCATGTCATCATAATACCAAAGCCTATCTATAGTAGGGTAACCTAACTCTCTTAACTTGTCCAATATTTCAAAGTAACTCCAATAATCAGGATTAGCATCCCATATCTCCTCTAACCCTACATAACCTGACTTGGTAAAATTTGCAAACTCCATAGAAAACTCACCAGAATGATGAACAACACACTTAAACATACTCTCTACGACCTAATCAACCTACATATAGTATCATAAGTACTAATTAAGTTAGGTATATAAGAAAGTTAACATTTTTAGTTACGTATTTGTGCAAGTTCGTACCTTAGGGTTTTTTTTTGCAGACGAATGAAAGAATGAAGTTCTTCTTCAATGGAGGTTCAATTGAGGGTTGTTATCGTAAACGTCGCTATCATCATCGTCAATAATCTTCATCTTCAAACAAGTGTTGTTGTAAACAATGTAGCTGCTATCCTACTCTCTAAACCTGAACTTTCATCCAACAATGTAAGTATGCCCTAATATGTTTCACCTTCTTAAAATGGATGTTAAGTGTAACATAAATTCACCTCATCCATTAAAAAAATACAGAATATCCACCTAAGCCATTTTAAGTCCAACAATGCATATTCTAACGTTTTTCCAACCAAAACTAACATAAAGGACTGATATATGTAACAGAGTATAAGTTAGTGGACCACAATGTAACATTTTTATCTTAAGGGACCAAAGCGAAACAAGGACTAAAGTTAAGGGACTAAAAGAGGTATTAAGCCATATTATTATTATTCTTTATTATTTATTTATATGTCAATTGAGACTCAGTGTCATTGGGACCATATTGCCCGTGGTCGGCACTAGTTTGGAATTCAAGACATGATTATAATTTTGAGCTCGACATCTTCGGGACCATTATACTGGTGATTGATGTCACACTGGAGCTGTAATATGATTTTGAGCTTGGCGTTGTTAGGACCACTGTGTCGGTGGTTGACGCCATATTGGAGTTTAGGCATTATTGTTTGTAAAACTATGCAATTTTTTGGCTTTAAGGCATCTGAGAGAAATTGTTAAAAATTGACAAAGAAAATAACATTTTGCATGTTGGATCACATTGGCATTCTATTCTCTTGCCACACTCTACACTGATGACCAATTGATAGAGGCCATAGTATTTGTAACCACGGAAGGTTATATGTCAATGAAGAATATAATAATCGCTATGATTCGTTACTGGTTGGCTTTTGTTGGGCGAAGTCATATTCAGATACTGCACCTGGAATCATGAGTTTTCTTAAAATGCGGCCATATTTTAAGAAATTAGTCATTAATCCCAGAGTCGTTTTAAAATATATATTTTTTAATAAAAAGTTAAAATCACACAATTGATTTTTTTCCAAGTGAGAGAATGTTAGATTTATCTTATATTTTGTGGGATACAATCAATTCTTATTTTGGTTTGTGAAAACGAATTAAACATGATTTTGACGGGGGTGCATAAGTAGGCTTCTTTATTAGTTAAGTGATCATTTTTAATTAAAGCCTAAATATCTGAAACCTGATCGGTGTGAACAAAAGTGTGGGTCTTAACCCTTGACCCATAATGGGTAGGGACTATGGTTATATATTATGTGGCTAGGCCTACAACTTTCTCCATTAAGAGTTGTGAATGAGGGTGTGAGATATAGAGGAAGATCCAGTTACTCATCCTTCAGGACTCCAAATCAAGATGACAAGAACGACAACTTTTATTCTCAAATCATGTCTTCCAAAAATGTTGATGTTTTAATTTCATATAATTGATTGGTGAATTTTTCCACTTACATGTACTAAAAAAATTGTTCACTACTTTCATATCCAGTACATGTTGTTGCACCCCAAAATTTGCCCAACTTTTTTTTAAACTGGTTTATGTTTCATTGCATTATCATTTGCATAGCTATATCATTTGCATATCATAACATCATTTATCCAACAGGGGATCAAGTGTGTTTTTGTCAAGAGAAGCCTATCAAGAGGTCTTAGCCAAGCTTGAGAAGTCATCCAAGTCATTAGGAGGTGGTTTGAGGCTTTAAGAGGTTTGAATGCCTCCATGTGGAGTTTCTCCTAACTTGAGGATCAATTGAAGACCATCAGTGAGATGTGAAGCATGGATTGTGAATAGAATATGTGTATAGAGCTCATGGAGTGCCTAGAGGGCCATGTTGGAGCTTAATCAAGTCATTGATTCAAGTGCAAGAGCCACAGTTGAGGTGCAAGCAATTAGGGTTTCATCTGGATCAATTCTAGGTCAACTGGACAATTGAAGAGTATCAAGGCCTACTTTTAGGTCATGGAGTTCATGAAATGATGTGATAAGACATTTATGGTGTTGTGCCAAGATCAAATCAAGAAGAATCAAGAGTGTGGGAAGTTGCTAAGTTAGGGTTTCAGTGTAAAATCCCTTATTTAGTGCCTAACTTCAAGACCACATAAGTCAAGATACAAGTTTAAAATGGATCTTTGGAAAACATGGAACTTGTAGAGCATCTCAATACCTTTAATTTGAGTACTAGAAGTCCTCCAGTGGATTTATAGAACTCAAGTTATGGTTCAGACAAGTTGCAGGTCACCAGATGAATGTGAAATTTATCTGTGAAAGTCACTTGACTTCCAAGCAACTTTTGACCTAGAAAGAGGTTTCACATGAACTTTTGGCCAACATGAAAGTTGTTCCTAATGATCTTAGCTTTCTAAATTGTACTAGAAGTCTTCCATCTGATTTGTAGAACTCAAGTTATGAGGTTTATAAGTCAGGGGTATTTTGGGAAAGTGAGATTATAGGTCATTTTCAATCATAGGCCAAAATCTCCAACTTGCACTGGTCAAATGCAATTTTGTTCAACATGAAAGTTGCTTAAAATGGGATTTTAAGTGCAACCAAGGGGTCATTTGGAATTGGTTTGGCTTGTAGCAAAAAGTCACTTAAAATGGCCTAAAAAAGGGAATATTTTAAATGGATTAAGGAGGGAAAATTGACTTTTTGAGTTAGAGGACCAAAATATGTCATGTGAGTACATTTTTTGAATGGAAATAACATTCTAAGAACATTGGCATTGGCAAAATTTTGAGCATAGGCCAAGTTTTGGGAGTTGTCATTTAGATTACTTCACCACGAAGTTACATAATCAAAAATAGTCATTGGATCAAATACAAGGATCAAATCCCAGCCATTCACACTCCACATGTTGTTATTAGTTGAATTGAATCATCTTGGAGCCAAAACAATGCCATTTTCGTGTACCTTCAAGAGCAAAAAGTGGTGAAATTTTGAAAATTCATTTTGGGCCTAGAGGCAAGGATTGGGCTTTCTCTTGATCCATATCCATTGTATATAAGATTTATAACCTTCACAAATCATTAGTTATGGAAATTGGAGCAGAATTGATCAAGAACAAGCTTGAAAAAGTGAAGAACACTCAAAAATTGAATTCCAAGATCTAGATCGTTTCAGGCCAAATTGTGAATTGAGAAAGTTTTATTGAAGATCATTGAACGATTCTGGAGAGTTTCGCGAAGCTTCATCAAGGATTAAAGGCTCAGTGGAAGTTCTCCACTAGGTACTTGAATTTCACCATATCTCTCTTAATACTTGATGATTCTTTGCCATTTTCGTTTCTTTGCACTCCTTGAAGCATGTAGATCGTTTCTGGATTATAATTGTTAATGTTTATGACGTTCGAAATTTGGAGCTCCAAACTTGTGAGATTTTATATGGACTGTTTTGGCATGATTTGGCTTGGTTTTTACTTGATCTTTAACCTTCATGACATAAGGATGAGTTTAGAATTAATTTGGAGAAGTTTTAATGAACTTGAGGTTTTGGTGTCAAACTTTGTTTGATTCGTTTTTCTTTGAGCTTGCATTATTATTGATTTTTGATGAGATATTTGGATTCCTTGCGAAAAATCCTTCGATTTCGGTCCAAAAAACGTGCGAAACGGATAAGAATTGAGTGAGTTATGGTTGTTGGAAGAATTCCGGCGAGTGTGGTGGAGGAAGGGCCGGCCGGAACAGTTCCGGCGAGTTCAAGGAAGAAGATGAACGTGCGCGCGCCACGTGTCATCCAAAACGGTGTCGTTTTTGGCCAGAAAGGAGGCCAGACGCGGGTGTGTTCGAATCCCTGCTGTGCATTTTTTTCATTTTTGCTGCTTTGAATTTCCATTAACTTCCATTTCATTTTCCATTATTTTCTTTTTATTTTTCTGTTTTGATAGCTGTTTGCTTTAATTACATTAAAAATAGTAAAATCATCAAAAAATTATGAAATTTTTTTTTGTAGTTCCTGAATGTCTTATGAAATTTTAGGCGTTGATTTTACATTTTTAGGATTTAATTTGAATTAGTTATGATTTTTCTTTTGTGCTAACGTCCATTGTGTTGCCTATTTGACCATCTATTTTGTAGAATTTTCTTCTTCCAATTGGTGATGAATTTGGCTTTTATTTTTTAGTATGTTTTAGGGTAGATATTCATGTTCCCTCAGGATTTTTATTAGAATTTTAAAACATCTTTAGGTTCTATTTTAGGTGTTGAGATTAGAGCCTTCCCAAACTTGTGGATTACCTTGATACATTTCAATCTAGAATTTATTTAGGTTACTTAGAAGTTGAATTAGGCTTTAATATTTCAACCCTAGGCTGTTCAAATATGTATGTTCCCTCAGGAATTTAATTAGAATATTACAACTTCATTTTCTATTTTAGTTGTATTTTGCAAATTGCTTGTGTTTGTGTTGTTCTCTCTTGAGTACCTTTGCTTGTTTGGCTTGGTTGGTGACTTTGGAGTTTGCTTGGCTTGGAATCCTTTTTGGGAGGTCTTTTGGACTTCATTGAAGATGCTTGGGATTGAAGATTGAAGCTTGGAGTTGAAGGCTTTTTCCTCTTGTGGAGCTTTTTTAGGAGCTTAGGAAATTAGCGTTTTAGGAAGTGCCTTAGACTTAGTTTTGATTCTTTCTTCAAACATAGAGTGCATTGTTTGCCTCTATTCTATCCCATGACATAAAGTCCTCCTTGGGAAGCTCCATCTCTCCTTAGGAGGGATGAGTGGTATGCCCAAGTGAGTAGAACTTTGAGGATACCTTTCATTTGCAATGTTGAGTTCTTAGTGATTTCCTTTGGTTGTCATTAAGTCCCTTAACATTATAGCTTGATCTTGATGATTAATCCTCCTCTTGGAGTGTGCTTGTTGGAGCTTGAAGATTGATGAAGCTTGAAGATAGAAGCTTGCTTGAAGATGATGTTAGAACACATATTGGTTCTTAATAATAACTCTTTGTTTTGATGATAACTATTAGGAAATTTATATTTAAGAATTATATACTCTAAAATTTGTTTGAGAGTTTTACTGCAGATTGAATTGAAATTAACTCTCTAGAAGCAAATTTGTTTTGGATACAAGAAGTTATCCTGACTCTGAAGCGCCAGATGCACCCTACAGAAGAATCTGATTGCTCCTTACAGAAGATCCTGAGCGTAGTCTCCAGAAGGATCTGAAGCAAGAAGCTCCAGAACATTCTGAATCAGAAGCATCTGAAGATAATCAGAAGCATCTGAAGAGAAGCATCTGAAGCATAGAAGAATATTGATTGAAGAGTTTCTCAAAGCATAAGTCTACAGAAGTTTCTGAAAGTACCAACGCTGCCAAGTACAGAAGTTCTGTGTCAAATATGCTCTGATGATCAACACGCTGAAAGCACACCTGCTGCAAAAGACTCTGATACAGCATAGTTCTGAATCTCATTAGAAGACTCTGATCCATTCAAACTCTGAAGAACTTGCTGAAAACTGAAGAAGAAATATTCAAGAATATATCCGTTGGAGCTATTCAACGTCTCTTTCCTTATTTGTGCTAGACACACTTACACAGACAAAAAGGATTTTTCTGTGCCATCTACTTCTAGGAAAGGTCACTTGATGTGAAGACAAAAAGGCTCAGACCTTTTTGGGACTCTCTTTTCAACGTTCAGCTTGCTTGGATCAGCTGCCTATAAAAGGAGAACTTCACTACATTCTTCAGTTACACAATTTGCTGAAAAGAAATCTTTATATTCTAAGCTCTCATTCATTCTTATTCTTCTTAGAATTTATTGTACTTAAACTTAAGAGAAAAATCACTGTTGTGATAAAAGCTTTATAGAAGCATAAATACTCTTGTATTTAATTTACATTGATTGTAAAGTATATTCCTTAAGAGGATTCAGTTGGAATCAGTAGCTCTTGAGAAGACTAAGAACTGTTGTTCTTAGGTGTTACTATTGTAATCAGTTTGATTTAATAGTGGATTAAGTCCTTGTTGAGAAAGGAAAATCACTCTAGGAAGGGTGGGTTGGAGTAGTTGATTAAACAAACCAGGATAAAAATAATTGTGTGATTATTTTCAAATCTTAATTTTTCATACTTATTCAACCCCCCCCCTTCTAAGTATTATCTCACCTTCAGTTGGCATCAGAGCTCCGGTTCTGAGTGTGCTACCACTTAACAGTGTCAGTAAAGATCCAGAGAGATATACTTTGATATTTATATTTATTTGTTATCATGGCTGATAATTCAATGTCAAATATTAACAATAAATATGAAGAGAGGGATAGGATCAGCACCAAACCCCCAATGTTTGATGGGGAGAAATTTGACTACTGGAAAGACAAAATTGAGAGTTTTTTCCTAGGATATGATGCTGATCTATGGGATCTTGTCATAGATGGATATGTACATCCCACAGATGGGGATGGCAAAAAGATTGACAGAAAATCTATGACAGATGCTCAGAAGAAAGACTTCAGAAATCACCACAAAGCCAGGACTATATTACTGAATGCTATTTCACATACAGAGTATGAGAAAATTACAAACAGGGAGACTGCTTTTGATATGTTTGAATCCCTTAAAATGACTCATGAGGGAAATTCTCAAGTTAAGGAGACAAAAGCTCTGGCTCTGATCCAGAAGTATGAGGCTTTCAAAATGCAAGACTCTGAATCTGTTGAAGCCATGTTCTCCAGATTTCAGATACTCACTGCTGGGCTGAAAGTTCTGGACAAGGGATATTCTACGTCAGATCATGTAAAGAAAATCATCAGAAGTCTGCCTATCAGATGGAGACCAATGGTGACTGCCCTGAAGATGGCCAAAGATCTGAACAAGATCTCTCTAGAAGAACTCATCAGCTCACTGAGGAGCCATGAGATTTAGCTTGAGGAAGACGAACCTCATAAGAAAGAAAAAGGTAAATCTGTTGCATTAAAATCTAACAAAACTGCTAAAGCTTTGCAGGTCATTCAAGAAAGCTCTGAAGAATCTTCTTCTGAAGAAGAAGATGAGTTATCCATGCTGTCCAGAAGGATTAACAAACTCTGGAAGCACAAGGGAAATAAGTTCAACAACTTCAGAAGATCTGATAACAGAAAGGAATCTTCTAATCACAGAAGATCTGCCAAGAAAGAAGTTGTGTGCTATGAGTGTAAAGAACCTGGGCACTATAAAAATGATTGCCCCAAACTTCAGAAAGAAAAACCCAAGAAGAAGTTCAACAAAAAGAAGAAGGTTCTGATGGCAACATGGGATGACTCAGATGAGTGTGAATCATCTTCTGAATCAGAAGAAGAATGTGCAAACGTTGCACTGATGGCCAACACAGAGGATCAAGAGGAAGGTACCTCAGGATATGAATCAGAATCTGAATCTGATGATGATGCAGAAGAGGTAATGGCTAAACTTACCAAAGAAGAACTCATTAAAGTTTTAACAGAAGTTCTTAAAAGTTATAACAACATCAAACTCAAATACAAGAAGCTGAAAAGCAATCTTGAATCTGAGATTGATCTTCTGAAAACAGAACTTGTTGAGCAAAAAGAAATAAATTTGAAAATAAAAAATGACTTTGAAATAGCTCAACAAAAATTTGAATCTGAGACTAAGTCATGTGAAAATATTTTAGAAAAATATGACTCTAGTTTTCAGAGATTTCTCACTAAGAGCATAGACAGAAGCAAGATGGCTTCCATGATCTATGGTGTTAGTGGAAACAACAGAAGAGGCATTGGATATGAGTCTTCATCTGGAAGCAATCCAAAACCTGTTGACAAACTTTTCATCAGGAAGACACCTCTGTATTCTCAATTCAAATTTGGTCACTTGAATGACATTAAACACACAAGCTCTAAGAAGAGTACTTATGTGTTTAAACCTAAGGCAAGTCAGAATAAACATTATGTTGTAAAACAGAAGTTTAGACAAACCTACAAACCAACTAACCCCAAAGGACCCAAGAAGATCTGGGTACCTAAAAACAAAATAATTCCTGTTGCAGATGTTCTTAGCAGCAAGGTCAGGACACCAATCATGGTACCTGGACTCTGGATGCTCACGACACATGACAGGAGAAAAGTCTATGTTCCAAAGCCTGGAACTTAGATCTGGAGGTGACGTGAAGTTTGGAGGGAACCAGAAGGGCAAGATCATTGGATCTGGCACCATTGGAAATGGTAAACTTCCCTCTATTACTAATGTTTTACTTGTTGAAGGGTTAAAGCATAACTTATTGTCCATAAGTCAATTAAGTGACAATGGTTATGATATTACCTTTAATCAAAAATGTTGTAAAGCTATTAGTCAGAAGGATGGCTCTATCCTATTTAGTGGTAAGAGGAAAAACAACATTTATAAAATAAATCTTTCAGAACTTAAAGTTCAAAATGTTAAATGCCTCTTGTCTGTTAATGAAGAGCAATGGGTCTGGCACAGAAGATTGGGCCATATTAATATGAGACGTATATCTCAGATTAATAAACTTAATCTTGTCAGAGGACTCCCTAATCTGAAGTTCACTTCAGATGCTCTTTGTGAAGCATGCCAGAAAGGGAAGTTTTCAAAAACATCTTTCAAATCAAAAAATGTTGTTTCTACTTCTAAACCATTAGAACTACTTCATATTGATCTGTTTGGACCAGTGAAAACTGCATCCATCAGAGGCAAGAAGTATGGATTGGTCATTGTTGATGACTTTAGCAGATGGACATGGGTAAAGTTCTTAAAACACAAGGATGAGTCACATTCTGTGTTCTTTGACTTCTGCAAGCAAGTCCAGAATGAAAAGAATTTCAAAATTATAAAAGTCAGAAGTGATCATGGTGGTGAATTTGAAAATAAATATTTTGAAAAATATTTTTCTGAAAATGGCATTGCTTATGATTTTTCCTGTCCTAGAACTCCACAACAGAATGGGGTTGTAGAGAGGAAAAACAGAACTTTGCAAGAAATGGCCAGAACCATGATCAATGAGACAAATCTGGCAAAACATTTTTGGGCAGAAGCAATCAATACAGCATGCTACATTCAGAACAGAGTGTCTGTTAGACCTCTTCTGAAAAAGACTCCTTATGAATTATGGAAGAACAAAAAGCCCAACATTTCATATTTTCATCCTTTTGGATGTATTTGTTATATGTTAAAAACTAAGGAAAATCTGAGCAAGTTTGATTCCAAAGCACAGAAGTGTTTCATGCTTGGATATTCTGAACGCTCTAAAGGCTACAGAGTATACAACACTGAGACACAGATTGTGGAAGAATCCATTCATGTCAGATTTAATGATAAGCTTGGCTCTGAAAAGCCAAAGCAGGTTGATAACTCTGCAGATAGGGAAGTAGTCTTTATTGACTCTGAAGTTCCAGAAGCAGACAAACTTCAAGTGAAGGAACCAGAAGCAACTCCAGATGCTACGCCCTTAACTTCTCAGATGAATAATCTAAACATTTCTGAAGAGTCAACTATCAGAGGATCATCATCCAGAATTAAAGCTTCTCATCCAGAGGATGTCATTATTGGAAAGAAGGATGATCCCATCAGAACAAGATCCTTTCTAAGATCATCTGAAGCGTCACTATTTGGACTAGTGTCAGAAATTGAACCATCTTCTGTAGAAGAAGCTCTGCAAGACAATGATTGGATTATTGCCATGCAAGAAGAGCTAAACCAATTCAGCAGAAATGATGTATGGGATCTAGTTCAAAGACCTCAAGGATTCAATATTATTGGTGCAAAATGGGTCTTCAGAAATAAGCTAAATGAGAAAGGAGAAGTTGAGAGGAATAAGGCAAGGCTGGTTGCTCAAGGATACAGTCAGCAAGAAGGTATTGATTACACTGATACATATGCTCCAGTGGCAAGGTTAGAATCTATACGCCTTCTCATTTCTTTTGCTGCACAAAATAACATCACTCTGTATCAGATGGATGTTAAAAGTGCCTTTCTTAATGGTATTATAGAAGAAGAAGTTTATGTCCACCAACCTCCTGGTTTTAAAAATGAAAAATTTCCAGATCATGTTTTCAAATTAAAGAAATCTCTATATGGATTAAAACAAGCTCCCAGAGCTTGGTATGAGAGATTGAGTAATTTTCTTCTGGAGAAGAATTTCATCAGAGGCAAAGTGGATACAACTTTATTCTGTAAAACAATAAAGAAAGATCTTCTTATTTGCCAAATTTATGTAGATGATATTATTTTTGGATCAACAAATATTATGCTTGGAAAGGAGTTTGCTACATGTATGCAGGCAGAATTTGAAATGAGCATGATGGGAGAACTCAGATTCTTTTTAGGAATCCAAGTTAATCAAACTCTAGAGTGCACCTACATACATCAGACAAAGTATGTTAAAGAACTTCTAAAGAAATTCAACATGTCTGACAGCAAGCTAGCAAAGACTCCAATGCATCCTACTAGCTCACTTGGCAAAGAAGAGGTAAGTAAGAAAGTAGACCAGAAGCTCTACAGAGGTATGATTGGCTCTCTTCTTTATCTTACTGCTTCTAGACCTGACATATTGTTCAGTGTTTGTCTGTATGCTAGATTCCAATCAGATCCTAGAGAATCACACTTGACAGCTGTCAAGAGGATTCTAAGGTATCTGAAAGGTACTTCTAATGTGGGTTTGTGTTACAGAAAATCTGATGATTTCAAATTAGTTGGATTCTGTGATGCTGACTATGCTGGAGACAGAGTGGAAAGAAAAAGTACTTCTGGAAGTTCTCAATTTCTAGGAAGAAATCTAATCTCCTGGTACAGCAAGAAGCAACCCACAATTGCACTTTCAACCACAGAAGCTGAATACATTGCTGCTGCTGGATGTAGCACGCAAATGCTCTGGATGAAAAGTCAACTAGAAGATTATCAAATTTTTGAGAGTAACATTTCTATCTTTTGTGATAATACTTCTGCTATATGTTTGTCCAAGAATCCCATTTTACATTCTAAGGCAAAACATATAGAAATTAAGCATCATTTCATCAGAGACTATGTTCAGAAGGGAATCATAAACTTAGCCTTTGTTGATACAGATCATCAATGGGCAGATATTTTTACAAAACCCCTTGTTGAAGATAGATTCAATTTTATTCTGAAAAAGATTGGTATGGATTTTTGTCCAGAATGATATTTATCAGAAGCAAATTGTTACAGATGCAAAAATGCTTAAATACTCTGAAGTATTTCTTCTAATTATTTATTCTATTCTGATTAATTTTTCTGATGTGATACTCTGAACTAACCATCTTTAGAAGATCTGAACGTTGGCTAACGTTTCATTTCTTGAGAGAATTCAGAACAGCATGCAAGTAAACACGTGTCACACAAAATCTGAAGAGGTGGCGTGTACATAACTGAAGAGACGTTTGAGGTGAAATTTGAATAGTAAAAATCTTGGTTTTCCCCCCAATTTGTCAGAAGCATTTATTGTTTTGAAATGATTTTATTCTCTTCATTTAATGCTTGCTCAAACGTGCATTTTTCTGACTTTTGATGTGCCTAAGTGTTTAGTATAAATACTTGTTGTGTATTCACTTTCACACTTTTCACTCTCTGAATTTACATGCGTTTTCATCTCTTATTCTCTCTGCATAAAAACTCAAAACCTAAGTGTTTGAAAAAGCATTCTTCAATGGCGTCTTCTTCATCAACAACTGCTCAGTTCCAATCTACAATGGCTGCTGTGACTTCAGATATCTTAGGTGTTGCTCCATATTCTCCTCCCAAGAGAACACTTCTAACACCTGTTGATAAACTAGAAGTTCTGTGTGAATCCATGGTTGAGTTTGACTATCTGGCTAATAATGGGTTTGATTTTCTCTCCATTGTTAGAGCTCAAGGATGGGTGAAATACTTTGATAGGTTGTTTGGACCAGTTTACCCTCTTCTTGTGAAGGAATTCTGGATTCATGCCTCTGTTTATCCCAAGTTCATTCTATCATCTGTGCTGGGAAAAGAGATTATCATCACAGAGGATCTAATAAGAAGATTGATAGGTTATGAAGAAACAGATGGTGTTTCCCACTTGCCAGCTGGGCGTGTGGATATGGAAGAGGTTTATGAGGAAGTTATGACTGCTGGACAAGCTTCTAACAGATTCAAAGATCTGAAGCCTGATTACAAGATCTGGGCCAAGATCTTCATGGGATGCATCCACCACAGAAAATCAACCAATTCTCCAGATTATGTCAACAATGAACAGATCTATTTCATGTACTGCCTTAGTCAGAGCACCAAGGTAGATCTTCCTTATATTCTGTTCATGCATCTGTGGAATCACATAAATGCATCTAGAGAATCTGTAAAAGAAAAAGGCCAGAAGATCAGGACTTGGATCCCATTTGGAAGGTTGATCTCAGATCTTCTCACTGAAAATGGTTTAGTGGCTGCTCTGTATGCTGCTGGGGTTACAGAGGAATTAAAGTTTATTATGGGAAAGCCTCTGAACGCCAAAAGTCTTCTGAGACTCAAGATTGTAGATGAACTCACTACTGCTCCAAAGAGGCTGAATATGTCTGATTTGAATAAGAGGGTTCCAGTATCTGACTTTCCTCTATTCTTTGCTGAAGAACCTAGACATATAGTACTGATGTATATAGAGGAATGCAAAAGGGAAGGAGTACCTGTTCCAGCCAATGTGTTTCAGCTTGTCAAACAACCACTACCAGATGCAGGAGAAGAAGAAGAAGTACCACTTCAGAGGAAAAGGACTCAGCCTGCAGCAGAATCTGAACCTGTCCAGAAGAAGGCTAAGATTACTGAGAAACCCAAGAATGTCTTAAAGAGAAAGGATTCTGAAGAAGCTGCCTCTGCATCTGCCAAAAGGATTAAACTAAAAGGTACTAAGACTTATGTTATTTCTAAAAATGTTGTTATTAATGATTCAACTATTAAGTCTGTTCCAAAACCACCTATTACTCAAACAACTTCTGTTGCTGCCCCTAGTTCTGTCTCACCTCAAAAACAACACACTGCTTCTGTTTCAAAATCATCTCAACCCAAAATACACATCAAACACTTTGTTCCACGTCCATCACCAACAGAATCACAACCAACAGAACCACAACCAACAGAACCACAACCATCAGAACCACAACCATCAAAACAACAACAACCTTCTGATAAACAAAACTCTGATCAACCACAAACTTCTGAACATCCAGAAAACCAAACCTCAGATGTTCCACCAGAAAAAGACTCTGTCATACCACCATCAAATACTCCATCTTCTGAACCTGTTGCACCTGTTACTTCTGAACCCACAAAAGTAACTTCTGCTCCTGTTTCATCAGAACCACCATCCAAACAATCTGATACTCCTTCAGAACCCACTCATATCCCTGAGACAGAAGTTCTTGATATCACTCCATTAAAAACAGTGTTTCAAGTGTCTTCTACCTCTTGTACACCTACAACATCCTCCAATTCATCTGAATCAGAAATTCATCCTGATTTTCTTGTATCTCCATCAAAATATTCTGAGATGAACCAACCTGAACCTGAACCTGAACCTGAATCAACCATACCTGCTAAAACTCCCATTCCAGACCCTATGCCTCCACCTGCACCATCATCTGAGATGATTGTTCCCACTTCCAATCCATCATCATCTGGTATATCTTGTGCCCAAGTGTCTTCTCTTTATCATAATCTATCTTATGGTTTCAAACTGAAAGATTTTTATGATAGAGTTGAACCTTCTGAACCCCTGAACCCTCTGAAACCAAAACTCAGACATGCCCTTCCATCTGTGATCCTTTCATATATACAATCTATGAACAATGAAGGATCCTTAGCAACAATATCTGCTACATCTGGTAAAGCTGTTGTTTCAGCTCTGCAACCTGCATCTGATAACACAGTTGCATCTGATAAACCATCAACCTCTGCTTTCATACCATACTCTAATGAACCCTTTGATGATGTTTGCCCACGCACAAGACCAAAACCTAATCTTCTTAATGCTTTAAACAGATCCTTACCTCAAAAACCAGAAATTCCTTTCATTCCTTATTATCCACCTCCTCTAATTTCCATCCCAAAATCTCTGTTACCACCAACTCCTAAACCTAAACACATGACTCTGGAAACCTTGCTTAAACATTGATCATTTATTTCAAACGTTTTTGCAAGAAATACAGATGTCTTTAGGTACTGTTCAGAAGAAATGCTCTGAAACTATGGATGCAAATGAAACTGACATCATCTGGAAAGGATTCATCAATAGATTCAACACAGTAGCTTCTAATCTGAAGAACATCTGTTCTGATGATGCAAAGCTCAGAGCTGAAAGGTCTTCGTTCTGGACTATCAACAAAACTGAACCTCTGCTTCGTCTAGATGCTCCTCCACCTCCAACAGAACCAACTGCCAATGCATTGACTATGACTCTGGTAGAACCTTCTTCAGGATCTACAGAACCTATGGCAATTGACTCTGTTCAGACTGCAGAACCTCCACCTTCTTCATCAGAAGTAAAGTCAGAACATCTAGACGTTGCAGACAAGATTGCTGCTCTGGAGGCTGGTCAGTCTGAAATAAAATCTTGGATGGCAAAGCAAGATGAGAAGAATGAGACAATGACTAAGTGGATGTCAAAGCAAGAGCAATCATCATCTGAGATCACAGACCTATTGAAGATGCTTTTGTCAAAACACTCTTAGATTTTTTTTCTTCTAATGTTTGTGCATATGTTGTTTTGCATCTGAATTTTACTGTTATATCTTCTGATATTTACCTATGTACTCTTGCTCTATTATGTTAAATGAATCAGTTTTTCTCCATTGAATTATCTATTTATTGTTCCTTTTATTTGTCTTTATTAAAAGTTTTTACTTTTTGCTTATGACAAAAAAGGGGGAGAAAATAAAGATCTGAACTGTTTAAGATAACTTCACTAGAATGAATCTTCAGACATATCTATTCTATCTAATATTTAATTTGACTATTTCAGAACATTTGATAAGAACACTCTATAAAAGAATCTCTGAGTCTCTCAGATCATTTGCTTTTTTATCAAACTCTGAATCTTATATCTGCAAGATATTCTGACCCTAAATTGTTATAAAGACAAACAAGATCTGACTCTGAAGATTACTCAAGATAAAAGGGAAGTTTCTATTCCTTTTTCATATTTAACTCAGGGGGAGATTCATCATCTCAGGGGGAGTTATAATTCTTTATGTTCAGTTAAATAAAATTTCTGATACTTTTTGTCATCATCAAAAAGGGGGAGATTGTTAGAACACAGATTGGTTCTTAATAATAAATCTTTGTTTTGATGATAACTGTTAGGAAATTTATATTTAAGAATTATATACTCTAAGATTTGTTTGAGAGTTTTACTGCAGATTGAATTGAAATTAACTCTCTAGAAGCAAATTTGTTTTGGATACAAGAAGTTATCCTGACTCTGAAGCGCCAGATGCACCCTACAGAAGAATCTGATTGCTCCTTACAGAAGATCCTGAGCGTAGTCTCCAGAAGGATCTGAAGCAAGAAGCTCCAGAACATTCTGAATCAGAAGCATCTGAAGATAATCAGAAGCATCTGAAGATGAAGCATCTGAAGCATAGAAGAATATTGATTGAAGAGTTTCTCAAAGCATAAGTCTACAGAAGTTTCTGAAAGTAGCAACGCTGCCAAGTACAGAAGTTCTGTGTCAAATATGCTCTGATGATCAACACGCTGAAAGCACACCTGCTGCAGAAGACTCTGATACAACATAGTTCTGAATCTCATTAGAAGACTCTGATCCATTCAGACTCTGAAGAACTTGCTGAAAACTGAAGAAGAAATATTCAAGAATATATCCGTTGGAGCTATTCAACGTCTCTTTCCTTATTTGTGCTAGACACACTTACACAGACAAAAAGGATTTTTCTGTGCCATCTACTTCTAGGAAAGGTCACTTGATGTGAAGACAAAAAGGCTCAGACCTTTTTGGGACTCTCTTTTCAACGTTCAGCTTGCTTGGATCAGCTGCCTATAAAAGGAGAACTTCACTACATTCTTCAGTTACACAATTTGCTGAAAAGAAATCTTTATATTCTAAGCTCTCATTCATTCTTATTCTTCTTAGAATTTATTGTACTTAAACTTAAGAGAAAAATCACTGTTGTGATAAAAGCTTTATAGAAGCATAAATACTCTTGTATTTAATTTACATTGATTGTAAAGGATATTCCTTAAGAGGATTCAGTTGGAATCAGTAGCTCTTGAGAAGACTAAGAACTGTTGTTCTTAGGTGTTACTATTGTAATCAGTTTGATTTAATAGTGGATTAAGTCCTTGTTGAGAAAGGCAAATCACTCTAGGAAGGGTGGACTGGAGTAGTTGATTAAACGAACCAGGATAAAAATAATTGTGTGATTATTTTCAAGTCATAATTTTTCATACTTATTCAACCCCCCCTTCTAAGTATTATCTCACCTTCAGATGAAACCTTTGCTGTCAACTTTGCTGTCTTTCCAACTTTGCTGTTTAGAGTTGTTGTTGCTGTTTGCTGTAGGAGCTTGGTACTGCTGCTTGGGCTGCCTCCTCTATATCTTTTGTTTTTCTCTGTATTGTTTGTTTGCTTGTCTGATTACCTCTAGGTTTGAGGTGGAGGTTGTCTCCTCTTTCCTATTGTCTTCTCCCTTGCCTCTCTTATATTGCTGCATTACATGCATTTTACTGTTTACTGTAATTGCCTGCTGTCTTTTGCTGTTTATCCCCTAGGATCTCTGATTTCCTCTATGCAAAAGGAAATTATGACATACATTAGGTTTTGACCCATGCATGATAACATTAGGCTAGTTTCCCTTTCAACCATAGGCTTTTTAGAGCGTCTTTCTCTTCTCATCTCAAAACAATTCAAAAACATAGTAATAAGGATAACGCGTGTTGTACGTTACGAGCCTTAAGCTATTTGAGGAAAGGTTGCTGGAGGGTCACTCTTCAGTAATCTGGCTGCTTAGTATGGTACCCTTAGGGTGACATACGACATAGTCGCTCTCAGATCACAAGTCTTTAGTGCAGTACAAGTTACAAACAGACTAAAAAACATTTCTTTCGTAAAAAACTCAAACAAACATTCAAACTCTGCTTTTGTCCTCTTGGACCTTTAATCAGGAAAACCCTTTTCAGAAGGAGATAAAAACTGTCAGACAAGCTTGTGTCCTCCGTAGCCCGAACTACGTTTGCTCTGATCTTTCATGCCGTATGAAAGTACGTAGGCATAGGATGCGATATCCTAGCGAGCAACCTTTCCCTCCTTTCCCGTAGGTAGGCGAACTACGTTGACTTTGATTTCTCGTTCCAGACGGAAATACGTAGGCATAAAGTGCGATACTTTGCCGAGTCATTTTATTTTCTTTTTAACCCAGACCTGTAGAATAGATAGAATAACACACCCTTAGATAGAAAATAAGCATGGATCCCGTCGAGTACGACGGACGTGAGGGGTGCTAATACCTTCCCCTTGCGTAACCGACTCCTGAATCCAGGGTTTGGTTGCGATTACCATTCCTTTCCCTCTTGGCGTTAGGTTTACTCTGAGCGTTTCCTTTCCCTCTTGTGGGATAAATAACGCACGGTGGCGACTCTTCTGTCATAGCCGGCGCCGATTTTCGCAGTAGCGACAACTGGCGACTCTGCTGGGGACTGCGATGGTTCCCTATGCGAGTCTCGCCTTAGGTTTTCTTCCTAGCTGTCTGGGTCATCCCTGTAACGCTCCCATTCTATACCCCAAAATAATCACATATCAAATCATATAGTCACGAATACAAGTGTTTTTATTTTCATCAGAGTGTATTTACATTAAGGTATGAAAGAAGTGCATCACAATACTCACGAAACGACCACATGAATATTAATGTTTAAAAAGAATTAACTCAAAAGGGGTAAATCTCAACTAAAAATAAACACATGATTCTTCGAAATTACATATTCATGTTCTCTCTTAAAGCGGAAGACTAAGACATATATATATATTCACTTAAGACGTGACAAAACGTAATTACATGTCATCTGGTTGTTCACAACTTCATTCACATACAAACGAAACATCATTAAGACATTCTACAAGCCTATCTACCCAAAGTTACATATCAGAGCGACCGACACGAGGGAAAGGAACAATACTCCAAAGGAAACCTCCAGCGAATCCTAATCTGCAATGCCTCGTAGGACATTATAAAACAACAGAAGGGTGAGAAACATTATCATAATAATCAAGGCATAAGATATATATACATATATATATATATATATATATATATATATATATATATATATATATATATATATATATATATATATATATATATATATATATATATATATATATATATATATATATATATATATATATATATATATATATATATATATATATATATATATATATATATATATATATATATATATATATATATATATATATATATATATATAAACGTACCAGTACCGAATGCCTATACCTCATACTTATTCACTACAATGTATAACCATAGATTCTCACCGCATCAAATACACATAGACATAATCGCTCACACTTAACCGTCTATTCATCGGTCAATATCTTTCACATTTATTTACTTGCTAACGCATCTCATCAATTCCTGCACATAGGCATATTTACATATGACAATCGCGATCATACCATGCGATCCATATAAGACTCATTCACTACCCTCAATCCTCTTTCCGGACTATGGGTACGTCGCTTATGCTCTACCGGGAACAACGTCTCGGCCATTCTACCCCGGTAACTACCTCACTAGGAACGACGCATCGCCGTTCTACCCTAGTGAGTAGAATCTCTCTACATATACATCGACCTCATTCTCATATTTACCCGACGCAATATATATATATATATATATATATATATATATATATATATATATATATATATATATATATATATATATATATATATATATATATATATATATATATATATATATATATATATATATATATATATATATATATATATATATATATATATATATATATATATATATATATATATATATATATATATATATATATATATATATACACTAATACATTCTCAATGCATTATTTTCAATTCGTCATATGAAGATGATAATGCACTCATAGAGACCGACACCTCGACCCTATGCAGCTACAACCACGGTACCGACTCATTCGTCCGTCAGATTCTCTTAGAATTCACTCCTCTCGCACTTATACGGTTACACTATAACTCATCAGATTTTCCTAGGAATCACTATATAACCGTCGCATCAAGCGAGATTCTGCAAATCCTCCAAGGGATCAAATATAACCATTGCATCAAGCGAGGTTCTGCAGATCCTACACGGGATCAAATATAACCTTCGCATCAAGCGAGGTTCTGCAGATCCTACATGGGATCAAATATAACCATCACATCAAGCGAGGTTCTGCAGATCCTACACGGGATCAAATATAACCATCGCTCACACCCCACATGGGCACACGAGGTTCTGCAGATCCTACACGGGATCAAATATAACCATCGCATCAAGCGAGGTTCTACAGATCCTACACGGGATTAAATATAACCATCGCATCAAGCGAGGTTCTGCAGATCCTACACGGGATCAAATATAACCATCGCATCAAGCGAGGTTCTGCAGATCCTACACGGGATCAAATATAACCATCGCATCAAGCGAGGTTCTGCAGATCCTACACGGGATCAAATATAACCATCGCATCAAGCGAGGTTCTGCAGATCCTACACGGGATCAAATATAACCATCGCATCAAGCGAGGTTCTGTAGATCCTACATGGGATCAAATTTAACCATCGCATCAAGCGAGGTTCTGCAGATCCTACACGGGATCAAATATAACCATCGCATCAAGCGAGGTTCTACAGATCCTACACGGGATCAAATAACACAAATGCATACATATTCGCAAATATATTATCATGCATTCTTCACACATCAACACGTACAATTATCATGCACTCACAATGTGTATTATATTCATCATTCATCACAATTGCCATGCATTTTTATGCAATTCTAAATAATGCATAATTTTCCCAAAGGCTACGATTCAAAATCATATTCATACACTAGGATTCACGCCTTACGGTTACCCATAGCACATCACAACCAGCAGATAAGCCATTAAATCAAAGGAGGGTCGATCGCAACCGAAACCCCAAGCCACGACAGCACCACACAACAGGGAAAATTCATCCTGCTACGTTCGCTACACGCTCGCCTAGCGAGCTGCTAGCGAACGTTCACCACCATCTCGCCTAGCGAACTGCTAGCGAGCAAGAACAGAAGCTACAGACTTCGTTCGCTACCTCGTTCGCCACAACAAACCCCCAGCGAGTCATTCGCTACTCCATTTGCTGCCAGCGAAGGAGACCAAAACACCACTGTCCCAAGTCTGGGACCATTCGCTACGCACTCACCTAGCGAGCTGCTAGCGAGTCGTTCGCTGCGTGCTCGCCTAGCGAGCTGCTAGCGAGTCGCCTGCGAACAACAACATTCAGTTCTGCTCTAGAACTTCAAAACCCACCAAAATCGCCCGATTAAATCCAAAGTTGTTCCAGTAGCCTTAGTCTAACATATCCCGACTAAGCTACGAAAGTTATTCTCGATTCTAACCGTCCGAACATCGGCTTCTATTGATTTCTATCATTTCGACCTAAATGGAAACAAGGTTGGAAAACAACCAAACTCATCCATACACATACACAATCATACACAATGATTAAGATAGTAAGATTTCACACCCTTACCTTGGATTAATCGAAGCTTTGAGTTGCTCTTGATGATTCCACTCTTTTCCTCTTCTTCTTCTCTTTTCTCTTCCTTTTTCCTTCTTCTCCCTTTCTTTCTCTCCTTCTCTTTTCTTTTCCTCTGTTTCTCTTCTATCTTTTCTTTCTATTTCTATTCTTTATATTTCTTTCCATTCTATTTCCTCCAATACACCTATTATTCCAATCAATTTCCATAAACCATCCACTTAACCATTAATTGAGACTGTCTGAAATATTTCCCACTAATCTTTCCAAAACTCTACAAATGATAAAATAGCATAATATGTAGACTTAACATATTATCACACTATCCCATAATTAAAATAATTCCAATAACTAAATTAATTAGTTAAACCGAAATTGGGTTGTTACAACTCTTCCCCACTTTAGGAATTTTCGTCCTCGAAAATGTTATCCAATTCGGACAACTCGGGATGTGACTCACGCATCCCAATCTTCCCAATCCGATTCCATCTAGTTGATTCTTCCCAAATACCTTTACCAAGACAATCCCTCTTTCCTCGAAGTTGCCCCAGTATTCAAATTCTCTCTCACTCACACACCATCCATCCGGATTGATGCGCTTCCTCAGCTTAGACACGCGAACACATCATATAGTTTCCTCTAGTGACAGAGGTGAAACAATCTAACATGTTATTCCCCATGCTTCCGCTGCACTACTCTGATACAGTTACAACGAGTCACGGTGTGCTTCCGAGACTTCAAGCTCGACTACACCAGTTACTATCGTAACTCTCAGAACACGTCTTTTCTTGGGTCCTTTAATCTCTTCAGTCGTCTTTTGCACAAACCTCAGGTCCGAGTACAACACTCTCACCTGAATCATATTAATACAAATGAGCCTTACACCTCCTGCTATACAAGGCTTCGGATTCCCATCCGACACAATATTCGGTGATACTACATACGGTCTTTATCACTTCGGTGATATCCATCACAACTAGTTCCAACATAGAATGATTAATCTTCTTTGACAAGAAAAGGGTCAATCCAGTCATTCCATCCAGAATCTCATCAACAAAATCATATTCTCACATCCTTCGGAGAACCCCACGCAAAATTCATGGAATTACCCTCCGATCTCAACTCTGGAATATACAACGATCACATTAGACCTATCAATCTCAGACGTTCATTCTTCGACTCTCGACAAGTCAGACCAGCACATACAACTGCTGCTTTCTCCATCTGTGGCTACCAAAATAATTCTTTCAAAATACTCTCATCCAATCCCCTTTATTCAGACTCTTAGACTCTATCACAACATCTCATGTCACCATTTCCACCAATCCAAACATCACTCATTCGATTTTTAATTCGTCAAACTCAATCACCCTATTAACTCCAATTAGAATTCCAACCTTCTCGAATCTAGTCGATAATGCCAATTAATCAGTCTCATCACCTAAGGTTCCGCAATTCGTTGCCGTAGCATACACACCAGACACAAGTTTCCAAAACAACTCAATCAATTTTAATCCTTTTGCCATCTAAGCAGACGTACCATACGGAGCTCTCAATATCCGACTAGTTTCCGCAACTAAGTCGATTGCAACTCCACTTCACGTCCTGGTTGTACAACACTTATCTTGTCAGGATAACTCTCGGGCAACAACAATCAACCGGTAAACCGCCAACTTCCCACTTTCATTAATACTCAAAATTTCCCTCAAAGTTAAACATCTTAAGCTCTCAAGGCCATTACTCGCCTCAAATCTCAACTAAACCATTGAAGCTCTCAAACTCTGGCACAAGCACACAACAAATGGTCTGATCGGGTTCGACATAACCGACACACAAGTTATTGACGGTTCTTCCAAAACTCCTTGAACTTCTTCATAGTGACATAACACTGCTTTCTCCTCCAACACGGATAACACCAGCTCTTGATGTTCAACAATACACCTAGCTACAGATCCACACTTGTATCATCTTGGAGAACCACAAGTTCTCCCCCACTTGGATCACTCCTACCTCTGCAGACGATGGCTAAACAACAAACACGTACCGACAGTGTCTTCACACACATGTCGTGTACAAGGGAACAACCAACATTAGACAACTTGGCCGGATGGACCGACCTGCTCTGATACCACTTTGTAACGCCCCCATTCTATACCCCAAAATAATCACATATCAAATCATATAGTCACGAATACAAGTGTTTTTATTTTCATCAGAGTGTATTTACATTAAGGTATGAAAGAAGTGTGTCACAATACTCACGAAACGACCACATGAATATTAATGTTTAAAAATAATTAACTCAAAAGGGGTAAATCTCAACTAAAAATAAACGCATGATTCTTCGAAATTACATATTCATGTTCTCTCTTAAAGCGGAAGACTAAAACATATATATATTCACTTAAGACATGACAAAACGTAATTACATGTCATCTGGTTGTTCACAACTTCATTCACATACAAACAAAACATCATTAAGACATTCTACAAGCCTATCTACCCAAAGTTACATATCAGAGCGACCAACACGAGGGAAAAGAATAATACTCCAAGCGAATCCTAATCTGCAATGCCTCGTAGGGCATTATAAAACAACAGAAGGGTGAAAAACATTATCATAATAATCAAGGCATAAGATATATATATATATATATATATATATATATATATATATATATATATATATATATATATATATATATATATATATATATATATATATATATATATATATATATATATATATATATATATATATATATATATATATATATATATATATATATATATATATATATATATATATATATATATATATATATATATATATATATATATATATATATATATATATATATATATATATATATATATATATATATATATATATATATATATATATATATATATATATATATATATATATATATATATATATATATATATATATATATATATATATATATATATATATATATATATATATATATATATATATATATATATATATATATATATATATATATATATATATATATATATATATATATATATATATATATATATATATATATATATATATATATATATATATATATATATATATATATATATATATATATATATATATATATATATATATATATATATATATATATATATATATATATATATATATATATATATATATATATATATATATATATATATATATATATATATATATATATATATATATATATATATATATATATATATATATATATATATATATATATATATATATATATACATAAATGTATCAGTACCGAATGCATATACCTCATACTTATTCACTATAATGCATAACCATAGATTTCACCGCATCAAATACACATAGACATAATCGCTCACACTTAACCGTCTATTCATCGGTCAATATCTTTCACATTTATTTACTTGCTAACGCATCTCATTAATTCCTGCAAATAGGCATATTTACATATGACAATCGCGATCATACCATGCGATCCATATAAGACTCATTCACTACCCTCAATCCTCTTTCCGGACTATGGGTACGTCGCTTATGCTCTACCGGGAACAACGTCTCGGCCATTCTACCCCGGTAACTACCTCACTAGGAACGACGCATCGCCGTTCTACCCTAGTGAGTAGAATCTCTCTACATATACATCGACCTCATTCTCATATTTACCCGACGCAATATATATATATATATATATATATATATATATATATATATATATATATATATATATATATATATATATATATATATATATATATATATATATATATATATATATATATATATATATATATATATATATATATACACACTAACACATTCTCAATGCATTATTTTCAATTCGTCATATGAAGATGATAATGCACTCATAGAGACTGACACCTCGACCCTATGCAGCTACAACCACGGTACCGACTCATTCGTCCGTCAGATTCTCTTAGAATTCACTCCTCTCGCACTTATACGGTTACACTATAACTCATCAGATTTTCCTAGGAATCACTATATAACCGTCGCATCAAGCGAGGTTCTGCAAATCCTCCAAGGGATCAAATATAACCATCGCATCAAGCGAGGTTCTGCAGATCCTACACGGGATCAAATATAACCATCGCATCAAGCGAGGTTCTGCAGATCCTACACGGGATCAAATATAACCATCGCATCAAGCGAGGTTCTGCAGATCCTACACGGGATCAAATATAACCATCGCATCAAGCGAGGTTCTGCAGATCCTACACGGGATCAAATATAACCATCGCATCAAGCGAGGTTCTGCAGATCCTACACGGGATCAAATAACACAAATACATACATATTTGCAAATATATTATCATGCATTCTTCACACATCAACACGTACAATTATCATGCACTCACAATATGTATTATATTCATCATTCATCACAATTGCCATGCATTTTTATTCAATTCTAAATAATGCATAATTTGCCCAAAGACCACGATTCAAAATCATATTCATACACTAGGATTCACGCCTTACAGCTACCCACAGCACATCACAACCAGCAGATAAGCCATTAAATCAAAGGAGGGTCGATCGCAACCAAAACCCCAAGCCATGACAGCACCACAAAACAGGGAAAGTTCATCCTGCTACGTTTGCTACACGCTCGCCTAGCGAGCTGCTAGCGAACGTTCACCACCATCTCGCCTAGCGAACTGCTAGCGAGCAAGAACAGAAGCTACAGACTTCGTTCGCTACCTCGTTCGCCACAGCAAACCCCCAGCGAGTCATTCACTACTCCATTTGCTGCCAGCGAAGGAGACCAAAACACCACTGTCCCAAGTCTGGGACCATTCGCTACACACTCGCCTAGGGAGCTGCTAGCGAGTCGTTCGCTGCGTGCTCGCCTAGCGAGTCGCCTGCGAACAACAACATTCAGTTCTGCTCTAGCACTTCCAAACCCACCAAAATCACCCGATTAAATCCAAAGTTGTTCCAGTAGCCTTAGTCTAACATATCCCGACTAAGCTACGAAAGTTATTCTCGATTCTAACCGTCCGAACATCGGCTTCTATCGATTTCTATCATTTCGACCTAAATGGAAACAAGGTTGGAAAACAACCAAACTCATCCATACACATACACAATCATACACAATGATTAAGATAGTAAGATTTCACACCCTTACCTTGGATTAATCGAAGGTTTGAGTTGCTCTTGATGATTCCACTCTTTTCCTCTTCTTCTTCTCTTTTCTCTTCCTTTTTCCTTCTTCTCCCTTTCTTTCTCTCCTTCTCTTTTCTTTTCCTCTTTTTCTCTTCTATCTTTTCTTTCTATTTCTATTCTTTATATTTCTTTCCATTCTATTTCCTCCAATACACCTATTATTCCAATCAATTTCCATAAACCATCCACTTAACCATTAATTGAGACTGTCCGAAATATTTCCCACTAATCTTTCCAAAACTCTACAAATGATAAAATAGCATAATATGTAGACTTAACATATTATCACACTATCCCATAATTAAAATAATTCCAATAACTAAATTAATTAGTTAAACCGAAATTGGGCTGTTACAATCCCCAGCAGCTGGCGACTCTGTTGGGGAATTCAACGGTTCCCTATGCGAGTCAGTCCTAGCGCTTGTTTTCCCGTCTGGGGTTTTGTATGTATTTACCTTTCTGCCTTTACTTTCAGCACTATATTATTGTTGTTGTGCTGGGTAGAGGGTTAGATTGAGAGATAAGTCAGACCTGGGCTTGATTTTGCACATAGACTTAGAAGTCGAGAGTAGTGGTTAGCCTGCTTGCTTAGCTCGCACCAGCTAGCCGCGAAATCTGCGCTCGGACGAGATTCTCTTTAATGCTTCTTGCCTGGCCCTTAGGGCTCGACAAGTTGTCTGACCCGAGGATTGTCGACTCTGGGGACCTATCAATTGAGATTCAGCTAAGTGAGGCCGCTTCAAGGGATGATGATGCCACACCTTCTGGGTATCGTATCATCGCTCTTGAAAGTCTCTGACGCTGATGCCCGCATAGGATGCCGTACCTCGTCTGCGAGTTAAGTACATACCTGTGAGGGGTAGGTAGGTCTTTTTGCAGGAAAACTCTGGCCTCAGAACACCTGGTTTGTCTCTGTCAGTGAGAATTGCTTACAAGGGTCCTTTTGAGTGGTTGGTTTGGTTTGAGGCGAAGCTCTGGTCATTCTCGAGCTATAGTACAACAAACTTCTCAAGCTACAGCAGCGAACTTGATCCCTTGTGTGTGCATTTTGCATTTCTGTTTACATTTGCATTTCATTTTGCATATTCATCCTCAGCCGGAACAGGGAGCTTACCCGTTTTTGTCCGTTTCGTCAGTTGATTTCCCGACATTCGCATTGGACTTGAGTTAGCTTTTGGGAAAGGATCATGGCTTCATAAGAGCAGAACTTGGTTGTTACTCGGGCGGAGTTTGAATTGTTGAAAAACCAGTTGAGTCAGTTCGTGAAAGCCATAACAGTTGTGAATAGAGGAGGAAACAATGTTCAAAGAACTCCGATGAACAATGTAGCTCAGATTGTGAAACCCCTGTTAGAGACCCATTTTCTCTCAATGACACAGAGTATCAGAGTTTCACTTTCTCTACGCCAGTTTCTCCAAGGATTGTTCCACCTCCAAGAGTTGTTCCACAGGTTAATGTTCAGGACCCAAGGACTGTTGAGTATATGATAATACTTCAGACGTTGGAAGATCAGATTGCTGCCCTGATGAATAAGAATACTCTTGATCTGAATGCTTCGAGCATGTGTTTGGTGCCAGGCCTTGTGTTGCCTCCGAAGTTCAAGATGCCAAATTTTGAGAAATACAAAGGGGATAGCTGTTCGAAGCTACATTTGGTTATGTTCTGCAGAAGGATGACTTCACATGTCACCAATGACAAGCTCATGATTCACTGTTTCCAAGATAGTTTGATCAGAGCATCTTTGGATTGGTACATGTAGTTGAAGAGTGATAGTATCAAGTCATGGTCGGATTTAGCCAATGCCTTCGTGAAGCAGTACGACTACAACCTGGATATGTCTCCTAGTCGTGTGCATTTGCAAGAGTTATCTCGGGCAGATAATGAATCCTTTAGAGGGTATGTGCAGAGATGGAGAGAATTGGATGCCAGTGTTCAACCACCGCTTCTTGAGAGAGAAATGGTTGACCTCTTCTTGGGTACTCCGAAAGGCCGTTATTATGACATAATGTTCAGTTGTACAAGCTTTGCGGGCTTGATAAGAATAGGAGAGCTTGTTGAGAGAGGACTCCAGAATGGAAAGATTCGAGATACTCCTTATATCCCAGTTGATAAGAATGAATCAGTTGTCATACCTCAAGAGGAGTGGGAAGGAGGAAGTGATGTTGTCTCAGAATCCCTAGCATCTCAAGCTCAGTTTTCAAACGCTTCAAGTGTTCAAAGTCAACGGTCATATTATCGTCAGCCGCGTCAGCACGCCCGACAAAGACCAAGGAAGCCTGAAAGGCAGTTTACTCAGCTATCGGTGTCGTACAACCAGTTGTTTCCAGATTTGGTCGAAAGTGGATTGATAGTGTCGAAAGAGACTAATTCAATGATCTCACCGTATCCTCCAGGTTTTGATGTCAGCGCCCGCTGTGAGTACCATGTTGGGACACAAGGGCATTCGACAAATGATTGTAAGGTGCTTAGGAGTCAAGTTCAGAATCTGTTAGACTCTAACAAGATCTTCATCACACCTCAGGGTTTTGTTCAAATTATTGATTCTCCTTCATCCAGTTGTGTGGGTTCTTCAGTTAATGTCATGGAAGACTCCACCGAAAGTGTGTGTTTGGAAGAATGTCCAACTGAGAGCTCACTTGAATATGGAGGAAGTTGCTAGAGGTTTTTGTGCCGGGTGTCGCATCTGTTTTCTCTGCTGACCTATTTAGCTTTCGTGCATTGTTGTTTGCTGACCATCACCAGGCTTGTTGGCTGAGGTCATTGTATTCGTACTCATGTGTGCTTATATGTTGATTTTGATGGTTTTACATATTTGTGTGAGGTGTTTATCTCTGTGCTTATAGCTTGGGTTTCTCCTTATCTTGTTGTGAATATGTGTTTTCTTTCCGCATTGCATTCTCAGATAACAGGTACCTCAGAACCGTGGGTCTTATTTCCTGTTTTTCACTACTTTGTTGTAGGAATTCTCTCAGAGTTATGGAACAGAATCAGGCTAAATTGATTGAGGTTCGAAGCCAACTAGGGAAGATGAGGAGAGACATACAAGAGATGCGTCTAGACCAGAAGACGCTCAAAGAGGAAAACAATCAGCTGAAGACCCAAGTGGGCTTGATTATGGAAGTGTTAAAGAGTGTGCTTAGGAAGGAGGGTGATCAGCTACCTGAAGCCACAGCGAAGAATCTTGTTCCACTTGTGCCTGTGGAACCTGTACCTGTGGATCCTGTGCCAAAGGTTGATAAATCTCAGATGTCTCATGGAAGACGAGGACCTTCGTATTTTGCTCTTCAGCGCATTGCTGATAGGGAAAATCAGGTGCCTAAGAGAGGCAGAGTTTATGACCAGATTCATATGACATACGCTCAGGCGTTGCAAGTTTTGCTTCAATTTCAATTGGTCAAACTTAGGACTTTGGATCCACCTAAGGGTAGCCTACCAACATGTTTTGACGTGAACGCTCATTGCGACTTCCACTCTGGAGCACCGGGGCATAGCCTTGAGAATTGTCATGCTTTTAAGCACAAGGTTCAAGACCTGATTGACTCAAAAGATATTGAATTTACACTGAGCGGCGTAACGGTACCTAATGGTCCTGTTCCAGCTGCTGCCATGATGGTGGATGTTTCCGAAGCTGTAGTAGATTAGGAGTATATCCTGGACTCAATGGTGTCAGAATCCCATTGTCCTCAGTTGTTGCCTGTGCCTAGACCAAGCCTGAGGATGAAAGCGCCTGAACAAAAGGAGTCCCTGATAATTCAGACTCGACCTCCAAGTGGTTCAACTGCTCAAGGTCAACAATCTGTCCAATCTTTGCAACAGACGTCAGCTCCTCTCCAGAGTCAGCAGCCTTCTCGTTATCGATCAAACCTGCGTGCTAGGCAAAACCCAATGAAGTCAGAGAGACAGTTCACCCGGTTGCCGTTGTGAGCGGAATGGTTTCAATAAGAAACTTTGAAGATGGCTGGTTCAGCAGCGAATCAGATGTGAAAGCCCGGTTCTCGAAAGCTGGCATTTTCCTTTGTTTTATCTTGTCATTGTTTGTAGTTTCTTTCCTGTTTAAATTGCAATCTTGTTTGTAAAACTTGTTGTTTCCATTCAATTGATGATAATGAAATGAGTATGCCTGTTTTGATTAAATCCATTCGTGTTCACTAATTGATTTTTACAGATATCCAACGCTTGGTTAAGCGGAATCCGGGGAGGATGACGAAAATGAACGACATGCAAGCTTCCGATATTGTATGCTTTTGAAATAAAACCTGCTGATTATGTACAGGCATTGTTTCAAATCCCTAAACACCGGAGATATAAGGAAGATAATCCCTTGTCAACCCCTTTGAGCCTAGTAGTAGGAGTTCTTTCTGAAAACGAAAAGCCCTCAATCTTAACCTGGGGCAGGGTAGGTGTTAGCTAATTTGACCGAACGTCCAAATTACAAAAAGGAGTGTCCGTTTGAGGATCAATCACACCTCTAGAGGTCTTGCCTAAAAAACCACAAGGGTTAAATTTCAAAAGTGAAACAGTCACATTATTCCCCAAAGAGTCAGACAACCAGTGTCACACGACTTGTTCAAAAAAAAAGAGGGAAGGAAAAAGAATCAAAAGCCCGCTAAGTCAAAACTTGAAAACAAACGACTTAGGCAAAAATAAGGGCATCCCGCTGGACTTGAAAATCAAAAGAAACTCAAAAGAGTCAGTCCAGGCAAAAGTTAGGGAAAGAAAAAGAAAAATGAAAAGGATTACAAAAGAAAAATCCTCAAATGAAATACGAGTCGTGTGACCCCAAGTGTCAGAGACGAAGAGTGAGTGGCTGTCACTCCAAAAACTCATAGTTTCTCGAACTATAACTCCTATCTTTCAATCTTTAAGAGGTAAACGCTAAGGTCGAATTAGCCAAACGTAGGATTGGAGAACATCAAGGAGAATGGGTGGGTTAAAATAAAATTTAAGCCTTTATCCTTTCTTTCAAAACCGTGAACCTGACCACGTTACAACCTTCAAAAGTCCTAATTGAAGCAGGGTTGTTTCGAAGGCATACATCGGTAAAGATCGCGTCGAAGCCGACTCCTAAAAGGGTTCTTCTTACCATGTTGTCGCTACTGCGAAAATCGGCGCCGGCATGACAGGAGAGTCGCCACCGTGCGTTATTTATCCCAAAGGAGGGAAAGGAAACGCTCGAAGTAAACCTCGCAAAGACGGGAAAAGGTATGGTCATCGCAACCAAAACCTGGATTCGGGAGTCGGTTACGCAAGGGGAAGGTATTAGCACCCCTCACGTCCATCGTACTCGATGGGATCCACGCTTGGTGTTTATAAGGAAAAGGGTGTGTTTATCTATCTACGCTAATGGTCAGTCTAAAAAGAAAAAGAAAAGGACAGGACTCGACAAAACATACGGTGTTCTGGGCCTACGTACTCCCTCGTGCAATGGGAAAGTCAGAGTCAACGTAGTTCGACTACCTACGTCTAAACGGGGGGAAGGTTGCTCTCCAGAACATCGCGTCCTGTGCCTACGTACTTCCACACGGCATGGAAGATCAGAGCAAACGTAGTTCGACTGACTACGGCTAAACCGGGGGGAAACAAACTGGTTTCAAAGGTTCGGGAACCTACAACTACGGTCTGATCTCAAATGCACTCGGGCAAGAGAGAGGGATAACAATCAGTCGTTAGCGGGAAAGTCTCGATCGCACAGCCGCGAGAGAACAAAAGGTTAGTTGTTAGTGTGCTTGCTAGGATATCGCATCCTATTCCTACATATCCTCGTCTGGTACGAGGAATCAGAGCAGCTGTAGTTCGGCTAACTACGACACAAGCTACTCAAGTGCTCCTATTGCTGAGAAAGGGAAAAGACACCCCAAAACTATAGCTGAAAAAGGGGAATCTACCTACTGTTATCATGCCTGGTTGACCATCCTAATGTCTATCATAACGACTCCGCAGCGGAGAAGTCAGAGCTCCTAAGGGATCATGGCAACAGGACTAAACAGCAAACAGGAATTAACTGCAAAGTAAAGAAATACTGGAAATATGCATGAATGCAACAACTAAACAAACAGGACACAAAGGCCGCAAACCACAGAGGTAAGGGAGCTCGGCTCTACCAAATACCAACAAGCAAAGCCACTCAATAACAAACAAGCAGAAGGAGGACCACCTCAACTTCTCATGCACACAAAGCCTACTTCTAAGATGCACCTACCTCAGAAATATCTAAATGAACCCCTAAGTCTAATGCAGTACAACACCACACAAGTCAAACAACACAAAGAGAAGGCTAGCTAACCTGACAAACCTCTATCCAAAGCTTAAACAGAAACCCTGAGCAAGACCCCTAAACAAAACTCTGAAATAAACCCCTAATCAAACCCTGAACAAAGCTCTATGCAAAACCCTAAGCGAAACCCTAATCAAATGAAATCAATCCCAGTCTTCAAGCTTCAAAACAAGCTTACCAAAGAAAGGGAGCTAAGCAGACAGACTCATAGTGCCTTCCTCAGGAAAGTACCAGGAGGTTACCACTCAGGAATCATATCCTATGAGGCTCGACAACTGTGAACGGTTTACATTCCTCCTCAGGAGAAACTAAACTCACACGAAGGCTCCAGCATCATCGGATATTTAAGAAAGCCTATATGAACTAAGGGAACTAAGTGAACAGACCCATAGGACCTTCCTCAGGAAAGTACTAGGAGACTTCCACTTAGGAATCATATCCCATGTGGCTCAACAACTGTGATCAGTTTACATTCCTCCTCAGGAGAAACTAAACTCACATGAAGGCTCCAACATCATTGGATACTTAAGAAAGCCTATAAGAACTAGGGGAACTAAGTGAACAGACCCATAGTGCCTTCCTCAGGAAAGTACCAGGAGGCTTCCACTTAGGAATCGTATCCCATGTGGCTCAACAACTGTGATCAGTTTACATTCCTCCTCAGGAGAAACTAAACTCACATGAAGGCTCCAACATCATTGGATACTTAAGAAAGAGGTGAGAAGAAAGAATGAAAGTCATTCATAGTGCCTTCCTCAGAAAAGTACCATAAATTTCCTTCAAACTTCAGGATCTCAAACCTCACAAACAGAAAGCAAGCTCTTAGACTAGGTCTTCAATCTAATGCATCCTTGCAAGCTCCAACAGGACTTCATCCAGCCTCCATCTTCAAGAAGAAACCACAGATCCTCAAACCACAAGAAACTATCTCTGAAGTTCAACCACAGTTGAACTTCAAAGTCAGAAGCCATCAAGACTTCTCCTATCTTCAAGCTCAGACAAAAAATAACAAAACACCCTACAAAAATCTATCAAAAATCTAGGGGAAACCTACATGGCTCTATGATCCCAAGATCAAATCTCAAAGCCTAAGTCAACTTTTAAGGCTACTAAACAATCCCTAACATATGAATGGTCAAGGGTTACCAACAAGTTATGAGGTCTCTATTCTCTAACCCTAAAACAATATCAATCAACCTCTAAAAAATCCACTAAAATCCTATGGGGAACATGCATTAGTCTAGTGCAACATACTAAAAAAACCAGAGCAAAATCCGTTACCAAATGAAAGAACTAAAATCAACAAGGCAGACGTACCACAATCCAATTATTCAATATCAATTAAAATGCAAAAATGCCAAATAAAAATAAAATGCATGATCAAATTAATGTTTTTGTTTTTATAAAATTCTACATTGAATTATGAACATATAGAAAAAAGAATGGGTTAAATTGGATCTTTCTACTATTTTTTATGCTATTATTTCTAACATGCATGAACAAAGAAAAATGAAAAGAAAATAAAAATGGAGGGGGGGGGCGCAGCAAAAGCAATTCCTAGTTATTATTTTACTGGGCCCACGCTAAGGGGGGGCGTGAATATCAATTACGCAGGGCCCATGGCCCATCAGAAAATTTAATAAAAACAGAAAGAAGAAAAAAAAACGCATGGGGGGTGCAAGCAGAGACAAAATACAATTCAATCCCCCTTGGGCCTGCGCCTAGGGGGTGCGTATAGCACTCAGGGCCAAGGCCCAAACTACAATCCACTCTGTCCTCACACGAAGGGGGGGGGGGACAATGAGCAAACGGTGGAGTAGCACTTCAGTAAAACACATTTGGGCTTGGCCCCAACCCAAACCCTAACCAGAAACCCTAACAACAAAACCATCTCCTTCTTCAACCTTCTGATTCACTGTTCACTAACCTAAAACCTAGCCGCTTCCCCAACCTTCATCCTCTCTGCAATTCCTGATCTCTCTCAAACAATCCAACCAAACTCTGAAAAAACTTCTCAAACAAACACCTCACCCTCTCACAAGAATCTTCCGCTCAAGATCTAAACTCAACCTAAATGCTAAGTGAACCCCAACAAAACCCTATATTCAATAATCAACGAAAAACTGTGAATCAAGGGTCTAAGAATGACGCACCTGGCTTGAAGTATGAACGACGCCGTGAGTTCTTGAAGTTCGTTGAAGAACTTGAAGAAATTCTGGAGGATCTTGAAGAATCGCTTGAAGATCAACAATCTGGGCGATGTTTGAAGACGATCTGGACAATCTTGATCGTGGATGAGCGTTCTTGAACGTTCTGGGAGTTGATGAAGGTCGATGGAGATTGAAGGTCTTGACGTTTTTCTGGGAAAGAATTGGGAGATGATGAACACAGATAACGAAACTCTGAATTTTCTGGAGAAGATCTTGATGACTGCATGAACACGGTTGAAGAAATCTTGAAGTTTCTGGGGAATATTGATGAAAGTCTATGAGATTCTGGAAACTCGTATGAAGTTTCCGGCGACGGATGCGTTTTCCGGCGAACTATGGATGAATGTGGACGGAGGAAGAAGGGAGGAGAACGAAGCTTTTCTGGGGATTTTCTGCAAGTTTGCAGTTTCCGGTGAGGGACGGCGGCCGGAGACTGTTAGGGTGGCCGGCGGTAGGGTGCTCAGGGCGTCTGCATGCCCGACGGTGGGTTCTCAGTGAGGAAGTGGTGCGGTGACAAGTGGCATGGGAGAGGGGGTGATACGGTGCATGCACGATGCCACGTGTGGCTGCTGAGAGAGGGAATTGTGATGGTAGGGCAGGTGGCAGCAGAAGGGAGTGAGAGAATGGAAGACGTGGCAAGAGGAGGGGCGTTCTGAGAATTGAGGCGGGGTCTCCTCAGTTACACATGTGGCGCCATTTTATAGTGACAAGTGTCACTCTTCTGGACAAAAACTGCACAAAAAACTGGACTGAAAATTGAAATGGGCCTCTAAAAAAACTGCTTCTTGGGCCCAACGAAACTGATTATCAATAAACCAAAAAAGTCTGAAAAAAAAGATTAAATTCAATTAACCTAATTAAAACTAACCCTAATTAACTAGTGACTAATCCTAATTAAACTAAATGAAGATTAAACTATCCTAATTGGTTCAAACAAATTCAATTAAGATCTACACAAAAGATTAACTCCTAATTACTACTTAAACCCTAATTAAATCTAAAAATGATTAAAGATCTAATTAAACCTATATTAAACTAAAACTAATAAACTCTAATAACCTCTATTGATTAAAATCTATTAAATTTCTATTAAAATTCTAATAAACTCTATATTATTTATTCTATACTATTAAAATCTATTATTAATAAAAGAAAAAACTATATTCTCTCTATATTATTCTAAAAACCATTTAAAAACTATTTAAAATCTATTGTTCTAAAAAATGATTAAAAACTATTTAAAATCTTTTATATTCTGAAAATGATTAAAAGCTATTAAAAAATATTAAAAAACCTATTTAAATTCCAAAAAAATCTAACAAGCCTATTTAAAATCTACAAAGGCTATAAAATCCTAAAAAAAAATGCAGACAAATGCAAATGACCAACATAAACGAGCGCGAGACCAGATCGAAGCGAACAGTAAACCCCTGGCATCAGAATATCCCGAAAACTACCATGTGAGCTGCAAACACCGAGGAGCGCACAATTTCCCGAAAATAAAACCCTGATTATCTAGACTAGATCTGACATATCTGGTAAATGAAAACCAAGTTGTAACTCTGATATCCTCTGTTTGTGCACAAATGCCATGCATCTGATATGCGAATATGAATTTAAACCACGAACTAGATAGGAGAATCGGTTGGTCAAATTTTAGGGTGCAACAGCTGCCCCTATTCAAGCGACTTGGACCTGAAAGGTTGAAGAGTGCTCAGCCTTCAAACATTCGGAGGTACGAGACGGTTGAATACCAATGAAACCCGGAAATTTGCCAACCGTGAGAATATACTGTAAAACTGCTTGGGGAATAAAACCCAGAAAACCGAGCCCAGTCATTACGGCAACAAACTGATCAATCATCTGGTAAAGAACTCCTGATTTGAATGCCAATTACCTGTGATACCCTATATAACAAACCCTAGGGTTGCAACAAAACACCTGATCCTCTCACATCGTCTTCTGATTGACAGGAAGAGAAATGTACTCACATCGTCTAAGGATAGACGGAAAGACACCCTCAATATCGCCTAAGGATAGACGGAAAGACACCCTGCTTCAAGGAAAACTTCGATACTCACATCGTCTAAGGATAGACGGAAAGACACCCTCAATATCGCCTAAGGATAGACGGAAAGACACCCTGCTTCAAGGAAAACTTCGATACTCACATCGTCTAAGGATAGACGGAAAGACACCCATCCCGAAGGAAAAACTCAAATACTCACGTCGTCTAAGGATAGACGGAAAGACACCCTGATCGAATACTCACATCGTCTAAAGATAGACGGAAAGACACCCTTCCCGAAGGAAAACTTCAATACTCACATCATCTAAAGATAGACGGGAAGACACCCTGATCAAATACTCACATCGTCTAAGGATAGACAGGAAGACACCCTGATCAAATACTCACATCGTCTAAGGATAGACGGAAAGACACCCTGATCAAATACTCACATCGTCTAAGGATAGACAGAAAGACACCCTGATCAAATACTCACATCGTCTAAGGATAGACGGAAAGACACCCTGAATCTCCATACTCACATCGTCTAAGGATAGATGGGAAGACACCCAAAATCGAAGGACGAATTCAATACTCACATCGTCTAAGGATAGACGGAAAGACACCCAAAATCGAAGGACGAATTTAATACTCACATCGTCTAAGGATAGACGGGAAGACACCCAAAATCCATCAATGCTCACATCGTCTAAGGATAGACGGGAAGACACCCTGATCGCTACTCACATCGTCTAAGGATAGACGGGAAGACACCCCAATCAATCAAATACTCACATCGCCTAAGGATAGACGAGAAGACACCCAATCAATCAAATACTCACATCGTCTAAGGATAGACGGAAAGACACCCAAATTGATACTCACATCGTCTAAAGATAGACGGGAAGACACCCATACGCACTTCAACACCATCCATCAAATTTCAGAATCCTTTCGTCTACGGGAATTGATGGAAAGAACAATATCCTTACAGGGGCCACATCATCAGTATGGACCGACGGGAAGAAAACCACCTTCAAAGAGCCATGTTGTCGATAAGAATCGACAATCAGGAAAATCGAACATTCTTCAAAGAGCCTCGATGTCAATAGGAATCGACAGTCAGAAAATCCCTCTTGAAATGTCATCTCATCCAATACACAGAAAGAAACCCAATATCCGAAAGATCGCTTTGGAAACCCCTCAACATCTAAAGATAGCCGAAGAAGACTCGCTGGGGAAACTCACCATCCGTATGATCTGACGATAAGAAACCCGCTGAACAATCACCTGAAACTTCACATCGTCTACTGATAGACGGAAAGAAAACCAATTAGAGAAACCCCGTCTTGAAACCCTACTATAGAAAATCACCCAAAACTTCACATCGTCTACTGATAGACGAAAAGAAAACCACATTTGAACTCAAGACGTCTAATGATAGACGGAGAAATCCACTTATTGGAGGGACACATCGTCAATATGAATTGACGGGAAGCGAAGTTTGTCGACCAGATGACTGATTGACCAAAGCATAACTGTCGTATGATCTGAAATACGAATACACTGCTGAACTGTCCGAACACTGCTGAATAAATGCCCCTGAACTGATCACAGAGTAATTCACGCGCCATATGAGGGTGATATAAACCCTGGCTTATGCTTCGTATGCATATGCATATGTTTGAATCTTTCTATGGCGTAATGCTCCATTCAGGATGGAAATGCTACGCATTTTGAACATGAAATGCAAGTATGATGCAAATATGATGATATGCAACATGCTAATGCAGGCTCGGGCTGCTGGAGAAAGTCGGGCACAGAAAACCACTTCAATGAAATAAATGCTGAAGACGAAGCCAACTCCGTTGGGGATAAACCGGATATCACAGAATCATTCCAGCAAAATAAATGCTGGAAGAGTGAAATCAACTCTGCTGGGGAAAAACCGGATATCACAGAATCATTCCAGCAAAATAAATGCTGGAAGAGTGAAATCAACTCCGCTGGGGAAATTGGGACCTTAGCCACGCACCTCATCGAAGTAACATCCTGCTGATGCATATAACGCTGCTGGGGAATAGCAGGTGTACCACGTATGATTGGACTCCTATGGGGATAGCTTACCCATACCAATGAAAAATTGGATTTTGCTGGAGAAAATAGACGGAGTCTTCCCGCGTATTGCCGAAAATTAGATTTGGAAACTGATGCGCCAACACGGATGGGCCTCACAGTGATCACCAACATGGATTTATGCTTTTAGGCTATCTGTGATGGGTCAGGTACAACTGACGCTGGAAAACATTCTGCCTGAATACACAGTCTCTTGGTTGAAGAGTCAAGGAATAGTAACACAACTTCCCGACATTCGCCTCGCACTCGAGAATTGGCTGAATCTGCTCGAATAGCTCTGAATAACCTTGCTGATACGGAGAAAAACAATCCCTTCACTTCTGATATGCCCCAGCCTACGGGATCTCTGTGGAGATAGTCCTCGAAAGGAAGTCTGAAAATCTGTACCCTGATAGTCTGAGATGAAATGCCCCAGCGTTCTGAACTTCGGAGAGACCTTACATCAAATGCTTCTCGAATAAAGAACAACCTCTGCATTCTTACAATGGCCTGCCCCTGACTGCAATGACCTTATCCATGATTATCTGATTCCAAGTAGTGCCCCTGACTACGAGATATTTACCGAATCTCAACCTGGTTGCCCCAGGATGACTGACTTCGAAAGGCTGACCTGACTGGGGATCATAATAATAGCTTGCCCCTGCTCTCGGAACATTCAGGCGTTCTGCATTCTATCCTGACCATACTTTCCACTGCAAAAACTCTCCTGCTGTCAAGCGCTTACTCGCGAGTAAAACAAGTTGTTCTGCATAAAAGACATATTAATGCAACACATATGACAGCTTTGACATCCAATCTGTTCACTGGGAAAGGGAAAAAATAGTTTACGGCATATAATGCACAAAACATTTATCAAGAATATCAACATCAGTACCAACATGGTAAAAGGACACCTTTTAGGAGTCAGAACCGACGCGACCTTTACCGAAGTATGCTTTCGAAACGACCTGCTTCAATTAGGACTTTTGAAGGTTATAACGTGGTCAGGTTCACGGTTTTGAAAGAAAGGATAAAGGCTCAAAGTTTATTTTTAACCCACCCACTCTCCTTAATGTTCTCCCATCCTACGTTCAGCTAATTCGACCTTAGCGCTCACCTCTCAGAGGCTGAAAGATAGGAGTGATAGTTCGAGAAACTTTTGGATTTTTGGAGTGACAGCCACTCACCTTTCGTCTTTGACACTTGATGTCACCCGACTTGTATTTCATTTGAGGATTTTTCTTTTGATCCTTTTCATCTTTTTTCTTTTCATATCCCTAACTTTTGCCTGGACTGACTTTTTTGAGTTCTTTTGGTTTTTTGAGTCCAGCGGGATGCCCTCATTTTTGCCTAAGTCATTTGTTTTGAAGTTTTGACTTAGCGGGCTTTTGATTCTTTTTTCGCTTCTTTTTCCGAACAAGTCGTGTGACGCTAGTTGTCTGACTCTTTGGAGAATAATATGACTGTCTCACTCTTGATTTAACCATTGTGGTTTTTTTTAGACACGACCTCTAGAGGTGTGATTGATCCTCGAACGGACACTCCTTTTGCAATTTGGACGCTCGGTCAAATTAGCTAACACCTACCCTGCCCCAGGTTAAAGATTGAGGGTTTTTCATTTTCAGAAAGAAACTCCTACTACAAGGCTCAAAGGGGTTGACAAAGGATTATCTTCCTTATATCTCCGGTGTTTAGGGATTTGAAACAATGCCTGTACATCATCAGCAGGTTTTTATTTCAAAAGCATACAATATCGGACGTTGCATGTCGTTCATTTTCATCACCCTCCCCAGATTCCTCTTAACCAAGCGTTGGACATTTGTAAAAACAATTAGTGAACACGAATGGATTTAATCAAAACATGCATATTTATTTCATTATCATCAATTGAATGAAAACATCAAGTTTTACAAACAAGATTGCAAATTGAAACGGGAAAGAAACTACAAACGTAAAGAAATGACAAGATAAAACACAGAAAATGCCAGCTTCCTAGAACCAGGCCTTCACATCTGTCCTGCTGCTGAACCAACCATCTTCACAATCAGTTATTAGAGACAATTCGATGTCGTCCTGATCTCCTTTCAGCGACCCAACCAAATTATAGAGCCCTTCTTCCTTATTCAGATGATTTTGGACCCTTCCTGCCCGAAGCTGATTGCTGCACTATCAAGTAGGTCCTGCACTTTGTGCTTGAAGGCCAGACAATCTTCAATGTTGTGCCCCTGTGCTCCTGAATGGAAATCACAGCGCTCAATGATATTATACCCTGCTGGAGGCGTACCTGTCAGCGGGGCTAACTTCCTCTTCTCAACCAACTGCAATCGTAGCAACACCTGAAGGAGTTCGGCATACGGCATCGGAGGCACACTAAATACCCTCAACGGTCTCTGATTTTGAGCTTTTCGCTGATTGGGATGCTGTTGCCTTTTCCACTGTTGAGATCGTTGCTGTTGTTGCTGGTATCGGGTTGACGGTTGAACAACCTTCGTAGCAAATACAACATCGGTTTCTTGACTTTCACTGTACTGATCAAGGCACTCCTTATGCTTAGCCATTTTCTTTCTCAGATCTGCCCCAGGAATAGGCAACAGTTGTGGGCATGGAGATTCTGACACCATGGAGTCTAGGATACGCTTCTGACCTACTGCAGTTTTAGAAACATCCGTCATCTTAGCATCGACTGAGATAGGAACAATACGTACAGCTACGCCGCTCGATGAGAATTCAATATCTTTCGAGTCAATCAGGTCTTGAACATTGTGCTTAAAAGCATGACAGCCCTCGATGTCATGTCCGAGTGCCCCAGAATGAAATTCACATTGCTTACTGGCATCGTACCCATGAGGAAGCGCTCCTGTGGGTGGGTCCAACGTTCTCTTCTCAACCAGATTAAACCTCAATAAAGTCTGCAAGAGCTCAGCATATGTTGTAGGTGGCGCCTCAAATACCCTCTTTGACTTCCCCTCCTGAATCCTCCGTTGAGCCGGGTGCATCTTTTGTTGCTGCTCTGGTTCCACAGGCACAGGTGGCACGAGCTTCTTCACTGCGGCTTCAAATAGCTGATCATCCTCTTTCCTAAGCACATTCTTGACTACTTCCATGAACAAACTCATTTGGGTCTTCAGCTGACTGTTTTCCTCTTTGAGAATCTTCTGCCCCAGACGCATCTCTTGCATGTCTCTCATCATCTGCCCCAGCTGGCTTCGGACCTCAATCAATTCAACCTGATTCTGTTCATATCTCTGAAGGAATTCCTGCAACAAACTGGACGATGAGGAAATAAGACCCACGGTTCTGATGTACCTGTTAAATAGTAACGCAATGCAGAAAGCAAACACATATTCAATACAAGACAAAGAGAAACTCAAGCTATAAGCACCCAGAAGAACATCTCCCACACATGTACAACCAACAAAATCAGCACGTAAGCGCAAATGAGTACGAATACAATGACCCTAGCCAACAATCCTGGTGGTGGTCAGCAGACACTAGTGCACAAAAGCTAAACGGATTAAGCAGAGAAAACAAATGCGACCCCCGGCATAAAAACCTCTAGAAACTTCTCCCATATTCAACTGAACTCTCCGATTGACATTCTTCAGAACACACACTTCCCGTGGAGTCTTCCATGACATTAACTGACAAACCCGCACAATTGGATGACGGAGAATCGTTAATCTGAACAGAACCCTGGGGCGTGATGAAAATCCGGTCAGAGTCTAACAGATCCTGAACCTGACTTCTAAGCACCTTACAATCATTCGTTGAATGCCCCTGTGCCCCAACATGGTACTTACAGCGGGCGCTGGCATCAAAACCTAGAGGATACGGTGGAATCGTCGGATTAGTCTCTTTCGGCACTATCAATCCACTTCTGACTAGATCTGGCAACAACTGACTGTACGACACTGGTAGCTGAGTAAACTGCCTTTCAGGTTTCCTTGGTCTTCGTTGGGCGTGCTGACGCGATCGCCGACAGGATGACCGTTGACTTGAAGTGTCTGAAAACCGATCCTGAGATGCTAGAGATTCTGAGACGATGTCATTTCCTTCTTCCCACTCTTCTTGAGAACTGACAACTGATTCATTCTTATCAACTGGGAAATAAGGAGCATCTCGAAGCTTTCCACTCTTGAGTCCTCTCTCAACAAGCTCTCCCATTCTCATCAGGCCCACAAAGTTGGTACAACTGAACAATTTGTCATAATAGTGGCCTTTCAGAGTACCCAAGAAAATGTCAACCATTTCTCTTTCCTGAAGCGGTGGTTGAACACTAGCAGCTAATTCTTTCCATCTTTGCACATACCCTCTGAATGGTTCATTCTCTGCCCGAGATAATTCTTGCAGATGTACGAGACTAGGAGCCAAATCCAGGTTGTAATCGTACTGCTTCATGAAAGCTCTGGCTAAATCCACCCATGATCGAACCTGATTACTCCCTAATTGCACATACCACCTCAAGGATGCCCCAGTCAGACTATACTGAAAGCAATGGATCATCAGCTTGTCATCTCGCACAAACGCAGTCATTCTTCGACAGAACATCATCAAATGCATCTTCGGACAGCTATCTCCCGTGTACTTCTCAAATTCCGGCACTTTGAACTTATACGGCAACACCAGATTAGGAACCAAACACATGTCTACAGCATCCAGGTTAACAGCATCTTTCACTTTCAAGGCTTTCATTCCTTCTTCCAACGCTCGGAGTCTTCTATCCTTTTCAAGAGCTCTTGGATCTACCATCCCGGCCATTGGAATATCTCTTCGGTAATTCATCACAGGGAAAGCAACACCTTGATTGTTAGCAGGAGGAGGACGTTCATTTCGGGCAACAAACTGCTCATGTCGATCTCGGTTCTCATCCGTAGGCTGTACAACTTGGTCTGCCGTAAGGTTGTTCGCTTGCGGGAAGTCTTCCATAGAATCATACCGGGGGTGGGACATCATAGTAAACCCTGTCAAGGTGTTAGGAGCCTGGAAATTGCCTTCAGACATAGCTACCAATTACCTGTAACTGACTACCCTGCTTGATTCTGAAATCTGCTTCAGCCCCTTGGTCGTCTTCAACACTCCACTCTTGCCTCAAACAATCCCCCGAGAATCACCCTCTGGTGAAAACAAAGGCCGGATAAGTGCTTTGGCCAGGTAGAGAAATGCTATGCAATATGATTTATGCAGACAGAAATACAAAAAATGCTAACGTGCATGTGTGCATTGGAGATATTTCCCCTCCAATTCCAGTGTCAGTGGTAGCGAGACAAGATAAACCATAAAGACAATATTTAGAAAAACCCTCATATATTTATTGGAATAACAGTCTTGTCAAGACATTACACAACTATGCTCCATACAACTGATATGATAAAGGAGGATCCCGACCAACATGCCTGGTGGTGATCTCAACACACAGAATACAAGAGAAAAATCAAGTGCGAGTACGGTTGCGAAAATCCTCAACCAGCTTCTTCGTCTCAGGGTGATCCGGTCGATAAATCAAGCCTTCTATCAACTGATCCCTTTTCCTGACCGTTCCCTGGATATCTCTGACAAAGTCTTCCCAAGCCTTATCCTGGGCACCATCCCCAGGTTTGGGCCTCTTGACGTCTGCTCTGCGCTGACAATCTTCCAGATTCTTCAAGGCATCAATCAGTTTGCGTTCGGCCTCGTATCGACGGCATGCTTCTTCTTCAAGCTCTTCAGTCTTCACTTTGACCTGTTCTCCCAACTGAGCAACCTGTGTCTGTAGCTCTTCTTCCCGTTCTTTGTGTTTGGCCATAGTGAGATCCCAGTGCTCTCTGAACTTAGCTAGCTTCGTGTAGGCCCTTTCCAGCTCTTGCTTCTTAGTAGCCAATACACTGCTAACTGAGTCTACATCTAACTCCAGACGCTTCTTGGTTTCAGTCAATTCCAATAAAGTAGTCTTCAGATGCTTCAAAGTTTCGGCCTGTTGCTTGGAAAAATATCCTGTTTCAATCTTTTCATGACAAAGCTGGGCATTCTCCTTCTCTAAAGCTTCTTTAGCCTTTGCTAGATCTTCTTTCTCCGTCATCAGCTGCTTGTATACCTGGATGTCTATAGTGGTAGGCTCCTCCACCGGAGAAGGATGCAATGGCTGAACCGCTGGATAAGGCATAAGGAATTTCGTAGCTCGTTCACGAATCCATTCCACATACGGACCAAGAACTCGAGTACCCCCTCTGCTACCTGAAGGCTTCCCTCTCTTATGCAGGTTCTTCCATGCTTTCTCAAGCTTGGTCAACATCGCTTTCTCTATTGCCCCAGTGAGATACAGAGATTCCTGTATCTCCTCGGGCTTCGGCGCTCCCTGAGGTGCGTACCCAAACTGCCTGATCAATAAGGAAGGGTTGTAATTGACACACCCTTTCCTTCCTATTAAAGGAACATTAGGGAATCCTTCGCATCTGAGTATGACCTCAACTCCGAACACCTCCTCGCTGACCCATACCACGTTCTCAGAAGTCAACCCCATCAAGCGCTCCGACCATCCTAAAGAATCAATAGAAGTGACAAAAAGGCCTGACTTAGGCATATGACTGGTGAACCACCTGCACAGGAGAGGTACACAGTAAGACACATTTCTTCCTCGTCGCTTTTCATTTTGGTAGTGAGTAGAATGGTGGATATCTCCCAGCAAGGTAGGAACTGGGTTCTTTGAAGCCAGAATATAGAAAGCATATGCATCAACAAAATCAGGAATGTTCGGGAACAATACGATGCCATACACACACACAGCAAGGATGGCGTCAAAAACAACCCAACCACCCTTCTGGGCATACTCCCGAGCCTTCTCCACCAAAACATCCAACGGAAATCCCCACACATCTCCTCTTCTGATCATCTTCCCTGTCAGCTCAAACTCTCTTAAGTGCAGAGTATCAGAAAGCTCAGCCAGATTAGGCTTAGCGTCCGTGTGGTAGAAAGGCATCTGCTCGCGAATTGGTATATCCAAGAGCGCCGAATACTCCTCCAGAGTAGGAGCCAAGACAAAGTCAGGGAATATGAAACACCTGAGCTCCGCATCATAAAACTGTAACAGGGTGTAAATGCTGCTGATCTCGTAAGCCGAGGGCTGGTAAACATAATTCAAGATTCTCCCATAGGTCTTCCTGAAATCTCCCATCACCCTCTTCTTAGCAATAGTCATCAGCTCTGACAACAGACTGATATCTGGAGACGGAAACTTATAGGGTAACACTCTCTTCATGGCTTCCATGTCTTGCTAGGAAACAAACACCGGAACTGGGAAGGGAAATATGTACCTGCAATACACACACGTTAGTTGGATGCAAATGGTAATGCAATGATGCAATATGATAAATAATGCAATCTGTGAACACAGGGGCTATGCTGTAGCCTGAAGAGGAACATCTCTGTGATATCAAGAACAGAAAACCACCACAGTCACCAGAACTTCATGACACTAACTATCATCTGATACTCAAAATATCAATCCCCTTGGTAAGAAAACCATCTGAACCTCTGTATCTGACGAGAAAACCATCTGATAATAGTATCAACCTCAGATAAGAAACCCATCTGATCTAAACAACACCTGGAGATGAATCAAGAACACCGTCTGATAAAGGTACTGAATCATGGTTTCTGAAGGCCAGTTTTCCTGCAATAACCCAATCCCCCTCACAGGTATGATGGACCTAATCCAAGGACAAAGGTACGGCATCCTATGCGGTCATCAGCGTCACAGACTTTCATGAGTGACGATACGATTCCCAGAAGGAGTGGTATCATCAAGTCATGAAGAGGCCTCACTTAGCTGACTTCCAAATGATCGGTCCCCAGAGTCGACAATCCTCACGTCTGGACTCCCCTCAGATCCTCAGGACCGGAAAGGAGCACCTCTGCGAGAACCTCGTCTGAGCGCAGATTTCGTAGGGAACTGTGCCTGCTCAGCAGACAGGTTCGTCTACTACTCTCCACAACTATATCTAGGTGCATACTCAAGCCCAGGCCCGGCTTTTCACTCATAGTAATCTCCCTCTTTCCCACAGCAATAATCATAATAATATAGTGCTGAAAGTAAATGCGGAAAGGTAAAGGTACAGGAAAGTAAAGTGCAGAAAAGATAAAACACATATGCACAACACCCAACAAATAAACACCCAAGCGCTAGGATTGACTCGCGTAGGGGATGGGAAACGGTCCCAGCATAAGGGATGGGAAAAGTCCCTAGATGCTATAATTCCCCAGCAGAGTCGCCAGTTGTCGCTACTGCGAAAATCGGCGTCGGCATGATAGGAGAGTCGCCACCGTGCGTTATTTATCCCAAAGGAGGGAAAGGAAACGCTCGAAGTAAACCTCGCAAAGACGGGAAAAGGTATGGTCATCGCAACCAAAACCTGGATTCGGGAGTCGGTTACGCAAGGGGAAGGTATTAGCACCCCTCACGTCCATCGTACTCGATGGGATCCACGCTTGGTGTTTATAAGGAAAAGGGTGTGTTTATCTATCTACACTAATGGTCAGTCTAAAAAGAAAAAGAAAAGGACATGACTCGACAAAACATACGGTGTTCTGGGCCTACGTACTCCCTCGTGCAATGGGAAAGTCAGAGTCAACGTAGTTCGACTACCTACGTCTAAACGGGGGGAAGGTTGCTCGCCAGGACATCGCGTCCTGTGCCTACGTACTTCCACACGGCATGGAAGATCAGAGCAAATGTAGTTCGACTGACTACGGCTAAACCGGGGGGAAACAAACTGGTTTCAAAGGTTCGGGAACCTACAACTACGGTCTGATCTCAAATGCACTCGGGCAAGAGAGAGGGATAACAATCAGTCGTTAGCGGGAAAGTCTCGATCGCACAGCCGCGAGAGAACAAAAGGTTAGTTGTTAGTGTGCTCGCTAGGATATCGCATCCTATTCCTACATATCCTCGTCTGGTACGAGGAATCAGAGCAGCTGTAGTTCGGCTAACTACGACACAAGCTACTCAAGTGCTCCTATTGCTGAGAAAGGGAAAAGACACCCCAAAACTATAGCTGAAAAAGGGGAATCTACCTACTGTTATCATGCCTGGTTGACCATCCTAATGTCTATCATAACGACTCCGCAGCGGAGAAGTCAGAGCTCCTAAGGGATCATGGCAACAGGACTAAACAGCAAACAGGAATTAACTGCAAAATAAAGAAATACTGGAAATATGCATGAATGCAACAACTAAACAAACAGGACACAAAGGCCGCAAACCACAGAGGTAAGGGAGCTCGGCTCTACCAAATACCAACAAGCAAAGCCACTCAATAACAAACAAGCAGAAGGAGGACCACCTCAACTTCTCATGCACACAAAGCCTACTTCTAAGATGCACCTACCTCAGAAATATCTAAATAAACCCCTAAGTCTAATGCAGTACAACACCACACAAGTCAAACAACACAAAGAGAAGGCTAGCTAACCTAACAAACCTCTATCCAAAGCTTAAACAGAAACCCTGAGCAAGACCCCTAAACAAAACTCTGAAATAAACCCCTGATCAAACCCTGAACAAAGCTCTATGCAAAACCCTAAGCGAAACCCTAATCAAATGAAATCAATCCCAGTCTTCAAGCTTCAAAACAAGCTTACCAAAGAAAGGGAGCTAAGCAGACAGACTCATAGTGCCTTCCTCAGGAAAGTACCAGGAGGTTACCACTCAGGAATCATATCCTATGCGGCTCGACAACTGTGAACGGTTTACATTCCTCCTCAGGAGAAACTAAACTCACACGAAGGCTCCAGCATCATCGGATATTTAAGAAAGCCTATATGAACTAAGGGAACTAAGTGAACAGACCCATAGGACCTTCCTCAGGAAAGTACTAGGAGACTTCCACTTAGGAATCATATCCCATGTGGCTCAACAACTGTGATCAGTTTACATTCCTCCTCAGGAGAAACTAAACTCACATGAAGGCTCCAACATCATTGGATACTTAAGAAAGCCTATAAGAACTAGGGGAACTAAGTGAACAGACCCATAGTGCCTTCCTTAGGAAAGTACAAGGAGGCTTCCACTTAGGAATCGTATCCCATGTGGCTCAACAACTGTGATCAGTTTACATTCCTCCTCAGGAGAAACTAAACTCACATGAAGGCTCCAACATCATTGGATACTTAAGAAAGAGGTGAGAAGAAAGAATGAAAGTCATTCATAGTGCCTTCCTCAGGAAAGTACCATAAATTTCCTTCAAACTTCAGGATCTCAAACCTCACAAACAGAAAGCAAGCTCTTAGACTAGGTCTTCAATCTAATGCATCCTTGTAAGCTCCAACAGGACTTCATCCAGCCTCCATCTTCAAGAAGAAACCACAGATCCTCAAACCACAAGAAACTATCTCTGAAGTTCAACCACAGTTGAACTTCAAAGTCAGAAGCCATCAAGACTTCTCCTATCTTCAAGCTCAGACAAAAAATAATAGAACACCCTACAAAAATCTATCAAAAATCTAGGGGAAACCTACATGGCTCTATGATCCCAAGATCAAATCTCAAAGCCTAAGTCAACTCCTAAGGCTACTAAACAATCCCTAACATATGAATGGTCAAGGGTTACCAACAAGTTATGAGGTCTCTATTCTCTAACCCTAAAACAATATCAATCAACCTCTAAAAAATCCACTAAAATCCTATGGGGAACATGCATTAGTCTAGTGCAACATACTAAAAAAACCAGAGCAACATCCGTTACCAAATGAAAGAACTAAAATCAACAAGGCAGACGTACCACAAACCAATTATTCAATATCAATTAAAATGCAAAAATGCCAAATAAAAATAAAATGCATGATCAAATTAATGTTTTTGTTTTTATAAAATTCTACATTGAATTACGAACATATAGAAAAAAGAATGGGTTAAATTGGATCTTTCTACTATTTTTTATGCTATTATTTCTAACATGCATGAACAAAGAAAAATGAAAAGAAAATAAAAATGGAGGGGGGGCGCAGCAAAAGCAATTCCTAGTTATTATTTTACTGGGCCCACGTTAAGGGGGGGCGTGAATATCAATTACGCAGGGCCCATGGCCCATCAGAAAATTTAATAAAAACAAAAAGAAGAAAAAAAAACGCATGGGGGGTGCAAGCAGAGACAAAATACAATTCAATCCCCCTTGGGCCTGCGCCTAGGGGGTGCGTATAGCACTCAGGGCCAAGGCCCAAACCACAATCCACTCTGTCCTCACACGAAGGGGGGGGGGGACAATGAGCAAACGGGGGAGTAGCACTTCAGTAAAACACATTTGGGCTTGGCCCCAACCCAAACCCTAACCAGAAACCCTAACAACAAAACCATCTCCTTCTTCAACCTTCTGATTCACTGTTCACTAACCTAAAACCTAGCCGCTTCCCCAACCTCCATCCTCTCTGCAATTCCTGATCTCTCTCAAACAATCCAACCAAACTCTGAAAAAACTTCTCAAACAAACACCTCACCCTCTCACAAGAATCTTCCTCTCAAGATCTAAACTCAACCTAAATGCTAAGTGAACCCCAACGAAACCCTATATTCAATAATCAACGAAAAACTGTGAATCAAGGGTCTAAGAATGACGCACCTGGCTTGAAGTATGAACGACGCCGTGAGTTCTTGAAGTTCGTTGAAGAACTTGAAGAAATTCTGGAGGATCTTGAAGAATCGCTTGAAGATCAACAATCTGGGCGATGTTTGAAGACGATCTGGACAATCTTGATCGTGGATGAGCGTTCTTGAACGTTCTGGGAGTTGATGAAGGTCGATGGAGATTGAAGGTCTTGACGTTTTTCTGGGAAAGAATTGGGAGATGATGAACACAGATAACGAAACTCTGAATTTTCTGGAGAAGATCTTGATGACTGCATGAACACGGTTGAAGAAATCTTGAAGTTTCTGGGGAATATTGATGAAAGTCTATGAGATTCTGGAAACTCGTATGAAGTTTCCGGCGACGGATGCATTTTCCGGCGAACTATGGATGAATGTGGACGGAGGAAGAAGGGAGGAGAACGAAGCTTTTCTGGGGATTTTCTGCAAGTTTGCAGTTTCCGGTGAGGGACGGCGGCCGGAGACTGTTAGGGTGGCCGGCGGTAGGGTGCTCAGGGCGTCTGCATGCCCGACGGTGGGTTCTCAGTGAGGAAGTGGCGCGGTGACAAGTGGCACGGGAGAGGGGGTGATACGGTGCATGCACGACGCCACGTGTGGCTGCTGAGAGAGGGAATTGTGATGGTAGGGCAGGTGGCAGCAGAAGGGAGTAAGAGAATGGAAGACGTGGCAAGAGGAGGGGCGTTCTGAGAATTGAGGTGGGGTCTCCTCAGTTACACATGTGGCGCCATTTTATAGTGACAAGTGTCACTCTTCTGGACAAAAACTGCACAAAAAACTGGACTGAAAATTGAAATGGGCCTCTAAAAAAACTGCTTCTTGGGCCCAACGAAACTGATTATCAATAAACCAAAAAAGTCTGAAAAAAAAGATTAAATTCAATTAACCTAATTAAAACTAACCCTAATTAACTAGTGACTAATCCTAATTAAACTAAATGAAGATTAAACTATCCTAATTGGTTCAAACAAATTCAATTAAGATCTACACAAAAGATTAACTCCTAATTACTACTTAAACCCTAATTAAATCTAAAAATGATTAAAGATCTAATTAAACCTATATTAAACTAAAACTAATAAACTCTAATAACCTCTATTGATTAAAATCTATTAAATTTCTATTAAAATTCTAATAAACTCTACATTATTTATTCTATACTATTAAAATCTATTATTAATAAAAGAAAAAACTATATTCTCTCTATATTATTCTAAAAACCATTTAAAAACTATTTAAAATCTATTGTTCTAAAAAATGATTAAAAACTATTTAAAATCTTTTATATTCTGAAAATGATTAAAAGCTATTAAAAAATATTAAAAAACCTATTTAAATTCCAAAAAAATCTAACAAGCCTATTTAAAATCTACAAAGGCTATAAAATCCTTAAAAAAAATGCAGACAAATGCAAATGACCAACATAAACGAGCGCGAGACCAGATCGAAGCGAACAGTAAACCCCTGGCATCAGAATATCCCGAAAACTACCATGTGAGCTGCAAACACCGAGGAACGCACAATTTCCCGAAAATAAAACCCTGATTATCTAGACTGGATCTGACATATCTGGTAAATGAAAACCAAGCTGTAACTCTGATATCCTCTGTCTGTGCACAAATGCCATGCATCTGATACGCGAATATGAATTTAAACCACGAACTAGATAGGAGAATCGGTTGGTCAAATTTTAGGGTGCAACACATGTTGGTACTGATGTTGATATTCTGATAGATGATTTGTGCATTATATGCCATAAACTTTTTTTCCTTTTCCGGTGAACAGATTGGATGTTAAAACTGTCATATGCATTGCATTAATATATCTTTTGTGCAGAACAATTGGTTTTACTTGCGAGTAAGCGCTTGACAGTAGGAAAGTTTCCTACAGTGGAAAGTACGATCATGATAGAATGCAGAACACCCGAATACTCCGTGAACTGGGGCAAGCTATAATCCCTAGTGATGTCAGCCACCCGAAGTCAGTTATTCTGAAGCAGTCAGGTCGAGATTTGATGAATCTCTCGAGGACAACCAGTGCATCTCCCCGCAGATCAGCCTATCAGGGGCAAAATCGTCGCAGACAGGGGCATGCCACTCTAAGAAGAGCATAGAAGTTATTCCATATCAGAGGGGCAATTGATCTGAAGCATCTCTCCGAGGTTCTGAGTGCTGGGGCAGTTTATATCAGACCATCAGGGTATAGATTTTTAGATTTCCGTTCGAGGAATATCCCCATAGAGATCCCACGGGCTAGGGCAATATTAGAAGCGAAGGAATTGTTCTTCTCCGTGTCATCAGAGCTACTCAGATCTACTCAAGCAGGTTTTGGCCTATTTTCAAGGGTGAGACGAATGTCGGGAAGTCGTGTTACCGTCCTTGACCCTTCAATCAGAAACTGTGAATTCAAACAGGATGTTTTCCAGCGTCAGTCGTACCTGACCCATCATGGATAGCCCAAGAGCCCAATCCTTATTGGCAATTTTCAGGAAGCCCAATTCTCATTGGCGAGCCATTCCTAAAGCCCAATCCATATTGGCAATCACTGTGATGCCCAATCCGTGTTGGCACATCATTTCAAAATCCAATCTTCATTGGTACGCAGGAAGACTCCGTCTGTTTTCCCCAGCAAAAGTCCAATTTTCATTGGCACGGGTAAGCTATCCCTAACAGAAGTCCAATCATGCTTGGCACGTTCGGTTATCCCCAGTGGAGTTGGCTTCACCTTTCCAACATTTATTTTGCTGGAATAATTCTGTGATACCCGGTTATCCCCAGTAGAGTTGGTTTTATCCTCAGCATTTATTTTGCTGAAACGAATTTCTGTATCCAATTTCTCCAGCGACCCGAGCCTGCATTTACATCTTGCATATATCATCATATTTGCATCATATCTGCATTTCATCCTCAAATGCGTAGCATTTCCATCCTATATGGAGCATTACGCCATAGAAAAATTCAAACATACGCATATGCATACGAAGCATAAGCCAGTTTTTCTATCAGTCTTCCGTGGCAACGTGAATCACTCTGTAATCAGTTCAGGGGCATTTATCCAGCAGCTTTATTCAGACAACTCATTGGTTTATTTGATTTTTAGATCATACAACGGTTATGCTTTGCCCATCAGTCATCTGATATCGACAGACTTCTCTTCCCATCAATTCCTATTGACGACGTGTTTCTCCAGCAAGTGGTTTTCTCCGTCTATCTTTAGACGTCGCGAGTTCGGGAATGGTTTCCTTTCCGTCTATCTTTAGACGATGTGAAGTTTCGAAGTTGGTTTTTCTCCGTCTATCTTTAGACGTCGCGAGTTTGGGTACGGTTTTCTTTCCGTCTATCTTTAGGCGATGTGAGGTTTCAAAGTTGTTTCTCCGTCTATCTTTAGACGTCATGAGTTTGGATATAGTTTTCTCCGTCTATCTTGAGACGTCGCGAGTTTGGGTATGGTTCTCATTCCGTCTATCTTTAGGTGATGTGAGGTTTCTAAGTTGTTTCTCCGTCTATCTTTAGACGTCATGAGTTCGGATATGGTTTTCTCCGTCTATCTTTAGACGTCATGAATTTCTCCAGCGGATTTTTCCCCGTCTATCTTTAGACGTCGTGAGTTCGAGTATGGTTCTCTTTCCGTCTATCTTTAGACGACGTGAAGTTTCAGGTGATTTTTCAGCGGGTTTCTTACCATCAGTTCATATTGACGACGTGTCTCCCCAGCGAGTTTTCTCCGTCTATCATTAGACGTCGTGAGTTTGGATATGGTTTTCTCCGTCTATCTTTAGACGTTCAGAGGTTTCAAGGCAATCTTTCAGATATTGGCTTTCTTTCTGTTTATCGGATGAGATGACATTTCAAAAGAGGTTTTTCTGACTGTTGATCCTTATTGACGTCGAGGCTCTTTGAAGAATGTTTGGTTTTCCTAGTTGTTGATCCTTATCGACGACATGGCTCTTTGAAGGTGGTTTTTCTTCCTGTCGGTTCTTACTGATGATGTGGCCCCTTTGAAGGTATTGTTCTCTCCATCAATTCCTGTAGACAAAAGGATTCCGAAATTTGATGGGTGGTGTTGAAATTCATATGGTTTTCTTTGCGCTAGTTCTCACTGTCGATGTGGTTCTTCGGACAAGTGTTTCTCCCTGTCTATCTTTAGACAATGTGATAAGATTAAGTGCATGTTGATCTGGCCTTTGGGATGATTTTCTCCGTCTATCTTTAGACGTCGTGAGTATTGGATTTTGTTTCCTTCGGGATGGTGTCTTTCCGTCTATCATTGGATGATGTGATTGTATTTCTCTTTCCGTCTATCATTGGACGATGTGATTATATTTCTCTTCCCGTCTATCACTGGACGATGTGATTGTATTTCTCTTACTGTCTATCATTAGACGATGTGAGAGGATCAAGTGCATGTTGATCCAACCTTCGAGTTTGTTATCTGTGGCGTCACGCAGGTAACTGGTGATAAAGTCGAGTTCGTTATCAGATATTTGATCAGTTTGTTACCGTAACAACTGGATTCGGTTTTCTGGATATTTCCCCTAAGCAGATTTCGCAGTTTATTTCTGCGGTTGGCAAATTTCTGGGTTTCTTTTGTATTCAACCGTCTTTTACCTTGATTGTCTGAAGGCCGTTCGCTCTTCACCCAGTCAGGTCCAAGCCGCTTGAATAGGGGCAGCTGTTGCACCCCAAAATTTGCCCAACTTTTTTTTAACTGATTTATGTTCCATTGCATTATCATTTGCATAGCTATATCATTTGCATATCATAACATCATTTATCCAACAGGGGATCAAGTGTGTTTTTGTCAAGAGAAGCCTATCAAGAGGTCTTAGCCAAGCTTGAGAAGTCATCCAAGTCATTAGGAGGTGGTTTGAGGCTTTAAGAGGTTTGAATGCCTCCATGTGGAGTTTCTCCTAACTTGAGGATCAATTGAAGACCATCAGTGAGATGTGAAGCATGGATTATGAATAGAAGATGTGTATATAGCTCATGGAGTGCCTAGAGGGCCATGTTGGAGCTTAATCAAGTCATTGATTCAAGTGCAGGAGCCACAGTTGAGGTGCAAGCAATTAGGGTTTCATCTGGATTAATTCTAGGTCAACTGGACAATTGAAGAGTATCAAGGCCTACTTTTAGGTCATGGAGTTCATGAAATGATGTGATAAGACATTTATGGTGTTGTTCCAAGATCAAATCAAGAAGAATCAAGAGTGTGGGAAGTTGCTAAGTTAGGGTTTCAGTGTAAAATCCCCTATTTAGTGCCTAACTTCAAGACCACATAAGTCAAGATACAAGTTTCAAATTGATCTTTGGACAACATAGAACTTGTAGATCATCTCAATACCTTTAATTTGAGTACTAGAAGTCCTCCAGTGGATTTATAGAACTCAAGTTATGGTTCAGACAAGTTACAGGTCACCAGATGAATGTGAAATTTACCTGTGAAAGTCACTTGACTTCTAAGCAACTTTTGACCTAGAAAGAGGTTTCACATGAACTTTTGGCCAACATGAAAGTTGTTCCGCATGATCTTAGCTTTCTAAATTGTACTATAAGTCTTCCATCTGATTTGTAGAACTCAAGTTATGAGGTTTACAAGTCAGGGGTATTTTGGGAAAGTGAGATTATAGGTCATTTTCAATCATAGGACAAAATCTCCAACTTGTACTTGTCAAATGCAATTTTGTTCAACATGAAAGTTGCTTAAAATGAGATTTTAAGTGAAACCAAGTGGTTATTTGGAATTGGTTTGGCTTGTAGCAAAAAGTCACTTAAAATGGCCTAAAAAAGGGAATATTTTAAATGGATTAAGGAGGGAAAATTGACTTTTTGAGTTAGAGGACCAAAATATGTCATGTGAGTACATTTATTGAATGAAAATCACATTCTAAGAACATTGGCATTGGCAAAATTTTGAGCATAGGCCAAGTTTTGGGAGTTGTCATTTAGATTACTTCACCATGAAGTTACATAATCAAAAATAGCCATTGGATCAAATACAAGGATCAAATCTCAGCCATTCACACTCCATATGCTGTTATTAGTTGAATTGAATCATCTTGGAGCCAAAACAATGCCATTTTCGTGTACCTTCAAGAGCAAAAAGTGGTGAAATTTTGAAAATTCATTTTGGGCCTAGAGGCAAGGATTGGGCTTTCTCTTGATCCATATCCATTGTATATAAGATTTCTAACCTTCACAAATAATTAGTTCTGGAAATTGGAGCAGAATTGATCAAGAACAAGCTTGAAAAAATGAAGAACACTCAAAAATTGAATTCCAAGATCTAGATCGTTTCAGGCCAAATTGTGAATTGAGAAAGTTTTATTGAATATCATTGAACGATTCTGGAGAGTTTCGCGAAGCTTCATCAAGGATTAAAGGCTCAGTGGAAGTTCTCCACTAGGTACTTGAATTTCACCATATCTCTCTTAATACTTGATGATTCTTTGCCATTTTCGTTTCTTTGCACTCCTTGAAGCATGTAGATCATTTCTGGATTATAATTGTTGATGTTTATGACGTTCGAAATTTGGAGCTCCAAACTTGTGAGATTTTATATGGACTGTTTTGGCATGATTTGGCTTGGTTTTTGCTTGATCTTTAACCTCCATGACATAAGGATGAGTTTAGAATTAATTTGGAGAAGTTTTAATGAACTTAAGGTTTTGGTGTCAAACTTTGTTTGATTCATTTTTCTTTGATCTTACATTATTATTGATTTTTGATGAGATATTTGGAATCCTTGCGAAAAATCCTTCGATTTCGGTCCAAAAAACGTGCGAAACGGATAAGAATTGAGTGAGTTATGGTTGTTGGGAGAATTCCGGCGAGTGTGGTGGAGGAAGGGCCGGCCGGAACAGTTCCGGCGAGTTCAAGGAAGAAGATGAACGTGCGCGCGCCACGTGTCATCCAAAACGGCGTCGTTTTTGGCCAGCAAGGAGGCCAGACGCGGGTATGTTCGAATCCCTACTGTGCATTTTTTTCATTTTTGCTGCTTTGAATTTCCATTAACTTCCATTTCATTTTCCATTATTTTCTTTTTATTTTTCTGTTTTGATAGCTGTTTGCTTTAATTACATTAAAAATAGTAAAAATCATCAAAAATTATTAAATTTTTTTTGTAGTTCCTGGATGTCTTAAGAAATTTTAGGCGTTGATTTTATATTTTTAGGATTTAATTTGAATTAGTTATGATTTTTCTTTTGTGCTAACGTCCATTATGTTGCCTATTTGACCATATGTTTTGTATAATTTTGTTCTTCCAATTGGTGATGAATTTGGCTTTTAGTTTTTAGTATGTTTTAGGGAAGATATTCATGTTCCCTCAGGAATTTTATTAGAATTTTAAAACATTTTTAGGTTCTGTTTTAGGTGTTGAGATTAGAGCCTTCCCAAACTTGTGGATTATCTTGATACATTTCAATCTAGAATTTATTTAGGTGACTTAGAAGTTGAATTAGGCTTTAATATTTCAACCCTAGGCTTCTAAAACATGTATGTTCCCCCAGGAATTTATTTAGAATTTTACAACTTCATTTTCTATTTTAGTTGTATTTTTCAAATTGCTTGTATTTGTGTTGTTCTCTCTTGAGTACCTTTGCTTGTTTGGCTTGGTTGGTGACTTTGGAGTTTGCTTGGCTTGGAATCCTTTTTGGGAGGTCTTCTGGACTTCATTGAAGATGCTTGGGATTGAAGATTGAAGCTTGGAGTTGAAGGCTTTTTCCTCTTGTGGAGCTTTTTTAGGAGCTTAGGAAATTAGGGTTTTAGGAAGTGCCTTAGACTTAGTTTTGATTCTTTCTTCAAACATAGAGTGCATTGTTTGACTCTATTCTATCCCATGATATAAAGTCCTCCTTGGGAAGCTCCATCTCTCCTTAGGAGGTATGAGTGGTATGCCCAAGTGAGTAGAACTTTGAGGATACCTTTCATTTGTAATGTTGAGTTCTTAGTGATTTCCTTTGGTTGTCATTAAGTCCCTTAACATTATAGCTTGATCTTGATGATTAATCCTCCTCTTGGAGTGTGCTTGTTGGAGCTTGAAGATTGATGAAGCTTGAAGATAGAAGCTTGCTTGAAGATGAAGCCTTTGCTGTCAACTTTGCTGTCTTTCCAACTTTGCTGTTTAGAGCTGCTGTTGCTGTAGGAGCTTGGTACTGCTGCTTGGGCTGCCTCCTCTATGTCTTTTGTTTTTCTCTGTATTGTTTGTTTGCTTGTCTGATTACCTCTATGTTTGAGGTGGAGCTTGTCTCCTCTTGCCTATTATCTTCTCCCTTGCCTCTCTTATATTGCTGCATTGCATGCATTTTACTGTTTACTGTAATTGCCTGCTGTCTTTTGCTGTTTATCCCCTAGGATCTCTGATTTCCTCTGTGCAAGAGGAAATTATGACAGACATTAGGTTTTGACCCATGTATGATAAAATTAGGCTAGTTTCCCTTTCAACTATAGGCTTTTTAGAGCGTCTTTCTCTTCTCATCTCAAAACAATTCAAAACACAATAATAAGGATAACACACGTTGTACGTTACGAGCCTTAAGCTATTTGAGGAAAGGTTGTTGGAGGGTCACTCTTCAGTAATATGGCTGCTTAGTATGGTACCCTTAGGGTGACATGCGACGTAGTCGCTCTCAGATCATAAGTCTTTAGTGCAGTACAAGTTACAAACAGACTAAAAAACATTTCTTTCGTAAAAAACTCAAACAAACATTCAAACTCTGCTTTTGTCCTCTTGGACCTTTAATCAGGAAAACCCTTTTCAGAAGGAGATAAAAACTGTCAGACAAGCTAGTGTCCTCCGTAGCCCGAACTACGTTTGCTCTGATCTTTCATGCCGTATGAAAGTACGTAGGCATAGGATGCGATATCCTAGCGAGCAACCTTCCCCTCCTTTCCCGTAGGTAGGCGAACTACGTTGACTCTGATTTCTCGTTCCAGACGGGAATACGTAGGCATAAAGTGCGATACTTTGCCGAGTCATTTTATTTTCTTTTTAACCCATACCTGTAGAGTAGATAGAATAACACACCCTTAGATAGAAAACAAGCGTGGATCCCGTCGAGTACGACGGACGTGAGGGGTGCTAATACCTTTCCCTTGCGTAACCGACTCCCGAATCTAGGATTTGGTTGCGATGACCATTCCTTTCTCTCTTGGCATTAGGTTTACTCTGAGCGTTTCCTTTCCCTCTTGTGGGATAAATAATGCACGGTGGCGACTCTTCTGTTATAGCCGGCACCGATTTTCGCAGTAGCGTCACATGTCACAGTTTTGATATCCAAAAAATGCATCACCATAAAACAATACTTGGAAAATCAAGCTGCAAATTGTTGATTTTATGATGATTTATGAGGAATGACATGAGTTGTATGCTACAAATTACAATCATATGTGTTAAAAATAGCATCAGTTATTAACTATATAACTGCCATTAAGACATGCCACCATGCTAACTAATATACTCTTCACTTTAAAAACTAGTAACAAATTCAGAACTTTTTACCCAATTAACCCAATTTTTGAAAAAAATTCCCAAAATATCCCACATTTCAAAAATATTCCCAAAGTATCCCAGTTAGGGTTTGGGATTACACAAGGGTGTCAATCCAATTGGTGACCTTTATCAAGGCCATAAGGGTGGCACCAATTGGTCTAGAGACACCTCATGCAGTCTCCAATCCAATTAGCGACTTGGTTATGTTCATTAAAGGGTGTCGTCAATTCATCTGGAGACCCCTTGTATTTTGAATTTTTCCCCTATAAATAGAGGTGTTCTGATCATTTACTTTCACATCTCATCTAATATCTTTGTTCTACTGATAACATGTATCGTTATCGGTGGAAAAAAGTCGTCTATTCGAGAGAGAAGCCTCTGATGGACATGTTGTTTTGGAACATACAAAGTTTCAATCAACTTAAGAGAGTGCTGAATCAGTGGTTGGAAGGAGACATTGGTGAAGGGGAAAAAATCTGTAGTATCGAGAGACTTGATCGGCTGCGTGGATGGGTTCGTGTTAAGACCGACAAAGATGTGAGGGAAGTCATGTTTGGACCGAATGAAATTATTTTAATTGTTGTAATCAGTTAAGAATGTCGTAATCACCTAGTTAATGTTTTATGTTTAATGAAATTAGTATGTGTTGTATGTCGTTAGTCTTGTTTGTTGTTAAGACCATGGTAACAAAGACTCATCAATATATGAAAATATTTGGTTACAACAAATTAAATGATAAGCTAACTCATGAAGCAAATGTGCTTCCAATATTAGGATAATTTTTACGGTTGTGTCTGTGCTGACGACATATACTACACAATCTTATCATTTTATCAGCCGTATCCATTTCGATTTTTATATGCTTGCTGTTTAGGCATCCCTTTTTCTTTCTTTTCATGTCATCGTTGTGCCAAACTATGCACCTTGGTATGGGGCAAATAATCCTCCATTGGTAGCACTTTGAAGACTTCGTTGTATATGTTCATAACATTAGTCGCCTTGTAAAGATCATATGGATAGCCATAAGCATCCTGACGAGCATGTGCGCATGCCACAATGACATGTGAGCAAGGTACACGTAAGGTCTAGTACTTGCCACAATCACACCAACATCTATTTAGTCTGACGGCATAGGATAAATTGGGCCTCCCCTCATTATGGTCAATTGTTTCTTGTACACTAAATGTTTTCCTATGACGGTCGAAGACTGTAACTGCATGTGTGCTGGCTCTGATAGTATCCTCTTTCATCAATTTCATAATACTTTCACTGAATACTTGACTAGACGTTAACACTGAACTCCATCTCTCGCCTCTTGTTGCGAAAAGTGATGCCAACCTATAATATGTCGATCCCACCAAAGCGGTGATTGGAAGGTTTCTAATTCCTTTGAATACCCTATTGATGGATTCCACAAGGTTTGTCGTCATGTGGCCCCAACGACATCCACCATCAAAAGCCCTTGTCCACTTTTCGAATGGAATATTATCTAACCAGCTTCCTGCATCTGCATTTGACAACCTAATTTCGTTAAGGTAGTATTGAAATGTTGATTGAGTTAGAGCATACTCGACATTCATAACTTTTTTGTGAAGGTTCTTGTCTTTGATTGCACGCATGAAGTTTTATGCAATATGTCTAATGCAATATACATGGGTAGAAGGAGGATTATTCCACCCGTTATCATGGTTATTATAGGCACTCTCTATAACAACATGCCTATCTGAAATCAAACAGAGATTGGCCACCCGTTATCATGTGTTCTGGGATTCTTAAGGAAGAATCTCCAAGCAGAAGCAGTCTCACCTTCAACCAGAGCAAAGGCTATGGGAAAGACATTATTGTTACCATCTTGTGCAACAGCCATAAGCAAGGTGCCCTTGTATTTTCCGTAGATCCATGTTCCAACAATTTGAGTAACAGGTTTGCAGAATGCAAAAACTTTTATGCATGGTTGAAACGACAAAAAAAGACGGTGAAAGATGACATTTCCATCAACAATAGTTCCATCTGGCCTACATGCAGGCACTGTCTGCATGATTGCAACAGTTCCTGGTGTGTATGTCTTTAGCGCAACCAAAAATCACGGTAATTCTTTGTATGAATCCTCCCAGTTGCCAAATACTTGTTCAACAACCTTTGTCCTTGCAATCAACGTCTTCTTGTACGATGAAGTATAATCATGTCGTGTTACGTTATGAGAGATTATTATACTCACCTTGACATAAGGATCCTTGTTAACAAGCGGTAAAATGTCTTGACATATCAATTATGCGCTTAGCTTTCGGTGATCCTGAACAATATTTGTGGCAGTGCAACTGTGAGGTGGCTCTATGGAAGCTATCTTTCAAGAATCACTTCTCTTGCTGTAAGACGCAGCAAGCCGAAACTTGCAAAGTGGATTACGACAAATAATGACATACCTTCTCGAATCAGTTTGCTGTACATTGAAATCAACAGAGTTATCCATGTGATATTTTTTAATGGCTTGTACACAATCCTCTTTGGTATGAAACCGGTCTCCAACTTTTAATTCATTCCCTGACCGTATATACGAGTTGTGAAACATATATGAAAATCTCTCATCGTCTTGCAAGTCCAAGTCTGTCATATGTCAAGGCGGACAATATGCATGACCTGGAGGTATTGGCACTTGTTCGTCATCTTCAACATTGTCATTCAACAGTTGATCTACCAGTGTCTCACTTCCTTCTTCTTCTTCATCAATGATGTTGACCTCTGGTTTCATTTCATCTGAGTATTCTGATTCAGTTTCATCTGAGTCTACAACTGTTGATTGATCGATGATCTGAGACTATTGAGATGGAATATTTTATTGGAAGGACGTATACAACTCAATGTAGTTGAAACCAGAATGTTCGTGACTTAGGAACATATTTTCTACATCTTCTTCGTCTCGCACTTTAAGTGGATAAAATTTAACGTGGTTGGTTTCGAAATAAACTAGGTTTTGAAATATTATTTGTGCTATAGGACCAAGCCCTAATTTCGATTCCAATATTTCTTTAAAATGCAAGAATCTTGTGTTTCTATTGATTATGAATCAGACAATGTCGGTCTTTTGAAAATCAAACCCAGATACATCAAAGACATATGTCTCTCCGTTGTAGTGGGCGTTAATAATATATCACGGTGCAGATGACATACTAAAAGAACTAGTTATAGACTTAGTAAAATTGTTGTTTTTTTTGTTTCTATGAATGTTTGCATGCATTGGAACATATTTATGCATTTGTGACATGTATTAAGGCGCCACATTAATTGGCAAGATAGTAAAAGGTAATAAATGAAGGCGCCAAATCAATTGGTGACATAGTCAAATGCAATAAATGAAGTCGCCACATCCATTGGTGACATGGTTCAACTTTTAGTGGTCTCTATCGCCATATGGGTGACATCATCGTGCTCAGCTATGGAATCTACCAGGGGTCGCCAATTGGAATGGTGCCCCTTTGTTAATGGGAAAGGAAGTCGCCAATTTCTCTGGCTACATGGTTCAGACGAATTCCCTATATAAGAATGATATAGGCATGGGTAAAATGCATAATTTGATTCTTACTTGTTGTAGAGAGGTAATATCAAGTTTATTTGTGTCAGTATACTAGTTATCTGATTCATATTTAATCAGTTATAATGGCTTTGTTGACAATGGGTGAAACGCATACAGGCACTGCCGCAAATATCGCGACTTATGTAAGTGTTCATTGTTTCTTGTATATGTTAATTTTTAATGACTCTTTTAAATTTTTTTTGACAATTATGTAGGAAGACTCTAAGTTTCGGTGTCATGTCCATGAATATGTTGCACCCGACGAAATAATTCAACCATGTATTGAGCTCACCGGTTTCAGACATGTAAGCAAAATCATGTCTTACTCGGTTGATGCAAAGTTTATACTAGCTTTGCAAGAGAGATGACGCCCAGAGACACACACCTTCTTTTTTTCCAATCGGTGAATGTACCGTGACCTTAGAGGACATGTACATGTTACTCGGTTTGTGTATTGATGGTAAGGCGGTCAATGGAATAACAAACCTTAATGGTTCAATTTGTGAGAAACTTTTGGGTGCCGATTTGCTAGATGAGAACTCGAGAGGCCAAGGAATCTTATTTCACGCCTAAAATCATGGTACACCAGTTTTATATTAGATGAAGATTTTACAGAGGAAATGAAAATAATAAAAACCAGGTGTTATCTTATGCTTTTAATTGGTTTATTTTTATTTCCTGAGTGTCGCACTTCGAAAAATTCTTTTCGAAAACACGACCCTCACGTAAAAGGCGCAGAAATGCGGTTTGACAGAGTCGCCATCAAAATTTATTTATCCCGAATAAACGGGAGGAGAAAATATCAAGAAAACCTCTTAAAACGAAAGGAACACGGCCATCGCAACCTTATGTTCCTGGGTTCGGGAGGCGGTTACGCAAGGGGAAGGTATTAGCACCCCTCACGTCCATTGTACTCAATGGAACCTCTTAATTCGAATTGTGATGAAAGTTAGATAAGCTTAATTCTTCTCTTCTCATACTAAATACTAAAATGGTACTATAAAAGGATAAAGACGCTAGGGGAAAGGGGATGGTTAGAAGATAGGGTGTTCGCCAAGGATTGGGGTCCTTGTGCCTACGTATGCTCATTCTGACGAGAATGAGAAATCAAAGCTCTCGTAGTTCGTCTACAGGAAAGGATGGGGAAATAGAAGATAGAGGGGATTGTGTGTGGAATAATGGGGGGAGATAGAAGTGTGCTCGCCAAGATCATCGCAATCTTGTGCCTACGTATCTTACATTCATGAGTGAATGAAGAATTAGAGCAGTCGTAGTTCGTGGTAACAACTACGAAAATGATATAGGGAAACGAGAGGATGGATAGAAGGTAGCTCACCAAGATCATCACAATCTTGTGCCTACGTATCTTACATTCAGACGAGAATGAAGAATTAGAGCAGTCGTAGTTCGTGGTAACGATCACGAAGAGAAACATAATTGAATTAGTTTAAAGGGGGTACGGATGACGATTACTCGAAGCTTAAGAAAGACTTCTCGGACCCAAGTAATCGGGAGAGTGAACCAAAGACTTGGAACTCTCTCTTTTTCATCTTGAAGAAAATGTGTTTGAAAGGTGATTTTAAATGGATGACGACTACTTGAAGCGTAAGAAAGACTTCTCGGACCCAAGTAGTCGGGAGAGCGAACCAAAGACTTGGAACTCTCTCTTTTTCATCGCAAAAGAAAATGTGCTTGAAAGGTGAGGTTGATCGGATGACGACTACTTGAAGCTTAAGAAAGACTTCTCAGACCCAAGTAGTCGGGAGAGTGAACCAAAGACTTGGAACTCTCTCTTTTTCATTGCAAAAGAAGGTTGTTTGTGTGGTATCTGAATGGGTGAGAGGTTGGATGATGGTTGAACGTTGTCGAGCTATTAATGTTATTTAAAGGCGTCAATTGCTCACATACAAATAAGATAACTCGCATCCAAACAACTGAAAGCAAGATCAAAGACTTGAACCTACTCTTTACACCTTGAAAAGAATTAAATAGTTGTTAATTGATTGGTAGTTTGTTACGAAAATTCGCTTGACGTTGGATCAAGGGTTTGACTTATTATCGCGTGAAAAATGTATGGGAATAGAAATGGTTTGAGAAACAGAACCGACTTGACTTACGCATCAAGGGTCGAGTTGTGAGAAATGATATTAGTCCCTCAGGGTGCCCCCAATATCGAAACCACAGTGAAGTGTGTGCAATAGGTTGATGGCGAATGCGTATGAGCACTCGACTCACAGGGTGTTTGAAAATTGCTCGATGACGAATCGAAAATGAGTTTGAAAATAGTTTGATCTGCTCTAGTCCCTATGGGTACTCCTAGGAGATAAACCGATAATCAAAGAAATGCGAAACATACATAGGAATGGGAGAGGGATACATGTAAGTTACACGGGATTGCACGAAATAAAGGGGTTTCATTGCCAGGTAGCCCAAGAGAAACCCGTGTGTGTGCAATGTGTCCTAAACTACGCCTTGAGCAAAGTCGGGCACAACTCAATATTAGGGTTCCTGTAAATGACCAATGATCCAACAATCCACCAATTTGGCTTTTAGGATTTCGATGGTTTATTATTTGTTTTCGAATATGGGTGAATAAGAGAAGATGCATATGATATGAGTATGAATAATATAGAAAGATAATAATCACGATAATATTTAACAGAAAATAAAACAGTTGATATTTGACGGAAATTAAAGTTAGTAGTTAGTTTGGTTAGGAATTAAATTAGGAAAAATGTAACGCTAAACCATTGTAGCTCGACTTATGATGGAATTCGGTCTATAGGAGGTCGCGTGAGTTGATATCCGTGCTATGAAAAAGATAGAGAAATGATATTGAGAACCATTCACCAATTTAATCATGTCGCACAGACAAAAGAAGGTGGATCTCGTCTTAATCGCAAACATAATGTCGATTAATCGAAGGTAGCCTATCACGGTTCCAAAGTAAAGAAAATGACTCAAATGGTCATTTTCCATAGATTTGATATTGGGAAGGTTATCGACTTTGATATGCGACACTTATGAATAAAAGACTTCATAGATCGAAGGAAAAATTAATAAAAACCGAAAGAAGAAGAAATGAGGAGAGAAAGGAGGTGGTATCGGATCCAACATTATTCATCAATAATTTGACTGGTAATGTATTACGGAAGTGTCGTCATCGACCAAAAAACGGTAAAAATAAATAAAATGAATAAAAAATGGATAAAAAAGAACAAAATAATCAAAAGTATACCCCCAAAATTATTTACTAAAGAATTCTTATAATATTAATTGAAAATATAACAAAATAAAAATATACATAAAATAGAAGTTATTAAAATTATTTTAAGAAAACTATCTATAAATCTTTTAAAAGAAATTTAAGAGAGAAGGGGTGGGGGTACATACGAATAAGGGATGTGCATATGGTCATGGAATCACTTGGGCTGAAGCCCATCATCCATCAGTCAACAATAACCAAAAAAATACAAAAAAATGATGGAATTAAACAAAGGAAACCGTGAATTCTCATGGGCCATCACAACCCACTCATCATAAAATCAAAATTAGTTCATAAAAAATAAACAAAAGTGATGAAAAACCCACTTCAGTCTCTCTACAAAAGAAAAGTAATTCAACAGAGCTCTTGGGGTTGATTATTAGAACGAAACAAAACGAAACATGGTTCGCTCTCAAAACTGTGTTGAATCAAGTTACGCTCTCACCCTTCGCCCTGATCTGGCTTTCGCTGCCGTAATGGTCTTCGCTTATTATTTTCGTTTAGAGCCTTGATCCTCATCTCAAGCTGGTGCATCACGATATATTCTTCTCCATCTTCTTGATCTGTTTTGCTTCTAGTTCTGAGTCTCTCTCTCTCTCTCTCTCTCTCTACTTGGTTTATGTTTTGGATTGAGGTTTTAGGATTTGAACGAGTTTGATTTGGTTGAAGGTTGTTTGGATTTACGAGTTTTATTTGGTTGAAGGTTGTTTGGATTTATGAGTTTGAAGGTTTAGATGGGTGAAGAGGATCCGTTGAAAGCTGGGGTTAGAGAAATGAGGAGGATTCGGTTGAAGTGGGTTGTGAGTTGGTTGAAGATTGGTGCAATATGGGTTTCGATATTATTGATGAAGGATGTAGGTTAAAGGTTTATATGGGTTGTTATTTATGATGATGAAGGGTTTGAAAGCTTATTGTTGAAAGTTTGAGGGAGAGAGAGGTTGAAGAAAATAGGAGGTTTTGCGTGTGAAGGTGAGGATTCCAAACCAGAAACAACAAGCAAAAGGCGTCGTTTTCTATTATTAAAAAAGAAAAGTTGGGTTTAGAGGGGATGAAACATGTTTTTTTATGGCTTTTCTGAGACTTGGAAGAAAGCTGAAAAAAGGGTTTGAAAGGTCACCGTGAGGGTTATTGTGAATGAGAGGTCACCTATGTCTGAAGATTTGATAAAGATGAAAAAAACCAAGCAAACCCCTATTCTGCGGTAGTTTTTGAGTCCCCTCTTTTTTACTTCGATTCCCCCTCCCTTTCTTTGAATCGCTTCCTGTGCCTTTATGTGACCATTTGAGGAATAAAAGATGGTGAGGGATATATTGTGGATCGTACAGATAGTACGTGAATTTTGGAAATTGCTGATATTGCGTGTTGAGTGGTGCTACTCATGCTTGAAGGAGAGTTTGTAACCGTTTTTGTCATTTCTTATTGTGGCTGGTACTAGTTGTCACTTTCGCGAAAATAAGGTGCCGGCAAAACAGAAGAGTCGCCACCTTTCGTTATTTATCCCTCAGAGCGGAAAAGGAAACGATCGGAAAAACCTGACGAAAAGGTATAAGACAAGGTCATCGCAACCATTGTCTGGGTTCGGGAGTCGGTTACACAAGGAGAAGGTATTAGCACCCCTCACGTCCATCGTACTCGATGGGATCCATGCTTGTTGTGTTTATCTGACGGGTTGGTTTTATCTATCTACCTATCAAGGTTGGCTTAAAAAGAAAAGAAATTGACTCGGCAAAGCGTCGCACTTTATGCCTACGTATTCTCATCAGAGAATGAGAAATCAGAGTCAACGTAGTTCGACTAACTACGGGTTACGGTGGAAGGTGGCTCGCCAATACGTCAGTATTGTGCCTACGTACTCTCAACAGGTATGAGAGATCAGAGCTTACGTAGTTCGGGTTAATACGGATTATGGGAATTCATATTCATCTGTTTTATCGAGTAGGGTTAACAAACAGTTCCAGCAGTTTGGTGTCCGCAGCTCGACCTTTGGAGACTTAGGCGTTACCGTTTGCGGTAGAACTGAGAGTTAACGACACTTTTTTCTTCAGAAAAGCTTCCTTTGAATTATGGGCCCATGGGGGAAAAAGATTTGAAGTTTGTTTTCTGTCTTTTACGAAAGAACTGTTTTTTATGTTTGTTTGCAACCAGTATCGCACTAGAGACTATGACCTGAGAGTGAATGCGTCGCATGTCACCCAAAGGGTGCCATACTAAACATCCAGACTGTTAAAAAGAAACTCTCCAACAATCCTTTCTCAGATAGCTTAAGGCTCGTAACGTACGACGTCAGTTAACCTTTATTACTGTATTTTGATTTGTTTCGAGATGGGAAGAGAGAACGAACAGGTTCAACTAAGAGGAGACTATCAAGTCCTACTGTTGTCATGCCAAGGATTCATCCTAAGGTTGAGGTTTGAAACAGGGAACTCCTAGAAGTTATCATGCATAGGTTTCAACCTAAAGTTCTAATCATCACTTCCTCATCAAAGGAAGTGAGATTCCTAGGGAACATGCCAATGATAAACAGAAACAGATAAAGCATCAGCTTAAACAGTAAACAGTAAACGACTGTAAAATGCATGCAATGCAAGTGAGGGAGGAAATGTGTGTGGGGCAACAGCCTCCACAAGCTCATCTCAACCTCAAGCCAGATATGAATAACTGTAATCATACAGAAGAAATGACATGCTATCAAGCAAACACAAACCACATAGGCAAGGGAGCTGGGCTCTACCGAATACCCGCAAGCAAAGCCACACAGTAAAAATACAAGCAGAGGGAGCAACTCAACCTCTAGTGCAATCATGCTCCTAGCTTAAGTCAGTCTAGATATGAACTTATTCTAATGCATCAAGCAAATCAAACAAGTCACATCAATACAGTTGCACAGAAAGAAAACAGGCAGGAAGGAAAGCAGATCAACAGCTCCCCAGCTTCACAGCAAAGCTCCTCTGACAGCAGTTCAATCCTCAGTCTTCAACCACTCTTCAGGGCTATCACCTTCAATAGCAAGTATCAACTTGCTTTTCCAAGCTTTTAACACATCAAACACAAGTATCAACTTGTTCTTTCTTCTTCAAGCTTCAGCTCTCCAGTAAATTCCACCTTCAGGCTTCAACCCTAATATCAAGTATCAAATTGGCTCCCTCAGGCTCTCAGTGTATCAACATAAGTGTCAACTTATCCTTTATTCCTCAAGCCTCAGCTCTTCACTCAATCTCAATTTGATCTTCTTCACAAGTGTCAACTTGTTCTTCTGGACCTTCAAGCTTCAGCTCTCTCCTCCTTGCAAGTATCAACTTGCTCTTCCTGATCTTCAAGCTTCAGCTTCAATGGCAGTCTTCAAATACAAAGAAGTATCAACTTCTAGCCTTCAATCTTCTTTAAGCAAGGAACTCCATCCTCTAACAAGGGAGAAAGATTCATCTATCAAGAGCAAAGTTTGGATGATTGGTAGCAGAGTGAAGACCAAAGGTCACCACTAAGCATCCTATCATCAGAGAAAGGGACCCTCAAAGGTTCTACCAACTTGTAAAGAGCCACACATCCTACCAAAGGAGGGATGAGGCCTTTACAAGGGGACCTTACATCATAGGGAAGAATGGAAGTGATCAACATCTTCCATGTTTATGAAGGAAGAGAACCTATCTAGAAGCTTTGCCTACAAACCCTAATATTACCACCTAATCAACACTACACCAAAAGAAAGGAAGATCCTCACATTCAAGCCTCTTCAAGTAAACCAATGCATCTTCAACTTGTCTTCAACATCATCCAAGAACAAGCAAAGCAAAACCCTAATCTAAGGGAACTAAAGAAGTCAATCTAGTTGAACTAGTGCATTAGAATCATCTAAAACTAGCATCTAAACTAAAACCAAACTAAAATAGTAAACTACATTGAAAATTCCTACAAAAATTCCTAAGGGATCCTTATTCAATCATGAATCTATCCTACAAAAATCAGAGGTTGAATCATCTATTAAGTCCTAAAAATAAAATCTAAACCACAAGGTATCAATCATGAACCCTAAAAAATCTATGGGGAGCATGCATATCTATGCTAACTACTCACAAAAAATCAAGGCCAAAATCATCATTACATGATCAAACCAAATTCAACAATATCAAGCATCAAACATGATTATTTTAATGTCAATTAAAATGTAAAAAATCCCATAAAATCAGAAAATGCATGAAATAATAATATTTTTTATCTAAAAAATACTAGATGCAATCATGAATCCAATGCAAAAAGAATGGGATTAATTGAGTTATTTTTCCATTTTTTATGAATTAATCACTAACCATGAATAAAATGAAAAAAATAATGAAAATCAAAATAAAATGGGAAACGCGTGGTGTGGATAGCAAAGCAATTCAGTTCAATATCCAAGCTGGGCCAAAAAGGGGGTGTGGTTATCAATTCCGACTCAAGCCCAAAACCAGCTGATTAATGAAACGCTGCGTTTCATTTTAGTCTCAGAACTCCTTCACAACTTTTCCTGCACGCATGGTCATTGGATCTTCATCTGGTCAAAGGTTCTACCTTGATCCAAGGGCTCTGGGGTCATCTTCCCCAATTTGAATCTCTGCAACTCAGGTCACCTGCGCGCCATAGTCACCGCCGGTGACTTTCTCCGGTCGTCATCTCACAACCCTAACTTTCTATAGAATCCACCATAGGCCACAATTTCTTGATGAATCTTGTTCCAAATCTCACAAGGAATCCATTCATGCCCTTAATTCACTCTAAAACCTCAAGATTTGCAAGAACACCATCTCAACCGAAAATGGTAACAACCCTAATTGGTCACTAATTCTCAAATTAATGATCCCTAAACCTTCCTACACCATTCTACTATGCATCTAACATAATAATTCTTCTTAATTCTACCTAATTTAAGCTGGAGATTGAAAGTTACTAACCTGAGAATTTCGTGTGCACAGAGGTAGTAAACCTTCAAATCAAGCTCTCAAATGCTCCAGACTCCTTCAATGAATCAATTCAAAGCTTCTGTATGCAATGAAATGGATGGAAATGCTCTGGATTCTTGGAACCAGTTCTGAGTTGCAGGTGAAGAAATCTGAGATCAAGAATACTATTCAGCCACGCATTTTCCTTGATTATGATTTGGAATCATTCACTAGCATCCATGGAAGTGATTGCAATCAAGAAAATGGATGGAAAGTGAAGAAAATGGTGTAACCGAATTCAGTTGCAAGCAAGAAATTTCCACACTCAATCTCTATTCTCTCCTTCAATTATCACCAACCTTGGCCTTGGATCACCTCGTATGCTTATATAGAACATGTATGGATGATCTAGAAAGCTCTAGATCCTTCTAATGAGAAATTCAATTTCTCATGTCATGGAAAGTTCAATCACATGCCATGGTCATATCAATTCTGCTAGCAGCTTATATTCACCCCCATTCTCTTGCAATTTCTCTCCTACTGGTATTTTGGATGTGTTTGGATTGAAAAGAAGCCTTGGTTATGCCTTGAATTTTGGTTTGGCAAATGTTACTTATGATGTAAGTAACTACTTTTCAAAGCAAGTCCACAAATTAAACCTCAAATCAAAATTTTGGCAATGTCAATGTTCTTAGAATGTGTTTTAGAATCAAAATGACATATTACATGCCTTGGTTTGGACATGTAGATCAAAAATCCCAATTTCCATCTTTGGTTCATTTGAAAATCACCCTTATTTTAAGCCATTTTTGAAACTTTGAGCTACAAGCAATTCCAACCTCTAATGACCTCTTGTTTAGCCTTGAAACATCATTTTGAACAAGTTTGATGTTGAACATTTTCCCATTTGAAGCTTGCAAATAGGAGTTATGGTCTTATGCTTGAAATGACCTATAATCTCCAAATGACCAAAATGCCCTTGACTTATCAAAGCCATAACTTGAGTTCTAAATATCCTATCAAGGACTTATAGTACTCTCTAGAAAGCTAAGAGGATAAGGAACAACATTCATGTTGACCAAAAGTTCATAGGAATCATCCTTCTAGGGCAAAAGTTTCATGCAAGTTGGACAACTTTCAAGCTCCAAATTCACATGCCTCAGGTGACCTGTAACTTGTCAAAGTCATAACTTGAGTTCTACAAATCCTATCAAGGACTTATAGCACTCAAATTAAAGCTAAGATCATGCTCTACAACACTCATGTTGGGGGAAAGATGATATGACAATCACATCTTGAGCTAAACTGCCTTGAAGATAGGGGTCAAACTAGGGGATTTTACACTGTCAAGCCTTAGAAACCCTAGCTTGAAACTTCTCAAACTCTTCAATCATGATGAGTTGACCTTGGAATCATCCTTATGACATCTCAATTTATCAGTCCATGATCACATGGCTCTTGGATTAGGTCTCAACTTCCTCCAAATCATCAGTTGACTTAGGGTTGACCCAGTCAAACCCTAATTGCACCACTCATGGCTGAGTCTTCTTAAACTTGCACAATGACCTATCTAGGCTTCAAAGTGATCTTCAACACTTCTCATGAGCCCTCTCAAGACCTCAAGTCCATCTTCATGGCCTCAGAATCATCTGATGACCTTCCACAACTCTCAAGTTAGGAGACCTACACACCTGGCTTCAATCACTCTCTCTGAGGATCTTTTAACTTCTCTGACAAGGATATCAACCCTTGAACACTTGAACATCCTTCTTAGCTAGCTTCATAGTCTTGTATAGCTCTTAATTGGTGATCATACCTCTTGATCTCCTGCACACATGTCAATGAAATGCAGATGATAATGCTAATGTGAAGGAAATGAAACATAAGCTAGGTAAAGAAATGTTGGGCAAATTTTGGGGTGCAACAGCTGCCCCTATTCAAACGGCTTGGACCTGACTGGGTGAGAAGTGAATGAATCTCAAACAATCAAGGTAAAAGACGGTTGAATACCAACAAACCCGGAAATTTGCCAACTGCGCAAGTACATGGTACTCTGATGGGGACAAATCTTCGGAAACTGAAACAATAGCTGCACGAAAACTAGATGGAGAATTGGTCACACGGTAACCGGTGATACACGGTCGGCCATGCCGTCAGGAATCAGAATTCCTCGAGACTCATCAGATCAACAATCAAGTCATTCATGCCACCGGGCATTCACAGAAATTTTTGGGCGTCAGCCGAACTTCATCACTAAGTCGGGAATAGAATTCTCAGTCAATCATGAACCAATTGGGGATATCCAAACTTCTACCATCAGGCGCTCTGCATCAGCTGAGAGAACTGCTTCGACATCACAGTTATACTTCATCAGTAAGTCTTAAAATGGGATCCTTAATCCATCACGGACCAATAAGGATAGACATTCTTTTGCCATCAGGCGCCCTGCGTCAGCTAGGCAGACTGCTTCGACATCGCAGCTGGACTTCATCAGTAAGTCAAAATGGGATCCTTAATCCATCACGAACCAATAAGGATAGAAATTCTTTTGCCATCTGGCGCCCTGCGTCAACTAAGCAAACTGCTTCGACATCGCAGTTGGACTTCATCAGTAAGTCAAAGGGGCTTGGCACTACTGCCAGACTTTAATCATCAAGTCTTCAAGGAAATTTCAACTTCCATGTTTAATACCTGCTGGGGATGACACATCTCCGCTGGGGATTTTGGAGAACTATCGAATAACTCTGCTTCGGGGATCCAGAAATCATTCTGGGTGAATCAACTCTGCTGAGGGCTTCAAGAATCATCTTGGACAAATAACTCTTCCAGGGATTTCAAGAATCACCCTGGACCAATAACTCTGCTGGAGATTTCAGGAATCATCCTGAGCAAACACTCTGCCGGGGACTCTAAGCATCAACTTGAGCAACCCTCTCTGGCGACTTCACCGGGGATTTTAAGAATCATCTTAAACAAACGCCTTCGCTAGAGAATTCAAGAATCATCTTGATCAAACCATTCTGCGAAGGAACACCTGCAAAACAAGAACGATAACGCCCTAGCTCATATTTCGTATGCATATGCTTTGACGATGGCGCAATGCTCCACACGGTGGAAATGCTACGCATTTAGGGTAAATGCTATGCAATCATGCAAGATGCTATGACCCCATCAGCAAAATAAATGCTGAAGGGAGAATCCTCCTATCAAGGAAAAAGGAACACTCTGGTGGAGGGGAGGAATCATCCTGCCAAGGAGAAGGAGTCACGCCAATATCAATTGGACTCCTGAGGAGATGAACTTCAGTCGACTGCTGCAGGGGAATAAAGCTCTACGAGCACCTGAACCTGCTCCTCTGGGTATACGAACCACAACCGCTGAGGAAAACGATGTCAATCGTAGAAATAAACTACACGGCCTTTGTGACAAACTTTCCTGGAGATAACGACTCCGACGGGGAAATACAGCATCAGCTATTCAACACTCTACTGGGGAAAACCAATCATGATCTGAACGACCTCCAAGGACTTGGCTCTCTTGGGGAACTGCCAACTTGGCTGGGGAAGAAGGAATCATCCTGCTTACAGGGGAGAGTACGACTCTGTGGGGAATTTCAATTCTCTAGGAGACTTCAGTCTTGAACTATCGCGTGCTGTACACTTCAGTGTATGACTCAGCTGGGGAGACGATGACTTTCCTTCAGGACACATCTGATTAAGGAGAGAATCTTCTCTGCCTGGGGAGACATATCAATGCCTGCGATCTCGTGTTCAAACTCCACGGGGAGGTGCTACTGAACTTGCTGGAGAAGAAGGAATCATCCTGATTGGGGACGCATACGACGTAGTGCCTGGTATGTGCTACACCTGCAACAACACAAACAAACAGACAAGATACCCTTCTCAAAGGGACCTATCAAGGTTATCATCTTGTGACAATGTTCAAGTAATTCATTGTTTCAACAATCGGTGGCCTAGGCCAGTAAGTTTATGTATGCGCATTTTATCAAAAACATCGGCGTTCTTTTTCGCAAACAAAACAGATAGATGCTAAACAAACAAACAGAATTGCTGAATAGTATACATTTTATTGATAACGAACCCCTGAATGGGTGAAAATGTTTTACAACAGATGCAAGCTCCTGGAATGAGGAAGCTGCGCAAATCTAAAACATAAATATACATCAGCATATACACAAATGTCGGCAATGAGGCGTAGACGAACACCATGAGTTGATCCCTCTATGACCCACTCGACTTCGATACCTCTCCGATGCTTCAGCTTCAAAAGAGATTGATTAAGATAAACGGCCCTCAGGTCTTCCAAACCACTAAACAATGAAAGTCCACACGCGGAACGCAGTCATTTGCTTTTTCAAATCCCTAACTTTTGCCTGAATCGCCCTTTCGGGTTTTCGATTCACCGGGATACCTTTTTTTGCCAAAGTCGCCCTTCCAGGTTTTCGACTTTGCGGGTGCACATTCTTTTCTTTATATCCCTAATTTTTGCCCGAACCTTTTTCCTTTTTTATGGTTCGCCGGGATGCCCCATTTTTGCCTGGATATTCTTTTTCTTTCCAGCGGGTCATTTTTAAGCAAAGTATTTTTTAACTGCGTCCGCGTTCACCGGGGATGCAAAATCTTCGCCATCCATCGTGGATAACAACAAGGCTCCTCCCGAGAAGACCTTGTTGACGTCGTACGGACCTTCATAATTAGGAGTCCACTTGCCCCGGTGATCGGAGTGTGGAGGAAGAATCTTCTTCAAGACGAGATCACCTGTCTGAAAGCTTCTAGGACGCACCTTCTTATCATAAGCTTTCTTCATTCGGCTTTGGTACAGATGACCATATGCAATCGATGCTAATCTTTTCTCGTCCATCAGGCTGAGTTGGTTCAATCGGTTCTTAATCCATTCTGCCTCATTGAGTTTCACGTCAACCAAAACTCGCAAAGAAGGAATCTCAACTTCCAACGGTAGGACATCCTCCATACCGTACACTAGTGAGAAAGGGGTTGCCCCAGTTGATGTACGTACTGTCGTACGATAACCATGCAATGCAAATGGCAACATCTCGTGCCAATCTTTATAGGTCACAACCATCTTCTGTACAATCTTCTTAATGTTCTTATTGGTCGCTTCAACGACGCCATTCATCTTCGGCCGGTAAGGAGATGAGTTGTGGTGTTCAATCTTGAAACTCTGGCACAGCTCCTTCATCATCTTGTTATTCAGATTCGAACCATTATCAGTAATGATCCGCTCGGGAATTCCGTATCGACAGATGATGTCCCTCTTTATGAATTTAGCCACCACCTGCTTGGTCACATTAGCATATGAGGCTGCCTCCACCCACTTGGTGAAGTAGTCGATAGCTACTAGAATGAAGCGATGACCATTAGATGCAGTGGGCTCGATCTTGCCTATCATGTCGATGCCCCACATGGAGAACGGCCACGGGGAGGACATGACATTCAACGGGCACGACGGCACATGAATCTTATCAGCATAAACCTGGCATTTATGACATCTCTTCGCGAATTTAAAGCAATCCGACTCCATTGTCAGCCAGTAGTATCCTGCTCTCAGGATCTTTCTCGTCATAGCATGCCCGCCGGCGTGCATACCAAATGTGCCTTCATGGACTTCTTCCATGAGCATACTCGCTTCTTTCTCATCTACACATCTGAGTAGCACGAGATCGTGGTTTCTTTTATACAAAACTCCATCAGGATTGAGATAAAAATTTCTAAACAGCCTCCTCAGAGTCTTCTTATCCTGGGTTGACCCTCCCGTAGGATACTCCTTAGTCATAAGGAAGGTCTGGATATCATGGAACCATGGCTTGCCGTCGGAGGCTTCCTCGATTGCAAAGACGAATGCAGGTCTATCAAGACGAGACAGGACAATTCTTGGAGCTTCATTCCAAAAATTGACTTTATACATTGAAGCCAACGTGGCTAAGGCATCAGCCATCTGATTTTCAGCCCTAGGCACATGATGGAGTTCCACTCGATCAAAGAACGGAAGCAGCCTTCTGGCATAGTTCATGTACGATACCAAATTCGATTGATGAGTCTCCCACTCCCCTTTAATCTGGTTGATCACAAGCGCTGAGTCACCATATACATCTAGGTTCTTGATTCTCAAATCAATTGCCTCTTCTAGACCCATGATGCATGCTTCGTACTCAGCTTCATTATTGGTGACTGGAAACGTCAGTCTCGCAGTGAACGGGATGTGGGATCCCTGGGGAGTCGTGATGATCGCTCCGATGCCACTTCCGTAAGAATTAACTGCCCCGTCAAATATCAATTTCCATTGGGATTTCCTATCTGGACCCTCGTCGGGCAACGGTTCATCACAATCTTTCGCTTTGAGAAACATGATATCCTCATCAGGGAATTCAAATTTCATCGGCTGATAATCTTCGATCGGCTGTTCGGAAAGGTATTCAGACAATACGCTTCCCTTGATGGCCTTCTGGGAAACGTACTGAATGTCATATTCCGTCAACACCATTTGCCATCTGGCAATCCTGCCCGAAAGCGCTTGCTTCTCGAAGACGTACTTGATCGGATCCATCTTCGAAATTAGCATGGTCGTGTGATTGAGCATGTACTGTCGTAAACGTTTGGCAGCCCAGGCTAGTGCACAACACGTTTTCTCTAGCATTGAGTAACGAGATTCACAATCTGTGAACTTTTTACTCAAATAATAAATGGCATGCTCCTTTCTGCCCGTCTCGTCATGCTGACCGAGAACACACCCCATACTATTCTCAAGAACTGTCAAGTACATGATTAAGGGTCGTCCGACCACTGGGGGTATCAAGATCGGAGGTTCCTGTAGATACTGTTTTATCTTATCAAATGCCTTCTGGCAATCCTCGTTCCAGATAATCGCCTGATCTTTCTTTAGCAGTTTGAACATCGGTTCACACGTGGCCATGAGCTGAGAAATAAACCTTGCAATGTAGTTTATTCTGCCCAGGAAACCACGAACTTCTTTTTCTGTTTTTGGCGCAGGCATTTCTTGTATCGCTTTTATCTTCGCAGGATCAACCTCGATGCCTCTTTCGCTCACGATAAACCCCAGTAGCTTTCCAGACCGTACTCCGAAAGTACACTTGTTAGGATTCAGCCTCAACCTGAACTTCCTAAGCCTCTCAAAAAGCTTCAGCAAATTGACCAGATGTCCCTCCTCCGTTTGGGACTTCGCAATCATGTCATCAACATAGACTTCAATCTCATGTTGAATCATATCATGAAACAAAGTAACCATTGCTCTTTGGTAAGTGGCCCCTGCATTCTTCAGACCGAAAGGCATTACCTTGTAGCAAAATGTTCCCCAATGCGTAATAAACGTAGTTTTCTCCGTGTCCTCCGGCGCCATCTTGATCTGATTGTAGCAGGAGAGCCATCCATGAACGAAAATACGGAGAACTGAGCTGTATTGTTGACCAACACATCGATATGAGGAAGCGGGAAATCATCTTTAGGGCTCGCCCTATTCAAATCCCGATAATCGACGCACATTCGCACCTTACCGTCTTTCTTCGGTACAGGCACTATGTTGGCGACCCACGGAGGGTAAGTAGTGACCGCTAAGAAGCCAACATCAAGCTGCTTCTGTACTTCTTCTTTGATCTTAATGGCCATATCTGGTCGTGTCCTTCTAAGCTTTTGCTTAACGGGAGGACAATCTTCTCGCAGCGGCAAGTGATGGACCACAATGTCAGTATCAAGTCCGGGCATATCTTCGTATGACCAAGCAAAGACGTCACTATACTCTCTTAGCATCTTGACCAATCTTCGCTTGACATCACTCTGTAATGCAACCCCCATCCTGATGTTCCTGACCAGTTCTTCAGAACCCAGATTCACAATCTCAATCTCTTCCTCGTGAGGCAGAATAACTTTCTCTTCTTGTTTCAACAAGCGGGCCAACTCTTCGGGAAGGTCTTCGTCTTCATCACTCTCTTCTTCGACTTGATAGATTGGGCAATCGAAGTCGAAGTGAGTCGTAGAATGTCCAGAGTCGATGTCATCTGCTATGTGGATCCTGCAGTAACAAAGGTTAAGCTTAAAACAAGGATATGCAGGTTAGCACAAACCCCATTGCCATTTTATTGTTTTTTAAAACAAATATAAAACAGGAATAACAGAGATCACAACATTTGAATACGAAGAAAAACGCCTTTTGATTTATTGATAAAATGCATGTACATAACCAAACGAGGCCCTGACAATAAAACCACTATGCCCTGGGTAAGACATAGGGTTGTACAATGATTGGAAAAAAGTAAATCATTACTCTTTGCTTGTCACTTGGATGATATCCCTGACGGACCAGTTGTTGAGGCTCTCGCCTGGCTTGCTTGGCTGGATCCAAGAGTCCAGGTCGCAGTTGCTATCTTCGCCGTCTTCAGACACTGCGTTGACGCTTTCAAATATCACCCCGCCACTGGTAAACTGGATTGGCCCTTTACCTCGTGACGCACTGCTAGAAGAGGAGGCTTCAGCTGCGGGAGAGTATCCTAACCCAAACTTGTCTTGCTTGTTAGGTATCTCTAGAATTCGCCCCCAGCCTGGGGTAGACCCGGCTTGAACAACGGCCCGGGCTTCCTTGAAGGAAGAGAGAGTCATCTCTGGCTTCTCAGTGATCACGGGAGCTACGTTCTTGACTTTGACAGCTTCGAACGCTTGACATAGGGTTTCGTGGATTTCCCTATCCATCTCAACGTATTTGAAGGATGACAAATGGCTCACCATTATGTCTTCCTCGCCACATACAGTCAGGATGCTTCCTCCGACGACGTACTTGAGTTTCTGGTGCAACGTGGAGGTCACGGCACCCGCAAAATGGATCCATGGCCGGCCCAAGAGACAGCTGTAGGCAGGCATGATGTCCATAATGTAAAAGACCACGTCGAATGTTTCCGGCCCGACTTGGATTGGCAGGGTCACCTCCCCGAAAACATGCCGTTTGGTTCCATCAAAAGCCTTCACAACCAGGTCACTGGGTGTGTAGATCAATCCTCGAGTATCTAACTTCATCAATGCTTTCTTCGAAAGAACATTGAGCGATGACCCAGTGTCCACCAACACATGAGACATAACAGTTCCTCTACACTCTATCGAGATGTGCAGGGCGCTGTTGTGGTTTCTTCCCTTCGGCGTCAGCTCCAGGTCAGTGAACCCTAACCCATTTCCAGCATTCACGTGGGCTACGACCCCTTCTAACTGGTTGACCGATATTTCATGCGGTACATACGTGGCATTCAAAACCTTTAACAGCGTGTTGCGATGTGACTCCGAACACAGCAACAAATTCAGGATGGAAATTTTTGAGGGTGTTTGATGGAGGTGATCCACAATCTTGTAGTCACTCTTCTTAATCAACCTCATAAACTCTTCGGTGTCTTTAACAAGTAAGTCCTTTTCTACCCCCCGAGGGGTTTCTTCAACGACTTTACTCTTTCCCTTGTCAGTTACATCAGCTTTGTCCGCTTTGTCCGCCACAACCTCAGGTGGAGCAAACACTCTGCCGCTGCGAGTAATTCCACCAACGCCCACTAGGTTATCCACAGACGACCCAAATGGTTCCAGTTCCAACTTCTGCCCGTTGCAGTAGACATCTACCCCATAATGCCATGGGACAACATTAGTGCTTTCGAAAGGTATTGGCCCAGCTTTGGTGATGGTAATCATGGGCGGTCTGGGCGCAGAAATAGTTATCGTCCGACGAGGGATGGTGATGGTGGCAACCTCATCATCTTGCTTCAGCATTACCTCTCCCGATCCGCTTTCGGCCCTTCGGCTAAACTGCAGGATTCCTTCGGTCATCAGACTTTGAACCCCCTCTATCAACTGATCACATCCATCAGGACTAGTCGCGCAGCCCATACACAGCTCTCCACAACCTGGAAAGAAACCCCTTTTCATCAGCTTAGCTTTAATGAAGCTAAGCGGTGTCTTCAGATCTCTGACGTCAGTCAACAAATCCAAGCTCTCGTCTTCAATAATGGCATTTACTTCACCTCCCCTATGATTCGGCATAGGGTTCTTCGTGATGTTTGGCACATTATCTGATAAATTGATGATCTTGGCGTCCACCATGTCCTGCACCTTGTGCTTGAAGGCTTTGCAATTTTCTATTGTGTGGCCTGGTGCCCCTGAGTGAAATTCGCAAGTCGCATTCGCATCATAACCTGGCGGAGGTGCCCCTGTCAAGGGAGCCAAGGTTCTCTTCTGGATCAGCTGTAATTGAAGCAGAGTCTGTAATAGCTGAGCGTAGGACATGGGCGGTGTCTCGAGGTGACGGCTCGACAGTGGTGTCCTGTTCTGATACTTTCTGTACCCTTGTTGGTTCGGCTGCTGCTGTTGCTGCTGCTGTGGCTGGGGTTGTTGGACAGCGGGGATAGTTATACTGGCCACCTGCTGGTGCTGGCCCTTGCCTTTCCTTCGAGCAGTGGACACGACGCTCGTCTCTCCTTCCCGCCTTTTGCCACCATACGGTTTCTTTCCTCCTCCAGCTGAGGACAGATCACCTTGAATTTTCCCCAGTTTGATCCCATTTTCAACGTGTTCGCCCGTGATAATGAGATCTGAGAAGCTTCCAAACATACTGCTGACCAATTTCTCATAATAAACCCCTGGGAGGGTGGCTACAAACATTTCCACAAGCTCCCGTTCAACCATCGGCGGCTGAACCCTGGCTGCCAATTCACGCCACCGCTGGGCGTATTCTTTGAACCCTTCATTGTTCCTTTGCGACAGATTCTGCAGTTGGACTCAGTTCGGAGCCAAGTCGCTGTTATATTGGTAGTGGTGCACAAATGCTTCAGCAAGTTCCTTCCACGTGCGCACACTGGTAGGTTCCAGACTCATGTACCATTCGAGGGATGGCCCGGACAGACTGTCCTAAAAGAAGTGCATCAGCAACTTCTCGTCCTCAGAGTGAGCTGACATTTTCCGATAGTATGATCTCAAGTGAACGCGGGGGCAAGTGGTGCCCTTATACTTTTCAAAGTTAGGTACCTTGAACTTGGGAGGCACCTTGAAATCAGCAAGTAGTCCCAACTTGGACATGTCAACGCCCATAGTGTTCTTGTTCTCGAAGTTCCTCATCTTGTCCTCGAGTGCCTTAAACCTTAGCCGTGCTTCATCAGTCAGCTCGCCTTCAGCACCTCTCTGTGAGAACACATTGTCTTGACGGTCTTCTAGCCATGGCTGAGACCAAAACAGATTTCCTACACCTGCATTGCCGTTGCCCAACCCAACATTGACATTAGCTTCAAAATTCCCATTACTGACGCCAGTCGTATTACCATTGAGTCCCATATTAGCTATCACATTTCCGTTGGCACTGCCATTCCCCCCGGTCACAGGGACGCCATTCTGAGGAGTTTCAACAGGTGGAGGGGTTGGCACAGTCCCACCATGGAGTACACCATTGCTGTCGACCCTTGAAATCAGAGGCTGAACCAAGGTTCTGAGCTGATCCTGGCCGTTGGCGACCGCCTGCATGAGCTCCATGAAGCGGTCCATCCTTTCTCGGAGTTCTTGAACGTCAGTTTGCATTTGCTCCATAACTCTGGCTTGATTTGCTCTGGTTGGATAGCGGTGGATAGGTCTCTGATCAATCCTGGAACAACCTGAAACAACCTGGATACACAAAAGGGTTAGAAAAAACAACAAAGTGCTCGTTATGCAAATGCTTCATGCAAATGTAAACGTGTGTCTGTGCGTTGGGGAGATTTCCCCCCGATCCTAGTGCCTAAGTACCAGTGCTGATACTAAGAAGTCCGAGTCCAGTCATGGAAATAACATCTCATATATAAAGAAAGCCCATCAAGGCGGTATACAATGTCACTGAGTACAAGCAGAATCAATAGCATAACCTCAACCAACAAGCCTGGTGATGGTCACCATACAACAATGATCAAAACAAAAGGATTACAAATACAGTCAAGTACGACCACGGGCTCGAAACTCTTCTAACAGATCCCTCGTTTCTGGATGGTCAGGCCGAGTGAGCAGCCCTTCGATGAGTAACTCCCTCCATATAATAGTGTATTGAAGACCTTCAACTGAGTCTTCCCATGCTCCTTCGCCGAAACAATCTTCTAACTTCCGCTTCTTGGACTCAAACGTCAGTTTGCGCTCCTTCAGGTTAGCGAGAGTTTTGTTGAGCTGTCCTTCAGCGGCATATCTACGAGCGGTTTCTTCATCAAACCTTTTCTCACTAGCCTTCACATGGGCTTTCAACTTGGAGGTCTGCTGCTTCAGCTTATCCTCCCGTTCCTTGCCGTTGGCTAGGGTGGCCTTCCAGTGCTGGTTAAACTTGGATATTCTCCGGTACGCTTCATCCAAGTGCTGCTTCTTAGTGGCCAATACGTCATTGACAGCTTTGAAGTCCCGACCCAAGCGCTCACGCTCAGCCATCTGCTTAGTCAAATCTGTCCCTAACTGGTTCACCAGCTCTGTCTGCCTCTTGAAGGAATGGACGACTTCGCTTCTCTCGCTTCTGAGTTGAGCCAATTCCTTCTCCAGTTCGTCATTTTCCTTTTTCAGCTCGTCTCGCTCAGCTAACACCTGATTATGCTGCTGAATAGGCACGGTGGTAGGCTCTTCAATCACTGGAGGGCTTTCTGGCTTGGCAGGAGGAAACAGCATCCCTATAGCATCTGCTCTGGCTCTGATCCAGGTCACATACGGAGCGTAGGCTTGGCTATTACTTTTCCCCAACAACGGTTTTCCTCGCTTACAGATACCATTCCAAGCGCGCTGAAGCTTAGATAACATATCCCCCTCTAGAAGACCAGTGAGGTACAGAGATTCCTACACCTCTTCATCCTTCGGCGGAGCTCTCAAAGCATAAGCAAACTGTCGGACCAACAGAGATGGATTATAGTTTATACAGCCTTTCCTGCCTATCAAAGGCACATTCGAAAACCCACTGCAGCTGAAGATGATCTCGGTACCCAACCTATCTCTATCAAACCAAGTAATATCCTCCGCTGACAGACTCATCAGACGCTCAGGCCACTCAGCTGTGGCTGCAGACGAAGCAAAGGGACCCTTCTTGGGTAGGTGACTATCAAGCCATCTATATAGTAGAAGTACACAGCACGAGACATTCTTACCCCTTCTGTTCTCGTTTTTGTAGTGGATGGAATGGTAGACATCTCCTATCAAGGTAGGGACTGGATTGCCTGATGCAAAGATGTGGAAGGCGCCGAAGTCTATAAAGTCAGGCATATTGGGGAACAGAATGATGCCATATATGCACAGAGCAAGAATGGCGTTGAACACGACCCAACATTCGTCTTTGGCGCACTGTTGAGCCTTTCCCACTAAGAACTGCAAGGAGAAACCGGGAACCCTGTTCCAACTAGACAAGACCAACTCGGAGGCATCTAGGTGAAGTGAGGGAGCTAGACTAGCCAGATTAGGCTCAGCATCCATATGAACAAAGGGCATCTGACTCTTGATAGGCACACCTAAAAAATCAACATACTCCTCTAGGGTGGGTGCGAGAATAAAGTCCTGGAAAGTAAAGCATCTCAACGGAGGATCGTAGAACTGCAGCAGAGCCTGCAACCCATTCAACTCAAACACAGAGGGTTTACGAACCAAACTGAGCAGTTTACCGTAAGACTTTATGAATTCATCTCTCATAGAATCATCTGCCAAAGCAATCAAACCAGTCAGCTGAACGACATCAGGAGTGGGGAGCTTGTAAGCCACAGTCTTCCTCAGAGAACCCATAATAGCACAATAGAAGGCAAGAAATCCTGAATCGGGGGAAACGGTACCTGCAACACAGACACACGTTAATGAAATGCAAATGAATATGCAAAGCGATGTAAAATGCAATCATGTAGCAGGAGATCAAGACGACTGCGCTGCGAAGATTCTGTATCAACAAAACCATAATGCTGCTCTATCAAGAACAACCACTATCTCTGATAAGAAGAAAACCCTGGTATCGGACCATAAATTCTGCTCTGTCAAGAACAAACACACATCTGATAATAAGGACCTCTGATACAGGACCATAAATCTGCTCTATCAAGAACAACCATATATCTGATGATAAGGACCTCTGATACAGGACCATAAACCCGCTCTATCAAGAACAATCATATATCTAATGATAAGGACCTCTGATACAGGACCATAAATATGCTCTGTCAAGAACAAGCATACATCTGATGATGAGAACCTCTGATACCAACAACACTGATTCACTATCAAGAAAACCAGGTAGTCTGAAGGTTAAGGCTTCTTGCAACAAACCCAACCCTGCTTACAGGTATGGACCTAAACTGACACAAGTTCGGCATCCTATGCAGTCATCAGCGTCACAGACATTCAAGAGGGGTGATACGATACCCAGAAGGTGTGGTATCACCGTCTCCTGAAGCGGCCTCACTCAGCTGAATTCCAAATGATCGGTCCCCAGAGTCGACAATCCTCCAAACCAACAACCCCCTCAACCCAAAGGGTTGAAAAAGAAGTCAACCGGGAGAACCTCGTCTGAGCGTGGATTTCATGATACACTAGTGCATGCAAAGCAAGCACACGCCCACTAATTTCCACAACTAATGCTAAGTACACTCAAGCCTGGGTTTGGCTTCTCACTCATCAGAATACCCCTCCCACAACAGCACAGATAATCATATCATACTGAAAATAAACTGCGGGAAGTAAAATGCGATAAATAAACACAACCCGACAAGTAATCATACAAGCGCTAGGATTGACTCTCTCAGGGGATGTTGGATCCCCAAACTGACTCGCATACGGGACGTTGGATCCCAGGAAACTATCAAGTCCCCAACAGAGTCGCCAGTTGTCGCTTCCGCGAAAATAAGGTGCCGGCAAAACAGAAGAGTCGCCACCTTTCGTTATTTATCCCTCAGAGCGGGAAAGGAAACGATCGGAAAAACCTGACGAAAAGGTATAAGACAAGGTCATCGCAACCATTGTCTGGGTTCGGGAGTCGGTTACGCAAGGGGAAGGTATTAGCACCCTTCACGTCCATCGTACTCGATGGGATCCACGCTTGTTGTGTTTATCTGACGGGTTGGTTTTATCTATCTACCTATCAAGGCTGGCTTAAAAAGAAAAGAAAATGACTCGGCAAAGCATCACACTTTATGCCTACGTATTCTCATTAGAGAATGAGAAATCAGAGTCAACGTAGTTCGACTAACTACGGGTTACGGTGGAAGGTGGTTCACCAATACGTCAGTATTGTGCCTACGTACTCTCAACAGGTATGAGAGATCAGAGCTTACGTAGTTCGGGTTAATACGGATTATGGGAATTCATATTCATCTGTTTTATCGAGTAGGGTTAACAAACAGTTCCAGCAGTTTGGTGTCCGCAGCTCGCCCTTTGGAGACTTAGGCGTTACCGTTTGCGGTAGAACTGAGAGTTAACGACACTCTTTTCTTTAGAAAAGCTTCCTTTGAATTATGGGCCCACGGGGCAAAAAGATTTGAAGTTTGTTTTCTGTCTTTTACGAAAGAACTGTTTTTTATGTTTGTTTGCAACCAGTATCGCACTAGAGACTATGACCTGAGAGTGAATGCGTCGCATGTCACCCAAAGGGTGCCATACTAAACATCCAGACTGTTGAAAAGAAACTCTCCAACAATACTTTCTCAGATAGCTTAAGGCTCGTAACGTACGACATCAGTTAACCTTTATTACTGTATTTTGATTTGTTTCGAGATGGGAAGAGAGAACGAACAGGTTCAACTAAGGGGAGACTATCAAGTCCTACTGTTTTCATGCCAAGGATTCATCCTAAGGTTGAGGTTTGAAACAGGGAACTCCTAGAAGTTATCATGCATAGGTTTCAACCTAAAGTTCTAATCATCAATTCCTTATCAAAGGAAGTGAGATTCCTAGGGAACATGCCAATGATAAACAGAAATAGATAAAGCATCAGCTTAAACAGTAAACAGTAAACGACTGTAAAATGCATGCAATGCAAGTGAGGGAGGAAATGTGTGTGGGGCAACAACCTCCACAAGCTCATCTCAACCTCAAGCCAGATATGAATAACTGTAATCATACAGAAGAAATGACATGCTATCAAGCAAACACAAACCACATAGGCAAGGGAGTTGGGCTCTACCGAATACCCGCAAGCAAAGCCACACAGTAAAAATACAAGCAGAGGGAGCAACTCAACCTCTAGTGCAATCATGCTCCTAGCTTAAGTCAGTCTAGATATGAACTTATTCTAATGCATCAAGCAAATCAAACAAGTCACATCAATACAGTTGCACAGAAAGAAAACAGACAGGAAGGAAAGCAGATCAACAGCTCCCCAGCTTCACAGCAAAGCTCCTCTGACAGCAGTTCAGTCCTCAGTCTTCAACCACTCTTCAGGGCTATCACCTTCAATAGCAAGTATCAACTTGCTTTTCCAAGCTTTTAACACATCAAACACAAGTATCAACTTGTTCTTTCTTCTTCAAGCTTCAGCTCTCCAGTAAATTCCACCTTCAGGCTTCAACCCTAATATCAAGTATCAAATTGGCTCCCTCAGGCTCTCAGTGTATCAACATAAGTGTCAACTTATCCTTTATTCCTCAAGCCTCAGCTCTTCACTCAATCTCAATTTGATCTTCTTCACAAGTGTCAACTTGTTCTTCTGGACCTTCAAGCTTCAGCTCTCTCCTCCTTGCAAGTATCAACTTGCTCTTCCTGATCTTCAAGCTTCAGCTTCAATGGCAGTCTTCAAATACAAAGAAGTATCAACTTCTAGCCTTCAATCTTCTTTAAGCAAGGAACTCCATCCTCTAACAAGGGAGAAAGATTCATCTATCAAGAGCAAAGTTTGGATGATTGGCAGCAGAGTGAAGACCAAAGGTCACCACTAAGCATCCTATCATCAGAGAAAGGGACCCTCAAAGGTTCTACCAACTTGTAAAGAGCCACACATCCTACCAAAGGAGGGATGAGGCCTTTACAAGGGGACCTTACATCATAGGGAAGAATGGAAGTGATCAACATCTTCCATGTTTATGAAGGAAGAGAACCTATCTAGAAGCTTTGCCTACAAACCCTAATATTACCACCTAATCAACACTACACCAAAAGAAAGGAAGATCCTCACATTCAAGCCTCTTCAAGTAAACCAATGCATCTTCAACTTGTCTTCAACATCATCCAAGAACAAGCAAAGCAAAACCCTAATCTAAGGGAACTAAAGAAGTCAATCTAGTTGAACTAGTGCATTAGAATCATCTAAAACTAGCATCTAAACTAAAACCAAACTAAAATAGTAAACTACATTGAAAATTCCTACAAAAATTCCTAAGGGATCCTTATTCAATCATGAATCTATCCTACAAAAATCAGAGGTTGAATCATCTATTAAGTCCTAAAAATAAAATCTAAACCACAAGGTATCAATCATGAACCCTAAAAAATCTATAGGGAGCATGCATATCTATGCTAACTACTCACAAAAAATCAAGGCTAAAATCATCATTACATGATCAAACCAAATTCAACAATATCAAGCATCAAACATGATTATTTTAATGTCAATTAAAATGTAAAAAATACCATAAAATCAGAAAATGCATGAAATAATAATATTTTTTATCTAAAAAATACTAGATGCAATCATGAATCCAATGCAAAAAGAATGGGATTAATTGAGTTATTTTTCCATTTTTTATGAATTAATCACTAACCATGAATAAAATGAAAAAAATAATGAAAATCAAAATAAAATGGGAAACGCGTGGTGTGGATAGCAAAGCAATTCAGTTCAATATCCAAGCTGGGCCAAAAAGGGGGTGTGGTTATCAATTCCGACTCAAGCCCAAAACCAGCTGATTAATGAAACGTTGCGTTTCATTTTAGTCTCAGAACTCCTTCACAACTTTTCCTGCACGCATGGTCATTGGATCTTCATCTGGTCAAAGGTCCTACCTTGATCCAAGGGCTCTGGGGTCATCTTCCCCAATTTGAATCTCTGCAACTCAGGTCACCTGCGCGCCATAGTCACCGCCGGTGACTTTCTCCGGTCGTCATCTCACAACCCTAACTTTCTATAGAATCCACCATAGGCCACAATTTCTTGATGAATCTTGTTCCAAATCTCACAAGGAATCCATTCATGCCCTTAATTCACTCTAAAACCTCAAGACTCGCAACAACACCATCTCAACCGAAAATGGTAACAACCCTAATTGATCACTAATTCTCAAATTAATGATCCCTAAACCTTCCTACACCATTCTATTATGTATCTAACACAATAATTCTTCTTAATTCTACCTAATTTAAGCTGGAGATTGAAAGTTACTAACCTGAGAATTTCGTGTGCACAGAGGTAGTAAACCTTCAAATCAAGCTCTCAAACGCTCTAGACTCCTTCAATGAATCAATTCAAAGCTTCTGTATGCAATGAAATGGATGGAAATGCTCTGGATTCTTGGAACCAGTTCTGAGTTGCAGGTGAAGAAATCTGAGATCAAGAACACTATTGGATTCTCTGGAATCATTCACTAGCATCCATGGAAGTGATTGCAATCAAGAAAATGGATGAAAAGTGAAGAAAATGGTGTAACCGAATTCAGTTGCAAGCAAGAAATTTCCACACTCAATCTTTATTCTCTCCTTCAATTATCACCAACCTTGGCCTTGGATCACCTCATATGCTTATATAGAACATGTATGGATGATCTAGAAAGCTCTAGATCCTTCTAATGAGAAATTCAATTTCTCATGTCATGGAAAGTTCAATCACATGCCATGGTCATAGCAATTCTGCTAGCAGCTTGTATTCACCCCCATTCTCTTCCAATTTCTCTCTTACTGGTATTTTGGATGTGTTTGGATTGAAAGAAGCCTTGGTTATGCCTTGAATTTTGGTTTGGCAAATGTTACTTATGATGTAAGTAACTACTTTTCAAAGCAAGTCCACAAATTAAACCTCAAGTCAAAATTTTGGCAATGTCAATGTTCTTAAAATGTGTTTTAGAATCAAAATGACATATTACATGCCTTGTTTAGGACATGTAGATCAAAAATCCCAATTTCCATCTTTGGTTCATTTGAAAATCACCCTTATTTTAAGCCATTTTTGCAACTTTGAGCTACAAGCAATTACAACCTCTCATGACCTCGTGTTTAGCCTTAAAACATCATTTTGAACAAGTTTGATGTTGAACATTTTCCCATTTGAAGCTTGCAAATAGGAGTTATGGCCTTATGCTTGAAATGACCTATAATCTCCAAATGACCAAAATGCCCTTGACTTATCAAAGCCATAACTTGAGTTCTACAAATCCTATCAAGGACTTATAGTACTCTCTAGAAAGCTAAGAGGATAAGGAACAACATTCATGTTGACCAAAAGTTCATAGGAATCATCCTTCTAGGGCAAACGTTTCATGCAAGTTGGACAACTTTCAAGCTCCAAATTCACATGCCTCAGGTGACCTGTAACTTGTCAAAGTCATAACTTGAGTTCTACAAATCCTATCAAGGACTTATAGCACTCAAATTAAAGCTAAGATCATGCTCTACAACACTCATGTTGGGGGAAAGATGAGATGACAATCACATCTTGAGCTAAACTGCCTTGAAGATAGGGGTCAAACTAGGGGATTTTACACTGTCAAGCCTTAGAAACCCTAGCTTGAAACTTCTCAAACTCTTCAATCATGATGAGTTGACCTTGGAATTATCCTTATGACATCTCAATTCATCAATCCATGATCACATGGCTCTTGGATTAGGTCTCAACTTCCTCCAAATCATCATTTGACTTAGGGTTGACCCAGTCAAACCCTAATTACACCACTCATGGCTGAGTCTTCTTAAACTTGCACAATGACCTATCTAGGCTTCAAAGTGATATTCAACACTTCTCATGAGCCCTCTCAAGACCTCAATTCCATCTTCATGGCCTCAGAATCATCTGATGACCTTCCACAACTCTCAAGTTAGGAGACCTACACACCTGGCTTCAATCACTCTCTCTGAGGATCTTTTAACTTCTCTGACAAGGATATCAACCCTTGAACACTTGAACATCCTTCTTATCTAGCTTCATAGTCTTTTATAGCTCTTAATTGGTGATCATACCTCTTGATCTCCTGCACACATGTCAATGAAATGCAGATGATAATGCTAATGTGAAGGAAATGAAACATAAGCTAGGTAAAGAAATGTTGGGCAAATTTTGGGGTGCAACACTAGCCAAGCTGTATAGTGGAGGTGCGTGTACGTTTTTGATAATTTTGCTTTGCAGAGGTTTGTACGAGCTTTAGTGGCTTGTGGCTGTGTGAGGTTTTTTTTTCTGAATTTTTGTGTAACAAATTTTTAATCTAAATGACAATGGGCCTTGCACATCATGGACAGTAGACTTCTTCAATTATGGAAAATGGAATTTCTTTAATTTTTCAATTTTGGATGTAAATGGACTTTCCAAAATATGATTATTGGCTTGTAACTTCATAAGTTTAGGGATTTTCACTCTTGGTTCTTAAATTTGATTTATAGAAATTAGACTTCTAATAAAACCATCTTTCAAATAACCTTGAGTTTTTCTTTGAAAATAAAATCACTCTAATTGAATCATTAACAAACAAGAACAAACGAGTCCATATTGAATAAAAACCTTGAATTGACATGAATCCACCATTGAGCGAGCAACGAAGGCATGGAAATCAAAAGATAATGACTTGTTATCTGAATCTCCCGATATTGCATAGAATCTCATCCTAGACAGGCCCAGTCCATATACCGACGTTTTGAAACAACACAAAATCTTTGACCTAGCACTTCAACCACACTTCATGAACTGCATCCACTGATTTTGATCATGGAACCAGATTCTTGCCTGACCAAACAAATTAATTCCACATTAGATGAACTCCAATTTCTACTGCTCACAAGCCTGGCTAGATACCTTCAGATGAAATTTTATTCCATCTAACACAAAATTTAAACGTCACCCCGGAGTAACACATTTTGAGTTTCCTGAATAACTGTTAGTGGACAGATGTATAAAATGGAAGTTATATATACAGGTAAGACAAATTTGGGGTATGACAGATGCCCCTATCTAATTGGCTTGAAACTTGTAAGATGAACTACCGTGGAATTCATTCTTCCAAAGTACGAGACAATTAGATATAAAGAAAACCCTGAGTTTGTCCGAAAATAAAATAAATACTCTGGAATTGAAATGTTGGATGAGGTATACCTTTGAGTAAACAATGAAAGACTAGCAAAAGGTCATCATCACCAAAAGGATGATGGGACGAAACACACACAACTACTATCACCAAAAGGATGATAGAGAAAACACACATCGGCCACTACCACCAAAAGGATGATAGGACAAACACTATCGCACAATCTACCATCAACTAGATGACAAACCCCCACCAAAAGGATGACGGAGCGAAACTCACCGGCCACTACCACCAAAAGGATGATAGGACAAACACTATTGCACAATTTGACATCAATCAAGATGACAGACCCCCCACCAAAAGGATGATGGAGCGAAACTCAAACCGGCCACTAGCACCATAAGGATGATAGGAAAAACACTATCGCACAATCTACCATCAATTACGATGACAAACCCCCATCAAAAGGATGACGGAGCGAAACTCACACCGGCCGCTACCACTAAAAGGATGATATGACAAACACTATTGCACAATCTGACATTAATCAAGATGATAGGCCCCCCACCAAAAGGATGATGGAGCGAAACTCACATCGGCCACTACCACCAAAAGGATGATAGGACAAACACGATCGCATAATCTACCATGAATTACGATGACAGACTCCCCACCAAAAGGATGACGGAGCGAAACTCACATCGGCCGCTACCACCAAAAGGATGATAGGACAAACACTATCGCACAATCTGACATCCACAAGATGACAGATCCCCCACCAAAAGTATGATGGAGCGAAACTCACACCGTCTGCTACCACCAAAAGGATGATAGGACAAACACTATCGCACAATCTGACATCAACCAGATGACAGACCCCCCGCCAAAAGGATGACGGAGCGAAACTCACACCGGCCACTACCACCAAAAGGATGATAGGACAAACACTCACACAATCTACCATCAATAAGATGACAAATCCCCCACCAAAAGGATGACGGAGCAAAACTCACACTGGCCACTATCACCAAAAGGATGATAGGACAAATACTATCGCACAATCTGGCATCAATAAGATGACAGATCCCCCATCAAAAGGATGACTGAGCGAAACTCACACCGGCCACTATCACCAAAAGGATGATAGGACACACACTATCACACAGTCTTACATCAGCTAGATGACAGACCCCCACCAAAAGGATGACAGAGCGAAACTCACACCGACCACTACCATCAAAAGGATGATAGGACAAACACTATTGCACAATCTACCATCAATAAGATGACAAATCCCCCACCAAAAGGATGACAGAGTGAAACTCACACCAGCCACTATCACCAAAAGGATGATAGGACAAACACTATCGCACAATCTGACATCAATAAGATGACAGACGCCCCACCAAAAGGATGATGGAGCGAAACTCACACCGACCACTACCACCAAAAGAATGATAGGACAAACACTATCGCACAATTTGACATCAATAAAATGACAGACCCCCCACCAAAAGGATGACGGAGCGAAACTCACTCTGGCCACTACCACCAAAAGGATGATAGGACAAACACTATCGCACAATCTACCATCAAATAGATGACAGACCCCCACCAAAAGGATAACGAAGCAAAACTCACACTGGCCACTATCACCAAAAGGATGATAGGACAAACATTATTGCACAATCTAACATCATTTAGATGACAGACCCCCACCAAAAGGATGACGGAGTGAAACACACACACACAGGTTGCTATCACCAAAAGGATGATAAAACAACACAAAATTGAAGGTTACCAACACCAAAAGGATGCAGGCTAGGTTGAACCGATGGGGTTCGACTATCACCAAAAGGGTGCAGGCTAGGTTGAACCGACGGGGTTCGACTATCACCAAAAGGATGATAGTAAGGCAATTGACAATGATCACACTTGCTTGATACAACTCACTGGGGAACACCCAAAAGGAAGATTGGATTGAAACGAGTCAACGGGGTACGCCCACTGTCTTGCTTGGAGGTCACAGTTTTGATGAAATGGCTTCATGAGGAACACTCATGAACCTTGAAGAGAATGCCCCTGACTGGGTTGAGTTTGTCTTGATGCTTTGCCTTGTCTTGCTCAACAAAAGGTTGAACAACTTCGTGAGGAACGCTCACGGCTTTGTTGAAGATGCCCTTGTCTAGGTTGAATCTTGCACTGAAGGTCTTGGATTTGCCCAACAAAAGGCCGAACAACTTCGTGGGGAACGCCCACAGTCTTGAATGATATGCCCCTGACTGGGCTGAATGTTGATTTGAAGATCTGATCAACCACGAGGTTGAAATACATCATGGGAAACACCCATGGTTTTGAAGAAGATGCCCCTGACTGGGCTGATGATTACTTTGAAGCTCTTGAATTTGCTCAACAATAGGTTGAACAACTTCGTGGGGGAAGCCTACGGTCTTGTAGAGGATTCCCCTGACTGGACTGATGACGGTCTTGGAAATCTTCGAGAATGATCCTGGACCTTGACTTGCATATGCGAATGCTAAATGATAATGAGGTTCCATAGCGAATGGAAGTGCAAATGCAAATGCTGATGCACGGAGATGCAAGAGCTGGGGAAGTATGATATGGTTTGGATATGCAAAATGATGCAAGATACTTATGATGTCGAATGTGATGCGTATGATGCATATGATTGCAGACAGGTAATTGAAAATGCAAGTAAATACGCCAGCATGGTGGACTTTTGGTAGTTGCCAATGCGGATTGAACTTTGGGTGGTAGGAGGGATTGACTTCCTCGACACGCAGTTTGCTGAAGACGTCATGATTGAAGATGCTCTTGATGTCCCAAGTCTGGGTACTTGGTAGCTTGTTGTGAATTTACTTCAGAGAAGGTTGCAACTCTACTTGATGATTCGTGACGACTTTGTCTTTCCCCAGTTTGAATATGGTAATGGTCTGCCCCAGATTAACCAGTTCTGAATTTGATCTTCGATGCTTTGAAATGATTTTCCCCTGCTCGAGCTGTTGAAAGATTTGCCCCAGCCTATGGGTTTTGAGGTAGCTTTGCTCTGTGTCAGCCACTGAAAGTCAAGTTCCTCCTTGATTGCCACTTATTGGAGTGTCTTTGAACACCTAGCACTGATTACCAATAAAATTGTACATTCACAAATGGTAATATTAATGCAAAGTTCGATGCAAGTTTTGAAAAAAATGTCGTTTATTGAGTGTCATGATAGTGAGACGAATGAACTATTAGTCCAGACGTTGTGCTAATTTTGATTGGTGTGCGAAAGATATAGCAAGGATAATGACACCAATGCTAATGATTAGCAATCACGTGAGGAGTCAGGTTACACAACATTGCGATAACATGCTTTCAGAATAAACCTCGCCTCAATTAGGTCTTTCGAGGATTGTAACGCGGTCTAGTTTGCGGTTATGAAACAAATGTATTAGGCTTAAAGTATGATTTGTACCCACCCATTCTTCTTGATGATCTCCAGTTCTACATTCAGTTAATTTTGCGCTTATATATCTTGACGGTGTAAGTTTGATGGTTCAAGGTATGCTCGAAATGGCAGCCACCTTATTTTGATAGATATTAGTGACCCTTTGCTTTAGGTGGCCACCGATCCTTATTTTGTTTTTGTTGAGGGTTTGAGAACCTCTTTTATTTTTGTTTTGATCCCTAACTTTTGCATGGATTGATTTTGCCTGTCAGATCCATCAGGATTGCCTTGATTTTGCCTAAGTCCCCTTTGAGGTGCTTGACTTAGCAGGCTACATTTTTTTATTTTTGTTGGAGGATTGTGACTGCCATGTCATGGGTCTTTGATAAACAATCGTCTTTTGGATTTTTCTTTGTTGACTCGAATGCCGGATTGGATTAACTGAATACTACCCTGCCCCAGGTTGAGTGTAAAGGGTTTGGATATCCAAAGGAAACTGCTACTTCTAGGCTCGAAGTGGTTTACTAGGGATTAACTCCTTATATCTCCGGTGTTTGGGGAATTGAAGCAATGCCTGTACATTATTGACGAAATTCTGTCTGAAAGCATACGATTTACAATTATGGGTATCTCGTTTTCATCATCCTCCCTCAAGTCATACTAAACAACAGTTGACAGAGTGAAGTGAATAAATGTGTCGGTGATAAGTGCAAAATGAGTGAATACAACATAACTAATTCAAACACATGCATAGACGATACATTAATGAAAACCAAATATGAATGACAATTGTTCAAAGCATACAATACTTAAAACAAACAAAGACAAAATGCAAATAAATGAAATGGCAACATGACTGCCTTCTTCGGGGATGAACTTGACTTGACTGGATTTGATCTTATTGATGCTGACACTATTTGGTCGGTGGCATTGGATCGTTGATGATGTTTGGAGACTTCCCATTGAAGTTGATAGCATCCTTATCAATCATGTCTTGAACCTTGTGCTTGAAAGCTCTGCAGTTCTCAATGGTGTGACCTGGAGCACCCTTATGAAACTCACAATGAGCATTGGCATCATAATCGGCAAGAATGATAGTTGGAGGAGCTAAATCTCTCGGAACAAAAACTTTCTTCTCCATCAACTGAGCAAAGATACTAGCATATGTCATTAGTAGACGATCAAATACTCTATCTGGCCTCCATGTTCTTTGCTGACGTTGTTGGCGAGCACCTTGCTGTTGTTGGGCAACTTGCAGTTGTTGTTGCTGAGGAGGATATTGATATCCTTACTGGTTGTAGGCTTGTTACTGAGGAGCCTGTTGCTGAGCTTGAACTGCTTGAACAGTTGGAGGATAAGGCATTGAAGCATATTGCACAGCAGCAACATACAGATACTGGTAGTAAGGGACTTGATAAGGCATATGAGCGGGAGCTTGCTCTTTCTACAGAGAGATAGCGTTTGTTTCGCCCTCTTTCTTCTTGTGTCCGTTGAAAGGCTTCTTGGCACTGGTCTGGCTGTTAGAACCTCCTTAGATCTTTCCACTCTTCAGCCCTTCTTCAATTCTTTCGCCGACGATCACCAAGTAAGAGGATCTAGCAGAGACACTATCGATTAGCTTTTCGTAGTATTGGCCTTGTAAGGTACCCATGAATATGTTAATTAATTCACGATCGACCAAAGGTGGATGTACCCTTGCGGCTAGCTCTCTCCATCGTTGCGCGTACTCCTTGAAGGATCCGTTTTCCTTCTGAGTCATACTCTAAAGTTGAGTACGATTAGGAGCAAGGTCGGTATTGTATTTGTACTGCTTGACAAATGCATCGGCTAGCTTAGCCCAAGTACGTACACTGTTACATTCCAACTGAATATACCATTTGAGGGATGCCCCAGACAAGCTTTCTTGGAAGCAATGAATCATAAGACTTTCATCTCTGGCATATGCGGCCATCTTGTAACATTACATCTTCAGATGAATGTTTGGGCAACTAAGACCTTTGTACTTTGAGAATTCAGGCACTTTGAACTTGGGAGGAATGACAACATCCGGCACCAAGCACATTTCCAAATCACTGAGAGAGTTTGAGTTGTGCCCCTCCATGACTCGGAGTTTCTCAGCTAAATCTCGACACATCTTCATAGCTTCTGAATCCTTAGAAGCAACAGGACTAGCAATGGGGATAGCAGCATGGTAGTTTTGAACATCATCATATTGATCCATCAGATTATCTTCGGCGTGAGGAATGGGGATCTGAACCACAGTTGGCTGGGCTTGCGGGATAGCTCCAACAGTAACTCCAGGTGCTGGGATTGGTTGAGAAGTGGTCCCTTCAGTTGCGGTAGCGAAGTTCATTGGCATTCCATAAGGGTTGGGAATAAAAACTGGAAGTCTGGAGGTAGACCTTTGACCTTGACCATTGTTGTTGACGACAGTAGTTTCACGCATCTCTTCTTCCTTTCGGGCTGCAATGATGGCTTCAAGGATCTGGTCAATCTTTCCTTTGAGAGAATCCAACTCTTCCCTGAAGGCAGCGTGTTCTTGATGAATTTGCTCCATCTTTCGTCTTGTATTGGCTCTAGTTGCGTACTGGTGTCGAGGAATCAACTTGATTTACTGGATAAGAAGGAAGGGAGAAACATGAGAAACTGCTGAAGGAAGGAGAATGCAAGATGCACAACAAATGAGATGCAATGCAAATGATATGCAATGCAAGAAGCAAGATCCAGGATCGCAGGATCACAAATTTAAACAGTTCTAAAGTTATCCGGGTGAACGGATAAAGGACCACAGTCACTGTTCAAAGAAACCCCACGGGTAGGATTCTAAAACGGGTAAGTGCCTAGAGTCATGGATATCTTTCAAAGATATCACAGCCATGACAAAGCCTCATCACGATGATAATGTCCTCAAAAGAATCTCCTCTAGGTGAGGCTTTCATATCTTCCACGCGATAAAGACTTCTCGGAGGCGTCAACTACATAACCATCGACACACGGGTTCTAGAAACGGTTCTCAGAGTCATAGATCGAGGTTGAAAATATTATTGAAAGGAAGTAATACGTTCAAGGGATCTCATCTGATTGGGGTATTCGTATTAATCCACAAGGAATCAACACTACCAACCACCATGTATAAAATGGTTAATGGTCCTTGGGATCAACGATTCGGGCTCGAAAACATTACTGCTATGGCAAAGACTCACCACAACAACAACATCTTCAAGGGAATCTACTCCAAGCGGGGTTTTCGCTTCAACTCAATGTGAAAGAGCCCACACAAGTCTCCACTACACAACCATCATCCTAATCCTATGGTTTTACTCAGACTCGGGTGTAGAGCCATCTCACAAAGTAACCATAAGCAGAACAACCCAACAATGCCACGAACATGAGCAATAAAGATAAGGATACCAATAAATAAACGAACAAACATGAAGAGAAAAACTGATAAACAAAGCTAACAAGATCACTACTCGAACTAAGATAGGGTCTACTCTCTCTTGCATGGAGCAAAGTCCCCAGCAGAGTCGTCAGTTGTCGCACCTCAAAAAATTCATTTCGAAAACACGACCATCGCATAAAAGGTGCAGAAATGTGGTTCGATAGAGTCTCCACCGAACTTTATTTATCCTGAATAAATGGGAGAGGAAAATATCGAGAAAACCTCTTAAAACGAAAGGAAGACGACCGTCACAACCTTATGTTCCTGGGTCCGGGAGTCGGTTACGCAAGGGGAAGGTATTAGCACCCTTCACGTCCGTTGTACTCAACGGGAACCTCTTAATTCGAATTGTGATGAAAGTTAGCTAAGCTTAATTCTTCTCTTCTCAATACTAAATACTAAAACGGTACTATAAAAGGATAAAGACGCTAGGGGAAAGGGGATGGTTAGAAGATAGGGTGCTCGCCAAGGATTGAGGCCCTTGTGCCTACGTATGCTTATTCTGACGAGAATGAGAAATCAGAGTTCTTGTAGTTCATCTACGGGAAAGGATGGGGGAAACGGAAGATGGAGGGGACTGCGTGTGGAATAATGGAGGGAGATAGAAGTGTGCTCGCCAAGATCATCACAATCTTGTGCCTACGTATCTTACATTCATGAGTGAATGAAGAATCAGAGCAGTCGTAGTTCGTGATAATAACCACTAAAAGGATATGGGGAAATGGGAGGATGGATAAACGGTAGCTCGCCAAGATCATCGCAATCTTGTGCATACGTATCTTACATTCAGATGAGAATGAAGAATCAGAGCAGTCGTAGTTCGTGGTAACGACCACGAAGAGAAACATAATTGAATTGGTTTAAAGGGGGTACGGATGACGATTACTCGAAGCTTAAGAAAGACTTCTCGGACCCAAGTAATTGGGAGAGTGAACCAAAGACTTGGAACTCTCTCTTTTTCATCTTGAAGAAAATGTGTTTGAAAGGTGAGTTAAACGGATGACGACAACTTGAAGCTTAAGAAAGACTTCTCGGACCCAAGTAGTCGGGAGAGCGAACCAAAGACTTGGAACTCTCTCTTTTTCATCGCAAAAGAAAATGTGTTTGAAAGGTGAGGTTGATCGGATGATGACTACTTGAAGCTTAAGAAAAACTTCTCGGACCCAAGTAGTCGGGAGAGCGAACCAAAGACTTGGAACTCTCTCTCTTTTTCATCGCAAAAGAAGGTTGTTTGAGTGGTATCTGAACAGGTGAGAGGTTGGATGATGGTTGAATGTTGTTGAGTTGTTAATGTTATTTAAATGCATCAATTGCTCACATACGAGTAAGATAACTCGCATCCAAACAACCGAAAGCAAGATCAAAGACTTGAACCTACTCTTTACACCTTGAAAATAATTAAATAGTTGTTAATTGATTGGTAGTTTGTTACGAAAATTCGCTTGACGTTGGATCAAGGGTTTGACTTATTAGCGCGTGCAAAACGTGTGGAAATGGAAATGGTTTGAGAAACGGAACTGACTTGACTTACGCATCAAGGGTTGAGTTGTGAGAAACGATATTAGTCCCTAAGGGTACCCCAATATCGAAACCACGGTGAAGTGTGTGCAATAGATTGATGGCGAATGCGTATGAGCACTCGACTTACAGGGTGTTTGAAAATGGCTCGATGACGAATCGAGAATTAGTTTGAAAATAGTTTGATCTGCTCTAGTCCCTATGGGTGCTCCTAGGAGATAAACCGATAATCAAAGAAATGCGAAACATACATCGGAGTGGGAGAGGGATACATGTAAGTTACATGGGATTGCACAAAATAAATGGGTTTCATTGTCAGGTAGCCCAAAAGAAAGTCGTGTGTGTGCAATGTGCCCTAAACTACGCCTTGAGCAAAGTCGGGCATGACTCAATATTAGGGTTCCTGCAAAAGACCAATGATCCAACAGTCCACCAATTTGGATTTTAGGATTTCGATGGTTTATTATGTGTTTTCGAATATGGGTGAATAAGAGAAGATGAATATGATATGAGTATGAGTAATATAGCAAGATAATAATCACGATAATATTTGACAGAAAATAAAACAGTTGATATTTGACGGAAATTAAAGTTAGTAGTTAGTTTGGTTAGGAATTAAATTGGGACAAATGTAACGCTAAATCATTGTAGCTCGACTTATGATGGAAGTCGGTCTATAGGAGGTCGCGTGAGTTGATATCCGTGCTATGAACAAGATAGAGAAATGATATTGAGAACCATTCACCAATTTAATCGTGTCGCACAGACAAAAGAAGGTGGATCTCGTCTTAATCGCAAACATAATGTCGATTAATCGAAGGTAGCCTATCACGGTTCCAAAGTAAAGAAAATGACCCAAATGGTCATTTTCCATAGATTTGATATCGAGAAGGTTATCGACTTCGATACGCGACGCTTACGAATAAAAGACTTCATAGATCGAGGGGAAAATTAATAAAAACCAAAAGAAGAAGAAATGAGGAGAGAAAGGAGGTGGTCTCGGATCCAACATTATTCATCAATAATTTGACTGGTAATGTATTACGGAAGTGTCGTCATCGACCAAAAAACGATAAAAATAAATAAAATGAATAAAAAATGGATAAAAAAGAACAAAATAGTCAAAAGTATACCCCCAAAATTATTTACTAAAGAATTCTTATAATATTAATTGAAAATATTAACAAAAGAAAAATATACATAAAATAGAAGTTATTAAAATTATTTTAAGAAAACTATCTATAAATCTTTTAAAATAAATTTAAGAGAGAAGGGGAGGGGGTACATATGAATAAGGGATGTGCATATGGTCATGGAATCACTTGGGCTGAAGCCCATCATCCATCAGTCAACAATAACCAAAAAAATACAAAAAAAAATGATAGAATTAAACAAAGGAAACCGTGAATCCTCATGGGCCATCACAGCCCACTCATCACAAAATCAAGCTTAGTTCATAAAAAATAAACAAAAGTGATGAAAAACCCACTTCAGTCTCTCTACAAAAGAAAAGCAATTCAACGTTTTTGATAATTTTGCTTTGCACAGGTTTGTACGAGCTTTAGTGGCTTGTGGCTGTGTGAGGTTTTTTTTAATGAATTTTTGTGTAACAAATTTTTAATCTAAATGACAATGGGCCTTGCACATCATGGACAGTGGACTTCTTCAATTATGGAAAATGGAATTTCTTTAATTTTTCAATTTTGGATGTAAATGTACTTTCCAAAAAATGATTATGGGCTTGTAACTTCATAAGTTTAGGGATTTGCACTCTTGGTTCTTAAATTTGATTTATAGAAATTATACTTCTAATAAAACCATCTTTCAAATAACCTTGAGTTTTTCTTTGAAAATAAAATGACTCTAATTGAATCATTAACAAACAAGAACAAACGAGTCCATATTGAATCAAGACCTTGAATTGACATGAATCCACCATTGAGCGAGCAACGAAGGCATGGAAATCAAAAGATAATGACTTGTTATCTGAATCTCCCGATATTGCATAGAATATCATCCTAGACAGACCCGATCCATATACCTACGTTTTGAAACAACACAAAATCTTTGACCTAACACTTCAACCATACTTCATGAACTGCATCCACTAATTTTGATCACGGAACCAGATTCTTGCCTGACCAAAAAAATTAATTCCACATTAGATGAACTCCAATTCCTACTGCTTACAAGCCTGACTAGATACCTTCAGATGAAATTTTATTCCATCTAGCACAAAATTTGAACGTCACGCCGGAGTAACACATTTTGAGTTTCCTGAATAACTGTTCATGGACAGATGTACGAAATGAAAGTTATATATACAGGTAAGACAAATTTGGGGTATGTTATTGAGGGTATTGGTTCTTTTATGCATATAATGTATTTACCTTTATTGAGAGACCTAACTAAAACAAGAGAGTATAGTTGGGGCTCCGCTCGTCTGTCTTATTTATATAGCTCTTTGTGTAAGTGCGCAAAAAAAAAAACATATACTTTTTCTGGATGCGCCGTTTTGCTCCAAGCATGGGGTTGTCTAGATTGTCATCCCTAGCACCCATCAACCACAATGACTTTTCCTTCTCGTATGCACAAAAGTAAGTTACTAACTTAATCTTTGTTTATTTCACCTTAATAATTATTGTTTCTAACTAATTGAATTTGAACTGTTTTTGGTTTAGATGGTCGACTAAGGGTATGACTTACAATAGATTCCCTAGAAATTGTATCATTCAATACCACAATCTGTTGGATCACCTAACACCTGCAAATGTAAGGCCTCTAAACTACATCAATTTGTATTTTATATCAACTATTTTATGATCTAATATTTTTCTCTTCTTCAGTTCATATGACGTCCATATCTAAACATGGAACACCTACATGAAGTCAGAGAGGAAGATGCTTCCGTTTGGACTGCATGTGTCCCGATCATCAGATTCACAACTGTGGAGATGCACAACAGTTATCGTGTCAAACTACAATTTAGAATGAATCAAAACATCTCAAATCCTCCTGTTGACATCAATAAATGGCATCTAAAAAGAGTTAATATTAATGGGAGTTTCCCGACTGGAAGGATTTTACAAAATCTGAGTGTCGTAAATGGATGAACCGCATCGCCCATGTCTTACGTGATCCAGTTATAGAAACTCCGTTTATACCAACTATTAATTATATGGCTTGGTACAGATCGGTTGCAACTGAGTTTGTCTCCAAAGATAGGTATTTATACGACCCACGCCAAACCACCTACACACAAGAGGCTTCAACGTCTAACCCACCAGAAAGGCCAGGTTACTCACAGCCCCTACCCAACAGAGTTACCAACCCATTCACCATCCAAACATGTTAAACACCCAACCACAATACCAAGAGTGTCCCCCATACCATCTCCCACACACTGACTACTACCCAGAAACCCAATATGGCTATGGCCCCAATACAACATCAAGATATAGTTATAACGAGGGTACATTATACCATAGCCATAATGCCCAAATATCTTTCCATAGCCAAAACGCTCTGACATCATACCTTGACCTACCTGTCGCACCTCGAAAAATTCAATTCGAACATACGACCCTCGCACGAAAGGCGCGGAAATGAGGTTCGACAGAGTCGCCACCGAACTTTATTTTTCCCGAATGAACGGGAGAGGAAAATATCGAGAAAACCTCATAAACACGGAAGGAACACGGCCGTCGCAACCATATTCCTGGGTTCGGGAGTCGGTTACGCGAGGGGAAGGTATTAGCACCCCTCACATCCGTTGTACTCAACGGGAACCTCTTAATTCGAGTTGTGATGGATGTTAGCTAAACTTAATTCTTCTCTTCTCACTACTAAATGCTAAAGGATACTATAAAGGGATAAAGACACTAGGGGAAAGGGGATGGTTAGAGGATAGGGTGCTCGCCAAGGATTGGGGCCCTTGTGCCTACGTATGCTCATTCGGACGAGAATGAGAAATCAGAGCGTCGTAGTTCGACTACGAGAAAGGATGTGGGAAATGGAAGATGGAGAGAATTGTGCTCGCCAAAATCATCGTAATCTTGTGCCTACGTATCTTACATTCAAGAATGAATGAAGAATCAGAGCGTCCGTAGTTCGTGGTAACAACCACGAAAAGAAATGGGATTGAATGAGTTTGAAGTGGGTACGGATGACGATTACTCGAAGTTTAAGAAAGACTTCTCGGACCCAAGTAATCGGGAGAGTGAACCAAAGACTTGGAACTCTCTCTTTTTCATCTTGAAGATAAGGTTGTGTTTGAAAGGGTGAAGTTGAAATGATGACGATCACTTGAAGCCTAAGAAAGACTTCACAGACCCCAAGTAATCGGGAAAGCGAACCAAAGACTTGGAACACTCTCTTTTTCATCGTAAAAGAAGGTTGTTTTAATTTGAAACGGTGTATAAAAGGATGAGATTGGTCGGATGACGACTACTTGAAGCTTGAGAAAGACTTCTCGGATCCAAGTAGCCGGGAGAGCAAACCAAAGACTTGGGACACTCTTTTTTTCATCGCCAAAAGAAGTTGTTTGAAAGAATGAGTAGTTGGAGATGGTTGAATGTTGTCGGGTTATTAATGTTATTTAAAGGCGTCAATTGCTCACACACGAATAAGATAACTCGCATATAAGCAACTAAAAGCAAAATCAAAGACTTGAACCTACTCTTTACACCTTGAAAAGAATTGAATAGTTTGTTACGAAAATCCACTTGATGTTGGATCAAGGGTTTGACTCATTATCGCGTGCAAAGCGTGTTGGAAATGAAATGGTTTGAAAGAAGAGACCGACTTGACTTACGCATCAAGGGTCGAGTTGTGTGCAATAGGTTGATGGCGAATGTGTATGAGCACTCGACTTACAAGGGTTTGAAAATGGCTCGATGATGAATCGAGAATTAGTTTGAAAATAGTTTGATCCGCTCTAGTCCCTATGGGTGCTCCTAGGAGATAAACTAATAATCAAAGAAATACGAAATATACATCGGGATGGGAGAGGGGTACATGTAATTTACACGGGATTGCACGAAATAAAGGGGTCTCATTGTAAGGTAGCCCAAGAGAAAGCCGTGTGTGTGCATTTGTGTCCTAAACTACTCCTTGAGCAAAGTCGGGCACGACTTAAAATTAGGATACCTGCAAATGACCAATGATACAACAGTCTACCAATTTGGTTTTTAATGGTTTCGATAATTTATTAAGTGTTTTCGAATATAGCTGAATGAGAATGAATAAATATGATAATAAATAATATGAATAAATATGATAATATGAAATAATATGAATAATGTTTGACTGAAATTAAATTTAATGTTAGTTTACCGAAATAAAATCGAAAGAATAAAGGTGGTCTCGGATCCTTTGTTTCACGCCACTAATGTGACGGTTAAACGGTGGTAATCTCGTCATCAACCGAAAAAAGATAAAATGCCCAATAATAAGGAAAAGAATCTAACTTCTAAGAAAATTTACTCTAAAAAAAAATTAAACTAAAGAAAATATTTAGAAAGATATATATAAAATACTCTAAAAAAGAGGTTAGAAAAATTATAAAAATAAAAAAACTAATTTATAGAATAAATATATTTCTTATTTACAATTTAGAAGCTATTATAATAAATATTTACAAAACCTCTTTTAAAACTAATTAACATAATAAATATACGTATTTTTTTTTAAAAAAAGACAGGGGTATTAAAACAGAGTGTGTGGTTAGGAAATCATGTGGGCTTGAAAGCCCATTATCCCTACCAAAAATAAGCAAAAACGAACGGTGGAAATAGGGACCATGGTGGGTTATGGATATTGCAAGAAAAAAAACGGTGAACAACTTACACAAAACGAAATAGGGTGACAGTATCAACGATTCTGAAGGGACGAGTCACGACGAACAAAACGGTCGACCCAAACCTTCTAACAACATTCGATTTTTCATTCACTCCGTTTCGGCCAGGTTTGATTTCAAGTCCTCTCTCTCAATTTGTTTTCGATTTGGATTGGCCAGTCTCTTTCTCCTCTCAACAAATCTCTCTGTTCATCTCTTTCTCTGTTTTGGGTTCTTTCGGTTTGTTGATTTGTTTGGGGTTGAAGGTTTCCGATTGTGTTGCGTAATGAAGATTCCGGGTTTGGTTACAATGAGTTTGTGAAGGGTTGTTAATGGAGGAGAGAATTTGCGGTGAGGGATAGAGGGTATCACGGTGGATTTTCTAAGGGAGAGAGAGGCGTTTCAATTGGTTGAAGGGCGTTGAATAGGCTTTTATGTTGAAGGTGGTTCAGAAGAAAGGCATTTTGTGGGTTTAAGGAGAAAGGCGTGGATTTTGTTTGGATGGTGAGAAGTTTTGGTTTCTGAGAAAAAATGGATTAGGTTTTTATTTTGCGTTGGTCGGGATTGCAGTTATGTGAAGGAGAGTTTTTTAAGGTTTGAGAAGAAAAGAAGTTAAGACTTGATGAAGGTTGAGGGGAAAGTTGGGCGAAGAACAGGGGTGAGTTGGTTGTGTCTGGATGGGTTTGAGGTTTCAGGGTTATTGACAGTTAGCAAGCTTTTCGAAGCAAGAGAGTTAATGGAGTATGAAAGTTTGCTGTTAGTGGTTGCTGAAGGTTTTTGGATGGTTTTACTTTTGAAGAATATTTAAGCGTGGTTTGCAGTTGTATTGTCGATTTCAGGAATCAGAAATGGACTGGGGATTTCGAGTTAGGTCTTGAGTTGTTGGTGGTTTGAGAAAAATAGCTCAACTTAAGGTTGGTTTAAAGGTTCTATCAAAGGGTCTGAAGGTTTTTTTGTTCCCAAAACTTAAGAGCTGAAGAAGAAGGGACTTTTGTGGATTCTTTTCTTTTTTGAGATTCTGCAGGTTGAGGGGTTTTTATCTGGTTTTCTGAAATCAGTTTCCCCCTATTCTCAATTCTGTGAGTTTGTTTTATGGTATGATTTGAAGTGGGAGGCTGTCAGGGTTTGTCATTTTGATTGGTGAAACAACATTGAAGGGTGGAAGATTGAAAGGTAGAGTTTTTATATCAGAGATTATGAAGCTGTGATTCGAAGGGATTTAGGGTTTTGAAGGATTGTTGAAGGAGAAGGTAAGAGACTTGAGAATATGGAAGGGTTTTTGGAAATTTGAAGTTGAGGGAGCGATTTTTCTATCCAAAACCGGAGGAGTCATGAAGTGAGATTCCAATTTTGATATAAAGGTGTTTTCAGTTTTGTTGGAGCCTTTTTTCAGATTAGGGTTTGAAGGCTCTTTTAACAGTGTGGATTTGTCTTGATGCTCATGCCCTGTCTCTTTCACCTCGTAGGTTGTGTTGCTGAGTCATTTTCAAATGCAGGATGTCTGGTGTGTGCAGCAGGTGTGAGCTGTGTTATGCAGGTATTGTCTGGTGCTGTGTGTACTTTGGTTAAAGTTTTGTTGCTGGTTTTGTTATGTTATTTTTGTCCTATTGTGAATTGTAGGACCACTGCCTGGGTTGTATGGAAAACCACAAATTGGTGATGGGTTATGCTGCTATGCTGGAGCTGAAGTTGGCATGAGGACCTGGTGCAGTATTAACTCCTCAATTGTCTTCTCTTTTTGGGTTCCCTGTTGATATGAACGTGTCGCTACTGCGAAAATCGGCGCCGGCTTGACAGGAGAGTCACCACCGTGCGTTATTTATCCCTCAGAGCGGGAAAGGAAACGCTCGAAGTAAACCTCGCAAAAGACGGGAAAAGGTATGGTCATCGCAACCAAAACCTGGATTCGGGAGTCGGTTACGCAAGGGGAAGGTATTAGCACCCCTCACGTCCATCGTACTCGATGGGATCCACGCTTGGTGTTTATAGGTAAAAGGGTGTGTTATCTATCTACGCTAATGGCTGGTCTGAAAAGAAAATAAAAGGACAGGACTCGACAGAACATACGGTGTTCTGGGCCTACGTATTCCCTCGTGCAATGGGAAAGTCAGAGTCAACGTAGTTCGACTGCCTACGTCTAAACGGGGGAAAGGTTGCTCGCCAGGACATCGCGTCCTGTGCCTACGTACTTTCATCTGAAATGAAAGATCAGAGCAAACGTAGTTCGGCTAACTACGGGTAAACAGGAGTTCTCACACAGCAGTGAGAAAACAAACCGGTCTCTAAGGCTCGGGAACCTACAACTACGATCTGGTCTCAAATGCACTCGGGCAAGGGAAAGGGATAACAATTAGTTGTTAGCGGGAAAGTCTCGATCGCACAGCCGCGAGAGAACAAAGGTTAGTCGTTAGTGTGCTCGCTAGGATATCGCATCCTATGCCTACATATCCTCGTCTGGAACGAAGAATCAGAGCAGCTGTAGTTCAGCTAACTACGGATCAAGCTACTCAAAAGCTCCTACAGAAAGGAAAGGGAAACCCTAGAACTATAGCTGAGAAACAGAGGAATCTACCTACTGCTATCACACCTGGTTGACCATCCTAATGTCTATCATAACAACTCCGCAGCGGAGAAGTCAGAGCTCCTAAGGGATCATGGCAACAGGACTGAACCACAAACAAGAAACTGCAACGTAAATGAATACTGAAAATATGCATGAATGCAACAACTGAACAAACGAGGCACAGGGGCCGCAAACCACAAAGGCAAGGGAGCTCAGCTCTACCAAATACCAACAAGCAAAGCCACGCAATAACAAACAAGCAGAAGGAGGACCACCTCAACTTCTCATGCACACAAAGTCTACTTCTAAGATGCACCTACTCAGAACTATCTAGATGAACACCTGAGTCTAATGCAACATAACATCACACAAGTCAAACAATACAAAGAGACTAACCCTGAGCAGGGCTTCTAACAAACCTGAAACAACTCCTAATCTAGCTCTAAAAACTCTATACAATACCTTAAGCAAAGGATCTAAGCAACAAATCTAATCAAAACCCTAAGCAGGAGGAATCAACCCCAGTCTCCCAGCTTCAGAACAAGCTTACCAGAGAAAGGAAGCTAAGCAGACAAGCTCATGGTGCTTTCCTCAGGAAAGTACCAGGAGGTTACTACTCAGGAGTCATATCCTATGCGGCTCGACAACTGTGATCAGTTTACATTCCTCCTCAGGAGAAATTAAACTCACATGAAGGCTCCGGCATCACGGGATATTTGAGAAATACCTATATGCACTAGGGGAACTAAGTGAACAGACTCATAGGACCCTCCTCAGGAAAGTACTAAGAGGCTAACACTTAGGAATCGTATCCTACGTGGCTCAACAACTGTGATCAGTTTACATTTCTCCTCAGGAGAAATTAAACTCACGAGTTGGCTCCAACATCACTGGATATTTACGAAATCCTAGATAAACTAATGGAGCTAAGTGAATAGACCCATAGGACCTTCCTCAGGAAAGTGCTAAGGGGCCTCCACTTAGGAATCGTATCCCATGTGGCTCAACAACATGTGATCAGTTTATATTCCTCCTCAGGAGGAATTAAACTCACAAGTCGGCTCCGACATCATTGGATACTTACGAAAGAGGCGAGAAGAAAGGATGAAAGTCATTCATAGTGCCTTCCTCAGGAAAGTACCACAAACTCCCTTCAAACTTCAGGATCTCGAACCTCACAAACAGACAACAAGCTCCTAGACTAAGCCTCAATCCAATGCATCTCTGCAAGCTCCAACAGGACCTCCATCAGCTCCCACCTTCAGGAAGAATCCACAGGCCAACAAACTACAAGAGACTATCTCTGAAGTTCAACCACAGTTGAACTTCAAAGTCAGAAGTCATCAAGACTTCTCCTATTTTCAGGCTCAGACAAATCCTATCAGAACACCCTACAAAAATCTATCAAAATCTATGGGGAGACCTACATGGCTCTAAGATAACATACTGAAAAATCAGAACAAGATTCAACACCAGATGAAAGAACTAAAATCAGCAACACAGACATATTCACAGACCAATTATTCAAACATCAATAACAGTGAAAAAATGCAATTAAAATGAAAATGCATGACTAAGCTAATATTTTTGTATTATAAAATTCTACGCTGAATTACGAGTCTACAGGAAAAAGAACGGAATTATTTGACTAATTCTACCATTTTTTATGAATTTTCTAATGATATGCATGCATTGAAAATATTAAAAACAAATCAATTAAATGGAAAATATGCAAAATATAACAAACAAAAAATAAAATGCCCTTTTTATTTTTATTTAATTTTCCTAACATTTTCATGAAATGATATAGCAAAAAAGAATTAAAAAAAATCATTTATTTACATTTATTATGGAGTATTTAATATGCAAAGAAAAATATACAAGAAAAAATAAAAGAAATAACCTGGGGGGGTCTAAACAGCAAGTTACTCTAGTTAGTTCTACATTGGGCCTATGCTGGGGAGGTGCAGAAAGCAAAAGGGCGCAAGGCCCAGGACTTATCAAAACAATCAGAAAAAAAAACCTATAGGGGGGTGCAGCGCTAGCAAATTCCAGTTGATATTACTACTGGGCTTAAACGAGGGGCGCAGTTAGCAATTTGGGCATAGGGCCCAATCTAATCACTCAGACTCACACGCCAGGGGGGGGGGGAATTGAGCAATTTGGGTGTAGCGTTCAGTAGTACGCTTGGGCCTAAGCCCAGTCCAAACCTAATCAGAAAAACCCTAAACAAAACCATTTTCCTAATTCTCTCTGGCACTGTTCACACTCCTAACGCCACAAACCCTAGCCGTTCACTCGTCCTCTTCCTCTATTCACTCTCTCTGCAATTCACCTATTCACACATCAATTATTCCCAGAAGAAAAAAGAAACCTCAACGAACTTCATCTCTCTCACGAAGAAACAACCCTAACTCACAATCAACTACCTAACCTGGACCTAATAAGCTGACATGCAAACCTTAAACGAAGCTCATGATCTAAACCAATAATGGAGGCTAGGAAGAAAACGAACCTGAGACGATGAAGTTGATGCGATGAAGTCCTTGAAACTTCTTGAAGGTGCGACGATCTCTCTGGGAAAAAGACTGAGGGAGATGCAAATCTAAGAGACGCTTTGATCTGTGATGCACGGTGGAGGAACCTTGGAGAAGACGAGAGCGCGGAGGGAACGTTGGACGCGAGCGTTGAGAATCTTGAAGATTTCCTGGAATTGGCTGATGAAGATCTGGATATTGATGATGGCGTTCTGGAGAAACTGGATGAAGATTGATGTGAGAAGATGAAGTTGTTGATTTCTGGAAAAATTTGCTTGAAGGTGGATGGAGATCTGAGGATGATTCTGAAAAGATCTTGAAGATTGCATGCAAATAACGTTTTCTGGAGATATGGCTTGAAGATGAACGAATGTTGGAGTGGATTCTGGAAAAATTGATGGAGGAGGATGAACGTGTGAGTGTTCTGGAAAAATTGTTGTATGAAGGTTTGAAGGTTTAGTGTTTCTGGAAAAATTTGTGAAGACGATGAAGGTTCTGGGAAAAAATTGATGAAGACGATGAAGGTTCAAGGAAGGGGATCGGAGAAAGGAGATGAAGGAAAGAGGGTTTCTGGGGAAAAATGGTTTTCCGGCGACGGTTGGTGGTGGCCGGAGTCAGTTGAGGTCGCCGGCGGTTGGTTGCTTAGGGCGTTTGCATGGCCGCCGGTAGGTTTCCAGGCGAGGCTCCGGTGAGTGATGGCTGGGTGCCAAGTGTCTCAGGGAGAGAGAGAGAGTGGGACAGGTGTGGACCACGTGGAGGAGTCTGGGGAGTTCTGAGTGGGCGGTGGCGTGAGGATTGAGAAACGCGTGGTGGTTCTGCATGGCCAACACGTGGCGCTATTTATTGCTCTGAAGTTGCTGGAATTCTCTAGAATATTCCAGGCTGCGCTGGACTTTTGGACGAATTCTGGACCATTTTTGGACTTGCTGAGTCAATTGGGCTTTACCAAAAACACCTCCCTTGGGCCCAGACGAACATGAATAAAACTGTAACAAAAAAACTGAACAAAAAAAACAGTTAACTAAACCTAATTAACTCTAATCAATTATTAAAAGTCTAATTAACTCTAAATCAATCTAATTAAATCTAAAACATGATGAACCTAATTAAACTCTAAAAAGAAAAATTAAGAACCTAATTTAATTCTATATTATCCTAATTAAACTCTAAAAAGTCAATTAAACCTCTATTAGTAGTAAAAGAAAAGCTATATTCCCCTTTTTCTTTATTATTCTAAAAACTATTTAAGATCTTATTTATTTAAAATCTATTTAAAAATCCTATAAAATCCTAAAAAAGAATTAAGCTATTAAAATATTCAAAAGCCCTATTTAAATTCCAGAAAAATCTATAAAGCCTGTTAAAAATTCTAAAAATGCAGATGAATGCAAATGACCCCCATAAAAGAGCGCACGAGACCAGATCGAATCGAACGGAGAACCCCGGGCCTCAGAATATCCTCAAAATCACTGAAAAATCACCGAGGAGCGCACAATTTCCCGAAAATAAAACCCTGGTAATCTGGACTGGGTCTGCCATATCTGATAGACAAAAATCAAGCTGTAAACTCTGATATCCCCTGCTTGTGCACAAAAATCATACATCTGAGCTGCGAATATGAAATTAAACCATGAGTCAGATAGGAGAATTGGTTGGTCAAATTTTAGGGTGCAACAGCTGCCCCTATTCAAGCGACTTGGACCTGAAGGGTTTGAAGAGCGCTCAGCCTTCAAACATTCAGAGGTACGAGACGGTTGAATACAAATAAAACCCGAAAATTTGCCAACCGCGATCATATACTGTAAACTGCTTGGAGAATAAAGTCCAGAAAACTGAGCCCGGTCATTGCGGCACCAAACTGGTTAATCATCTGATAAAGAACTCCTGATTTGAATACCCGTTGCTTGTGATACCCCATATAACAAACCCGAGAGCTGCAACAAAAATACCTGATTCTTTCACATTGCCTACTGATAGGCAGGAAGAAAAACATACTCACATCGCCCAAAGATGGACGGGAAGACACCCTGATTGAATACTCACTTCGTCTAATGATAGACGGGAAGACAACATTAATCTCCCAATTCACATCGTCTAAGGGTGGACGGAATCATCATGATCGATGAACAAATCAATATTCACATCGTCTAAGGGTAGACGGCATCATCCTGATTGATGAACAAATCATTATTCACATCGTCTAAGGGTAGACGGAATCATCCTGATTGATGAACAAATCATTATTCACATCGTCTAAGGGTAGACGGGATCATCCTGATTGATGAACAAATCATTATTCACATCGTCTAAGGATAGACGGAATCATCCTGATTGATGAACAAATCATTATTCACATCGTCTAAGGATAGACGGAAAGACACCATAACGCAATTCAACACCATCCTTTGAACTTCAGAATCCTTCTGTCTACGGAATTTGATGGAAAGATCAACATCTTTGAAGGGGCCACATCGTCAGTATGGACTAACGGGAAGAAAACCACCTTTTAAGAAACATGTCGTCAATAAGAATCGACAATCACGAAAACTGAACATTCTTCGAAGAGCTTCGACATCAATAGGGATTGATGGTCAGAAAAGTCTCTCTTGAACGTCATCATATCCAATAACCAGAAAGAGAACCAATATCCAAAATCATTTTGAAACCCCTCAACAACTAAGGATAGCCGGAGAAGACTCGCTGGGGAAACACCTCATCATATGTATGATCTGGCAATAAGAAACCCGCTGAACAATAGCTCGAAACTTCACATCGTCTGCTGACAGACGGAAAGGAAAGCTACTTATTAGAGAAGCTCTGTCTTGAACTTTATTGAGAATTCATCAAAACTTCACATCGTCTACTGATAGACGGTAAGGAAAGCATATCCTGGGGAAACCCCTCCTGGCAGCCCTACTGTGACCACCCGCAACTTCACATCGTCTATGGATAGACGGAAAGAAAACCACATTCGTACTCAGGACGTCGGAGAAATCCATTCAATGGAGGAACACATCGTCAATATGAATTGACGGGAAGAAAAGCTTGTCAACATCAGATGACTGACTGATCAAAGCATAATCGCTGTATGATCTGAGATACAAATAATCCGCTGAACTGTCTGAATACTGTTGCTGGATAAATGTCCCTGAACTGATCACAGAGTAATTCACGCGCCATATGAGGCTGATAGAAAGTCTGACTTATGCTTTGTATGCATATGCAAATGCTTTAATCTTTCTACAGCGTAATGCTCCATTCTGGATGGAAATGCTACGCATTTTGACAGTGATATGCAAGTATGATGCAAATATGATGCATGCAATATGCTAGCAGGCTCGAGCTGCCGGAGAAGGCCGGGTACAGAAAACCGCTTTAGCAAAATAAATGCTGAAGGCGAGGCCAACTTCGCTGGGGATAAACCCGGATATCACTGAATCGTCCTAGCAAAATAAATGCTGGGAGAGTGAAATCAACCATGCTGGGGATATTGAGGACTTAACCGAACACCTCGACGAAGTAATACCCTGCTGGGGAACATAACTCCGTTGTAAAATAGCAGACGTGCTGAATATGATTAGACTCCTCTGGGAATAGCTTACCCATACCAATGGCAAATTTGACTTTGCTGTAGAAAATGGAGGGAGTCTGACGCTCGGATCTGGAAATTGATGCGCCAACACGGATGGTCTTCACAGTAATCGCAAACTTGGATTTGAGCTCTTAAGCTTATCTTACTGGGTCAGATACAACTGCCGCTGGAAAACATTCTTCCTGAATACACAGCCTTGAAGAGTCAAGGGATAGTGACACGACTTCCCGCATTCATCTCGCTCTCGAAAATCGACTGCATCTGCTCGAATAACTCTGAATGGCCCTATAGGTACGGAGAACAATCAATCCTTTTGCTTCTAATATGCCCCAGCCTACATGACATCTGTGGGGATAGTCCCTGAAAGGAAATCTGCAAATCTGTTCCTTGATGGTCTGGTATAACATGCCTCAGCGTTCTGAACTTCTGAGAGATACCTCAACTCGAATGCTTCTCGCACAACCTTTGCGTGCTTAAGATGGTCTGCCCCTGACTACAATGACCTTGCCTCGATTATCTGATTCAGAGTAGCGCTCTTGACCGTATTCGCCTGAATCTCAACCTGATTGCCCCAGAATAACTGACTTCGAAAAAATGACCTGACTGGGGATCACAATAAAGCTTGCCCCTGTTCTCGGAATCTTCGGGCGTTCTGCGTTCTATCTTGACCAGACTTTCCATTGTAGGAAACTTTCCTGCTGTCAAGCGCTTACTCGCGAGTAAAACAAATTGTTATGCATACAAGATGTATTAATGCAACACATATGACAGCTTTGACATCCAATCTGTTCACTGGGAAAAAGGAAAAAACAGTTTATGGCATATGATGCACAAAACATTTATCAACATCAGTATCAACATGGTAAGAGGAACCTTTTAGGAGTCAGAATCGACACGACCTTTACCGGAGTATGCTTTCGAAACAACCTGCTTCAATTAGGACTTTTGGAGGTTGTAACGTGGTCAGGTTCATGGTTTTGAAGGAAAGGATAAAGGCTCAAAGTTTATTTTAACCCACCCATTCTCCTTGATGTTCTCCCATCCTACGTTCAGCTAATTTGACCTTAGCGCTCACCTCTCAAAGGTTGAAAGATAGGAATGATAGTTCGAGAAACTTTTGGATTTTGGAGTGACAGCCACTCCCCTTTCGTCTTTGACACTTGTGGTCACACGACTTGTATTTCCATCGAGGATTTTCTTTTGATCCTTTTCATTTTTTCTTTTCATATCCCTAACTTTTGCCTGGACTGACTCCTCTTGAGTATCTTTTGATTTTTTAAGTCCAGCGGGATGCCCTCATTTTTGCCTAAGCCATTTGTTTTGAAGTTTTCTTGACTTAGCGGGCTTTTGATTCTTTTTTCCATTTTTTTTCGAACAAGTCGTGTGACACTGGTTGTCTGACTCTTTGGGAAGTGGTGTGGCTGTCCCACTCTTGATTGAACCATTGTGGTCTTTTAGACACGACCTCTAGGGGTGTGATTGATCCTCGAACGGACACTTCTTCTGCAATTTGGACGCTCGGTCAAATTAGCTAACACCTACCCTGCCCCAGGCTAAGATTTAGGGTTTTTCATTTTCAGAAAGAAACTCCTACTACAAGGCTCAAAGGGGTTGACAAGGGATTATCTTCCTTATATCTCCGGTGTTTAAGGATTTGAAACAATGCCTGTACATCATCAGCAGGTTTTATTTCAAAAGCAGACAATATCGGAATTTGCATGTCGGTCATTTTCGTCATCCTCCCCAAATTCTACTTAACCAAGTGTTGGACATTTGTAAAAAACAATTAGTGAACACGAATGGATTTAATCAAAACCATGCATATTTATTTCATTATCACCAATTGAAATGAAAACAACGAGTTTTACAAACAAGATTACAAATTCAAACAGGAAAGCAACTACAAATGTAAAGAAATGACAAGCTAAAACAAAGAAAATATGCTAGCTTCCGAGAACCGGGCTTTTGCATCTGCCCTGCTGCTGAACCAGCTATCTTTATTAGAGGCAACCCGATGCTGTCTTGATCTGCTTTCAACGACTCAACCAAACCATAGAGCCCTTCCTCTTTCATTCAGATGATTTGGGGACCTCCCGGTCCAAAGCTGATTGCTGCACTATCAAGCAGATCCTGCACTTTGTGCTTAAATGCTTTGCAGTTCTCAACCGTATGGCCTGGTGCCCCGGTATGGAACTCGCAAGTAGCGTCAGCATCGTACCCCGGTGGTGGTGGTCCCGTTAAGGGAGCCAATGTCCTTTTACGAACCAATTGGAGCTGAAGCAATGTCTGCAGAAGCTGTGCGTACGGTATAGGAGGAGTTTCCAAATGACGGCTTGCCAAAGGACCTTGATTCTGACCTCTTTTATGCCCCCGATTATTCTGTTGCTGGGGCTGCTGCTGCCGGTATCGGGTTGACCCTTGAGCACCATTCGTATCAAATGCAACATCGGCTTCTTGATCTTCGATGTACTGATTAACGCTCTCCTTATGCTTAGCCATTTGCTTTCTCAGATCTGCCCCAGGAATAGGCAACAATTGTGGGCCTGGAGATTCTGACACCATGGAGTCCAGGATACGCTTCTGACCCACTACAGCTTTGGAAACATCTGTCATTTTAACATCGATCGAGACAGGAGCAATGTGCACAGCTACGCCGCCTGGCGTGAATTCAATATCGTGCGAGTCAATCAGGTCTTGAACATTGTGCTTGAAAGCATGACAACCCTCGATGTCATGTCCGAATGCCCCGGAATGAAAATCACATTGCTTATTGGCATCGTACCCTTGAGGAAACACTTTCGTTGGTGGTGTCAACGTTCTCTTCTCAACCAGATTAAACCTCAATAAGATCTGCAAGAGCTCAGCATAGGCCATAGGTGGTGCCTCAAATATTCTCCTTGGCTTCCCTTCCTGGATCCTCTGTTGAGCCGGATGTATCCTCTGTTGCTGCTCAGGTTCCACATGCACAGACGGCGCGAGCTTCTTCATTGCGGCTTCAAATAGCTGATCGTCTTCTTTCCTAAGCACATTCTTGACTACCTCCATGATCAAGCTCACTTGGGTCTTCAGCTGACTGTTCTCCTCTTTGAGAATCTTCTGCTCTGAACGCATCTCTTGCATGTCTCTCATCATCTGCCCCAGCTGGCTTTGGACTTCGATCAATTCAACCTGATTCTGTTCCATATCTCTGAAGGAATTCCTGCAACAAACTGGATGATGAAGAAATAAGACCCACGGTTCTGATATACCTGTTAAAAAATAATGCAACGCAGAAAGCAAACACACATTCATAACGAGATAAAGAGAAAGCAAACAGACGAACATCTCCCATAAATGTACAACCAACAAAATCAGCAGGTAAGCACAAATGAGTATGAATACAACGACCCCAGCCAACAATCCTGGTGGTGGTCGACAAATACTGATGCACAAAAAGCTAAACGGATTAAGCAGAGAAAACAGATGCGGCATCCGACGCGAAAACCTCTAGAAATTTCTCCCATACAACCGAACTTTCTGATTGGCAATCTTCAGAGCACACACTTCCTGTGGAGTCTTCCATGACATTAACTGACGAACCCGCACAACTAGAAGACGGAAAATCATTAATCTGAACACAACCTTGAGGAGTGATGCAAATACGACTAGAGTCTAACAGATCCTGAATCTGACTTCTAAGCACTTTACAATCATTCGTTGAATGCCCCTGTGCCCCAGCGTGGTACTCACAGCGGGCGCTGGCATCAAAGCCTGGAGGATAAGGTGGAATTACCGGCTTAGTCTCTTTCGGCACTATCAATCCGCTTCTGACCAAATCTGGCAACAATTGACCGTATGACACCGGTAGCTGAGTAAACTGCCTTTCAGGCTTCCTTGGTCTTCGTGGAGCATGCTGACGCGATCGACGATAGGATGATCGTTGACTTGAAGTATCTGAAAACTGATCTTGAGATGCTAGAGATTCTGAGGCGACGTCATCTCCTTCCCACTCTTCTTGAGAACTGACAACTGACTCAATCTTATTAACTGGGACGTAAGGAATACCTCGAAACTTTCCACTCCTGAGTCCTCGCTCAACAACCTCTCCCAGCCTCATCAGGCCTACAAAGTTTGTGCAACTGAACAATTTGTCAAAATAATGGCCTTTCAGGGTACCCAAGAAGATGTCAACCAGTTCTCTTTCCGGAAGCGGTGGTCGAACACTAGCAGCCAATTCCTTCCATCTTCGCAAATACGCTCTGAATGATTCATTCTCAGCCTGAGACAATTCTTGCAGATCTACGAGACTAGGAGTCAAATCCAAGTTGTAATCATACTGCTTTATGAAAGCTCTGGCTAAATCCACCCATGATCGAATCTGATTACTCTCCAATTGCACATACCATCTCAACGATGCCCCAGTCAGGCTATACTGAAAGCAATGGATCATCAATTTGTCATTTCGCACAAACGAAGTCATCCTCCGACAGAACATCATCAAATGCAACTTCGGACAGCTATCTCCTGTGTATTTTCCAAATTCCGGCATTTTGAACTTGTACGGCAACACGAGGTCAGGGACCAAGCACATGGCTACAGCATCCAGGTTAACGGCATCTTTCGCTTCCAAGGCTTTCATTTGCTCTTCCAACACTCGGAGTCTTCTTGGATCTATCACCCCGGTCATTGGAATATCCCTCCGGTAATTTATCGCAGGGAAAGCAACACATTGATTGTTAACAGGAGGATAACGTTCATTTCGGGCAAGAAACTGCTCATGCTGATCTCGGTTCTCAACAGTTGGCTGCACAACTTGGTCTGCAGTAAGGTTGTTCGCTTGCGGGAAGCCTTCCATAGAATCATACTGATGGTTGGACGCCACAGTAAACCCTGCCTGGGTATTAGGAGACTGGAAATTGCCTTCAGACATAGCCACCAATTACCGGTAACCGACTATGCTGCTTGATTCTGTTCAAATCCGCTTTAGCCCCTTGGTTGTCTCCACTCTTGCCTCAAACAATTCCCCGAGAATCACTTTCTGGTGAAAACAAAGGCTGGATAAGTGCTCTGACCTGCTAAATGCCATGCAATATGATTTATGCAAACAGAAATACAAAAAATGCTAACGTGCATGTGTGCATTGGAGATATTTTCCCTCCAATTCCAGTGTCAGTGGTAGCAAGACGAGATAAACCATGAAGAAAATATTTGGAAAAACCCTTATATATTGATTAGAATAACTGTCTTGTCAAGAAGTTACATAACTATGCTCCATACAGCTGATATGACAAAGAGGATCCCAGCCAACATGCCTGGTGGTGATCTCAACATACAGAATACAAGAGAACAATCAAATACGGGTACGGTTGCGGAAGTCCTCGACCATCTTCTTTGTCTCTGCATGATCTGGTTGATAAATCAAACCTTCTATCAGTCGATCCCTCTTCCTGACTGTCCCCTGGATGTCTCTGACAAAGTCTTCCCAAGCCTTATCATTAGCACCATCCCCAGGTTTGGGTCTCTTGGCATCTGCTCTATGCTGGAAATCTTCCAAGTTCTTCATGGCATCTGTCAACTTGCGCTCGGCTTCGTATCGGCGACAGGCTTCTTCTTCAAGCTCTTCATTCTTCACCTTGACCTGTTCTTCTAACTGAGCAATCTGTGTCTTCAGCCCTTCTTCTCGCTCCTTACGCTTGGTCATAGTGAGATCCCAGTGTTCTCTGAACTTGGCTAGCTTTGTGTAGGCCCTTTCCAGCTCTTGCTTCTTGGTGGCCAACACACTACTAACTGAGTCTACATCTAACTCCAGACGCTTCTTGGTCTCAGTCAATTCCAATAGCGTAGCCTTCAGATGTTTCAGAGTTTCAGCCTGTTGCTTAGAAATATATCCTGTTTCAATCTTTTCATGCCGAAGCTGGGCATTCTCCTGCTCTAAAGCCTCTTTAGCCCTCGCTAGCTTTTCTTTCTCCGCCATCAGCTGCTTGTAAACCTGAATGTCCACAGTAGTAGGCTCCTCTACCGGAGGACGCAATGGCTGAACCGCTGGATACGGCATAAGGAACTTCACAGCTCGCTCACGAATCCATTCTTCATATGGGCTAGGACCTCGAGTATCCCCTCTGCTACCTGAAAGCTTCCCTCTCTTGTGCAAGTTTTTCCATGCCTTCTCGAGCTTGGTCAGCATCTCTTTCCCTATTGCCCCAGTGAGATACAGAGATTCCTGTATCTCCTCGGGCTTTGGCGCTCCTTGAGGTATGTACCCAAATTGCTTGATCAATAAGGAAGGGTTATAGTTGACACAACCTTTCCTTCCTATTAACGGAACGTTCGGGAATCCTTCGCCTTTGAGTATGACTTCAGCTCCAAATACCTCTTTAATGACCCATACCACGTTCTCAGCAGTTAATCCCATTAAGCGTTCGGGCCATCCTAGAGAATTGATAGATGTGACAAACGGACCTGACTTAGGCAAATGACTGGTGAACCACCTGCATAGGAGAGGTACGCAACAAGACACATTCCTTCCTCGTCGCTTTTCATTCTGATAGTGGGTTGAATGGTGGATATCTCCCAGCAAAGTAGGAACTGGGTTTCCCGCAGCCAAAATATAGAAGGCATCAGAATCAACAAAATCAGGAATGTTCGGGAATAACACGATGCCATACACACATACAGCAAGAATGACGTCAAAAACACCCCAGTTACCCTTCTGGGCATACTCTCGAGCCTTCTCCACTAAGACATCCAACGGAAATCCCCATACGTCTCCTCTTCTGATCATCTTCCCAGACAGCTCAGACTCTTTCAAACACAGGATGGCAGAAAGCTCAGCCAGCTTAGGCTCAGCGTCCGTACGATAAAAAGGCATCTGATCACGGATCGGTATATCCAGAAGTGCAGAGTACTCCTCCAGGGTAGGAGCCAAAACAAAGTCGGGAAATACAAAACACCTGAGCTCCGCGTCGTAGAACTGTAACAAAGTATAGATGCCGCTGGTCTCGTAGGTAGATGGCTGATAAACGTAGGTCAGAATCCTCCCATATCTCTTTCTGAAGTCACCCATTCCCCTCTTCTTAGCCATAGCAATCAACTCTAACAATAGACTGATATTCGGCGACGGAAACTTATAGGGCAATACTCTCTTCAGGTTTTCCATGTCTTGCTAGGAACAAACACCAGAACTGGAAGGGAAAATATGTACCTGCAATATACACACGTTAGTTGAATGCAGATGGTAATGCAATGATGCAATATGATAAATAATGCAATCTGCGAACACAGGGGCTATGCTGTAGCCTGAAGAGGAATATCTCTGTGATCAAGAACAGAAAACCAACACGGTCACCAGAATCTCATGCCGCTAACTATCATCTGATATTCAAAATATCAATCCCCTGGTAAGAAAACCATCTGAACCTCTGTATCTGACGAAAATACCATCTGATAATAGCCTCAACCTCAGATAAGAAACCCATCTGACCCAGACAACACACCTGGAGATGAATCAAGAACACCATCTGATAAAGATACTGAATCATGGTTTCTGACGGCCAGTTTTCCTGCAATAACCCAGCCCCTCTCACAGGTAGGATAGACCTAATCCACGGACAAAGGTACGGCATCCTATGCGGTTATCAGCGTCACAGACGTTCATGAGTGACGATACGATTCCCAGAAGGAGTGGCATCATCAAGTCATGAAGAGGCCTCACTTAGCTGACTTCCAAATGATCGGTCCCCAGAGTCGACAATCCTCACGTCTGGACTCCCCTCAGATCCTCAGGACCGGAAAGGAGCACCTCTGCAAGAATCTCGTCTGAGCGCAGATTTTCGTAGGGAACTGTGCCTGCTCAGCGGACAGGTTCGTCTACTACTTCTCCGCAACTATATCTAGGTGTGTACTCAAGCCCAGGTCCGGCTTCTCACTCACAGTAACCTCCCTTTGCCCACAGCAATAATCATAATAATATAATGCTGGAAAATAAATGCGGAAAGGTAAAGGTACAAAAAAAGTAAAGTGCAGAAGAGTAAAACACAATATGCACAACACCCAACAAATAAACACCCAAGCGCTAGGATTGACTCGCGTAGGGGATGGGAAACGGTCCCAGCATAAGGGATGGGAAAAGTCCCTAGATGCTATAATTCCCCAGCAGAGTCGCCAGCTGTCGCTACTGCGAAAATCGGCGCCGGCTTGACAGGAGAGTCGCCACCGTGCGTTATTTATCCCTCAGAGCGGGAAAGGAAACGCTCGAAGTAAACCTCGCAAAAGACGGGAAAAGGTATGGTCATCGCAACCAAAACCTGGATTCGGGAGTCGGTTACGCAAGGGGAAGGTATTAGCACCCCTCACGTCCATCGTACTCGATGGGATCCACGCTTGGTGTTTATAGGTAAAAGGGTGTGTTATCTATCTACGCTAATGGCTGGTCTGAAAAGAAAATAAAAGGACAGGACTCGACAGAACATACGGTGTTCTGGGCCTACGTATTCCCTCGTGCAATGGGAAAGTCAGAGTCAACGTAGTTCGACTGCCTACGTCTAAACGGGGGAAAGGTTGCTCGCCAGGACATCGCGTCCTGTGCCTACGTACTTTCATCTGAAATGAAAGATCAGAGCAAACGTAGTTCGGCTAACTACGGGTAAACAGGAGTTCTCACACAGCAGTGAGAAAACAAACCGGTCTCTAAGGCTCGGGAACCTACAACTACGATCTGGTCTCAAATGCACTCGGGCAAGGGAAAGGGATAACAATTAGTTGTTAGCGGGAAAGTCTCGATCGCACAGCCGCGAGAGAACAAAGGTTAGTCGTTAGTGTGCTCGCTAGGATATCGCATCCTATGCCTACATATCCTCGTCTGGAACGAAGAATCAGAGCAGCTGTAGTTCAGCTAACTACGGATCAAGCTACTCAAAAGCTCCTACAGAAAGGAAAGGGAAACCCTAGAACTATAGCTGAGAAACAGAGGAATCTACCTACTGCTATCACACCTGGTTGACCATCCTAATGTCTATCATAACAACTCCGCAGCGGAGAAGTCAGAGCTCCTAAGGGATCATGGCAACAGGACTGAACCACAAACAAGAAACTGCAACGTAAATGAATACTGAAAATATGCATGAATGCAACAACTGAACAAACGAGGCACAGGGGCCGCAAACCACAAAGGCAAGGGAGCTCAGCTCTACCAAATACCAACAAGCAAAGCCACGCAATAACAAACAAGCAGAAGGAGGACCACCTCAACTTCTCATGCACACAAAGTCTACTTCTAAGATGCACCTACTCAGAACTATCTAGATGAACACCTGAGTCTAATGCAACATAACATCACACAAGTCAAACAATACAAAGAGACTAACCCTGAGCAGGGCTTCTAACAAACCTGAAACAACTCCTAATCTAGCTCTAAAAACTCTATACAATACCTTAAGCAAAGGATCTAAGCAACAAATCTAATCAAAACCCTAAGCAGGAGGAATCAACCCCAGTCTCCCAGCTTCAGAACAAGCTTACCAGAGAAAGGAAGCTAAGCAGACAAGCTCATGGTGCTTTCCTCAGGAAAGTACCAGGAGGTTACTACTCAGGAGTCATATCCTATGCGGCTCGACAACTGTGATCAGTTTACATTCCTCCTCAGGAGAAATTAAACTCACATGAAGGCTCCGGCATCACGGGATATTTGAGAAATACCTATATGCACTAGGGGAACTAAGTGAACAGACTCATAGGACCCTCCTCAGGAAAGTACTAAGAGGCTAACACTTAGGAATCGTATCCTACGTGGCTCAACAACTGTGATCAGTTTACATTTCTCCTCAGGAGAAATTAAACTCACGAGTTGGCTCCAACATCACTGGATATTTACGAAATCCTAGATAAACTAATGGAGCTAAGTGAATAGACCCATAGGACCTTCCTCAGGAAAGTGCTAAGGGGCCTCCACTTAGGAATCGTATCCCATGTGGCTCAACAACATGTGATCAGTTTATATTCCTCCTCAGGAGGAATTAAACTCACAAGTCGGCTCCGACATCATTGGATACTTACGAAAGAGGCGAGAAGAAAGGATGAAAGTCATTCATAGTGCCTTCCTCAGGAAAGTACCACAAACTCCCTTCAAACTTCAGGATCTCGAACCTCACAAACAGACAACAAGCTCCTAGACTAAGCCTCAATCCAATGCATCTCTGCAAGCTCCAACAGGACCTCCATCAGCTCCCACCTTCAGGAAGAATCCACAGGCCAACAAACTACAAGAGACTATCTCTGAAGTTCAACCACAGTTGAACTTCAAAGTCAGAAGTCATCAAGACTTCTCCTATTTTCAGGCTCAGACAAATCCTATCAGAACACCCTACAAAAATCTATCAAAATCTATGGGGAGACCTACATGGCTCTAAGATAACATACTGAAAAATCAGAACAAGATTCAACACCAGATGAAAGAACTAAAATCAGCAACACAGACATATTCACAGACCAATTATTCAAACATCAATAACAGTGAAAAAATGCAATTAAAATGAAAATGCATGACTAAGCTAATATTTTTGTATTATAAAATTCTACGCTGAATTACGAGTCTACAGGAAAAAGAACGGAATTATTTGACTAATTCTACCATTTTTTATGAATTTTCTAATGATATGCATGCATTGAAAATATTAAAAACAAATCAATTAAATGGAAAATATGCAAAATATAACAAACAAAAAATAAAATGCCCTTTTTATTTTTATTTAATTTTCCTAACATTTTCATGAAATGATATAGCAAAAAAGAATTAAAAAAAATCATTTATTTACATTTATTATGGAGTATTTAATATGCAAAGAAAAATATACAAGAAAAAATAAAAGAAATAACCTGGGGGGGTCTAAACAGCAAGTTACTCTAGTTAGTTCTACATTGGGCCTATGCTGGGGAGGTGCAGAAAGCAAAAGGGCGCAAGGCCCAGGACTTATCAAAACAATCAGAAAAAAAAACCTATAGGGGGGTGCAGCGCTAGCAAATTCCAGTTGATATTACTACTGGGCTTAAACGAGGGGCGCAGTTAGCAATTTGGGCATAGGGCCCAATCTAATCACTCAGACTCACACGCCAGGGGGGGGGGGAATTGAGCAATTTGGGTGTAGCGTTCAGTAGTACGCTTGGGCCTAAGCCCAGTCCAAACCTAATCAGAAAAACCCTAAACAAAACCATTTTCCTAATTCTCTCTGGCACTGTTCACACTCCTAACGCCACAAACCCTAGCCGTTCACTCGTCCTCTTCCTCTATTCACTCTCTCTGCAATTCACCTATTCACACATCAATTATTCCCAGAAGAAAAAAGAAACCTCAACGAACTTCATCTCTCTCACGAAGAAACAACCCTAACTCACAATCAACTACCTAACCTGGACCTAATAAGCTGACATGCAAACCTTAAACGAAGCTCATGATCTAAACCAATAATGGAGGCTAGGAAGAAAACGAACCTGAGACGATGAAGTTGATGCGATGAAGTCCTTGAAACTTCTTGAAGGTGCGACGATCTCTCTGGGAAAAAGACTGAGGGAGATGCAAATCTAAGAGACGCTTTGATCTGTGATGCACGGTGGAGGAACCTTGGAGAAGACGAGAGCGCGGAGGGAACGTTGGACGCGAGCGTTGAGAATCTTGAAGATTTCCTGGAATTGGCTGATGAAGATCTGGATATTGATGATGGCGTTCTGGAGAAACTGGATGAAGATTGATGTGAGAAGATGAAGTTGTTGATTTCTGGAAAAATTTGCTTGAAGGTGGATGGAGATCTGAGGATGATTCTGAAAAGATCTTGAAGATTGCATGCAAATAACGTTTTCTGGAGATATGGCTTGAAGATGAACGAATGTTGGAGTGGATTCTGGAAAAATTGATGGAGGAGGATGAACGTGTGAGTGTTCTGGAAAAATTGTTGTATGAAGGTTTGAAGGTTTAGTGTTTCTGGAAAAATTTGTGAAGACGATGAAGGTTCTGGGAAAAAATTGATGAAGACGATGAAGGTTCAAGGAAGGGGATCGGAGAAAGGAGATGAAGGAAAGAGGGTTTCTGGGGAAAAATGGTTTTCCGGCGACGGTTGGTGGTGGCCGGAGTCAGTTGAGGTCGCCGGCGGTTGGTTGCTTAGGGCGTTTGCATGGCCGCCGGTAGGTTTCCAGGCGAGGCTCCGGTGAGTGATGGCTGGGTGCCAAGTGTCTCAGGGAGAGAGAGAGAGTGGGACAGGTGTGGACCACGTGGAGGAGTCTGGGGAGTTCTGAGTGGGCGGTGGCGTGAGGATTGAGAAACGCGTGGTGGTTCTGCATGGCCAACACGTGGCGCTATTTATTGCTCTGAAGTTGCTGGAATTCTCTAGAATATTCCAGGCTGCGCTGGACTTTTGGACGAATTCTGGACCATTTTTGGACTTGCTGAGTCAATTGGGCTTTACCAAAAACACCTCCCTTGGGCCCAGACGAACATGAATAAAACTGTAACAAAAAAACTGAACAAAAAAAACAGTTAACTAAACCTAATTAACTCTAATCAATTATTAAAAGTCTAATTAACTCTAAATCAATCTAATTAAATCTAAAACATGATGAACCTAATTAAACTCTAAAAAGAAAAATTAAGAACCTAATTTAATTCTATATTATCCTAATTAAACTCTAAAAAGTCAATTAAACCTCTATTAGTAGTAAAAGAAAAGCTATATTCCCCTTTTTCTTTATTATTCTAAAAACTATTTAAGATCTTATTTATTTAAAATCTATTTAAAAATCCTATAAAATCCTAAAAAAGAATTAAGCTATTAAAATATTCAAAAGCCCTATTTAAATTCCAGAAAAATCTATAAAGCCTGTTAAAAATTCTAAAAATGCAGATGAATGCAAATGACCCCCATAAAAGAGCGCACGAGACCAGATCGAATCGAACGGAGAACCCCGGGCCTCAGAATATCCTCAAAATCACTGAAAAATCACCGAGGAGCGCACAATTTCCCGAAAATAAAACCCTGGTAATCTGGACTGGGTCTGCCATATCTGATAGACAAAAATCAAGCTGTAAACTCTGATATCCCCTGCTTGTGCACAAAAATCATACATCTGAGCTGCGAATATGAAATTAAACCATGAGTCAGATAGGAGAATTGGTTGGTCAAATTTTAGGGTGCAACAGAACGCTGCTGATGAACCCAATCATACTCAATTATAGGTCTATAATCAGCGTGATTTCTCCGCTCTTCATTAGCTTTGTCTTTTCATCTCTTATATTACCAATTGTTTTATCTAACAAGTTTTGCAAATGTTTTCTCTGGGCTGTTGGTAATGGTCATAGTGGTTGTACAGGATGAAGGCTCGTGGAGCTGGCATGTTGCGTGAATTCCTCATTTCTCAAAGTTGGTGGTAGAAAGCCCTGTGGACATGCTTCCATTTATCTTTGTCAAGGTAATTGAAGTGCTTTTGTCCATGGCTGGTGATCATGTTGGTTTTTCTCAAGTTCATTCTTTTGTTTTTATTATTGGCTGGACCTTTATGCAACTAGAGCAAGATCACTTGAAGGGATAGAGCTGCAGCTAATACATTGGAAGACTGGCGGAAGACATTGCCATATCGCGAATTGTCCTCATGTGGAGGCACTTGGTTTTGCTGTACATGTTATGAGGGCTTTGCTATCTTTTTCTCGGTAGAATGTTGTGAGGTACCGCCTTCGACTTGGAGGTATTGGTTTTATTGTCCGATATGAGGTTTTGGCAGAAATTTGTTTTCAACTTGCTAGCTGAAGGTCTTTTTTGCAGGTCATGGTGTGTGGGTGTATTGTTGTATAGGTCCTCCTCTCTTTCAATTGCAGGTACTCGTATATGTAGCAAAAACCGGGGCTTTTGCAGCAATTTCATGAACAAGATTGTGTGGGGATCCTCGATTGTCTTTCCTACCTCATGAAAGCTGCCTCCTTTATTTCCGGTAATGATCTGTTGATGCGTACGGTTTCATCTTTTGTTATGCATTCTTGCATTGATGCTGCCGTACGGTTTGTGCTGTCATCTTTTGTTGCAGGTAACATTTTGCGACTGGTGTGTGGTACGGAACGAATTCCCCACTTGTTGGCTGCATATTATGTTGTCAAACGGCAAGGCTTTTTCTATGGTAATGGATGTGTCATTTACGGTTCGCAACTTTTATGGTTATGTGGATGTACTATCATTTAACTCAAGGCAGGAAAACTTTTATGCAGGCAACGTGAATTGCAACTTTTTACAGTGTGAGGTTGAGTCATACAGTATAGCTTGGTGAATAAAGGTTTAACTGTGATGCGTTGCTGTGTAATGTACCAGCTGGAACTTGTGAAATTTCGGTGATAGTTGCTGCGTGAAATTACTGTTGGTGCCGCTTGTGCAGGTGAATCAAAAGCTGATTTGTGAGCCAAGTGAGGTCGTATGAAGGAAGTACGGTGCGAGTTGTGCAGCTTGTCACATGTGGTACGCATGATCAAAATGGCTCTTGACTGCTACGTTTTTATTGCCTTTGGTTATTTTTCAGCTGTAACATTTTTTGATTTCGTCTCTTCATCGCAGGATATGGGCTGTTATGATGTGTGTATACGGGATACGGTTCTACGAAACTGATGGATGTATGGTTCTGCGTAACGGTTATTGTGTGGTATGTGCAGAACATGACGGTTTTGCCGCGTGAAGTCCATCGCGTGATGGTTTTTCATATGAGGAAATCGGTACCCTGATAAAGCTATCATGTTTGGAATATTTAGACAACAGCTTGGCACACAATGATGACAATCATAAAGCAGGTATGAGTTGTTCTTATGAACTTCTTTCTTCTGTCCATTAGTTTTGGTACGGTAATCTTGCACATTCCTGTTGTTGTTCCTCTCGAATCAATATTTTTCTCTGTTAACCTCTTTCCGTTCTTCTCTTTCACGTACGTTCCACGAGTCTGATGTAAGGATCCAATACACGTCCTAAAATCAAGGCCTGAAGTTTGCATTGGGAGAGGAATTCAAGAGAAGAACTTGGTGTGAAATGGAGCTCTATGACTTGTTTTCATGCAAAAAGTGTCCAAGGATCCCATTAGTTTTGTATGAAGAAGTAACATATCCTCTGTTGTATTTTGTGAATTCAGAATTAGTGACTGTGGTTACTTTGTATAAATCAAAATTTGCGAGCTCTTGAATCTTATTGCAAACTGTACACAAATTGCCCCAGTGTAAAAATCATTTCAACATTTTTCTGTAATTGTAATCACCTAATGTATGTACCATGATCCTTTATTTAATACTGTACTTGAAATCCACATTTGGAACTTAATTTGGGACAGGGATAAGAACATGGCCGCTTGGAATTTAGTTGAGACCACTTGGATAACTGGAGATTAAATTTCACAATCACTTGTCATACTTCATCCTCATTGGTTCTCACTATATAATTTTGAACCTAGAAATAGCACTTCAACATGACTAGCATAATGAACATGAAGCTAGTTCATCCACACTTGATCTTTCACACACTTGTATATACATTATCCCTCTTCGTGATACCATGGAACAATGAGTGCAAACCCCCTAGAAACCATTTTTGGATTTTTCTTGAGTTTTTCCCTAAGCAATATGAGTGCTTGTGTAAAATGAATTAATATCACCCTGTTGTAATGTAGAGTAAGCTTTGAAAAAGAATGAATCTTTGCATGGTATTCTTCCAAAAAGAAGTGGTGATGGTATACTTCAACATTAAATCATTCTTGATAAACACTTGGTATCCCTTTTCAAATATGACTTATGAGTGACCTAGACATGGCTCGCATTATGACTTTGAGCTTGAAATCCAATCCAAAAGAAATATGTTTTAAGCTTGAGGCATCTTAATATTATCTTAGCCATAAATCCACAAAGCTCGAAACAACCCCTCCAATAACATCTTATAGAAAACAAATGAACCAATTGAAGCAAAGTAAGTCACCTTGTACCATAACTCCAACTTGAAATTAACTCATGCCTTATAATTGAATGTATAGAAAGGTTACCGATCCACATAACCACTTGGTATAAGGAAATCTCAAAAGGTAGGACAAATTTGGGGTATGACACTACCCACTCAACCATCTCAACAACCTTATGGCTTTCAAACACCACTACCATTTCAACCTTTCACCAACAAATCATTCACACCAATATCCATATTCAACCGTCCATGCCGCACACCAATGACCCCTTCATCACATCCGAACTACTCTGGCATGGGTCGCACGCTCAGTTTCAACACAAAGGACCTAATGGAAATGCAAGAAATCCTTTAGGAACCATCTGAGAATGTTCCTGAGACTTCAACTCCTCAAACACATGACGTGAATCAACAACGAGGGGGATGAACGCAACAAGTTAGGATGCCTAGGAGATGTGGAACCGGTGGCCGGTATGACCAACCCGGTCGTCAACATTAGTTTATGTAATACTTTTTTTAATTAAGGATAATATTTGTTTTCCCCTCTGACTTAGTTTATATAAAAATTTCAAAAAAGTAAATAATTATTTTTGATAATATTCATAATATCAACTATTTTATTAATCATTTTTATACATATTTATTTTTTGTAAAAAAATTTCAAAATACAAGGGGTCTTCAGATGAATTGACGACACCCTTTTAAGTACATAACCAAGTCACCAATTGAATTGAAGACTACATGAGGTGTCTCCAATCCAATTAGCGACACCTTTATATCCTCAAGAAAGGGTCGCCAATTGGAATGACGCCCTTGTGTAAGCGCAAACTCTAACTGGAGTACTTTGGAAATATTTTTGAAATGTTGGGTATTTTGGGAATTTTTTTTCCAAAAATTGGGTAAAAAAAATCAACAAATTCGTGCCTACGCACGATGTACGTTTTTGGGTGTGATATGATTTTGAAAGCGCATTTGCTTGTAGACTGTCATATAAATAAAAAGTTGAAAAAAATTTAAGAATGATAGTAAATTTAAATTTAAATATTAATACATGTAGAAGATAAAATATATAAAAAATAACATTATGAATAATACAATTAAAAATAAAAATTATTAAAACTTATATTAAATCAATCAAATGTTTGTTTTGGATTTTTACAAATAAGTCAATTATTTTATAAGAGATAGTACAATTTAAAAATATATACTCAATCTTATTTAATAAGTTTCCTTAATCTTTATCACATATTTATAAAAAATGGTTGATAAATTTCTATTATTCAATATTTAGATCAGTAGTAAAGTTGTTCCAGTTTATAATAATAGTATTTTTTTCGTACATACAAATATTTGAACCAACAATGTATTTTTTTTTGTATATAAATATTTTTTTGATATTATTTATAAAAATATTTGAATCAATAGTAAAATTGTTTCCGTATATAAAAATATTTGAATCAACAATTTTTCTTTTATAATTCAATTAAAATTTTAACTATTTTGTTTTAATTTCAATAAAATTTATGACAATTTTCAAATTATAATCTTGTAAATAAAATAATAGAAAAAAAATCAAATTTAACACAAATAAAAAGATTTTTTTCGCATATAAAATATTTAAATAAATATTAATAACTAAAACTAAATAATAAAAAGTTACTTAAAAAATAATTTTGTCTTTTTGTGATTATTTTGAAGAAAGAATTGATTCATTTTAATGGTAATAACAATAAAAAGAAATATAATAATAATTTTAATAATAATAATAATAATAATAATAATAATAATAATAATAATAATAATAATAATAATAATAATAATAATAATAATAATAATGATTAAAAGCTATTGTATAACTTTTTTAACAATCAATATTATTGAATATAATAAATGAAAGAAAAACAACTTGAGGCCCAGGTTGGATCAAATAGTCATAAAAGTATCCAAAAGTAGTGTTTTAATATAGGAGAAGTAATAATTGTGTGTTTGAGTTTTCATCTCTACTCAATATTTGACAGAGTTAATTATCGATTGTCTTTTTATTATTCTGACATAGTTAAAAAACAAATAAATTTTTTTTGTCAAAATAAACTTTTTCCCGGTGCATTAAATTCTCTTGATTTTTAAAAGATTCTATCAATTTTTCATCACCTTTTATTTTAAAATATTGTATTTTTCTGTTGATATTAAATTCGACTACACCTAGAATTGATTATCACTTTTCTCATCTTTTTAAAATATATTTTATTTAATTTGTGTTCCGGTATGGGCCCAACCTCGGCAGGCCCAATACCGCGTACGGCCCAACAAGCGAATCGGGCACGCCAGGCACGTGCTCCCCTCGAGACGAGCAGGGCAAGTCGCCGAACACAAGCAACGTCCCCACAACCTTTTGTCGTCCACCACACCGGACGGGCAGAACCGTCCCCGGCTCACCAAAGCGCGGCCCTTGGCCCCTCTCCTCCGCGGGGAGAATAACGCGCCCCGGGGAACCTCCCAGGCTCCCATCCGCGGGGAGAATAACGTGCTCGACGCACGTTCTCCACGTGCTCCCCTCCGCGGGGACACGTCACCGGCCAGCTGCCCACCTCCGAAAGAGCAGGTCAAACCCACTTTCCGGAGATCTAGGAGCGGTTGAACTAGGGCGAAGACCACGTCCTGGTCTTCACTACGCCACGTAAGCCCTAGCAGTCATTAGGGTTGGGCCTGGTCATCCAGCCCACCTCAAATGACCGTTGGCCCAGCGCTGGGGTCTCTCTATAAATACCCTCTTCCTCAACAGGGTCAGGTAACTCTTCTTGCCCCCTTTTTCTGTACTATTGCTTCCACTCTGCCCAACTTCTTACTTTGGCATCGGAGTGTCTTGCAGGCACACCCCCCTCCTCTTTCTCACCCCGGTGAACAGGTAGCCGTCCAGTAGCACGTGGCCATATCGTGATCCCCTCCTGATCAGGTCAGATCAGTGGCGCCGTCTGTGGGAAACCTGAAACTTCCCCGTTACTCCGAGCAGAAAACCAAAAGTTTCACCAAACCTCCACGATCATGGCTAGCCCCCACCGCGACGACACTCCGCACGACCTTGCGCTCAACGTCGCCACCAACGGGAAGCAGACAGGAACGGCACGTCCGACGAAAGCCGATGAAAGGGACGGGCAGACTGCTTCACCATCATCCGCGGAACGGCCCCTTCAGGCCGATCACCGCCCCCCGAGCCCGCCAGCATTCCACCCCGTTCCCATCCCGGCGGGAGCAGACCCAACGGTGGCCGCTCTCTTTACGGCCATCAACCAGACGAACCAACTGCTGTTCCAACAAAATGCGAGAATTGGAGCATTAGAACGCGTCGGCCCTCCGAGGTACCCCCAGCGGGAAGACCAGAACGGAGGTTCGAGGAGTCCCTCACCTCGACCCAGAAACCGCCGACCCCGGCTGGAGAGACACCGACCGCAGGCGACACGAGAACGCACCAGATCCCCGGCAAGACACGTTCGCGGGAGGAACCAGAACGCCGCGACGATCCCAACTGAGGACCCCCGAGTCGAGAACTCCGGCAGGAGGTCGAGAACTCGAAACCAGGGGCACACCTTGAACGGCTCATCTCCCCATAGATCCCCGGCACACAGCGACGAGGATGATTACCGCACCCCGCTATCCCGGGAGATCATGGCTGCCCCTATACCCCAGGGGATGGAGAAACCACCGACGCTATCGACATACGACGACACCTCCGACCCGGACGATCACCTGGAAGACATCGAGGCTATGCTCGACTACCGAAACGTCCGGGGAGCTATCAAGTGCAGACTTTTCCCGACGACTCTGAGGAAAGGCGCTATGACCTGGTACAAAAGTCTGGAGCCCGAATCAGTTACATCATGGAGGGTCTTGAAGGACCTGTTCTCCAAGCACTTTACGGCGTCCCGACGTCACCCGAAGACAGAAGCAGTCCTCGGGGAAATCATCCAAGGCCCCGACGAACCTCTCCGAAAATACATCGAAAGGTTTACTCGGGAAGCCGTGCAGGTGACAACTTCCGACGAAATGAAACGCTACTTAATGGAACAGGGCCTGCGCCACGACTCCAAATTCTACGAGGCCGTAGGCATACACCGGCCCACGTCCCTCCAAGATTTCCTCGACAGAGCCGCGCATTACATCCTATTCGAGGAAACACAAGCGGCCAACTCCGCTCGCGACACTCGAGACAGAGAGGCCCCCCGCGGGCACCGAGACGACGGAGCTTCGAGCCATCGACGAGGAGGAGACCGCCGTCGGGAAGACCGCCCCCGCGAGCCCCGCGAACAACGCGAGCCACGCGGCCCCGCAGGAAGATTCACAAAGTACACAACCTTGGTCGCTTCGCGCGAACGCATACTGGCCGAATGCGCTAAAACCGAGTTCGTTCAGGGAGGTGTCCGATTTCCACGACCAACACCGCCCAAACCAAACGTGGACAAGTCAAAATACTTCCGATTCCACAGGACCCACGGGCACGTGACAGAAGACTGCATCCATCTCAAGGATGCGATCAAAATTCTAATCAAAGACGGGCACCTGAAGGGATACACCCGAGGAGGCGAACCACCTAGGCCAGAGGCTCCGGAAGCCAAGAAGATCGAGGAACTCCCCTCTCCAGAGGACAGCAGCAGGCTCCAGGTCGCGTTGTGCGTCAGCCGCCCCGAGGATTGGTTCGCGAGCAGAGAATTCGGCATTCCCGAAGGACCCAACCTAGGCGACGAGCCAATCCGACCAACCAGCCGATGGGAATATTTTCCCAGAGCCATGGTCATCTCTGATGGAGCCACGAGGAGTCTATCCATAGGATCTGTGAAGAGGAAGTTCGACGAGCTCATCGCGAACAACTCAGGCAAAATGAGCACGCTCGACAAATTCCGAGGCCGCTCCAACCCGATCACATTTTACCTCGAGGAACTACCCGGGGGATCCCCCAATTCCAACATCCCCTTGCTCATACGTGCTCGGATGGCAAACTTCGACGTCAGGCGCCTCCTCGTAGACGGCGGGAGCTCGGTTGACATCATGTACTCACATCTGTTCACAACTCTCCAGCTCGACGAATCCAACCTCTCTCCCTACGTAGGCTCCGACCTTCAGGGGTTCAACGGGACGACGACGAGACTTTGGGGATACGTGGAATTGAAAGTCACCTTCGGAGAAGAGGAAACAGCCAGAGACATCAGCGTCCGTTTCTTAGTCATCGAATGCCCGTCCCTCTATAACTGCATTCTGGGCAGGACGACGATAGCATAACTCACCGCAGTACCCTCCACCGTCCACCTAAAATTGAAGTACTACACGAGAAGAGGAGCTGTGGTAACCCTCAACGGAGACATCGAAGCCGCTCGAAGGTGTTTCGAGGCCGCCTTGAAAGGACTAGACTCCATCGCTCCATCGACCAAAAAGAAAGCGTCAAGCGCTATGCCAAAGGACAAACCAACGGAGCTGGTCGGATCCGTTGAGCTCGACAGTCGCTTCACCGACGAGCTCGACAGTAAAACAAAGACCGACGGAGTCAACGGGCAGCCCTCACACCCAGCGCGCCCCATCCCGGATGGAGAATTCGAACTCATGCCCCTCGAAGAAGACACGGGCAGAACCGTGAGGATAGGTGCAGGACTCCCAGACCTCGCGAAACGCCAGCTCCAAGCCTGCCTCCGTGAGAATGCCGACCTCTTCGCCTGGAGTGCCGCGGAAATGCCGGGACTCGACCCCGAGGTCGCCTGCCACCAGCTGTCCATCAACCCTACCGCAAAGGCCGTTGTACAACACCGACGTCGCCAGTCCCCCGAAAAATCGGCCGCGGCCGAACAAGCTGTAAAAGACCTCTTAGAGGCAAATTTTATTTCGGAAGCCCGGTATTCAACCTGGCTGTCCAACGTTGTACTCGTCAAAAAGAATAATGGAAAATGGAGCATGTGTGTTGACTATACTGACCTCAACCGGGCATGTCCTAAGGACGCCTACCCCCTCCCCAACATCGACAAGCTCGTCGACAACTCGGCGGGATTCAAACTCTTGTCCTTCATGGACGCGTACTCGGGATACAACCAGATCCCGATGGCCGAACACGATAGGCAAGCCACGGCCTTCATGACGGCGTCGGGCAATTACTATTACAACGTGATGCCCTTCGGCCTCAAAAACGCCGGGGCCACATACCAGCGGATGATGAACCATGTCTTCCGCGACGAAATCGGGGACATGCTCGAAGTATATATGGACGACATGATCGTCAAATCCGGCGCCAAGGACGACCACGCAGCACACCTCCAGAAGGTCTTCAAGACCGCGAGGTCATGTCGCATGCGTTTTAACCCGGAAAAGTGCACCTTCGGCGTCTGCGCCGGTAAATTCCTCGGCTACTACTTGACCGAACGGGGGATCGAAGCCAATCCGGACAAATGCCACGCCTTCTCCAATACCACCACGCCGACCACGAAGAGGGCCATCCAGTCCCTCAACGGCGTACTCGCCTCCCTTTCGCGATTCATCGCGAGATCGGCCCAACACGCCCTCCCGTTCTTCAAACTGCTCAGGAAGGAGACCAAATTCGAATGGACGGACGAATGTGAGAAAGCCCTTTGCCACCTCAAACGCGTCCTCTCCGAACCACCAGTGCTGACGCGCCCCGCGACGGGCGAAACCCTATATTTATATCTGGCCGTCTCCAACGAAGCCGTCAGCGTCGTCCTCGTGAGCGAAGCCGGAGAAGGACAAAAGCCCATTTACTTTACTAGCAAAGCTCTCCACGGCCCGGAAGTCCGATACCAGCTGATCGAGAAAGTCGCCCTGGCCCTCGTGATAGCGGCACGCCGACTGCGACATTATTTTCTAGCACACACCATCGTGCTCCGCACCGATCAGCCCATCCTCCAGCTACTCGGCCGCCCCGACATGGCTGGACGCATGCTGAAATGGTCGCTAGAACTCTCCGAGTTCGACATCACCTACGAAAGCCGGCACGCCATCAAGGCCCAAGCTTTGGCCGATTTCGTCGCCGAGATGACCACACCCCCCGACCCTACCGCCGGGAACCACCTCTGGACCATCTTTGTGGATGGCTCCTCCAACTCCACGGGAAGCGGCGCCGGCATCGTCCTCGATAACGACGAGGGTACGGTCATCGAAGTCTCCCTCACACTAGCTTTTCCAACGACTAACAACCAGGCCGAATACGAAGCATTTCTCGCCGGCCTTCGCCTAGCATCCGACCTGGGAGCCAGGGACATCCGAATCTACACGGATTCCCAGCTGGTCGCTTCGCAAGTCCGAGGCGAATACCAAGCAAAAAACAACATCCTCGCCGGATACCTCGCACTCATCACTGAAAAACTGAGAGGGTTCGACTCAGCAGAGATTCAGCACGTTCCTCGGGAGCAGAACACCCGCGCCGACATCCTCTCCAAACTGGCAAGCACCAAAAAGCGAGGCGGCCACAAATCGGTCATTCAAGAAATCTTGTCCCAACCAAGTACCAGCCCGACCACCACACCCCTCGACATCAACGCCATCGGAGACGCTGACTGCTGGATGACCCCCCTCCACACCTATCTCAGCACCGGCCGTCTGCCGGCCAACTCTAGCGAGGCCAACGCGACGAAACGACGGGCCTGCTCGTACGTCCTCCTCGAGGGACGACTATACCGCCGAGGCTTCGCAATCCCACTCCTCAAATGCATAGATAAGTCCCAGAGTACGACCGTTCTAGAAGAAATCCACGAAGGCATCAACGCGCAGCACCTCGGCGGCAGATCTCTAGCGCGCAAGGCCCTACGCGCAGGCTACTACTGGCCATCAATGCAGTCCGACGCGAAGGAACATATCAAACGATGTGATAAGTGTCAACGACACGGGGACATGCACCTCGCCCCCCCGACCGACCTCACGTCCCTCTCATCTCCGTGGCCGTTCGCTTGGTGGGGGCTGGACATCCTCGGGCCCTTCCCCCTAGGTTCATACCAGAACAAGTACCTCATCGTGGGAGTCGATTACTTCACCAAGTGGATCGAGGCCGAAGCTCTGGCCAAAATCACCGCCCAAAACATACTCCGATTCTACAAACGCAACATCCTCGCCAGATTCGGGGTGCCGCTCGCCATCGTCACCGACAACGGCACACAATTCACAGACAAAAACTTCCGTGACTTTGTCACCAAACTCGGAACCAAACATCACTTCGCCTTGGTCGAACATCCTCAGACAAACGGCCAGGCGGAGTCGGCGAACAGAGTTATACTTAGAGGACTCAGACGACGACTCGGCGACGCCAAACGAGCATGGGTCGAAGAACTCCACAGCATCCTCTGGGCATACCGCACTACCCCCCACTCAACCACGGGGGAAACCCCATTTCGCCTCACGTACGGGACCGAATCCGTGATACCGGTCGAAATCCGCGAACCATCCCGACGAACGGAAGCTCCCCTGGACACCGACGACAACGACGGCTCCCTCCGAGAAGAGCTCGACCTCGTCGAAGAAATCCGCTCAGGAGCAGCCCTCCGGGAAGCCCGGCTGAAGCAACAAGTCACACTTCGCCATAACAACAAAGTCATAAAACGCGATTTTCAAACAGGCGACTTAGTTCTACGAAGAAACCAGAAAGACTCCCGCGAGGGCAAACTGGCTGCGAACTGGGAAGGCCCGTACCGAGTCCGGGACAAAACGGAGCACGGGGCCTATTACCTCGAAAACCTACACGGTGAACAACTAGCTCGACCATGGAACGCCGCGAAACTTAAGCGGTACTACAGTTAAAACATTGCCCGCGACGACCCATCGTCCCGACCACTGGGGGGGCGACATGGTACCACCACACACCCCCGCGTCCACTAGCGACCAAAGAAAAGCAAGCCCTGCCTCTCGTGTGCGCGGGCAGAAGGCCTTGCTCAGCAGGGAATACCTCGACCGAGGCTCCTCGCCGTCGTACCAAAAGAGGCAGGACACCCAGCTCGCGATGGGCCGTCCACGCCCCGGGGAGAACTACCCCCGAAACGGCCCGGCTACATCGCCGGCCAGTTCCCTGCACTACCGGTAACAAATTGTCGAGCTAAACACACCGAGCGCACACTTAGAAAATTTATAAGAAATGTCATACACATCAGAGGCATTCAAACAAATACGAAAAACGAGCATAAAACGACATGCAAATAACGAGCGCACACTTAGAAAATCCACGATAAATATATTAAACAAAAGCGGGCACCAGCCCAGTAGTCAATGGTACAAATACAGAGCACGCAGGCCCAAAGAAAAGAGATAACAAACATCGGCACGCAGGCCATAAAAACAACGAGCACGCAGGCCCGGCAACCTATGCTTCCTCGTCCGCCCGGTCAGCAGCCACGGGTTCCTCCTCGGGGATAACAAGATAGGGATCGATCACCTTCCCATCAACAATCTCGTGGTACGGCCCTATCCCGTCCACGGCCAGCACGACACCAGGGTTGGCGACCTGAACCTGCTCGACGACATTCTTGAACCCGACCTCAACAGCCTCCAGACAGTCACTCTCCAACACCCGGATACGAGCGATCAGGTCAGCACGGGTGATTAACCGTCGATCCCCATCTGTCTCGTCCTTGGCCGGACGAACAGCGCTGTCCAAAACCTCCGTGCGGACCTTCAGCGCCTGCACCTTGGCCGTCGCTGTCCCCAGTTTTTCCTCCAGCGAAGTCACCTTCCCCTCAGCACCCTCCGCCCGTTTCCGCTGCTCAGCAACATCCTTCTGGCTCTTCTCCAACTCCTCAGTAAGCTTGGCCAACCGCGACTGCGTGAAAGTGAGATCCCCTTGCAGTTTCGACAGCTCAACAGCAGAGCAGCCCTCCTCGTTCAGCACAAGAGCCGTCGTGAACGTCCGCATCATTGCGGCCAAGTCCTCAGCCAGGACACGTCGACGGGTCTCTCGATCGGCCTGACGAACAACCTTCACCTCCCCGGCGGAGACAGTGGGAGAACGGGCACCATGAAAATATCCCGGATGCTGGTGGCAGGGAGGGACGACATAACCTTCCTCGACGGTGCCGACCGTCAGATCCACCACTCGGGGCTCCTCGGACCTCTGCCTCTTCGACACTCCTTGGGACGTAGGAGATTGGCTCTCTTGAGGCGATGAGGACGAACTTTGCCCCCCCCCCCCCGGCATCGCGACCTCCTGTCCGACCAGCTGGCTCACCCTCGTCCTCGGGGCCGCGGCATTCCTAGTAGCACGCAACTGCTTCACCCGCTCCTCGACGGAAGACATGTTCGCTGCAAAAATAAAGAAAAGAGTTAGCGACGATCAAAAACCCCGACCACGGGGGAAAACGAACATTCCTACCTAGGTAATCCAGAGCGGCCGCCCCGGTCGCACAACCAAGCAAAGTCTTAGTATTTATCAAACGCTTCTTGGTGCGTACGTTCCCCTGAGCGTCAAGGATATACCGACCGTCGGGCGTCACCAGCTTCGACGGAGGGAGAGACCGCACAAAGGCAATTATTTTCAAATAGGCGGCCATGTCCTTCTCCTCGAGGGTCCCCGCCCGGACAATATATTTATCCGTCCCTCGGCTGAAATGCTCCGCAGTCCACAATAGATGTATCTTAGGAAGCCACGCGCGGAACCGCTGGCCATCTACCGTTCGCTCGCCCTCGTCGAAGAGAGTGTCTGAGCCGTGCTGCGTGATCGGCTTGACGAGGTAGAACCGGTTTTTGAAGTCTTTGACAGAATCGCTATACGCTTTGAAAATTTTTGTCGATTGCTTGAAGGAGACCCATCCGTGGCGGCCGTGCACCGTCTGCCGCTGCAGATGGAAGATACGGAAAAATAACGGCACCGTCGGCTCCACCGAGAGGTAGAAACACACCACCTCGAAAGCCCGGATGAAGGCCAAGGCATTGGGGTGCAGCTGGGACGGGGCAAGGCGCAGCCAGTCAAAAAGCCCCAGATGGAAGGCGGAAAATGGTAACCGGAGCCGAGCTTCTTTAAAGTAGAATTCATGCATCGGGAACATCCGCCGCCCATATCGCGAGCAGATGCGGTGATGTTCTTTTGGTCGGTACACCTGCCAGTGTTGTGGCTCTCCTATAGGCGTGTCCTCGACCGTGGCGTACACGTCGGACACGTCGGCCACAAAGCAAGAAGGGGTAGAAAGCGGCTCCTCGGCCGCCCACTCCTCGGACGGGGCAATACGCTCATCGTCATACTCCGGAACCTCAGGTTCATTGTCTTCGACCATTATCCCCGGCACCAGAGCCGACATCTACACCTGAAAGCAGAGGACAACGGTGAATTCGATAGCCAGGATCAAATCCACCCTTCCACCGCAAGTCAAGTGAAAGGGCGACAAAGGCCGGGAAGCGACGAGCAAACACTCGCTCCCCGTCTACCCTCCTCGGTGGATCAAAGGCCGACCCCTCATTCCCTCTCGGGACAGCCATCGGAGAAGGTACTTCTCCCCGGGGCATTCATCGGAGAAAGCCCCCGTCCTCGGGGCATTCATCAGAAAAAGCTCCCGTCCTCGGGGCATTCATCGGAACCAGCCTACCCTCCCCGGGACACTCATCAGAAAATTCGCCAGACACGGCGGAACTCGCATCCCTCCTCGGGGCGTTCATCACGCCCCGACCACACGTTCCAATTAAACGACGGAAATAAAAAGGGAGGGAAAAGAGGAACTCACTTGTAACGGTGGCGGACAGAAGAAAAGATCAAACGGTACGGCGGCGATCGGCGGCAAGCGGCGGACGAGCAGAAACGATAAAGCTTAGCAGAGAGAAAAGTAACAGAATGAGCGGGGACCTCCATATTTATAACCCGGCGCGGGACTCGAAGCGACCCTAGGCTCATTAATGACATAGGGTAGCCGCCCCTACGACCGCTTAACGCAAGACACGTGGCGGCAACCTGACAGTCGCGTCCCTTCACCTGCCTCCTCCCCGCTCTGTCGACGACCGGAGATCTTCGCACGAGTGCCCGCTCCAGATGCGACGACCTTAAGTCCTCGCTCTCTCCCCAGAGCTTCGACTTGGGGGGCTCCTGTTCCGGTATGGGCCCAACCTCGGCAGGCCCAATACCGCGTACGGCCCAACAAGCGAATCGGGCACGCCAGGCACGTGCTCCCCTCGAGACGAGCAGGGCAAGTCGCCGAACACAAGCAACGTCCCCACAACCTTTTGTCGTCCACCACACCGGACGGTCAGAACCGTCCCCGGCTCACCAAAGCGCGGCCCTTGGCCCCTCTCCTCCGCGGGGAGAATAACGCGCCCCGGGGAACCTCCCGGGCTCCCCTCCGCGGGGAGAATAACGTGCTCGGCGCACGTTCTCCACGTGCTCCCCTCCGCGGGGACACGTCACTGGCCAGCTGCCCACCTCCGAAAGAGCAGGTCAAACCCACTTTCCGGAGATCTAGGAGCGGTTGAACTAGGGCGAAGACCACGTCCTGGTCTTCACTACGCCACGTAAGCCCTAGCAGTCATTAGGGTTGGGCCTGGTCATCCAGCCCACCTCAAATGACCGTTGGCCCAGCGCTGGGGTCTCTCTATAAATACCCTCTTCCTCAAGAGGGTCAGGTAACTCTTCTTGCCCCCTTTTTCTGTACTATTGCTTCCACTCTGCCCAACTTCTTACTTTGGCATCGGAGTGTCTTGCAGGTACACCCCCCTCCTCTTTCTCACCCCGGTGAACAGGTAGCCGTCCAGTAGCACGTGGCCATATCGTGATCCCCTCCTGATCAGGTCAGATCAATTTGACTATCACCTTTTTGTATGAAATATTTTTTTTTTTCATTTAAAAGCTCCAACTTGAGTATATAAAAAATATAATTAGTTGTATAAACATTTATATTCCAATATAATAGTGGATTGTTCAAAAAAAAATTAATATTTCATAATTTTATAAATTAGAAATGAACAATTTGTTCTTATAAAATCTTAGCTTAAAAAATGTTTAAAATTTTACACTCTTTTTTATTCTTTTTTATATAATATTTATAAATAAATAGTTAAAATAATATTTAATTTTAAATAATTAGAATTCAATAATTTATTATATAATTTTTTTTCTCAAATTAATAATAATTTTTTTATTTATAAGTAATTGAAATACTGATTATAGTTAAATTGAAATATTTATTCAACTTTTCTTAATTTGTTCAAAGTGTAACCTTTGTATTTGATTTTCCTGATTTTTCTATTCTATATTTGCATATCCCATAGCAAATCCATTCCCCCAATAAATTCATCTAAACAATAGCCTACAACCTATGAATTGATCTTACATTGAAAAAACTCAGGAGCACATGTTGGGTTCAATATTTATTTTAAAAAGAATAACAGATTATACATCACTTTTGCAACAAAAAAATATCTCTTAAATTATAAATTACTTTATAACTTTAAAACAACATTAATAATTTTTTTTCAAAGATATAATCTACTACGTAGTAGTCTTTCTCTTTATAATTTTTTCATTTCTTTCTTATTTATAATTAATGAAATGCATTAGTATAAAATAATATAAAATATTTATGTTTTATACAAAATTAATCATGCATCTTAATTTGTGCGAAATATTTAAAATGTTAGAAATTCAACCATAATCTATGAAGAATTTCACTTAATCAATCTTGATCTCAAGATTGTTCCCACTCACGTAATGACGATGAAAAGATTTAGAAAGAAAGTAAGTAAGTAAACGTTGGAGAAGAAGAAGATGAACAATTTTCTGTAGAGAACTCTCTGCTCACAAATTGTGAAAATTCAGTTATTTTACTTGCAACTGCAAACTGTGAATTACAAAATATGATGAGTTCATATACAAAATAAGGGTGTCTCCCTATTTATAGATTTAGATTTGCTTGCACCCCAAGCTAAAGCCCAAAACTATGAAAGTCCAAAATAACTAACATTACTAAAATAGGACTAAGTTGAAATTCTGTGTGAAGCAACCTGATTCGACACTTTGACACACTAAGCAACTCGACACACTAACACATTAGGCTAATTTGACTAATCCTTGTTTTTGTCGAGCTACACTGCTTCGACACAAGAAATTACAAACTCAACACACCACCTAATTCATTGTGTCTAAACTATCTACATTTATCCCATAGCCTTTTGAACACTTTGACTGACACTCCCTTCGTCATGATGTCTGCAATCTGATTCTCAGTTCTGCAGTATTCCAAATTCATCTTCTCTTCTGCTACATACTCTCGAAGATAATGGAACCTTATGCTTGCTTCGACTGTGTGTTATTGGATTCTTCGCCAAGTTGATAGCTGACATGTTGTCGATCTTCATGGTAATTACTCCATAACTCATTGTTGTAATCTCTTCTACCAGGTTCATCATCCAGGTTGCTTGACATGTACAAAGAGAAGCAACTATATATTTTGCTTCGCATGATGACAATGCCACTACAGGCTCCTTTCTCGAACTTCAAGCAACTGGTGCACCACCTAACATAAACACATAGCCAGCTGTGAATTTTCTATCCTTTGCATCACAACACCAACTATAGTCGGTGTATCCCATAACTTGCATTCTTTTCCTTCATCAAATGCAGGAAACAAAATGCCGTAGTCAAGAATCTCTTTCAGATACCTCAGTATCCTCTTCGCCACTGCTAGGTGTGATACATTTGACTTCTACATGAATCTACTTTCCATACCCACCATGTATGCTAAGTCAGGCCTTGTGTGACAAAGGTATCGAAACGATCCAATAAGTCTTATATATTGGGTTGGGTCGACATCATCTTCATCTGAACCCTTCGACGGTTGCAATCTGGTCTCAGCTGGAGTCGAAGTTGGATTGCAATCTTGCATCTCAAATCTCTTGAGTATTTCGTTTGCATATCTTCTTTGGTGCATCATCAAACCTCTACTACTCTTGTAGAATCCGATGCCAAGGATATATGAGAGATTTCCCAAGTCTGACATTTCAAACTCCTTACTCAAGTTATGTTTGAAGTCTTCGATCTCCTTCTTGTAACTTCCTGTTATCAACAGGTCATCGACATAGAGGCATAGTATAAGCAATTCATTATTGCTTCTTCTTACATACACTCCATGTTCAGTCGTACACTTCATAAATTTCTTCTCCCTTAAGAAGTTGTCAATTTTATTATTCTAAGCTCTTGGAGCTTGCTTAAGTCCATACAGGGCTTTATGTAGCCTGTACACCTTTCTTTCTTCACGTTGTTTCACAAACTCAGCTGGTTGTGCAACAAAAACTTCTTCATCTAAAGGACCATTCAGGAATTCACACTTCACGTTCATCTGACATGTGTACCAATTGTTCATATTTTCTAGACCAACAACCAATATGATTGTTTCAATCCTAGCAACAGGTGCAAAAAATTCGTCGAAGTCGATTCCTTCCTTCTGAAGAAATCCTTTCACCACAAGTCTTGCCTTGTGTCGAGTTACTTCTCATTTAGGATTCACCTTTACCTTGTAAACCCACTTCACATCAATTTCCTTATTGCCTTGAGACAAATCGAAAAGTGACCAGGCGTTGTTGACTTCGATGGAGTCTAACTCCTCATTCATTGCTTTCATCCATTTTGAATTTTTCAATGCCTCAGCTGCATTGATTGGTTTGACATCTGCGTAGAATTGTACCAGCTTACCTTCCTCACCGACCACATCATATAATGTAATCACGCATTCTTGCAACCTTGCAGACATGTGTCTTGTTTGTCGAGGTCTTTTTGGGCCAGCTTTATCTCTAACTTGTTCCTGTCGAATTTCTCTTTCTACTTCAGTGGCTAGTTCTTCATAAGAGATTCTCACTGAATCCTTCTTGATATTCTCAGTCCAATCCCATTCTTTAAGCTCATCTATGATCACGTCTCTGCTGATCACTACCTGCTTAATTACTGGGTCGAACAACTTCTAACCTCCATTCGAATGATATCCTATCAAGATAATCTAATTTGACTTGTCATCAAGCTTTCTTCTCAACTGATTTTGCACATCTCTATGTGCTATAGATCCAAACACCTTCAATTGACTGAGGCTAGGCTTGGCACCAGACCAACATTCTTCTGGTGTGATTCCTTCAAGTTTCTTCGCTGGACATCTATTTAATATGCATGTTGCTGTTGACATTGCTTCTCCCCATAATTCTTTTGGTAGATGCTTTCCATTCAACATACTTCTCACCATGTTCATGATGATCATGTTCTTTATTTATGTAATTCCATTTTGCCAGTGGAGTGTAAAGTGGCACCACCTCATGCATAATCCCTTCTTTTCACATAATGCATCAAACTCTTTCGACACATACTCTCCACCACCATCAATCCTCAGAACTTTCAGCTTTCGACCACTCTGTCTTTCGACCTTTGAATCTGGAAAATACCTCGATCACATCACTTTTCTTCTTGATGAGGTAAGTCCACAACTTTCGACTGTAATCATCTATGAATATGACAAAGTATTTGTTGCATGCAATCGAATCCACCTGGATTGGACCATATACATCAGAGTATATGACTTTCAGAATTGCCTTCGACTTCCTTCTTGCATCCTTGCTGAAGCTATTCTTGTGTTGTTTCGACTGAACACACTCTTCACAAACATCACTTGGAATGTCGTTTTCAAGTGATCCTGAAGCCATATTTCTTCTCTTTAACTCTATGATGTCATTGAAGTTGAGATGGCCTAGTCGAGAATTCCATAACCACTCGTCTTTGCTGGCTGCAGTTGCTAGGAACTTGTGCTCCATCACATTGAGTTCAATCTTGAAGGTCCTATCATGAGACATTGGAGCCTTCAAGATCAACCTACCACATGCGTCGATAACTCTCATCATCTTGTCTTCGATCGACACCTTGTAGTTCTTTTTGACTAGCTGCCCTATACTGAGCAAATTACTCTTCATGTCTGGTATGTACAACACATTGGAAATTGTTGACCTATTTTGAGGATTTGGGAAACGTACGCCCTTTTGTGGTGGCTTTTATTGAATTTAATAAGTTACTCTGATATATGAATAAATATGCCTTTTAATTATGGGGTAGAAAAGGGTGTTACACTTTTCCATGTATGTTATTGTTTTCTATATGTTGTTGATCACACGTTGCTTTGCCGTGGATGTTGTTGATTTAGCCTGTTAATTCACATGATTCTTTGCCATGTGTATTTTGTGTATCTTTGTTGCTTTTACATGATAATTTTCCATGTATCTGTACCTTCGGTTCTTCACCATACACAATGTTTTGCCATGTATTTTGTGTATGTATCTTCATTTAATTTCGTTTGCCTTGTTTCACATGATGATCTGCCATGTGTACATGTTGATTACATGTCGATTTTCCATGTATTTGTTACTTTCATTACATGACAATTTTCCATGTATCTATTACTTTCATTACATGATGTTTTTTCATGTATCTCTTGCTTTCTATTGATCATTGTGACCTAATCCAAGGGAATGGATTGTATGTTGACTTATCGTTATTGTGCATGACCATTGTATGTTTGTTGCTTTTCCTTGCCTGTCTTTATCTTTCTTTGTCCATCTTTTACCCTTTAGCAAACAATTTTTAGCCAAAAAAACATAAATATTTCAAGAGGTTCCTGTAGAGTACTGCAGATACTTAGGGTGCCAATACCTTCCCTTAGTATAACCAATCCCGTACCTTTGATCTCTCTTTGCTTAGCTTTAGGACTTACTTTTTGCTTTGCATGTTTACTTAGGGTTTTTATTCGATCTTTTCTCCCTTCCCTTGGAAAAACAAAAGTTCGGTGGTGATGTCATTGTTCTGTGGGTTAAGCTAATCCAATAGCTTCAATCTCCGATTCTCCCCTCGATAGAAAATGGCGACTTCACTGGGGAGTGTTGTTTAGTGGATTGAGTCTAACTTGTTCTATTTGTGTTGCTATTATTGTTTGCTCTAGTGCTTGGGTTTTTCTGTTTTTTAGGTTGGTCTATGTGTGTGAGATAAGTCCTAACCTGGACTTGAGTGCACCATAAGACAGGATAGTGGTATGATCAAAAGTTACATGTCCAGAGTAATCCAGGGCACGATTAACATATGATGTAACCACACTCGGTGGAGTCCCTATTGAGGGTAGTATTTGTTGAATGAGTAATTGTGAAGGCATTACTACTATCTACCTGGGAGCCCGAGAAGTTGAGGACTTTAGTATCCCATTACCTCATTTGGCCTCCTAGGATGTAGTGTGGTGGCTATGTAGGTGTAAACCTGAATGTGTTGATACGTGATACTACATTCGAATGAGGTTCTCTTGAGAATATTACTGATTCCCGAGTAGTCGGTGTGCTAGTAATATCCAAAAGAGGATTGTAGACTCTGGGAACCTTGTTAGAACCCGTTATGCGGGTGTTTTACCCCTAGTACACACTAAGTGGTTACTCTTCACTCAAGCTCCATGCTTGTGATCCTGAACCTTTGATCGTGTTACTTGTGATCTGCATCCTGTGTTGCATAGCATTGCATATCATTTACATCCTTTGCATGATTTATTGCATACTTCCAGTTTGTCCAGCAACTCATTCCAACTGTCTCTATCTTCCAACGTTATATGTCAGTTGTCAAGTTGATTCCTCATCACCGATATAGGACCAGAGCTAACTTTAGGCGTAGAATGTTAGAGCAAGAACAATATAACATAGAGATCATAATGGAGATTGGTGATCTGAAGTCAGACATGACTAAGCTTATTGAGATGCTCCAAGTCCTGATTGCCAGAGGAGAACAACCTCAAAGAACTATTATCCATTAGGTTTAGGGTGTTGTTACTGATCCTTATCCAGTCCAGATGACACCTTATACTTAGCCAGAGTTTGATTTACCCCATAACTACTCTCCACCTCTTGCTACTACTTCTATGATTGGTCAAACTGCCAGACCAGTGTTTCAAGCTCCTATTTTCTCCGAGCTCAAACCTGTGGTTCATACTATTGCCCAGACTGCTCGAGCTCCCTATGAGAATCCTATATATTAGTATAATGCTACTAGTGCTCAAGGTGAAGACCGTGAGGATTTTGTTGAACTTTAAGATGTCCATGAACAGTTTCAGACTATAGACAAGAGACCTAGAGCCGTGGAGGATGTTGATTTCTTTAGTGTTGATACAAACAACATGTGCCTTGTCTCTAACCTTGTCATGTATGCCAAATTCAAGACTCAAGACTTTGCGAAATACAAAGGTTAATCCTGTCCAATAGCTCATCTCGTTATGTACTTCAGAAAGATGTTTGCTTACACCAAAAACCAGAAGTTGCTCATCCATTGCTTTCAAGACAGTCTGAGTGGAACTTCACTTAAATGGTACATGAACCTTGAAAAAGAATGGTACCTACTGCTTCTAGGATCTTTCTAATTCCTTCACGAAGTAATACAAGTACAATCTTGACATGGATCCCGACCGTCGTCAACTTCAAAATATGTCTCAGAATGAGAGAGAATCTTTCAAGGAGTATGCTCAACACTGGAGAGAGCTAGCTTCTCAAGTTGAACCCCATATGGCAGAGAAAGAACTCACAGGAATGTTCATGGACACCTTGTCTTCCTTCTATTTGGAAAAGATGATTGGTTGTGTTTCCTCCAACTTCATAAATTTGGTAACCATTGGCCAAAGGCTTGAAGAAGGTATCAAGAATGGTAAAGTGTCTAAAGCTGCTAAATTTTCTAATGGTGTTGTCATACCCCAAATTTTACCCTCAGATCAGTGGATTCATTTTGCGTTTCATATCATTCTGCATTGCATTGTAAACCAACCGCTAACCAGTTTGCTCAGTCTGTTGGTTTTGCAGGAAAAATCACACTGTGTGCGATTTAATTGGTGAAGGGAAAAAGGGTCATTAATTTGCGGTCTGTTGACAGTTTAGAAAGCAAATTCGTTCTCAGGAATCCCTCGAACGATTAGGGTTTCCATCTCCGAGTCATGTGACTTATTTGAGGATGAGCTGAATTTTACGGCAGTTTTTGACGTCAGATTTCTCGTGATACAACATATTTTATTCAAGAGCCGAGATTCAGTCCTCAGTGGGATTTCAGAAATGTTGTTTGATTCCTAAACCATACGGAGCTGAATGTGTCGATATATAAGTGGATTCAGGTTAAATCAGTGCGAGAATTTGCTTTGCGGAATTTATTTTAACAGACGCACGTTTTCCTGCGTTCTGCTAGTCGTTAGTCGATTTTAAAGAAAACAGTGGAATTTCGATTCGTGTTGAATTTATAATGAACATCTTTTGGTTTGGTCATGATTATTAGCCTAGCTGATTCAGGTTACCGAGTTAAATCATTCGAGATACGATTTGAATTTTCAATGCGGAGGACAGTTCGTTTCGCCGTTTAATCAGATTTCTCTGCTTATCCGTTCAAGGCCATATTCACTGATATTATTATCAGGTACGAATTAATTTGCAAAAGGATTTATTCGAACTCAGCAGTTACATCGGATTTAAATCGTGCAAGATGATTGATTTTCGAATTCAGAGTTTGGAACGTCAAAGCTTAATCAGATGATTTTAATTGAATGAATTTACTCGGGCAAATTTATTTGGATGGGTTTAACCAGATGGAGTCAGTCGTTTGAATTTAATCAGATAAATTTTAAGCGAATGAATTTAATCGGATGAATTTTGTCGAATAAACTTAATTAAATGAAGTTATTCGGTTGAGTTTAATCGGATAAATTATCAGGAGAAATTTGATCGGAGAAATAATTTCAGTTTATTAAGGAAGAATCGAACTTATTTATTTAAATTCTATTTTTTATTACAAAGGAAATTACAATTACAAATTTAATTCCTAAGTCCTAAATGCCTAGTTTTTCTAAAATGGTATTCGCGCCGATTCTTCAACCTTCGATTTTTCCGAACCTGCAAAAGAGTCGACAACAGAGAAAATAATTTAAAGGGTTAGACTTAATAAAAAATTGGTTTACTAATTATTCTGATACCCTCAACAAATTATCATCATCGGGTACGTCGGGAGGATAACAAAATATTCCGCCGTCAGCTCCCGACTTCACTTTCCGACCCCGGCACGAACCCGACAATATCTGTTCAAGTTTGTTTCTGAGAGAGAGAGAGAAAAAGTGATTTTAGAAAAAGTGATTATTTGGAAAAAGTGCTTATTCAGAAAAATGGATTTTTGCGTCCATGCCAAACAAGACATAAGGAAATCCAGCAAATCCATAGAACCAAAATGGATATCCCAAATCTAAAGTGGAAATGAATGTCCAGTTCAGCAACAATTGCATTGCGCAAATTTCTGAATACAAGTCAAACGTAACAACTGCATTTCCCAAAATCCTGCAACTAAACAAGAACTACAACTTTCGCAAATTTCTCTGCTCCAACAACAATCAAAACAAACTTTCCACCAAAGCAACAACAAATCCGTGAGAAGGATTCAACGAATCCAACCTAGAAACTGAAAAATGTGAAGGACCCAGGCCCAAAAAAAATCATAATAAAAGAGCATCATAAGTTCATCAGAAAGGGGGAAGGACGGAAAGAACACCATCATCAACAAGAACATCAAAAAGAGGGACTCAGAAGAACTGAATTTCTTCATCATTGTCACTTGCAAGCATCAAAATCAGTGGCGAAAAAGAACCACCATTCATCCCACGGTCGTGAAACACCTAAGATAGACGGTCCAAAGCAGAAGTCACACCCTCAGAGTTATTCATCACCGGCTACATCAAACTGAGCACAATTACAAAGATTACCAAAAACGGAATTATATTCATCATTGAAGATCCAGAAAAACCGAAAAAAGGTAAGACTCACTGACGGACTTTAGGTTAATATGTTTTTTCCAGAAAAGAAGAGGAGCATGCCATGGTCGGACACAAGAAGCATGGGAGCCACCGCGAAGAAGAAGAATGAAAGTGAAAAAGCTCAGCCGAGCTTCCATGGGGCGCCGCGAAGATGAAGGAGGAAGGGGTCTGCAAACCCTAAATTTTTTAGGGCCCCTTGTTTTTATATCGCGTGGACCGGGTCAGGTCTGGGTTGGTGGCCAGCCCGACCCGTTTCGTTTTATATTATATTATTATTGGATTTTCTGTTTTTTATTTTATATAATTTCTGTTTTATTTAAATGTAATTAACAATTAACTATACAAAATTTTCATAAATATAAAACTTAAAATTTTCTATTAATTAAAATGTCCATTAACAATTAAATAAATAAAAATTTTAAATTAAAACTGTTCAAATAATAAAACCCAAATTTTCTTTAATTAAAACTAATTTTTTTTATAAAACTAATATTAATTTCTTTTTGTATAAACCAAAATTATTTTTTTTAAAGTAAAAATTCAAACTTTCCTCTAATATTAAACCTAACGTATTGTTCATAAAAATTAAATTTTAAAACTAAAACTTTTTAAAAATTACTAATTTATGTTTTTCAATACCTTTTAATTAAAATTAACTTTCTAACTTTTCCTTTCTTTAAAATTAAAATCCATCTTTTTTTAAGAAATAAGTTAATACTAAAGCTTTTAAGAATAATTACTAACGGCTTTTTTAAACATTAACTAAACTTTTTCTTAAAAATATTTCTAACTTAAATTCCTAACACTTTTCCCCCTAATCTCTAATTTGTAATTGACATAATTTCTAACTTCTGCCCATTTAATTTTGTCTAATTTGATATTGTTCCTAACACTATTCATTACTCGTCCGTGTTTACTAACCTCTTATTTCTTTAATTATTTTTATGGTTGTAAATCATGTGAGGACATCGTCGCTTTTATTTCGTTATTATTCTTGAATTTTCCATGGTTGTAACTGATCGCGACTTTCTATGTCTAACCGAACTAACTGCAAGTGCACAGTCTATCGCGTAGTAATAAAAGATATCAATCCCACAGAGACTCGTAATCAAGCTAGTGTTCTCGGGTGTTACTATGTTTAGCTAGGTTGGTATGGTTTTAGGGAAATAAAAGCAAAAGAAATGTGTAATTTAAAGGGAAACTAAAAACGTTACTTAAGGTATAAATGCGTGAATCGGTATGCAATATGTTGGTTCTTCAAGGATTCGACAAGTTACCGGCGTATTATGGTGTTTTCAAAAATAGTTTAAGAAGAAAATGACGGTTTAAAGACTTTTGTCTCACGATGGTTGTTGACGCTAGTCACAACTCTAAGGCGGAACGTATGTTGTCGCTATCCCGTTCGGGGTTAAAATTACTTTTTGAAAACCATTAAGTTCTAATCCCTTTTAAAGCGCTGTCGCTGTTTTTAAAATGAATGCCTAGTTTTTACTATCTGGTCCTAGCCTCAGTTGTCGCTTGTTGGTTCATACCTTTATGAATTTCCCACTGTCGTGGCAAAACTACTTTTAAATAAGTTCTCGCTGTCGCGACGAACGTTTATTTAGAAAATCAATTTAAAAACTAAAGCCAGAAATAAGTTTGAAAAGAAAAGAATACACCGGTTATCATCGAATCCCATCTGACTACCTATTACATACCGATTGCTTTAATTTAGCCAGACATGGAATATAAACTAATAACATGTAAGTAATGGCAGAAATTACAAGCATGCATCATAATGGAAAATAAAATTCAATTAACAATTATAATAAAAACCTGTAAGTAATTCAATTGGCCTTTGGAAAATCCTCCACAATGTCGGCAGGATTTAGTCTTAGTACCAATAGCTCGTACAGAATAGAATTGAAAAGTACAAAAAGGAATTGCAAGGAAAGGAAAAGGAAGCAATAAAGAAATCTAAAACTTAAATTCGCTCTGAAAAATAATTTGGCAGCACTTCGTGGTCTTGAATGCGGCTCCCCTTTTCTGGTCTCTGCCTCTTCCTTTTATAGATGGAATTCCCAACGGTTAGTTGCTTCAAGAAGTGGGGTTGATGTCAGAGAAAGTAGGAGTTAGTGGTCCACTCTTTTTGGTCTTTGAAGACACGTTCAGCACGTGCATGTTTCTGCATAATTTGTCTGCATGACGGTCGTCATGCAATGTGATGGTTGTAATACGCATGACGGTCGTAAGAGTCATGTGATGACCGTCATATCAGCAAAATCCGTATATGCTGTTTTTCGTCTGTTTTTCATCTGATTTTCATCTTTGATTGCTTGTTTTCTTCATCTTGCTCCATTTGAACATGAAATTTGAATACCTGCAAAATACTAGACAAATAACGTGGAAAAACCTGAAATCAGAGTGAAACAAGTCATAGATTAGTTAAAACGTATGTCATTTAATGTATATGATTTCGCGTTATCAGTAACTTTATGCGAGGCAATCTTCGCTTGTGTTTCGTTACTATTCTTACATGCTTTCAATTTTGTTGCTTAATTATTTCGCATTGCATTATTTACCGTAATTTCCCCTCTAAAGGAATAGGTCTAGCCGTTTGACCGCCGTGTCAATAGTCCTTTACCTTTGAATCTTTCACCGTTCAAACCCTAATTGCGTAGGTGTCCTGCCGTGGACCAAATTACCCTTTACCCTAGCATTAGCATAATGAGTCTCCGCACTCCATATTAGGTTTCCCGCCGTGGAATACCTATTTTACCCTTTTTATTTCAATTCAATTACAACGTAAAAATAGGAGTCTTCGCACTCCACGTAAGCGCTTCCACATGAATGCTTGTTCCCCATTGAAACCTTGACCATAGTCAAGAAGTTTCTATTCCTGCGTTTCAAGGGGAACTACGATTACTCTGATTCCATCCCCTACCCAGGATACGTAGGCACAAGATACGAGTCTTGGTGAGTAAACTTAGGACTAACCCTTAGGTCTTTTTCTTTAACTTCTAATCCTTAGCATATACCATTAAGCAGATAATTAAAGCAAAATAGCAGCATTAAAACAAGAGGTTCCTGTAGAGTACTACAAAAGTTTAGGGTGCTAATACATTCCCTAAACTTAACCAACCCCCGAACCCTAGATCTTTCCCTGCATTGTGTTTACGATGCAAAAATAGGGTTTTCCTTTCTTTAACCTTTCCTTCGGATAAATCAAAGACCGGTTGTGCATCAAAGATTTGTGATTCAAATTAATTAATATTTTGATATTCTATTCTTACCGCAACAGGTGTGAATAAGTCCTATGGGAACTTCCAGCAGAAAAGAGAAGATCAAACTAATGTTATCACAACTGAAGAGAGAAGGCCTTGTTACGTACCTCAGTATGCTAATCACCATGTTGTTGCTGCTGTTACTCCCGTGGTTGCTGCTCCACATCCAGTTCAAGTTCCTTAATGTTCGACTGTTGGATAAAACCAGAACTGTAAATGGACTCACTTCGATCATATTCCCATGACGTACACTAAATTGTACCCTGCTATGGTTTAGAAAGGCTAGATTACCACTAGGACTCTACGTCCTCCTCCAGATCCTCTTCTAGCTGGCTTTAAGTCTGACCTCCATTGTGAATTCCATCAAGGTGTCGCAGGCTGTGACTTGGAAAACTGCTATGCACTAAAGGCTAGAGTGCATGATTTGATGAAAGACGGGATCCTCACTTTCCATGATGTTTCTCCAATGTCAACAACAATCCTTTGCCAGGGGATGACAAGTAAAGTTTCAGTTATCTTCAGCCAGCTATCCTCCTAAAAGCCAGTGTTTCAGACAGGCCAACTAACCTCAGTTGCTGATTAGTCACTAGGCCATGTTTCTTGTTGTTTTCATTTTCCTTTATTTGTTTTAGTTGTTTGCTTTCAAAAAAAATTTGTACTTTCATGTTAATGAAATGAGCATTGCAATATTTTGATTCAATTTATTTATGTCTGTTATTTACATCTTTCTGTTTTTCTCTTTCAAAAAATATATCTCTTGTCCACTTTCTTTTGACTATGCAAAGATTGGAGGGAGGATGATGAAAATGTAATACCCATAACTGCTGTTGGTATGCTTTCAAATCAAAACTTTGCTGACGATGTAAGACATTGTTCCAATTTCCCAAACACTGGAGAAATAAGAAAGTTATTCCCTTGTCACCCCCTTCGAGCCTAAAAGTTGGAGTTTTTTTCCTATACAAAACATGCAATCTTAACCTAGGGATGGGTAGTTCTCAGTTAACTTGGTTGTACATTCAAATACAAGAGCTTCATGCAAGACACCTTTCAATAAATGTTACATTCACAAGTTTTCCTTCAGACACAACAAGGAAGTGTTGAAGTTGTCTTTCAAGTCCAAAGCCAATGATGGTTCACCGTAATCATTAAGCCATACATTCACTTTCCTTCTAAAAAAGAGAGAGAAAATAAAACCCGCTAAGTCACAACCTATGAAGGAGACTTAGGCAAAAACTGGGGCATCCCGCTGACCGTAAGCTTCAAAAGAAATAGTTCAGGCAAAAGTTAGGGATAACAAAAGAGGAGATCTTTGAATCCTCATCGTGAAAGTCCTTAATAAAAAAAACAACTAAATGTTGTAAGGAAGTGGTGACTTCCATCCCAAGAGTCCCTTGACTTCTGAACCGTCATCACTATCATCAGCGCAATTCCCAACTCTTGGGAACCTGAGCGCATAATTTCAGTTAACTGAGCGTAGGGCTGAAGATCATCATGAATATTGGATGGGCACAAATAAACTTCGAGCCTTTATCCTTTGTTCCATAAACTGTGAACCAGGACACATTATAACCCTCAGAAGACCTAACTATAGCAAGGTTATTTTGAAAGCATACTACAACAAAGTTACATTAACTGACTCACAATTTATTTATTTTTGCAAATCATTTGTTTTGATATCATACCTTTTACTTTACCTTCAACTTTGATTTCTTGAACCACCGTGTTTTAGACTAGTGACTCATGTGTTTTGCATCTTTCCAAAAATTATTCTGATTTCAAAAGTTGCATGAATTTTGCATTAAGCTTACCATGTTTGTATGAGCAATTTTGTTTGTGAACTGGCTTTCCTCTCAAGGAATTTTCAAACAGTTGAGAAGCTTGGTCGGTGATCCTATCAGGGACAAGTTCCTTCCAAATCTTGTTGAAGAATCAGTTGAAGATTTTTTGTTCAATGCAAGTCCTTCTCAGAATTGGTTTATCTAGAAGATTTTTCAAGGCTCATACTGGGGCAAGCCTTCCGAGTGTACAATAAAACAACCATCTCTAGAATCAGACAGGCTGAAGCAATGATCAGATCATCTATAATAGTCAGTTAATCTGGGGCAACTTACTTAAATAATCCCCAAACAGCTCTCTATCCTTCCTCCAAGGATCACCAACTTGATACAATTTACCAATTTGGCAGAAATGTATTCAATAGTAGCATCTCTAGTCCTCCGAGCAGAATGACAGTGACCTCTATGTTGAGGAATTAGTCTTCCAGTCTTGTCCTCTCCCCAAAAGAGTCGAGCCATGTCATCGACATCTGTATTTGATCATACATCATAGCAAAATTCATATACCATGCATAGCAAGGGTGTTTCATCCTCATTTGCATTCACTATAGGTCGTGTTAATATCCACGTCTTACCTTGTGGTCAAAGTCCAACTTAATTGGCACCTACCAAACAAATACTTTCATGTCTTGTCTGACGTTTCACCATATTTGACTTTCCTTATCCGGTTGTTTTTTCGGACATGTCTTGTGTTCTGACATATTTCCATAACTCACTTTTTGTGTTATCCGATGTATTTCCAGATATTCCCTTTTGTGATTTCGATGCCTTTCCAAAATTTGTTTTTCACTCTTCGATGAATTTCTGGATTATTCCCATGTCTATCTAATGATATACCAGATTGAGTCTTTTATTCTGATTGTAGCACCCCAAAATTTGCTCATATTTTCTCTTGGATCTTGGCTTATGTTTCATTGCATTTGCATATTCATCTTTGCATAACATTGTTCTTGACAAATGATCAATGCATCATGGTTTATTTCTCAAGAGAGGAGGAACATGTTTCTTCAACCTCAAGCAAGGTTTCTTATTGAATTTATGGTATTCTCAAGCTCCTAAAGGTCCCTTATCTTCAATTTGGATTCAAGGCAACATCATTTCAAGATCTTATGTGATTCACCATGGCTTATCTTGCAAGAAATCATCAAGAGATTCAAGTTTGGTTCAAGGTGTATGACCAAATTTGGCAAGTTGTGAATTTCATGATCAAATAGGCATAACTCATTCAATTTTCAACATCTTGAAGTTGTTGTTTTTTCTAATGGACTCTTCTCATCATCCTCTAATAGTTCTCTTTGCAAGGAAAGATCCAATTATGCTTGGAAAGTCATCAAAAGTTGGAAGACATTATAGGTCATTTTGGGTTTTAGAAGGATTTTCTAGCCAACTTCAAAAGGTCATAACTTGGTAAATTTTCATCATTTGGAGCCCATTATTTATCTAAAATGAACTTGAAGATGTCCTCTACAACTTTGATTCAAGGTGGAAGATCTAAAAACCTATGGAAGGTCTTGGTTTTTGTTAAAACATTATAGGTCACTTTTGGTCCCTAAAAAGACTTGAAATTTTTCTAAGTGTTTTGCAATTTTGAACTTTTTCATGGAGGCTAATTTGAAGGATCATATCTCTCAACTCATATTTACAAATCAATACTTTTCACATTATAAAGTTGGCATCATCCTCTATCCAATGCAAGAAGAAACATCTCAAAAAGCCTCATACATTGTGAGTACCATAATTGCAAAGGTTGAATTTCAAAACTGAAAATCCACTTCAAGTTAGAATTGAAATTGTTTGAATTAGCCTCTAATCACCAAATTAAGTCATGAATTAAATATAAGCATGATTAACCAACTTGCCTAGGTTGATTAGAGCCTTAAAACGCAAGGTTTGAGTAAGTTTTGATAACTTTCAAGTCACATTTTGCTTATGCTGCAGGTGTGCACAAGCTTGTTGAAATTCACATTATTCACACTCCCTCTCCATTCAGAAAGCTTCCCCTATAAATAAGGGACTCATTCCACTCATTTTCACAAGCTTTGATAGCCATAATCACCCTGCTGAGATTCCATTTGAACTTTTAAGCTTGAAGTTTAAATTTTCATTTCCACACCCTAAACACTCAAATTCTCCATTCAGTTAGCTTCACCAACATTCAGTGAAGCTAACCATCTCAAGAACTTGAAGGATCGTGGCCTGAATCAAGATAGGGGACTCCATTTTCAGAGCTTTGAAGTTGAACTTCAACAAGTACAATTCTCAACCATTTTAACTCAAATTTGTTGCTAAGATGTAGTCCTTGATGTGTTGATGCTGTTAGGATTGTTAGATTTTGGTTTTGGTTGGGTTTTGAAGCTTAATTTTCAAATCCGTGTTTGCTTTCCTTTCTAATTTTTTTCAAATCGAGTGAGATATGGTTTAAAGAAATATGACGCGATGATATGCTTGAGATCGTCTTAAAAAGACGCATCAAATGAGACCACTATGAGCTCTAATGGTTATGGTTTGATGGATCCATAAATTTCTGTATTCTCTGAGTTTTTTCAGTGGCTGGAGGTTGAAGATGATGATCTCACCGTCCATCATGCCACTTGTTTTAATCTGGTGCCTCTGACTTTTATTAGATCCGTGTGGTTGAGTTGACTTAGGTCTATCATAGATGCGCGCTTTTGGATCATTGGATCAGCCACGCCATTTAATGAACTCAAATCCAACGCATCTTGTTTTTTCTATTTTATTTTATTTTTCTAATTTGTTTTTAAATTTATTTTATTTTCAGAAGTTCATAAAAAATTCATTTTTAATTAGAAAAATACCAAAATAATTTCTAAAATTTTCTTTTATTTTTCTCCTTCTGATTTTTATTTTTGTGCATTTTTATTTTTCCATTTGCTATTTTTCTTAAATTTTAATTTGTTTGAGCCAATTTTAATTTGTTTAAAATTGTTTTAAAGCATTTTAAAATTATGAGAAAAATATTATATGATCTTATGATGGTTTTGAACTTATGGTGATTTTCTTGGATTTTTATTTATGGTTTTACTATTTTCCATGTATTTTTGATTTATTTGGTTAATTTTAATTGGTTTAAAATTATTTTTGAGCCATTTAAAATTGTGATGAAATTAACACATGATCCCATGATATTTTCTAACCTATGGTGATGTTCTTGGACTTTTGTTTATGGTCTAACCATTTTCCATCCTTTTTTAGGTTTTATTTGCCCTTTTTTTATTTGTTTTTTAATTGATTTTAAATTGCAAATTTGTGTGATTTTTGTTTTTAATTCATTCTTGAGGGGTATTCTGTCCCTTTTCATGTCTTTTGAGTTCTTGATGATTGTTTGATGGTTGTTTCTCTTGTATGGTTGATTTGGTGTTTGAATTCTTTTTGAGGCATGATTTTGTTTCTCACTTGTGTGACTCCATTTGTATGATCTTGTATGTGCATGTTTGAATGTAAACTTATTGATCACGTTAATGTGCGGTTTCTCTTTGGTTTCATGTCATGTTATCATGCTTTTCCCTTTTGTGATGCCTTGTATACATGCTTGTATGATTTGGTGTTGCCTTGTATATGGATGAGATGCATGATTATTTCTTGTGCGCTTTTGTTTGATCAATGATATGACTTGAGTATGGTATGTTATGCTTGCTGCCTTACCTTGTTTCTTGTGCCACTTGACTTTATTTTATCTTTCTTTGTGATGATGAATGTTTGTTTAATGATGATGCTTGCTTTGTTTGAGATTGAAATGAATGTGCTTGTTGTTTTCATCTTGGTTTGGTATTGACCTCTTGCTTGTTCCTTCTTCATCTCTCTTCTTCATCTCTTTTCTCTTCTTTTTGTCATTTGTGATTGAATTGATTGGTGTTTACTTGTGCTTACTCACATGATCCCTTAGGATTCCTAGTCCCTCTATTTAAGATGGGAGTAGGAGAGACATTAGGCTTTTAATCCTTTGTGTTGCACCCTAATTTTTGACCATAAGATTCCACCTCCATTTGATTTTTTTACGCTTTATCTCCTTACTTTTATGTGCGACTAACGAGTGTGTGTAGGTTTGCTTTGCTTTAAGGACGTCTCTGGTGTATTTTGTGATTAGGTCTCCTTAAACGAGATTTTGGTCCCTCTCAAGTTTTTCTCTTTATCAAGGAAAGATCGTCAGGACAGGGTTCGTACGGGAATCGAAATCACGGGCCCACGGTGGTATTATCTGGTTTGTGGTGGAGTTTTTTAACTCACATCATATTAGATTTGATATGGTACACTGCATGTGGATTTAATTGGTGAATATATTGAGGTTGTCGCATCCGAGTACGAGTGATCCTCAAGGTCATGTTATGTGGATTATAGTTATTGTTGATGAAAGAGAGCATCCGAGTACCCAGACTTTGTTAATTGTTTTATGGAATTTCGAGGCTTTTTTCAGTGAACTCAGATCAGAAGTCAAACGCATCTCCGTGACCTAACAGCGCATATTTCAAACATTACGAGATCAAACATGAATTGCATTTAACTTTGATTAGAGAATCCCAACAACATTTGATCATTTGTATTTTATGGATAATTACATCAGTGCACGCATTGGGCAAGTAAAAAGGAAGTCCAACTTTGAATACTTCTAAGTCAAATTGATTACATAAAGATAAAGACGGATGTACTACAATTAAGGTGCCACATGGTTTGGTAATACCCAGTAAGGATGACTCTAGCAAAGCTCTCGCCAAATCTCCAAGCATTGATATCAGGAACATTGTGGATGACGTTTTCATCTGGTGCTTACGCCTCCCATCCTTTTTGCAGTAGCAGGCACATCGGGAACTTTTGTTCCAATTATACTGGCTTTGGTTATTATCTTCAAGCGGATAACTCTTTCCGGTAAAGCAATAGAAGTCGGCCGACTTTGTTTGAAAACGGGAACTCATTGGAAGCGCATTAAAGCCTCTCTACCACCTTGTTAGCCATCAGAAACCGCACTCCATCCGTGATGAAGAATCGCCGTTTCCTGCAAACCAAAACACAAACAGCAGTCAATGCTACCTCCACAAAACCGACAAGTCTAAGAGGAAGAAAATTAAAGGGAGTACAAGGCTCAAAGTTCATTCAGTTCGCAAGTTCAAGAACCCGCACATTCAGCCAACATATGTTCCAAGCTGTGAATTTAGTGTTAAGCTGTGAATTCATATGTTCCGAGCTTCTTCAAGTAGAGAAACCATCGACAACAAACCCGCACAGCCATCGCAATGTTTCGAATCTGCAAGCTGTCATTTCAACCTGCCAAAGCAACACAATTAGTAAATCAAACAGAACTTATTTGAGGATCAACAACAACAGTTTGAGTCAAATGTTGAAAAACTCTAAGATGCTGGGGGAGCCTTTTGATACTTCTGAATATAATAAGGTTATGGAGAAAAGGAAACCTGCAGATCAAAGAATCGCTGAATCAGAGAACGAAACCGCGAACATGGTCACCTAGTTCAGAAAAAGAAAGTAAAGTTATCAATAACATGGCTCTGAAAAGATAAAAGACTCTACCGTCAAAATCACTTTGAAGCCAAGAGTCGGAAGTTATTAACTGTGTGATTTCCTGCGAGAGGTCGTTGGTCTCGAAGCGGTTATGATAATGTTTGTCCCTGCATAAAGCTTGAAGTTAAACTAAAATTCGATGCAGCTAAGGCTCAAATAACATATTTCGCTTTGAAATTCAACCTACAGACTAACAACAACCAAACACTTGTTGCCTGAGCTTGAAGACCACCGTTGCATCCTTGTGCCCCCTTTGCTTATTGACCAGAAGATGACATAAGATTGCTCCCCTGCGCCATGAGGAAATTGGTCGCGAAACACTTCTTAATTTGTTACTTCGTAATTACCTCCATTCCAAACCTACCAACAGAACTTGATAAAGTTAATATTGTAATTACTGATACCATCTCGTGTCATACTCGTTATGCCCTTCAAATGTGGATGCACCTGTGTTCAAAAGAAACATCCCAACTTCATGAGCAGTCACAACACATATTGGACAGGTTGATTTAAAAAGAGATGTATGTATGTTGAATTTACTCCTACGACAGTTACCCGACAACATTAAACCCATCACCAACAGGTCAAAGCTCAGCTACAATCTGCAAAAAAACCAACTTCACATCAGCATTCTATACAACTTAACAATCTTGATTACTATGGTCAGCTAGATACCTGTTCCTTTCCACAATGACTTTGATGCTACAGTTGATGTCGTAACCACGGTTGTAAGCCTGCAAGATGGATCGACGTTTAGTTAACACCTAAACTGAAGAATAATGAGGCATTCTAAGTTGGTAATGCATCACGAGTTACTTATGTAATTGAAGTTGTTCCTCTTCGACGATCACCAAACAAAATCAACATGGTACTTCAAGGCGAGGACGGTTGTTGCTCTAGCTCAATTGTGAGGACTATCGTGCTCCCGTCTACTGCAGACTGTGGGTATCCTCACGTGTACGCTACCACCTAATGACAATCCTGTCCAAAAAAGAGCATGTTCAGAGTTATTAAGGCAGGAGACAAAAGCAACCTTTGACATCCAAAGTACGATTGAACCAAATAAACTTCGGGACTGCAGAACTCAGAAGGAATTAATCATCCCAGAACCGAAACCAATACGGAAACCATGCTCTGCAGCTTTCCCTGCAGTATCCTCACCTGCAACAATAGAGAGGCATGAGGACCAAATCAGTCAATCAAAGAAGGGTAATATTTAAAATGAAGGTTCTAGCATCAAATATGTGAACTGAAGATGAAAAGGAATCACACACATTGAATGCGGATAGAGTTACTCAAGGTCTAAGCTCTGTATGGAGTTTGATTCTTCTAAGGCCTCCCATTCAAGATACTTGCTTAAAAATTGCTTTACAGAGTGCAGGGCATCGCCTGGAAGAAGTGCGCATGAAAGCAATACGTCTGGTAGCAAATAAACTTTATCCTTTATCATCAATTTCCAAGCAAATAGAAGATTTTACGAAGGAAATGATGTTCTCAGTGATGAGCAGTGATGCTTCTGAAACTACAGATGCTGAAGGATCCATTGCTGATTCAGAAAAGCTTGCAAATGAACCACCGTCTTTGAGTGGCAGTACTAAGGATGTCTCAGATAATCGGCAACCAACATATCTGAGGCCACCTCACCACTTTCAGTTTCTGAGGCTCAGAGGGGCATGTCATTGTATTTTGCTTTGTGCACAAAGAAACACTCCATCTTCCGCGAAATATTTGTCATTTATAGAGACACATCAAAAGCAGCAAAGCAGGCTATTCATCGTCAGACTCCCACACTAGTTCGTACATTAGGTTCATCTTCAATTCCCCTTGATATTATACCAAACCCCCAAATGGAAGTGAGAGATTTCCCATCATACAGTGTACAATCAACATAGCTGAACAAAGGTAGTTGTCGGTTCTCTCTGGTACAGTCGGTAGTATCCACGCTTGCTCGGAGGAAATAGCATCACGCATCTCTTAAAACCAGATGAGTATGTTGGGGCAGGAAAAGAAACAGAAGAAGAACCTGTCCAAATTCGAAACAGAAAAACAATAAGCATTAGCTTGAGACGCATTTAACGTAATTGGAATTTCAAGGTGTCCCTAACAGGAACTTAACTCGCGACAATCAATGCAGTCAGATTACACATCATGCCACCTATACAATATCAATTATAATCCCTAATAGCTAAACTTGTTGAGTTTGAAAAGGAAAGGGATTAACGTGATCTGGCTCAAATAGGAAAACCAAATTATCATCCTCATTGGAAATCGTCAAGAATGGCAATAATTTATGCATGTTTAAGACGAAAATTACAGCTCCCATTTCCTTTTGAAAATACTCAGACATGTTGGTGCAAGAATGGAAAGGAGTTTATCATATGATTAAATTCACTAAAGCCTATAAAAGCAGAGTATACAACACTCAACTGGAAAAAAAAGCCAAGTAGAAAATTCACAAAGATGTCTACAAACAATTCTCAAAAAATCACGATCTTAGAGATTCACAACCATACAGAAACAATCATAAAAATCCCCAATCATAAAAACCCCAAATCTTAAAAAACCCACAAATAAAAAAAAGGGAAAGAAACTTATCTGCTCAACTGTCGAACCCTTCAAAAGAGCCCTCCGTTGCGAACCGCGAAATTGCCAGAAGCCACCTTCACCATCGCCTCCTCCGCGACCCCTTTTTTCTTCCGCCGTCACCACCGCGAAGTCATCGGCGAAACCATCGTCATCATCATCATGGGTAACGTTCTTAACTGGTATTTCCATTTCACGATTGATGTGCGTTTTGCATTTTTCTTATGATAGGCGTTATGAAGATGGAAGAATAGATACGAGATAGAGAAGAAATTGACGAAGATCGGGAAAGAGAGAAGACAATCGAAGAGAAGGGGAAGCAATTTGGGGGGTTGAAAGGGGAATTAGGGTTCTTGCTTTTCTCTGTTTGGTTAATCTGTAGTTTATGTTGTAATCATTCGCTAATCACACTAATCACATATAATCACCACAATACTAACTAATCATCGTTTAATCTCCCATCAACCCTAATTAAACTACAACATAATCATTAATTCATTTTATTTAAATAATTAATTAATTAATTAATTAACCAATTCTAATCAATTTTATAAATTTAATTTATAATCAATTTTTAATCCAAATCAAACTAGTAAACTCTTTTAAATCAACCTATTAATAAATTAAGTTTTTTTTTTCTAATTAAATTAACTTTAGATCTTTTTATTTAAAATAGACTTAATAAACTTTTATAAATAATCTATTCCAATTGCCTTTTATTAGATATTAAAATATTTTAGAAATACAAATAGTCCTTCTATATTATTTTTAACAAACTAATATCATTTAAGTAGTCATTTCACTTAGGTTTTATAATTAAACTATTGTAACATTTCATTTTAAACTTAAAACTTAATTTATATTTGGCATCACCTAAATCAATTTCAATCAATAAAATCAACTTTTATTAGAACTAATAACAATATTTTCATAAAATCAATCTCACCAAATTAATCAACTAAAAACAATTCAACCTTCGCCTAAAATCAAATCACATTGTAAAATCAATCGTGCACACTCATGACACGTTCACACTCACACACTTCAGCGCTTTCATGCGTATTGCGTATGATTTTATTCCCGCAATTTATTTATAGCAATTTACATTATCGCATTTCCCGCATCGCATTCCGTCCAAAGGAAAAACCTACACACGATTCAACAGTTGTGTGTAGTGCATTCACATTTGCATCATTCTCCCTAACTGATCCTTGATCCCATTCAAGTTGATCTCTAAGTTAGATCCTACCCCATAGGAAGGACTCTTTTACAACTTAGAACAAACAAAGTAATACAACTCAATACAAATATTCAAACACATTAGAGAAAGATGCCAAATCATCTTAAGCGAGATAGAATCTCCACCCCACAATAATACAATCAAGCCGTAGGGACTTTGCCTTAAGAGAGATAAAGGTGTACCTCGTCGATCCCTATCCGAGTACGTAAGTCCTTTTCTTAAGATGATGCAAAGACTATTTTCCTACACCTTGTGGCGGTTAAATCTCTCTTAAAATGAAGACACACCTCTTCTCCTAAAATCAATCAATCAACTACCCTAAACCCGTAGGAACTTTGACCATAGTCAAAGAACTCCTCTAACCCTTTAGGGGAACTACAGATACTCTGATTCCACTCCCATAAGGATATGTAGGCATAAGATGCGATATCTTATCGAGTATACTTAGAAAATAAACCACTAGGTCTTTTAACCTTTAAACAGATAAACACTTAACAATAAACAATATAAAACAAGAGGTTCCTGTAGAGTACTACAAAAACTTAGGATGCTAGTGTAAGAGCAAGATTTGTCTCTACAGGATTATCTCTATGTTTTGATGATAACAATTGAGTATTTGTGAAAGAACCATTTTATGGTTTAATGTTTGTTATGTGCAGGTCATATTAAATTAAATATATTAGACCAAACAAACAAAAGCAACGTGTGCAGCTAGTAATATATGGAATTACTATGTGTAACGTCATGAAGCGCTTGGGAGAAGCTAGTTTGCTTATGTATCTGATCACCATCAGTAAGGAACCAAGGATGCTGTATATTGCAGTTGCAATGCTCCTGTGGTTTATGATCTGAAGAAGTGCATCTGATCTAAAAGCAAATGAAGCTCAGTAAAGAAGCAAGTTTGTTTTTGCATCTGATCATGTTCAATAAAGAATCAAGGATGCTGGATATTGCAGTTGCAATGCATCTGTGGATTCTGATCTGAGTTGTGCATCTGATCTGGAAGCTAACGAGCGTCTCTGAAGAGTGAGCCCTCTAAAGAACTGTAGTGCTGAAGAATCTGATGACTTGAAGTTCTGAAGGCTGAAGGCTCTGAAGACCAAGTGCGTCAAGACTCTGAAGACATGTTCTGAAGGACAAAACTCTGAAGACTCTGAAGACATGTTCTGAAGGTCAAGACTCTGAAGATTCTGAAGACATGTTCTAAAGGTCAAGACTCTGAAGATATAATCATCTGAAGAAGTTTGTGCTGAAGACTCTGATGACTTGAAGTTCTGAAGGCTGAAGGCTCTGAAGACCAAGTGCAAAAGACTCTGAAGACCAGACTCTGAAGAAGAAAGATTATGAAGCTTCACCAGACAAGACGTGTTCAATCAGATGAGCTGTTGCTATCAACTCTGATGAACAAAGTGCTGAAGTCAGAATCTGATGTTTATTATGCTATCTATACCAAAGTAGTTTCTGAACTACCCATCTGTAACATCAGAAGAAGAACCAAGCCAGAAGCAAATTTGTCCAAGCTGTTAAATGAAATATTACCGTTGCAAGAAAAGGACAAGAAAGTGATGTCATCCAACACGTGCTTATCTATCCGTTGAGATATGACCGTTGGAGTTTGAATGAACATCCTTATCCTCACAACGTCATTCTTGGAAGCACTATAAAGGCAGAATCATTTGATTATTCAAATGTTGCTTGGTGAGCTGAAGTGGTTACTAAGTGGCTAGAGCTGTTGCTCTGTTGCTACTGTTGCAAAGAGAAGAAAAGCTTAAATGAAAAGAAGCCTTAGTGCTCACACACAGAAAAGCTTTTAAGCAATATGGAAACTGTACTCAATAATCTCTTAGAGATTTATTATTAGATTAGTTTCTATATTAGAAAGCAAGGAGCTGTTGCTCAATACTTGCTAGGAACTTAATTAGGAGTAATCTGCTTATTTGAGAAGCACTTATGTAATCTCCGGCAACACAAATTCTATTTTAGAATTAGTGGTTCCTCAAGTGATCTTGTGAAGATCAGTATACTTGAGATGACAAGTGACAGTAGTCATTTGTGGAAATCCTAATAGGAGATCTTTAGTGATCGGATTCTATTAAGGTGTCAATGAACGTTATATCCTTAGGGATCCCTGAACGTGTCATTGTCAAGTTGTTAGTCACTTGCAGTTAGCTTGTGCATCTGTAATCAGTTCGGTTATAGTGGATTAAGTCCTTGCAGTGAGTAAGGCGAAATCACCTTGGAAGGGTGGACTGGATTAGCTTGAGAGTTGCTCAAGTGAACCAGGATATATCTTGTGTTCTTTACTTGTTTAGTTTATTATTTATGCTTCCGCATTGTTACATCTAGAAACAACACAGAAGAAGATGGCAAAAGTTTTTAAGTAACCAAATACCCAATTCAAACCCCCCCTTTCTTGTGTATTTTTCACACCTTCAGTTGGTATCAGAGCTCCGGTTCTGTTATTGATGGATATCAAACACCTAACAGTGTCAGATAAAGATCCATAGGCTGTGTGAAGAAATACTTTTGGGGATATTTCACCGTTCTTACAATTTCAGTCTCATATCAGTTTTTGAGGATAATGAGTACTAAAATTGTAATCTATTGAGTTACCTTGAGCAAGTCACTGATTCTATGAAGTTTGAAATTTGAAGTGTTGAAGCCTTCAACAGCAAATCTCCTCCAGAAGATTCTGAAAGAAGAATGAAGAATCAGCTGACAGGATAGATTCATCAGATAAGAAGATATATCTGTTGAATGCTGATCTGAAAATACGTTTGGATTTACAACATATTTGCTCAAAGATAAATCTTCTGCAAGCAATAATTCTTGATCTCTAAAGATTAATTCTGGTGAGTATGAGATGTTTTCAAGAAACGGATTAGTCCACACTTGACTTTCTCATGAAAACTCATTGGAATTTATCTTAAGTAAGAAAAGATATTATTGCTGGATAATGGAATTTATTCATCAGAACGCCAGAATGAAGTCTACAGAAAAAGGTAAGTTCAAAAAATATTCAAATCTGGAAGAAATGTTTCTTCAGATTCAAAGCATTTGAAAGTTGCTCTCCTTGAAGAGCTTCAAAGAATTCTGCAGAGGTTTCAAGAAAGGCAGTGTTGTATCAACTCATATGGATATGATGAATTCAGAAGATCTGATTTGAAGCAGAATGGACAATTAAGTTTTGTTAACTTGAGATGTTATCTCAGTTGAACAAACTAAAATTGGTCAGATGTTGTTAGGCATTATTTTTCAGAAATTCATAATGAATGTTTTGAGAAATATAGTTATGAGGAAAGATACAATGGCAGAAGTCATTCTGTCTGATGTAAAAAGGATTTAAGTCTCTGATGTTATTCATTCTGAATAATTCAGTAGACATTCTTTTTCAAGAACAGATGTACTGTCAACTCTAATGATCTAACTCCTTACATGTTAGCTCAGCATTGTAAGAGCAAAATTGTCAGTCAGACTGTGTCTTTTGATGCATCTAAGTTTGATGATAACTGTATCTAGATTGGATCTGTATTTGTTTCAAGCAGAAAAATTCAGAAGATGAAGCCTGATGGAAGCTAGATGCTCTCTACACATGAAGATCAGATTATCTGTGCTCTGAGGATGTCTCTCAAGAATCAAATGGATATTGTTATGTTGATGAAGATGCTGCAGAATGCTAACAAAGGAATTGAGATCTGTTCAAGAAGAGTTATTCAGAATATTCTACTTTAGTTGCTGTTACTGGTTTGTCTCACAAGATGTTAGAGAATCAGAAGCAGAATGTGTTCCAGCTGAAGAATCAGAAGCTACTCCAGATGCTATTCAATTAGCTGTTTCTGAAGAATCAGCTCTGAGAAGTTTTCCCCAGAATCAAATCTTCTTTTCCAGAAGAGACGTTCATTGGAAAGAAGGATGATTCCAGAAGAACAAGATTCTTTCTTCTCAAAGATTGTCAGCAAGAAATTCTTGACTATACAGAAGACATATGCTTTTGTGACAAGGTTAGAATTCATATTCTTTTCATCTCGTTCGTTGATCAGTATAACATCAATATAAATCAGATGAATATTAAAAATACTTTTAAATGGTTTTATTGAAGAAGAAGTATATGTTCATCAACTTCCCAGGTTTCTTTTTGAAAATTATTTTGTCAAAAGTAAAGTTGTTACTACTCTTCTTCTTAAAGACTATTAAGAAAGATATTTTAAATCTGTCAGATTTATTTAAATTGATGATACTTCTATTTAGAACCATATACTTCACTTGGAAAGGAGTTTGCTGAGTGTATGCAGGCAGTAGCTAAAACTAGCATTCTAGAAGAGGCTAGTGAAGTCAGATCAGTAGCTGTACAGAAGGTTCTGTAACACTGATTCTGAAGAGGCTTTGTCAATCAAGACATCTCGCCTTCAATTGTTGGTTATTCTGAAGCAAAGCTATAGAAGATAGTTCAAAGCATCAGAAGTAACGCAACTGAGGCAGGATACTGAAGACACTTTCAGTTGGTATAAGTATAGACTCAGAAGAAAAGCTACAGAGGAAAATTTACAGAAGAATGTGATGAAGCAACGCTAAAAGGAGACTCTGAAAGTTTGTTGAGAAGCAACTCTACAGAAGACTCTGAGTAGTTGGTTAATATGTCAGCAACATAGCTCACTTCTGGAAAATAAGGACACCTGAAGAATGAAGATCTGGTTTGATCTGAAGCATACCTCTGGATGAACGGTTTGTTTAATCATTCTCTAGAGCTGAGCTGCATAGATCTGAAGCAGAAGATCTAATGCAAGGACTCATTACCATAGTTGGTATTAGACTCTTATCAGTCTTCAACCTTCTGAAGAAGCACTTCTGGGTTTGATGTTGTTAATTGAGCTAACATCTGTTGATGAAGCGCTTTTGGGCAAAGGCTGATTGTTGATGATCAGAAGAACTTACTAACATAACAGAAATAGTTATGGTTAGAAAGTTTGGTGTAGAGAATCTCTTCAGAAGATTAGAGCAGAAGCTTTGAAGATTTCTGAAGCCAATTCAGAAAGGAAAGATTGTCTCAATTGGTATAAGGTATTATCTAATGAAGCACTGATGCTAAGATTCAAGTTTTGATAACAAGCTTGGATTCAGAAACCAAAGGTGGAGAAACCTAAGGTGATTTAGCAGAAGATCCTACTCCTTCTATTGGTACTCAGAAGTTCTCACACCTTCAGTTGGTACGAGAATTCTAGAAGAAGAAGTCACCCTCAGATACTGATTGATAAGAACAAGATTGTCATTCAAATCAGTTCAAGAAATTCATCTTGGTTTGATGATAATTTTTGATGATCAACCACGTCTGTCCAAAAGATAAATTCTTGGTGCAAGAAGATATAACTTTCATCTGGAAACAAGTTATCTTGAAGATAAAGAAGCATGATCATTGTCATCAGAAGATGGATGATCAGAAGATGAAGACCAAAGGAGGAATCAGATAAAGAATGTAGCAGATAGAAGGATAATCTGTTAGAGAGTAGCCATCTAAGACTCTCATGTTTTTAACGTACACTCTGAGAAAGAAAGAGGTTAGTAAAATGGTAATCAGAAGTTCTACAAAGGTATGAGTTGTACTCTTCTGTATTTTACTATTTCTAGTCCTGACATTCTTTTCAGTATATGTGTATGTGCTTGATTCCAATCAGATCCTAAAGAATCTCATTTAACAGTTGTTAAGAGATTTCTGAGGTATCTGAAAGGTACTACTAACGTGACTCTGTGTTGCAGAAAACCAGATAACTATTTTTAGTAGGTTTCTGTTATGCTGTTGTTACTGAAGTCAAAGTTAGTTGCAAAAGTACCTCTGGATAGCACTCTCCCTTAAAGAAGCAAAATACATCAGATGCTGATTGAAGTATCAGATGCTCTGGATGAAGTGTCAAATGAAGGACATTCATGTACAGAAGATTGAAGGATCATATGGCACATCACCTTCAAATGATATCAGATGGTTTCTAAAGATCTGAGCAAATCTGAAGTTGTAGACCATCAGAAGATCTGGATAAAAGATTCTATTAGAAGATGAAGCAAAGCGTCAGATAACTCTGAGCAAAACTTTAGAAGATGTTTGAGTGAAGATACAGAAGGTTCTAGGCGCAGAATCAAGAATCAAAGCAAAGGCCAGAACAAGCACTTCAACTCTGGAACTTGAGACTTCTTGAGATATTTTTCAGAAGTAATTAGACTCTGAAATTGGATGCATTTCAAGTTGTTCTAAGGACTGGAATTATTGGTATCAAGATCAAGCTAGAAGGAAGAATAGTTTTCAACCTTCTTGTCTAAATCTAGCAGAGGAAAATTTCAGAAACGAAACTTCCAGATTAGTACAAGAAGCTGAAGATGCTAAGAAGACTAAGCAAAATGTTGTAGTTGGATTCTCTTGTGAAACTACTTTTGTACGTTGAGAACGTGACATTAGTAAGTTTAGAGGAGATCAACAAGCTATGAAGGATGTACAACAAGTTGTCAGAGAAAGTTCTGTTGAATAGAAACCTGTCAACAATCCTCGTCAGAGCATGCTTCTACAAATTCTGAAGAATTGTCACTCTCAAAGAAACAGGGGGAGATATAGAAGATGAAATCTGAGAAAAGATATCAACCTACCTTAATTGGTATCAACCTGTAAGAATTAAGTTCTCAAGGGGAGAAATGAAAGATGATTAAGTTCTCAGGTGCTATCTCTCAACTCTTATCTTTTTAATTTCTGACTTTAAAAAGAGAAATTTTTTTTAAAAAATCTGTTTTGATGAAAAACTCAAACTTTTTGATGATGTCAAAAAGGGGGAGAAATGAAAGATGATTTTGATATTATCTGGAAGAATAGAATATAACTTGGGGAGAAATGGAAAATGTTTTTGAGAAATAGAATATAACTTTGATATATTCTATAACCTGAAAGAGAATGCAAAAACATATAAACTGCGTTTATTACTAATTATTTGTTTGATGTTTTCCAAGGAACTCTGAACAAGTTCACTAGGCATTCTAAACAGGATAAATGAAAGAAATCTGAGTTCAAATGAACTGGTATCATATAATAGAAGTTATACACTTCGTGAACATAGATTCAGAATCAGATGGACCCAATACTGTTCAGAGATCTGAAAGTTAAAGTTATCTGGAATCATACTGTTTAGAAGATGTAAATTGTCTGTGAATATGATAATCAGAGCATAAAGAATCAGAAATCTTCATAGAAGCAAGATTTGGATTTAGACACAGAATCATGAGTATCATGTATTGGTATCTGTCTTAGAATCAACATTGGTATCAGATTCAGAAACTGCTTCAAGAAATCAAGAATCTATCAAGAATCTGAGAAGAAAGCAAGTTTGAAAAAGCAGAATCAAGACTGTATCAAGATCAGAAGATCCAAATATCTGACATATTGTAATCAGGGGGAGTTCTCCCAGGAAGGTTCACAAGTCAGGATATTTGATTTTCACCCAGTCTGAAACTCAGGGGGAGTTTCTCATCTGAAGGATGTTTTGAAGAATAAGAGAAAATGCTTTAGAAGATTCTGAAGTTATATGACCCTGATACAATGCTTAGAGAAGATAAGTTCTAAAGATCTGAAGATGGAAGTTCTGATTGAACTAGTCCAGATGCTGAAGACTCATGCTCTCTTATATTGTAGGGAAGTATTCCTTCTATTCTATTCTATTTGATTGTGTTTTATCAAATTTATTTTTTGTAAGTCTTGGGATCAGAGTATGTCTCTGAACAAGCATAAAAATGTTTTTAAGATTAACACATTCAGGGGGAGCAGTTGCTTAGAACTCTGAATAGGTTAATGCTTGGTGATTACCCTGTATAAAATGTTCTATCAAAATACATGTTTTTGTCATCATCAAAAAGGGGGAGATTGTAAGAGCAAGATTTGTCTCTACAGGATTATCTCTATGTTTTGATGATAACAATTGAGTATTTGTGAAAGAACCATTTTATGGTTTAATGTTTGTTATGTGCAGGTCATATTAAATTAAATATATTAGACCAAACAAACAAAAGCAACGTGTGCAGCTAGTAATATATGGAATTACTATGTGTAACGTCATGAAGCGCTTGGGAGAAGCTAGTTTGCTTATGTATCTGATCACCATCAGTAAGGAACCAAGGATGCTGTATATTGCAGTTGCAATGCTCCTGTGGTTTATGATCTGAAGAAGTGCATCTGATCTAAAAGCAAATGAAGCTCAGTAAAGAAGCAAGTTTGTTTTTGCATCTGATCATGTTCAATAAAGAATCAAGGATGCTGGATATTGCAGTTGCAATGCATCTGTGGATTCTGATCTGAGTTGTGCATCTGATCTGGAAGCTAACGAGCGTCTCTGAAGAGTGAGCCCTCTAAAGAACTGTAGTGCTGAAGAATCTGATGACTTGAAGTTCTGAAGGCTGAAGGCTCTGAAGACCAAGTGCGTCAAGACTCTGAAGACATGTTCTGAAGGACAAAACTCTGAAGACTCTGAAGACATGTTCTGAAGGTCAAGACTCTGAAGATTCTGAAGACATGTTCTAAAGGTCAAGACTCTGAAGATATAATCATCTGAAGAAGTTTGTGCTGAAGACTCTGATGACTTGAAGTTCTGAAGGCTGAAGGCTCTGAAGACCAAGTGCAAAAGACTCTGAAGACCAGACTCTGAAGAAGAAAGATTATGAAGCTTCACCAGACAAGACGTGTTCAATCAGATGAGCTGTTGCTATCAACTCTGATGAACAAAGTGCTGAAGTCAGAATCTGATGTTTATTATGCTATCTATACCAAAGTAGTTTCTGAACTACCCATCTGTAACATCAGAAGAAGAACCAAGCCAGAAGCAAATTTGTCCAAGCTGTTAAATGAAATATTACCGTTGCAAGAAAAGGACAAGAAAGTGATGTCATCCAACACGTGCTTATCTATCCGTTGAGATATGACCGTTGGAGTTTGAATGAACATCCTTATCCTCACAACGTCATTCTTGGAAGCACTATAAAGGCAGAATCATTTGATTATTCAAATGTTGCTTGGTGAGCTGAAGTGGTTACTAAGTGGCTAGAGCTGTTGCTCTGTTGCTACTGTTGCAAAGAGAAGAAAAGCTTAAATGAAAAGAAGCCTTAGTGCTCACACACAGAAAAGCTTTTAAGCAATATGGAAACTGTACTCAATAATCTCTTAGAGATTTATTATTAGATTAGTTTCTATATTAGAAAGCAAGGAGCTGTTGCTCAATACTTGCTAGGAACTTAATTAGGAGTAATCTGCTTATTTGAGAAGCACTTATGTAATCTCCGGCAACACAAATTCTATTTTAGAATTAGTGGTTCCTCAAGTGATCTTGTGAAGATCAGTATACTTGAGATGACAAGTGACAGTAGTCATTTGTGGAAATCCTAATAGGAGATCTTTAGTGATCGGATTCTATTAAGGTGTCAATGAACGTTATATCCTTAGGGATCCCTGAACGTGTCATTGTCAAGTTGTTAGTCACTTGCAGTTAGCTTGTGCATCTGTAATCAGTTCGGTTATAGTGGATTAAGTCCTTGCAGTGAGTAAGGCGAAATCACCTTGGAAGGGTGGACTGGATTAGCTTGAGAGTTGCTCAAGTGAACCAGGATATATCTTGTGTTCTTTACTTGTTTAGTTTATTATTTATGCTTCCGCATTGTTACATCTAGAAACAACACAGAAGAAGATGGCAAAAGTTTTTAAGTAACCAAATACCCAATTCAAACCCCCCCTTTCTTGTGTATTTTTCACACCTTCAGCTAGTACCTTCCCTAAGTTTAACCAACCCCCGAACCTATAACTCTCTAGCTTGCATTTGCATTACATTGTGGGAATTTCAATCTTTATCCCTTCCTTTGGACAAATCAAAGTTCGGTTGCAAAATGAATTAAAGATTCAAACTAATCAATAGTTTGGTATCCAAATTTCACCGTGACACTTTGCATGATAACAATTAGGATAGTCCATTTCATCTCAACTTTAGGTCTATTATTTGTATGACAACATTAGATAGACTTCCTTTTTTCCTGACTTTAGGACCACTTTGCATGATAACATTAGGGTTTTTCAGTTTCCCTTTAGTGTTATTTTGTGTCTTCCCTTCTCATCTGTAACAACTCTAAGACACTTAATAAAGAATGATGAATGTTGTGCGCCATGAGCCTTAAGTATATGAGAAATGATGAGTCGGGGGTTTCTCCTCCCTTGTCTAGAGTGTTTAGTGTATACCCATTGGACGATATGCGACACATTCGTTCCTATGTCATAGTCTTTAGTGCAACGTGAATCTCAAACAAAGTCAATTCACTTCATTAAAAATCTTAAACCAAATTCAAACCTACTTATCCTTCGGGGTTGTTCTCAAATCATTTTCAGAAAAGAGTACGTTACTTTTTCATTCTACCACAAACAGACATCGACCCTAACTGTTAGAATGTGAACTTAATGTCACTCATAAAAAATACTTAACCAACCTGTGGTATATTTCTCCCGAACTACGTTTGCTTTGATTTCTCATACCAGATGAGGATACGTAGGCACAAGACGATAATGTCTTGGCGAGCAACCATCCCCCCATTCGCATGTAGTTTCTCGAACTATGTTGACTCTGACTTTCCCATTGCACGAGGGAATATGTAGGCATAGGGAAGCGATGTCCTATCAAGTCTCCTTTTTCTTTCCCATCCCCTGTTTACCAGTAGCTTTTAGATAACTCAACCCTTTTGATACGCAACAAGTGCGGATCTCATTGAGTACAACATACGTGAGGGGTGCTCATACCTTCCCCTTGCGTAACCGACTCTCGAACTCAAGATTTGGTTGCGATGACCTTGTCTTTTCCTATTCTTTTAGGTTTTCTTTGATTGTTTCATTTCCCTCTTATTGGGATGAATAACATTCGGTGACAACTCTTCTGTTCGTTTCCGCCAACCCTTTTTGCAGTTGTGACGCTGATGTACTTCCAGAACCTAGCTGATATATTCGCAGATATACCATTGTAATTTTGATGCATTTCCTTAGTTTCATTTCTTTTACCGTCTAATGAATTTCCAGATGTGCCTTTTCCAAATTCAAATTTAATCAAACGTGAGTGCTTGATCAAATGTCAAGTACCTTTTCCGCTCATTCAAACTCTTTTCATAATCAACTTACAACGCTTGATCCAACGCCAAGTCGTTGATGTAAAACCTTTTTTGTAATAAAACTGATAGACGAATGACCAAGAAATGCACATCTCTTTAACCCCTAAACAGTCAAGCATTTTAAGAGCACACCAGACTCAAAACAACTATTAGTCTTTCAAATCAAAAACATGTTAACTAAACTTGGAATAAAGGAAAAATGGAAGCACATTGTTGCACCCCAAAATTTGACCAACCATTTCTCGTTATTTGGCTCATGTTTCAACTCATTTCATTTTGCATCCGCATATCGCTTTCATTGCATTTTTTTCAATCAGATTGACTTTATCGGGATTACAGTCTTTTCCTGGCGTTTCAGGCATTTTAGGCCAGTTCGAATACGAGGATTTATTTTGGGAGTAGTGCCCTCCCCGGTGTTTTTAGCTTTTGCTGTTGTTTTGAGGATATTTCGGTGTCCGTATTTTTACCGGTTATCTCGTTGTGTTCTCGCAGTTTGGCTCGCCGATTTAATTGATGTTTTTGTTCCTTATGGAATTATTGGTTTTTTCCTGAGGTTTATTTTGTTAATTGGTTAGCTTAGAAATTATTTCAGATTTTAAATGATTTTTCTTTAGAAAATAGAGTTTAAATAGATTTTAAATAGGTTAATTGTTTTGCTAGAATTGTTTTTAGATATTATTAGGTTTTAATAGTTTTAATAGGTTTAATTCTTTTTAGATTTAATTTGGTTTAGAAATTAATAGATGTTAATTCTCTTTTAGAATAATTGTTTTGTTTTAGAATTAATAGATTTAATTCTTCTTTAGATATTAATTGAATTGTTAGAATTTAATAGGTTCTAGATATTAATAGATTTTAAATAATTTTCTAGATGTAACTCTTTTTAGAAATTAATAGATGTTAATTCTTTTTTTAGAATAATTGGTGTGTTTTAGAATATAATAGGTTCTATTTCTTTTTAGACTGGGTAAAACTGCTTTGCTAAGAGCAAATCCACTCCGCTAGGGATCAAAGCAAACTCTGTTGAGGTAAATGCCCCAGATGGCCCACCAGAATACAACTCTTCTGGGGAAACAAACAAACTCGGCTGGAGACAAAACTCCACTCTACTGGGGAAATCAACCCTGGATGGTCTGCCAGAATATAACATTCCGGGGGAACAGACAACTCTGTTGGGAATCAAGGCAGACTGCTGAAGGATGGCTCTATTCTGTCAGAGATTCCGTCCTGCTGAAGATTTAATTTGCTATCTGTTAGAGATTATGAATAAGATCTACTGGGGAAACGTCCCAAGCTTTCTCTCTGCTGAGGGTGGAGAATAACAATCTCTGAGTCAGTCCCATTCGGTGGGGAAGAAAATTACTCCACTGACTTGGTTGGGGATTAAGTAAGGGGGGAAACAACATCGACCTCTACTTGGGGAAAATGAGAAATAAACTCAATAATAACAACTTCCGCTTAAGGAATGAGTCAATGACCTAGACTTTGAGGGAAAAGGAGCTAGTCATTCAGACTCTGTGGGGAAAATGAAATTCCAAATTTGTTCCACTACTGCGGATAATCCCACGCCTACTTGTTGGAGATGACCCTACTCTGATGGGGATATCAATCTCGACCTACTGAGGATAACCTTAACCGTACGAGGTTCTAACCTGCTAGGGATGTGAACATGCTTAGCTTGCACATTTTCTTCAGATGAGGGACTTCTGGAAAAGTCTCGAGGATGAGCGTCCTGCAAATGACAAACAAAAAAACATGTTTTGTGCAGCAAACGTCATCTTACTTATCACTTGTGACATTATTCAAGCAAAAGCATTGTTTCGATCATAGTTGGCAGAGCCCACAAAATTATGTATGCAAAGTTTTATAAAAAACATCAGGCGTATTTTGCAAACAAAACGGTAAAAGCTGAATCAAAAACAAATTTTTTTGAATAGTATGTTTCATTGATAAATAGCCTGTAAATAGGCAAATTTACAGAGGACGCAACTCCTGAAATGAGAAAGTTGCGTAAGAAAAAAAATAGAAATGCACAAGAATATACAAAAATGTCGGCAATGTGGCACAGACAACCACCATAGAACGACTCAACTATGACTCGCGTGACTTCAACGCCTTTCCGATGCTTCGTCTTCTGAAGAGATTGATTTGGACGGATGACTCTCGAGTTTCCCCATAATCCACTATGCTTTGAAGATTTATGCGCGGACCGCAGTCGTTTGCTTTTTCAAATCCCTAACTTTTTCCTGAATCACCCTTGCGGGTTTTCGATTCACCGACAACCACCATAGAACGACTCCACTATGACTCGCGTGACTTCGACCACCGGGATACCCATTTTTGCCAAAGTCTCCCTTTCAGGTTTTCAACTTTGTGGGTTTACACTTTTTTCTTTTTATCCCTAATTTTTTCCCGAACCTATCCTTTTATGGTTCACCGGGATGCCCCATTCTTGCCTAGATTTTCTTTTTTCTTTCCAGCGGGTCTATCTTTAAGAAAAGTATCTTTTGACTGCGTCTGCATTCACAGGGGACGTGAAATCTTCACCGTCCATGGTTGAAAGTATTAAGGCTCCTCCGGAGAAGACTTTCCTTACAACATACAGACCTTCATAGTTGGGAGTCCATTTGCCCCTGTGATCGTTCTGTGGTGGGAGAATCCGCTTCAACACCAAATCACCTGCTTGAAAGCTTCGAGGACGCATCTTCTTATCATAGGCTTTCTTCATCCTGCTCTAATATAGATGACTGTACGCAATTGACGCCAACCTCTTCTCATCCATCAAACTGAGTTGATTTAGCATGTTCTTCACCCATTCTGCCTCATCTAGTTTAACGTCAGCCAGAACTCTTAAAGAAGGGATCTCGACCTCCAATGGCAGAACAACTTCCATACCATATACCAACGAGAAAGGAGTTTCCCCAGTTGAAGTACGTACCGAAGTACGATATCCGTGTAGAGCAAAGGGCAACATCTCGTGCCAATCCTTATAGGTCACAACCATCTTCTGCACTATCTTCTTTATGTTTTTGTTGGCCGCTTCCACAGCGCCATTCATCTTCGGACGATAGGGAGACGAGTTGTGATGCTCAATCTTGAAGCTCTGGCACATCTCTTTCATCATCTTGTTATTTAGATTGGAACAATTATCGGTAATGATCCTCTCAGGTATCCCATAGCGGCAGATGATGTCCCTTTTGATGAACCGGGCTACAACTTGCTTGGTGACATTAGCATAAGAGGCTACTTCGACCCATTTGGTGAAATAGTCAATAACTACTAAGATGAAACAATGCCCATTGGATGCAGTCGGCTCGATCTTGTCAATCATATCAATGCCCCACATGGAGAAAGGCCACGGGGATGACATGACATTCAAAGGACACGTAGGCACGTGAATCTTGTCAGCATAAATTTGACATTTGTGGCATTTCTTGGCGTACTTGAAGCAATCAGACTCCATAGTTAACCAATAATACCCTGCTCTCAACAGATTTCGAGACATGGCATGCCCCCTTGCATGTGTTCCAAAAGCTCCTTCCTAGACCTCTTCCATAAGCAAATTCACTTCATTTTCGTCCACACATCTTAGCAGTACTAAGTTAAAGTTCCTTCGATAGAGTACACTGTCTAGATTCAGATAAAAGTTACCAGATAACCTCCTCAAGGTCTTCTTATCCCGGGCCGATGCCCCAGGTGGATACTCTTGATTCTTGAGAAAGTTCTGGATGTCGTAATACCATGGCTTTCCATTAGAAGCTTCTTCTATTGCGAAAACGAATGTCGGCCTATCGAGGTGTGAGATAACGATTCTTGGTGCATCGTTCCAGAAGTTCACTTTGTACATTGAAGATAAAGTAGCCAAGGCATCTGCCATCTGATTTTCTGCTCTCGGCACATGGTGAAACTCTACACAATCAAAGAAAGGTAGAAACCTTCTTGCGTAGTTCATATAAGGGATCAGATTAGGCTGGAGGGTCTCCCACTCTCCTTTGATTTGGTTAACCACCAAAGCTAAATCTTCATAGATATCAAGGTTCTTGATTCTTAAATCAATGGCTTCCTCGATACCCATGATACACGCTTCGTATTCGGCTTCGTTGTTGGTGCGTGGAAATGTTAAACTTGCAGTGAATGGTATATGAAAGCCATTGGGAGTTGTAATGATTGCCCCAATCCCACTACCGTAGGAGTTAACAGCACCATCAAAGATTAATTTCCACTGGGAACCCAACTCAAGACCTTCGTCAGGCAACGACTCATCACAATCTTTCATCTTCAAGTATATAATGTCTTCGTCGGGAAAATCAAACTTCATTGGTTGGTAGTCATCGATTGGTTACTCTGCGAGATACTCTGACAGAACACTCCCTTTAATAACCTTCTGAGACACGTACTGAACGTTGTATTCTGTCAGAACCATCTGCCATCTAGTAATTCTCCCTGACAACGCTTACTTCTCGAAGAAATACTTAATCGGATCCATCTTCGAAATTAACATGGTTGTATGGTTTAACATATACTATCTTAGGCGTTTGGCGGCCCAAGCAAGTGCGCAACAAGTTTTCTCCAACATTGAGTATCTGGATTCACAGTCTGTGAACTTTTTACTCAAGTAGTAAATTGCATGCTCTTTTCTTCCAGTCTCATCGTCTTGACCGAGAACACAGCCCATGGAATTCTCAAGAACTGTTAAGTACATTATCAATGGTCTTCCAGCCACCGGGGGCATCAGTATTGGAGGTTCCTGCAGATACTCTTTTATCTTCTCAAACGCCTTCTGGCAATTTTCGTTCTAGACGACCACCTGATCCTTCTTCAATAGTTTAAACAACAGTTCACAAGTGGTCGTGAGGTGAGATATGAACCTCGCAATGTAGTTCAATTTGTCTAGGAAGCCACAAACCTCTTTCTCGGTCTTTGGTGCTGGCATTTCTTGAATTTCCTTGATCTTCGCAGGATCAACCTCAATACCTTTCTCGCTGACGATGAACCCCAACAGCTTTCCCGATCATACGCCGAAAGTGCACTTGTTTGGATTCAGCCTTAGTTTGAACTTTCTCAACCTCTCAAATAACTTCAGGAGATTCACCAGATGCCCCTCCTCCGTTTGGGATTTTAGAAATTAATGGGTCTTTATTAAAATATTAGGTTTATTAGGTTTATTAGTGCTTGATTAGATTTTATTAATCCTTTTAGACTTTAATTAGTTTACTTAAGATTAATTGATTAGGGTTAGTAGATTTAATTAGCAGTTTTTTAATCAACTAATATTAATTTTTGTTTTAGTATTAACTGAGTTTATTGAGCATTTAATTGCAGTCATTAAGTCAAAACTGGTGGGCCAGGTGTTGTTTTTGGAGGCCCATGGATCAAATTCAGTGTCACTTGTCAGTATATAAGGGACCCCACGTTTTTCTCTCTCAACATGCCACATCACTCCATCATACCCTGCATGGTGGACACCTCACACATCACACACTTCCACCTCACCACACGTGTCCCACTCACCATCTCACCCGCCTGCACAACGTGCCACATAGCTCACCTCGTCCCCTCTCTCTCCGGCCATGCAAACAGCCGAAGTTCTCACCGGAGAAATCTCACGGCCAAAATCTCGCCGCAACTGTCGCCGGAAACAACAACCATCGCTGGAAAATTCATCCATTTCATCTGTGTTCATCGTTTCTTCTCCAGAAACTCATCATGTTCTTCGTGCACCTTCATCTGTTTCCAAATTTTTTTCTAAAAGATCATAAGATCTTCATCGTGTTCATCACCTCAGCAGCTATTTTCCAGAACCTCCTTTATCACCCATTCATCGTGTTCCAGAAAATCAAGAACGCTCATCAGAGACTTCAATAACTTCATCAACCTTCAACGAACTGCTTCATCTGTTCATGCTTTTTTCGGAGAATCTCATGAACTTTCATCAAGATCCTTCAAGATCTTCATCAACAAATTCTCCAGATTCAACCATTTCGTCACAATTGTAACCGTTTCAAGACCTTCATCGTTTCTTCATGATCTTCATCCCACCTTCAAAGAACCTCCCAGATTCATCGACCGTTCATCAAGATCTTCGTGTTCTTCCATGCGTGTTCCAGATCTTCATATCTTCATTCAAGAACTTTCTAGAAACTTCATAGAATTTATGCAATTATTCATCACCTGTTCTTGCATATTCCAGAATCTTCAATGTTCATACAAACTCATGATCTTCAACTCACCTCCATAACAATGAATATCATCAAACTTCACCGGAGCCTCCCACCGCGTTTCCCTCATTCTCCGATTCAATTTTTTTCGTTCTTGGAGCCATTACCAACATCAATCATACTCTTCAAAGACGTCAACATGCAATGGAGGCGAAGAGATTTGAGGCAGAGAGAGTGGAGATGAAGGATAAGTGAACAGGAAGAGGTGGAGATGATGAGAGGTTTGAGGACGAGACGGTGAGAGTGAGTTGACGGTGGCTGTTGAAGGGAAGGAGGAGAACCTAGGGTTTCTGATGGAAGTGGAAGGAGGGAGGAATGAAAGGTCGTGGACCGGTTTGGCTATTGGGCCTATGCCCAATGAATTCTTGGACCTGCACCCTCCATTTCTGCTTGTTGCACCCCCCCATCATGCTATTCTCGCTTGGGCTTCATAAGCCAAGCCCAACCTCAATTTCTGGCTCATACCTCCGTTTTCCTAACTCACACCCCCATTTCCCCTTATTTTTGTATTTTTTGGCTGATGTATTGTAGGCTGGGCCCAACTGTTTTTTTCAGGCTTTACCCCCTGTTCTGCTGATGTACCCCCCTTCCCTTTATTTTCTAATTTTTGTTTTTTGTATTGGATGTTTGCTTGTAATAGATTTTAGTTTATTTTCTATTTTTTCTTCTTAAGAATTATAGTTTAGAATATTCTTAGCATATTTTTAATATAGATTTTATATTTTAGAATTTATATTCTATTTTTCTTTTAGGATGGTATAGAATTTTATATAGAATTTTCAGGTATTATTTTTCTTATAGGATATTATAGAGTTAGATAGAATTTCTATGCTATTTTTTTTTCATATGCAATTTCCTCTTAGAATTTCTTTAGAGTATTTTCTATTAGGGATTTATTTTCAATTTTTAGGAATAGAATTTTATTTCCATACGTTATTGGATTTCTCTCCTCGTATCTCTTTCGCTATCTGATTTTATTTTGGATTTTATTCCGGGCTGGCCGTGTGACATGATTCAATTGGAGAATGATTTTCGATATCATTTCTCTATCTTGTCTTTGACACGGATATCAATACGCTACCTCTTAGAGTTTGATTTATCGTATAGGTCAAATCATGACGGTTTAGCGTTACATTGGTTCTGATTCGAACAGTCATCATCAAGGATCCAGAGAGGAGAAGATTGGAATGGAGATTGTGCACAATGTCAAGAGCCAACAGAGCCGCTTCGTTCGATATTGTTAGAACACAGATTAGTTCTTAATAATATCTCTATGTTTTGATGATAACTATTATGAAATTTTGTAATTAAGAATTATATACTCTAAAATTTGCTTAAGAATGTTTGTTGCAGATATTAAAGTAAATCTCACTCCAGAAGCAAATCAGATCTGAACATAAGAAATATGTAAGGCTCTGAAGCGTCAGATGCACCCATCAGAAGATTCTGAGCGTTGCCTCCAGAAGGATCTGAAGCAGAAGCTCCAGAAGGATCTGAAGCAGAAGCTCCAGAAGAATCTAAAGCAAGTCAGAAGCATCTGAACCAATGAAGAATTCTGTATGAAGAGTTTTCAAGCATAGTTACTTCAGAAGATTCTGATAGTACTAACGCTGCCAGTACTGAGGATCTGACCCAAAACTCTGCTCTGAATTTATACACGCTAAAAGCACACTTGCTGCAAAGACTTTGATTCAGCAAAACTCTGATCAACATCAGAAGGCTCTGATCAAATTAGACTCTGATGATTCTTGCTGAAAATTGTTGAAGAAGAATTCAAAGATTATGTCTGTTGGAATATCCAAACGACTCTTTCCTTATTTATGCTAGACACAAGAAAACAGACAAAAAGGATTTCTCTATGCTTTCTTCTTCTAGGAAAGGTCACTTGATGTGAAGACAAAAAGGGCTCATACCTTTTGGTACACACTTCTCAACATGAAATAACTCTTGGATCACTGTGCCTATAAAAGCAAGTCTCCACTCATCTTCTTCAGTTGACGAATCACTTGAAAAGAATTCATTATCAAAGCTCTCATACAACTCATATATTCTTTCTAGAATTAATTCTTTGTTCTTAATCTTAAGTGAAAAATCACAGTTGTATTTATTATTACATTTGATTGTAAGAAAACCTCAAGAAGATCCAGTTAGGATCAGTAGTTCTTGAGAAGACTTTGAACAGTTGTTCTTAGTGCTTACTATTGTAATTAGTTGATTAAATAGTGGATTAAGTCCTTGTTTGAGAAAGGCAAATCACTCTAGAAAGGGTGGACTGGAGTAGTTGAGTTCAACGAACCAGGATAAAAATACTTGAGTATTTACTTCTAAGTTTTTATCTTCATACTTATTCAACCCCCCTTCTAAGTATTTTCTCACCTTTAGTTGGCATCAGAGCTCCGGTTCTGTGTGTGCTACCACTTCACAGTGACAGAAAAGATCCAGTGAGAAAAACTTTGATATATATTTGGTTGTTACTATGGCTGATACTTCAATATCTAACATTAACAACAAATATGAAGAAAGGGACAGAATCAACACTAAACCCCCTATGTTTGATGGGGAGAAATTTGATTATTGGAAAGACAGGATTGAAAGTTTTTTCCTTGGTTATGATGTTGATTTATGGGATTAGGTCATAGATGGATATGTTCATCCCACTGATGGGAATGGCAAGAAAGTAGATAGAAAATCTATGACAGAAGCCCAGAAGAAGGAATTTAGAAATCACCACAAGGCTAGAACAATATTGTTAAATGCAATATCTCACACTGAGTATGAAAAGATATCAAATAGAGAAACTGCATTTGACATGTTTGAGCCCTTGAAGATGACTCATGAGGGAAACTCTCAAGTCAAGGAAACAAAGGCTCTGACTCTAATTCAGAAGTATGAAGCCTTCAAGATGGAAGAAGCTGAATCTGTTGAAGCTATGTTCTCTAGATTTCAAATACTTACAGCTGGACTAAAGGTTCTGGATAAAGGATACTCTACTGCTGATCATGTGAAAAAGATCATCAGAAGCTTACCTACCAGATGGAGACCTATGGTGACTGCGCTGAAAATGGCTAAAGATCTGAACAAGATCTCCTTGGAGGAACTAGTCAGTTCACTAAGGAGTCATGAAATTGAACTTGAGGAAGATGAACCTCAAAAGAAAGGTAAATCAATTGCCTTAAAATCTAATAAATCTGCTAAAGCATTGTAGGTAATAGAGGAAAGCTCTGAAGAATCCTCATCTGAAGATGAAGATGAACTATCCATGTTGTCTAGAAGAATAAACAAACTCTGGAAGCATAAAGGAAAGAAGTTCAAAAACTTCAGGAAGCCTGACCAAAGAAAAGAATCTTCTAGACACAAAAGATCTGGCAAAAAGGAGGTTGTCTGCTATGAATGTAAAGAACCTGGGCATTACAAAAATGAATGTCCAAAGTTGTTGAAAGAAAAGCCTAAAAGAAAATCTGATAAGAAGAAGAAGGTTCTAATGGCCACCTAGGATGATTCAGATACATCTGAATCTGAATCTGAGTCAGAAGAGGAATGTGCCAACGTAGCATTGATGGCTGACATAAAAGATCAGGAGGAAGGAATTTCAGGATCTGAATCTGACTATGAATCTGACTTTGACGCTGAAGAGGTAATGGCTAAACTCACTAAAGATGAACTCATCAAAGTGTTATCAGAAGTTTTGAAGAGCTATAACAATATTAAGCTCAAATACAAGAAGCGTCAAAGCAATCTTGTATCTGAGAATAATATTCTCAAATCAGAAGTAGCTGAGCTAAATGAAAAGAACTTAAAATTGAAAATTGATTATGAATTAGCTCAACAAGACTCTGATTCTGAAACTGAGTCTGAATGCAAAAATATTTTGGAAAAATATGACTACAGCTTTCAGAAGTTTCTTGCTAAAAGCATAGACAGAAGCAAAATGGCTTCTATGATCTATGGAGTTAGCAGAAATAACAGAAAAGGAATTGGATATAAATCTTCCTCTGGAAAGGATTTAAATCCAAAACCTGTTGATAAAATTATCATCAAGAAAACTCCTTTATATTCTCACTTTAAATTTGGTCACTTAAATGATATTGAACACATGCGTTCTGAAAAGAACAATCATGTGTTTAAATCTAAGGCTAGTCAGAATAAACCTTATGTTGAAAAACAAAAGTTTAGACAAACCTTCAGAACAACTAACCTAAAAGGACCTAAGAAGATCTGGGTACCTAAAAGTAAAATAATTCTTGTTGCAGATGTTCTTAGCAGCAAGGTCAGGACGCCAATCATGGTACCTGGACTCTGGATGCTCGCGACACATGACAGGAGAAAGGTCTATGTTCCAATGTCTGGAGCTTAGATCTGGAGGTGATGTGAAATTTGGAGGGAATCATAAGGGCAAGATCATTGGATCTAGCACTATTGGAAATGGTAAACTTTCCTCTATTACTAATGTTTTACTTGTAGAAGGATTAAAGCATAATCTATTGTCCATAAGTCAATTAAGTGACAATGGTTATGACATAACGTTTAATAAAAAATGTTGTAAAGCTATTAGTCAAAAGGATGGCTCAATCCTATTTAGTGGAAAGAGGAAGAACAACATTTATAAAATAAATCTTTCAGAACTTAAGGTTCAGAATGTTAAATGTCTCTTGTCTGTTAATGAGGAGCAATGGGTCTGGCACAGAAGATTAGGGCATATTAATATGAGACGTATATCTCAGATTAATAAACTTAATCTTGTCAGAAGACTTCCAAATCTGAAGTTCACCTCAGACGCTCTTTGTGAAGCATGTCAAAAAGGGAAGTTTTCAAAATCCTCTTTTAAATCAAAAAATGTTGTTTCTACTTCCAGACCATTAGAATTACTTCATATTGATCTGTTTGGACCAGTGAAAACTGCATCCATCAGAGGCAAGAAGTATGGATTAGTCATTGTTGATGACTATAGTAGATGGACATGGGTAAAGATCTTAAAACACAAGGATGAGTCACATTCTGTGTTCTTTGACTTCTGCAAACAAGTCCAGAATGAAAAAGATTTCAAAATTATAAAAGTCAGAAGTGATCATGGTGGTGAATTTGAAAACAAATATTTTGAAAAATATTTTAATGAAAATGGCATTGCTCATGATTTTTCCTGTCCTAGAACTCCACAACAAAATGGGGTTGTAGAGAGGAAAAATAGAACTCTGCAAGAAATGGCCAGAACCATGATCAATGAGACTAATCTGGCAAAGCACTTTTGGGCAGAAGCAATCAATACAGCCTGTTACATTCAGAACAGAGTGTCTGTAAGACCTCTTCTAGAGAAGACTCCCTATGTACTGTGGAAGAACAGAAAGCCCAACATTTCATATTTTCACCCTTTTGGATGTATTTGCTATATGTTGAATACTAAAGAAAATCTGAACAAGTTTGATTCTAAAGCACATAAGTGTTTCATGCTTGGGTATTTTGAACGCTCTAAAGGCTACAGAGTATACAATACTGAGACACAGATTGTGGAAGAATCTATTCATGTTAGATTTAATGATAAGCTTGGCATTAAAAAGCCAAAGCAGTTTAAAAACTCTGCAGATAGAGAAGTAGTCTTCACAGACTCTGAAGGCTTAGAGGCAGACAAAGCTCAAGTGAAGGAACCAGAAGCAACGCCAGATGCAATTCCTTTGACTTTTCAGATGAACAACTTAAACATTTCTGAAGAATCAATTGTTAGAGGATCATCTTCCAGAATCAAAGCTTCTCATCCAGAGAATGTTATCATTGGAAAGAAGGATGGCCCTATCAGAACAAGATCCTTCCTCAGATCATCGGAAGCATCATTATTTAGATTGGTGTCAGTAATTGAACCAACTTCTGTAGATGAAGCTCTTCAAGACAATGATTGGATTATTGCTATGCAAGAAGAGCTAAATCAGTTCACCAGAAATGATGTGTGGGATTTAGTTCCAAGACCAAAAGGATTCAACATAATTGGAACTAAATGGGTCTTCAGAAATAAGCTTAATGAGAAAGGAGAAGTTGAAAGAAATAAGGCAAGGCTTGTTGCTCAAGGGTACAGTCAACAAGAAGGTATTGATTACACTGAAACTTATGCTCTAGTGGCAAGGTTAAAATCTATACGCCTTCTTATTTCATTTGCTGCACAATATAACATCACTCTATATCCGATGGATGTTAAAAGTGCCTTTCTAAATGGTATTATAGAAGAAGAAGTTTATGTTCACCAGCCTCCTAGTTTTGAGAGTGAAAAATTTCCAGAACATGTTTTCAAACTAAAGAAATCTTTGTATGGTTTAAAACAAGCTCCCAGAGTTTGGTATGAGAGATTAAACAATTTTCTTCTGGAGAAAAATTTCATCAGAGGCAAAGTGGACACAACACTCTTTTGTAAAACATTTAAGAAAGATATTCTAATTTGTCAAATATATGTGGATGATATCATATTTGGATCTACCAATACTATGCTGGGAAAGGAGTTTGCTCAATGTATGCAGGCAGAATTTGAAATGAGCATGATGGGAGAATTGAGATTCTTTCTGGGAATTCAAGTCAACCAGACTCTAGAGTGCACTTACATTCATCAGACCAAATATGTTGAAGAACTTCTGAAGAAATTTAACATGACTGATAGTAAGATGGCAAAGACTCCCATGCATCCAACTAGTTCACTAGGCAAGGAAGAGGTAAGTAAGAAAGTAGATCAGAAACTCTACAGAGGTATGATAGGATCTCTTCTCTACTTAACTGCTTCTAGACCTGACATTTTGTTCAGTGTATGCTTGTGTGCAAGATTCTAATCAGATCCTAGAGAATCACACTTAACAGCTGTTAAGAGGATTCTAAGGTATCTGAAAGGTACTTCTAATGTGGGTTTGTGTTACAAAAAATCTGATGACTTCAAATTAGTTGGATTCTGTGATGCTGACTACGCTAGAGACAGAGTGGAAAGAAAAAGTACTTCTGGAAGTTGTCAATTTCTAGGAAGAAATCTAATCTCTTGGTACAGCAAGAAGCAACCCACAATAGCACTATCAACTACAGAGGCAGAATATATTGCTGCTGCTGGATGTAGCACACAGATGCTCTGGATGAAAAGTCAGCTAGAAGACTATCAGATTTTTGAAAGTAACATTTCTATATTCTAAACACTTCTGCTATATGTTTGTCTAAAAACCCCATTTTACACTCTAAGGCAAAACATATAGAAATTAAGCATCATTTCATCAGAGACTATGTTCAGAAGGGAATTATAAACTTAGCCTTTGTTGATACAGATCATCAATGGACAGATATTTTCACAAAACCCCTTGTTGAAGATAGATTCAAATTTATTCTGAAAAATATTGGTATGGATTTGTGTCCAGAATAATATTTGTCAGAAGCAAATTTTACAGATGATAAATGTTTATCACTCTGAAGTATTTCATCTGTTGCTTATTTGATTTATGTTTATTTGTGTGTATCTGAACTAACTAATCTCAGAGGATCTGAATGTTGGTTAACGTTTCATTTCTCAAGAGAATTCAGAAGCACATGCAAGCAAACACGTGTCACTCTAAATCTGCAAAGATGGTGTGTACACTACTGAAGAGACGTTTGAGGTATGGTTTGAATAGTGAAAATCTTGATTTTCCCCCCAATTTGTCAGAATCAATTAATGCTTGAAATGATTTTTATTCTCTTTCATTAATTGACATTAATTGCTATGTGTGAACGTGCTTTGATTGTCTGTTTGTATGCCTAATTGTTTTCTATAAATACCACATCTCTCACCACTTTCACACTTTTCACAACTCAAGCAAGTTTATGCATTTCTGTCTTCTTTTCTCTCTTCACAAAAACCCTTAACCTTTGTCAAAATCATCTTCAATGGCAACCTCATCTTCTACAGCAGCACAGTTTCAATCAACCATGGCTGCAGTTACTTCTGCAAATATGGGTGTGGTTCCATACACGACACCTAAAAGGACTTTGTTAACTCCTGTTGACAAACTTGAAGTTCTCTGTGAATCAATGGTGGAATTTGATTCATTAGCTGAAAATGGATTTGAATTTCGCTCAATAGTTGATGCTCAAGGCTGGGTAAAATACTTTGACAGATTATTTGGACCAGTTTACCCTCATATGGTGAAAGAGTTATGGATACATGCTTTTGTATACCCCAAATTCATCTTGTCTTCTGTTCTGGGTAAGGAGATTATAATTACAGAAGATCTGATCAGGAAACTCATAGGATATGAGGAGACTGATGGAGTATCTCATCTGCCAGCTGGGCGTGTAGACATGGAAGAAGTCTATGAGGAAGTCATGACTGCTGGACAGACCTCTAACAAGTTTAAAGATCTGAAGCCTGACTACAAAATCTAGGCAAAGATTTTCATGGGATGCATTCATCACAGAAAATCTACAAACTCTCCAGACTATGTGAACAATGAACAACTCTACTTCATGTATTGTTTAAGTCAGAGCACCAAGGTAGATCTTCCTTACATTCTGTTCATGCACTTATGGAATCATATTAATGCTTCAAGAGAATCTGTAAAAGATAAGGGTCAGAAGATCAGAACATGGATTCCCTTTGGAAGGTTAATTTTAGATATTCTAACAGAAAATGGACTGGTGACTGCTCTGTATGCTGCTGGAGTCAAGGAGGAACTTGAATCTATTGTTGGGAAACCTCTGAATGCCAAGAGTCTTCAGAGACTAAAAATTGTAGAGGAACTCACATCTGCACCCAAGAAGCTGAATATCTCTGAACTCAGTCAGAAGAGAATTCCAATTGAAAACTACCCACTGTTCTGTGCTGAAGAACCAAGGGAAATCATTGTGAGATATATTGATTCTTGCAAGGCAGATGGAACACCCATTCCTGCAGATATTACAAAAAGATCAAGGGAACCAATGCCTGATGGAGGAAATGAGAACACAAGGAAAAGAGGCCAATCAGAAGCAGAAGAAATGGTTGTTCAGAAGAAGCCCAAAGTTGCTGACAAGCCTCAAAAGTTGATCAAGAGGAAAGCATCTGGAGACGCTCCCTCTGTTCCCACAAAGTGTATCAAGATTAAAGGTACCAAATCTTCTGTATCCTCTTTCAATAATATTGTTTTAAATGAATCAACAATCAAGTCTATTCCAAAACCACATCCTACTCAGAAACAATCTGTTCCTGCTCCATCTCATATATCTGTTCCTTCCCCACAAAAATCATATGATCCTGTTTCCACCACTCCTGTAAAACCTTCTACTAATCAATCATCTGCACCAACACCAGCAAATCAAACTCCACCACCTATAACAAAACCAACAGAACAATCTGAACAACAACAACAACAACAACAACAACCAGAAAAACAACCACAACCAGAAAAACCACAATCAAACACATCTGAACCTACTGCATCTGCACAAGTTCTTTATGAACCTATACAATCTAATCAAGTGGCATCTGATCCACCTACATCTGATCCACCTACATCTGATCCACCTGCATCTGATCCACCTACATCTGATCCACCTACATCTGATCCACCTGCATCTAATCCACCTACATTTGTTCCACCTACATCAGAACCACCTACATCTGAACCTCCATCAAAACTTTCTGAGAATCCATCAAAATCAACCAACCCATCTAAAACCAATATCCCTGAGACAGAGGTTCTAAACGTTACACCTCTCAAAACTGTTTTTGAAGTGTCCTCCACGTCTTACACTCCAACCACATCCTCAAATTCATCAGAATCTGATATACACCCAGATTTTCTGATATCTCCCTCTCACAGAAATTCTGAAGTTAATCAACTAGAACCACATGTTTCCTCTGAAATTCTCATTCCCAATCCTATCCCAACACCTAAGCCAAGGACATCTGAGTGTGTACCCTCTGCTTCGTGTAAACTGTTTTCATCTAACAAACTTCCCTCTGGTTTCAAATTCAAAAACTTCTACACCAGAATTGAACCATCTGACACTATCACTCCTCTTAAATCCAAACTTACCATCATTCTACCATATGTTCTTCAAACGTATATTAAAGAACTGCCAGAAGTAATTTCATCAGAACCTATTTTATCTGATAAATCTGCATTCACTCCTTACTCTGATACCCCATTTGATGTTGTTTCCTATGCATCAAATGCAAAACCATATCTGTTGAATGCTTTAACCAGATTAAAATCTGACAATTCATCTGATCTTCCATTCATACCATTATACCCTCGTCCTCTGATCACCATTCCAAAATTAACCATTCCACCTTCACCCCAGCCCAAGCCAATCACATTGGAAACTTTCCTAAAACCAAAACCTAGGATGAATGTTGATCATTTATTTACAAGTTTTTTGAAAGAAATAGAGATGTATTTAGGCTCTGTACAGAGGAAGTGTTCATCAACAATGGATGCAAATGAATCTGATGCCATTTGGAATGGCTTCATAAACAGATTCAATACTGTAGCATCAAATCTGAAGAACGTATGTTCTGATGATGCGAAGCTCAGATTTGCTGAAACTGCTAGAAGTTTGTTCTAGACTGTTAAAAGATCTGCACCATTGCTTCTTAAGGATGCTCCTTCATCATCTGAAGTCTGTGATACAGAAGTAAACGTTGAATATGCATCTGAAGACAACTCTATGGCTATGACTCTGGTAGAACATCCCTCTGGATCTGCTGCTCCTAACTCCAAAGCCCCTATGGAAATCGACTCTGTTCATGCTTCAGAATCTGTCCCACCTTCTTCATCTGAGATCAAGAAAGAGCATCCAGATCTTGAAGATAAGATTGCAGTTCTGGAAGCTGGTCAATCAGAGATTAAGTCATGGATGGCTAAGCAAGATAAGAAGTCTGAAGACATGGCTCAGTGGATGTCCAAACAAGATCAGAAGAATGAAACCATGGCTAAGTGGATGTCAAAACAAGAACAGTCCTCTTCTGAGATCACGGATATGTTGAAGCTGATTTTGTCAAAACAATCTTAGTTTATTTTTTTCTGATGTTTGCATCTGATGTTTGCACATGTACTTGAATATTTTCTGATGTTTGTACTTTCTTCTCTGAATGAATGAATGTCTCAATGTTTTCTATACATGATTTATCTCGTTTGTTTTTCCTTTTCTTTGTCTTTTAAAAGTTCTTACTTTTTGCTTATGACAAAAAAGGGGGAGAAAATAGATCTGAACTGTTTAATTAAACTCTACCAGAATGAAACTTCAGACATATCAATTTTATCTAACATAATATCTGAGTATTTCAGAACAATTGATAAGTATACTCTATAAAAGAAACTCTAAGACTCCCAGATCATATGTAAATTATCAGACTATGACTCTGAAATATGCAAGACACTCTGACTCTCAAATGTTTAGAACAATCAAGCTCTAATTCTGAAAAGAATACTCAAGACAAAAAGGGAAGTTTCTATTCCTTATTAATATTTAATTCAGGGGGAGATTCATCATCTCAGGGGGAGTTATAATTATTCTCTTTACTATTAAACAAAATTTCTGATGTTTTTGTCATCATCAAAAAGGGGGAGATTGTTAGAACACAGATTGGTTCTTAATAATATCTCTATGTTTTGATGATAACTATTATGAAATTTTGTAATTAAGAATTATATACTCTAAAATTTGCTTAAGAATGTTTGCTGCAGATATTAAACTAAATATCACTCCAGAAGCAAATCAGATCTGAACATAAGAAATATGCAAGGCTCTGAAGCATCAGATGCACCCATCAGAAGATTCTGAGCGTTGCCTCCAGAAGGATCTGAAGCAGAAGCTCCAGAAGAATCTAAAGCAAGTCAGAAGCATCTGAACCAATGAAGAATTCTGTATGAAGAGTTTTCAAGCATAGTTACTTCAGAAGACTCTGATAGTACTAACACTGCCAGTACTGAGGATCTGACCCAAAACTCTGCTCTGAATTTATACACGCTAAAAGCACACTTGCTGCAAAGACTCTGATTCAGCAAAACTCTGATCAACATCAGAAGGCTCTGATCAAATTAGACTCTGATGATTCTTGCTGAAAATTGTTGAAGAAGAATTCAAAGATTATGTCCGTTGGAATATCCAAACGACTCTTTCCTTATTTATGCTAGACACAAGAACACAGACAAAAAGGATTTCTCTGTGCTTTCTTCTTCTAGGAAAGGTCACTTGATGTGAAGACAAAAAGGGCTCAGACCTTTTGGTACACACTTCTCAACGTGAAATAAATCTTGGATCACTGTGCCTATAAAAGCAAGTCTCCACTCATCTTCTTCAGTTGACGAATCACTTGAAAAGAATTCATTATCAAAGCTCTCATACAACTCATATATTCTTTCTAGAATTAATTCTTTGTTCTTAATCTTAAGTGAAAAATCACAGTTGTGATAAAGCTTTATTAGAAGCATTTTAACACTTGTATTTATTATTACATTTGATTGTAAGAAAACCTTAAGAAGATCCAGTTAGGATCAGTAGTTCTTGAGAAGACTTTGAACAGTTATTCTTAGTGCTTACTATTGTAATCAGTTGATTAAATAGTGGATTAAGTCCTTGTTTGAGAAAGGAAAATCACTCTAGAAAGGGTGGACTAGAGTAGTTGAGTTCAACGAACCAGGATAAAAATACTTGAGTTTTTACTTCTAAGTTTTTGTCTTCATACTTATTCAACCCCCCTTCTAAGTATTTTCTCACCTTCAGATATCATCTTTCTTATTCGAGTCTTCGATCAACCGTCGAGTGTTGTGAGTTGTAGCGTTAGATACGTAGGAAATGACAGTTGAGGGGTTTCCTCTCAATCGTCTAGAGTGTTTAGTGTGGCACCCTTTGGGTGACATATGACGCATTCGCTCCTACGCCTTAGGTTCTTGCGTGTGTGTCTCGAGTTCCTTCCCGTTTAGGCGTGTTAGGCCTGCTTCCTCTTTGTTCTCGCCCCCGCACGATCGAAACCCTTTTCTCTCGCATTCAGGAGATCGAGACCCCTTCTCTTGCCCCTGTGTAATCGAGACTTGTTTTCCATAGTGCGCCGAACTACGTTTGCTCTGATCTCTCGTACCAGACGAGAGTACGTAGGCATAGGATTGTGATGATCCTAGCGAGCTCCCTTTCCCTTTTTCCCTTTTGCTATAGTTAGTTGAACTACAGCTACTCTGATTTCTCGTACTAGACGAGAATATGTAGGCATAGGATGAGATATCCTAGCGAGCACACTAACAACTAACTTCTTTGTTCTCTCGCTGTCGTGCGATCGAGACTTTCCCGCTAACGACTAATCTTCCCTTTCTCTTGCCCGAGTGCAATTGAGACCAGACCGTAGTTCTAGGTCCCGTAGGTTCCCATACCTTTAAACCCCGATATACTATGTCCGTTCTACCGCAAACAGGTAACGCCTAAGTCTCCGATGAGCGAGCATCATACACCTAACTGCTTGAATGTGTACGCTAGTATCGTCAATCCTTGCTCTCACCCCTGTGTGATCGAGAACACCCTTGTTACCTGTAGTTAGCCCGAACTACGTTTGCTCTGATCTTTCACACCGTGTGAAAGTACGTAGGCATGAGATGCGATATCTCGGCGAGCAACCTTCCCCCCGTAGTTTCCCGAACTATGTTGACTCTGACTTTCCCATTGCACGAGGGAATACGTAGGCATAGAGCGCGATGCTCTATCGAGTCAGTTCTTTCCGTTTAGCCCTAGAAGCCGTAGCTAGATTGTTTTTCACTCGTAGACAAATCAACAAGCGTGGATCCCATCGAGTACGATGGACGTGAGGGGTGCTAACACATTCCCCTTGCGTAACCGACTCCCGAACCCAGACAATGGTTGCGACGACCTTGTCTTATACCTTTTCGTCAGGGTTTTTCTGATCGTTTCCTTTCCCGTTCTGTGGAATAAATAACGAAAGGTGGCAACTCTTCTGTTTTTCCAGCACCTTATTTTCGCCGGTAGCGACACACATCCATGTGAATCACGAGTAAACACGCACTTGGTGCACACCTATGCTCAAATGTTTGTTCATATTCTGCAAAGACCCAATCTTCATAAAAGTGGACGACAAAGGGCCGTGAAATGCAAATTTCTCTAGAAGCCTTGGGTAAATGAATGCTTGATACATACATTTCTCCAACAATTATCTAGTCCATGTAAATGAACGCTTGATACACCTTTCTCCAACAGTTATCTAGTCCATATTAACGTGAAACAAACAAAGGCTTCTGCCTCCAAAAGCGATTAGAAAGCAAATGTTTAACCACTCGATATGTCTAAAGGATCATTCCTTAAAAGAAATCGACCCACTAGTTCTTTGCAAGCAAGAACTACATAGCCTTGAGTTCTCCATTGAACTTGGAGATATGTAGGAGTAGGTTTTGGAATCTTGTCAGGCTCACTTTAATAAAAATCACCACCATAATAAAAAACCCTAAAAACATTTTCCTTTCTTTATTTTTTCTTTCCCAATAAGTAGAAGATCACATATGATATATCACACTAATATTCATTTCACGAAATTAACTAAATGGGTCTCGTTAAATACAACAGGTGTGAAGGGTGCTAATACCTTCCCATTGCATAACCGACTCCCGAACCCGATCTAGTTGTGACAACCATTTCCTTTTCTTTTTCGTGGGTTTTATTGATGTTTCCCCTTTCCCTCTTTGGGAATAAAAAAAGTTCAGTGGTGACTCTATTTATAGTATTTAGAGCATTCGATACGCTTGGGTATTCTTCTCGCCTCGACATTTAGATACAACCGTAAATTTTTTTAATATATTTATAATAGGATAAAAGTGAACCAGAAATATAAACAAGGAAAGAAATAAATACCCTCATAGATTGTCTCATGGGGGTTACAGGAAACTTAAGGAAGTATTGATTAATGCAAAAAAATAACAAGCGGGAGATGAGGACTTAATAAGCTATGATCGCAACCCATCTCCACAATCACGACATGAGAAGTGGAAGAGTGTTCGATAATATCCAAATAGAGAGTTCACTTTAGATTCCTCGCCTGTAGTCGTTGAGAAGAATGTAAGTAGATTCTTTTGTCATTTAGAATATTAAATGTAGGATTTGTTGTGTGTAATTTAAATTGCTTTGGTAATGATGTCTTATTCATATTGTGTAGGATTTGTTTGTTGATATGGCTGGTCAAGGTTCCTTTGTTCCATAAGTACGAGATGGTGGACATGTATGCGGTGTTGAAGAAGGCATTGGCTTGGCTTTATTCTTTGGCACATCAAGAAAGAGTTAAGAATTGCAAAAGAAAGATAAGAACACACTTGTTGATAATAAGTTAGCACATGAGCAGGAATCACAAAAGAAATATTTGGAAGATAAATTAGCATAGGATCGAGATTCCTAAAAGAAAGAGTTGAAGGATATGTACGATAAGTAGTTAGAAAATGCATTAGCACATGAGCGATAAATATGCAAGAAAGAGTTATAGGAACTTTATTTGGTATGTATAAATAGTGTTTTGAATGTTGAATCTGTTTTGTGTTATTGTAGGATAAATAATGTTTATGCATTGTTTGTTGTTATTTTTCTTATGATGTAGAAATTGGCATCGATGGGTGTAACCATCCAATCGAGTATAAATGAAGATGATGAAAGGCCTGAAAGAGTTATTTTAGGTTCACTCTGACGATTATTTAAGAAAATTGGTATTTTCATTATGGATATTAAAGAATTAATTCCTCTTTAATTAGAACATGATTGAGAGACAAAGGTTTTCTATATCGACCCTAAAGATATAAGGAATTTTTTATTTTGGACATGATATTTTAAAGACGCTCTACGTCATTCTCACAAGATGACTTTAAAGATGTTCTTACATGTTGTACATCTTGCTTCAATGTGATTTATTGATCAGACTAATCACATTGATTTTGTAATATATGTTTGCAACATTTTTGGATTTGATGTAAATAATATTTAGGTTTGTTTATCATTTTGGTACTATATTAAATTCATATTTTAGTGCATACATATAATCCATATAAGACATATTTTAGTTTTTAAAAAATTGTGCATTTGGTGGCTCATATTTAGTTGTGGTAGAAAGTATGGTATGCAATACTGATATTAAAATAATGGGGTATATATGGAATGTTTAAAATAAAAAACTATTCAAAAGAATAAAGTATTTCACCACGGTTACAACACACAACCATGGTGAAAAGTGGCGCACCAAATAATTTATACCATGGTATGGCTAGGAATCGAACCCAAAAACTTTATACATTTCACCATAGTTGATTAAGATGACCGTTGTAAAATGTGGCGTGCTATCTACTTTCTCACTAGGGTCACACGTCCGCGGTGGAAAATAATATACTTACTACCACACTTTATGTTACCACGATTCATCACTCATGATGATACTCCTTTTCCAACTGTGTTTAAAGACCTTTTGTAGTAGTTTTAGATCCACAAATATCAACTGTAAGTAAAGAAGACCATTGAGAAGCAATGACGTTCATTCAACCATCATTCACTTCAAGATACTCTCCTAAGCAAACATCTTGCCTGAAAAACACAATACATATTTGATAAGTACTTACATCAAAGTAAAACATGCAATTTCACCAACTCTCCACACACACAGTATCTTAAAAGCACAATCAAGAAAAAGCATTGAGCGATTATTCTATAAGATAGTGAGAATCCACAAATTTATTGAAGACATGGCTAATTTTGTATTTTAGAATTGATTTATGAAAATTATGTCATAACTTGGATAGACTAGTGTCGGAAAGAAAACAAAACAACTAAAGAGAATCAAACAAAATAAATAGTTAAGTAAAATCAAAACATCCATCTACTTGTATCAGAGACTAAATCTTTGATTGGAGTAACATTGATTGTTCAATTCATTGTTGCATAACATATAATTTTTTTAGTTTTAACACCCTATATATGAATTGTATTACGATGCTATATAGGGTAAAGTTTCTTACTCGACCCCGACTAACTTATAATTGATTATAAATAACTTATAACTTAAAACTAACTAAGTGTAGTTAACTTGTAACTAGTGTTCACCAACCATTCAACAAAAAGCTATAACCATGCTTTAACACTAAAAAGAGAAAAAATTAGTTTCGCTTCAAGTTATGCAAAAAGTAATAAGAGTTCATAAAAACCTACTCATATCTCTGTTTGGACAGAAAAGGAAACAAAACTAAAAAATGCAATATAATCTTCAATCAACCTTGGAAAGAAACATGTTAAAGATGTTCTTACATGTTGTACATCTTGCTTCAATGCGATTTATTGATCAGACTAATCACATTGATTTTGTAATATATGTTTGCATTTTATGTGTAATTGAAGAGTATCAAAGCCTACTTTTAGGTCATGGAGTTCATGAAATGATATGCTGAGACATTTGTGGTGTTGTGCCAAGATCAAGTCAAGAAGAGTTAAGAGTGTGGGAAGTTGCTAAATTAGGGTTTCAGTGTAAAATCCCCTATTTAGTGCCTAACTTCAAGACCACATAAGTCAAGATAAAAGTTTCAAATGGATCTTTGGCCAACATGGAACTTGTAGATCATCTCAATACCTTTAATTTGAGTACTAGAAGTCCTCAATGGGATTTATAGAACTCAAGTTATGGTCCAGATAAGTTACAGGTCACCAGATGAATGTGAAATTTGTCTGAGAAAATCATCTGACTTCCAGGCTACTTTTGACCTAGAAGGAATTTTCACATGGAATTTTGGCTAACATGAAAGTTGTTCCTTATGATCTTAGCTTTCCAAAAAGTTATAGAAGTCCTTATTCTGATTTGTGGAGCTCAAGTTATGATATTTGCAAGCCAGGGGTATTTTGGGAAAGTGAGATTATAGGTCATTTTGGATTATAGGTCAAAATCTCCAACTTGTCCATTTCAAATGAAATTTTGTTCAACATGGAACTTACTCAAAATGTGATTTTAAGGTTAACCAAGTATTCATGATGCATTGAATTGGCTTGAGGCAAGATTTGGTTTGAAATGGCTTAAAAAAGAAGGTTTTAAAAGGGATTAAAGTTGAAAAATTCAAATTAATTGATATATGACCAAAACATGTCAAGTAAATACTCATTTTGAGTGGAAATAGTATTTCAAACACAATGGCATTGTTGAATTTTTGAGTTGAGGCATAATTATTTGAGTTACCATGTTGTTACTTCGCAAGCAAGTTACATATCAAAATCCTTACCAAAGCAATTCAATCACTCTTTTTGATCCAATTTCGCTCACAAGACATTATGCAAGCAAAAGGAAATTTCCATAGCAAGCTGTGATGGCATTTTCCACGACTGTCATGTGCAAATTTTGAAAGAAAAACAGAAATTGTGAATTGCTGGATTGGGCTTCAATTGAACTTCAAAAGCCCATGGACACACTCTATATAAGTCATTTGATGAATTCAGATTTATTTTGGAGCTCATTTCGTGGTGGAGGCAGAGATAGAAGTTGGTTTTGCAAGCAAGCAAGTGAGAATCAGATTTCAAGTTCAAGGCAAATTCAGATCAAATTGAAGAATCAAATAGCTTCCTCTTGCATCACTGATTGATTCTGGAGAGTTTTGAAGCGTGAATTGAGCTCTTGATACCTCTGTTAGTGGATCCACATCAGGTATGTAACTTCCAAATTTCTCACTATTGTAGCAAGATGTAGATCGTTTTGAGCATGTGGTTAGGATCTAGTTGAAGCATAGATCGATTCTGGATAAGAATTTGAGCAATTAGAGATAACTTAGGTTGACATGAGATTTCTGTTTGGACACGGTTTGATCTGATCATGAGGAATTAAGTTGAATTGGATAGATCAGGTTGACGTATGAAGCATGAGAATCATTCCTATGGTTTTAGATTTGAGTTTAGTGATGATCAACATTAAGTTAGCATTTCTGTTTGCCATCGAATTTCAAAACCTGTTTAGAGTTAGAGAAAATGGATGAGGTATTTGAGATCCTCGTGGAATTCTGAGCAAGTTGATATAAGATTTGATGACATTTGGTCACTTGTAACTTGGACCTCGCCAGAGAAGACGACCAGAGGTCTTCTTCGGCCACCACAATGTGCTTTCCCTCCGTTTGAACTTGAATTGGAGAAGATAACTAGAAGCCATCAGATTAGTCCTCAAGCTTGACCAAGTACGCAGATCCTAGGTTTGTGATATGTCTGATTTTTCTGAAGATTTTGACTTCCCAAAACGCACCATTTCAATAATACGGTGGCACGCCCTCAAGCATTGGATCCAGTTGACTAGTCTCCAGATCTAGCAGTCCACGTTTTTTCTTGGCTTTTGATTATTTTAATTCATTTTTAGTTTTATTTTAAATGCATATTGATTCCAAAAATCATATAAAATTCATCTTTGATCTGAAAAATATTTTAAAAATATGTCCATGCTCCTATTTCAATTTGTGATTTTCTAGAATCAATAAATTGCATTTTCCTGCATTTTTCAATTTAATTTGCCTTTTTCTTTTTTGTTATTTCTTTTATTTTGGATAATTACCTATCTGTTTTGTTGATTTTGGTTTGATCACTTGGTTTGGATTCTGGATTTTATTTTTGTGTATGTTGTAGGTTAGATGTGCATGCTCCCTTCGGATTTTTATTAGAATTTTTAGATAATTGTAGGTTCTGTTTTAGGCAAGATGTTTAGAGCTTTCCTAATTTTGTGGTTTACATTGACACATTTCAACTTAGGATTTATTTAGTGGACCTAGAAGTTGATTTAGACCCTGATATTTGAACCCTAGAATGTTAAAACATGCATGTTCCCTTAGGAAAATTACTATATTTTTGCAACTTAGTTTTCTATTTTAGATATAATTCACAATTAGGTGTTGCCTTTGGTGTTCCTTCTTTGGTGCCTTGCCTTGTTTGATCTTGTTGGTGGCTTTGGAGCTTGAAAAGCTTGGTTTCCTTTTTGGAGGAGGTGCTGGACATCATGTAGCTGCTGTGGATTGGCTTGTGGAGCTTAGCTTGGAGCTTTCTTTCTCTTTTAGGAGCTTTTTTAGAAGCTTATAGGATTAAGGTTTTAGGAAGAACCATTAGAACTAGTTCTTTTCCTTTCATCAAAATAGAATGCATTGTTTGCTTCTATCCTCATCCTATGATGCAAAGTCCTCTTAAGGAAGCCCCATCTCTCCTTTGGAGGGATGAGTGGCATGCCTTAATGAGTAGAACTTTTGAGGATGCACTTTCTTTCCAATGTTGGTTCCTGATTAATTCCTTTGGTCTTCATCAGGTTTCCTAGCATTGTAACTTGATCTCAATGATTATTTCTCTTCTTGTGGAGCTTGCTAGAGTTTGAAGATGAAGATTGAAGAAGCTTGAAGATAGGAGCTAACTTGAAGATGAAGACTCTTTGCTGTCAACTTTGCTGACAAGAGCTGCTGCTAAAGGTTGAAGTTGTTGTCTGTAGAAGATTGTTGCTGCTGCTTGGGCTGCTTCCTCTCTTTTTTTCTTTTGTTGTATTGTATGTTTGCTTGTGTTTCTTACCTTTAGGTTTGAGGTGGAACTTGTCTCCCCTTGCCTGTTGTTTCCTTAGGTTTGAGGTAGAGCAGGACTCCCTTGCCTCGCTTGTACTGTTGCAAAGCATGCATTTTACTGTTTACTGTTTACTGCTTGTTTTCTTTAGCTGTTTTCCCCTATGATCTCTAATTTCCTCTGTGCAAGAGGGAATTATGACAGACATTAGGTTTCTAAACCATGCATGATAACATTAGTTAGATTCCCTTTCAACCATAGTTTTAGGGCGTCTTTCTCGTCTCATCTCAAAACAATTCAAAAATACAGTAATAAGGTTAATTGAAGTCGTATGTTACGAGCCTTAAGCTATCTGGGAAAAGGTTGGTGGAGGGTCTTTCTCCAGTAATCTGGATGTTTAGTGTGGTACCCTTTGGGTGACATGCGAAGCATTCACTCCTAGGTCATAGTCTCTAGTGCGACGGAGATTGCGAACATCCTAAAAAACAGTTCTTTCGTAAAAGATTCAAACAAACATTCAAACTCTGTTTTTGTCCTCTTGGACCCTTAATCTGGAAAACCCTTTCATAAGGAGATAAAAAACTGTCAGACAAACTTGTGTCTTCCGTAGCCCGAACTACGTTTACTCTGATCTTTCATGCTGTATGAAAGTACGTAGGCACGAGATGCAATATCTCAGTGAGCAACCTTCCCCCCTTCTCCAGTAGTTAGGCGAACTACGTTGACTCTGATTTCTCGTTCCAGACGGGAATACGTAGGCATAAAGTGCGATACTTTGCCGAGTCATTTTCTTTAAATTTTAGACCAGACCTTTAGAGTAGATAGATAAGCACACCCTTAGATAGAAAACAAGCGTGGATCCCGTCGAGTACGACGGACGTGAGGGGTGCTAATACCTTCCCCTTGCGTAACCGACTCCCGAATCCAGGATTTGGTTGCGATGACCATTCCTTTCCCTCTTTGCGTTAGGTTTACTCTGGGCGTTTCCTTTCCCTCTTTTGGGATAAATAACGCACGGTGGCGACTCTTTTGTCATGGCCGGCGCCGATTTTCGCAGTAGCGACAGCTGGCGACTCTGCTGGGGACTCCAACGGTTCCCTATGCGAGTCAATCCTAGCGCTTGTTTTCCCGTCTGGGGTTTTGTATGTATTTATCTTTCTGTCTTTACTTTCAGTACTATATTATTGTTGTTGTGTTGTGGGTAGAGGGTTAGTTTGAGAGATTAGTCGGACCTGGGCTTGAGTATGCACATAGACTTAGAAGTAGAAAGTAGTGGTTAGCCTGCTTGCTTTGCTCGCACCAGCTAGCTACGAAATCTGCACTCAAACGAGATTCTCTTTGATGGCTTCTTGCCTGGCTCTTTGGGCTCGACAGGTTGTTGGATTTGAGGGTTTTCGACTTTGGGGACCTATCATTTGGGATTCGGCTAAGTGAGGCCTCTTCAAGGGACGATGATGCCACACCTTCTGGGTATCGTATCATCGCTCTTGAAAGTCTGTGACGCTGATGACCGCATAGGATGTCGTACCTCGTCTGCGAGTTAAGTACATACCTGTGAGGGGTAGGTGGGTCTTTTTTCAGAAAAAACTTTGGCCTCAGAACACCTGGTTTGTCTCTGTCAGTGAGAATTGGTTGTGAGGATTCTTTTGTGGTTGGTTTGGTTTGAGGAGAAGATCTGATGGTTCTTAAGCTGCAGTACAGCACAGTTCTTCAGCACTGCACTTGATCCCCTGTTTGCATATGCATTTGCATTTTCATGTTTGCATTTCATTAACGTGTATTTATGTTACAGGTGTGTTTTTCCCCTCAGATTCTAGTGTTCTTCTTGCCAGACATGGAGTCCATGAAGAGGACAGTTGCTTACAGGTTGCCTTCTCCAGATATCAGTTCCTTGTTGCGGTTGGTTGCTCTAGTAGATCAGAGAGTGATGGCTGAGTTTAGAGAGTCTTATGGGAAACTGCTCAGTTTGGTGTGCAGACCTTCTGTGTTTGAGATGACTGGATTGTATACCTTGATGCAGTTTTACGAGCCTCAGTTGAGATGCTTCTTGTTCCCTGATTACATTTTGGCCCCTACTTTGGAGGAGTATTCTGATATGCTAGGAGTTCCTGTGTTAGATCAGATGCCTTTTATTCACGAGGATACTGAGCCTGAGTTGGCTAAGCTTGCTGAGATTGTCAGTTTAGATGCTTCTGAGTTCCATGGAGGTTTGGTCAAGCTGAATGGAGCTTATGGTTTTCATCTTTCTTGTTTGGTTGAGAAGGCTACGTAGTGTGCGAAGGATAGATGTTGGATTGTCTTCAATGCTATTCTGGCTGTTTGCATTTATGGGATTGTCTTGTTCCCCAACTTGCCTGATTTTGTTGACTCAGATGCATTCTTTATTCTTGCCTCGAAGAATTTGGTGCCTACTCTCTTGGGTGACGTTTATCATTCTATTCACTATAAGAATGAGAAGCGTCGGGGAAAGAATGTTTCTTGTTGTGTACCTCTTCTATACAGGTGGTTTCATGGACATCTTCCTAAGACGAGACCTTTTGTTGATACTGCTGGTACTTTAGATTGGTCTTCCCGATTGATGGGATTGTGTGCTGAGAACATTGTTTGGTTTGATCGGAACCTGCTCGGAGCTGATATTATATATAATTGCAGTGGCTTTCCGAACGTTCCATTGATTGGACGGAAAGGTTGTATTAACTATAACCCTTCTCTGCTTGTGAGACAGTTTGGATATACTTTGAGGGATTCTCCGGTTAAGGACGAGATACAGGAATCTCTGTATCTCACGGGTTTATTAGATGGAGATGTTTTGGTCAGATTGAGGCACGCATGGGGGAATATTCATAGGAGAGGGAAGGCTTTGCTTGGCAAAAGAAATAGTAAAGCCTATGATCCCTATTTGACTTGGATCCATGAGAGAGCTAGGACTTCTTTGATGCCATATCCTGTTGTAGAGCCTTTGTATCTTCCGGTGATTGAGGAACCTACTTCAGTAGAGATTGAGAAGTATAACAAGCTGCTGGCTGAAAAGGAAGAGTTGCAAAGAGCAAATGAAGAGTTAGAGAAAGAGATTTTCCAGCTTCGGCATGAGAAGAGTGAGGCAACCTTCACTTTGAAGAAGCAGACTGAGATGATTAACAGGTTGGGTTCAGATTTGACTGAAGAGACCAGTAGGAGAGAGAAGGTGGGAGTAGCCCTGAATGGTGTTAGTAGTGTGCTTGCTACTAAGAAAGAGCTTCTGAACAAGGCTTATTCTCGAATTTCCAAATGGGAATTTTTGTGGAATGCCACGCTTACTAGCCGGAAGGAGCGTGAAGATGAGTTGAAGCTGCAGATTTCCCGGTTAGAGGTGCAGCTCAGCGCTAAGGATGCGAAGATTGCTGAAGAGGCATCTCTTAGACGTGACGCTGAGTTTAGAGTGAGCGACATGGTCAAAGAAATGAGGGGTTGTGAACTGAAGGCTGGCTTTAAGAGATGCAGGCTTGATGAGTGTTTTGGCAAGGGAACCTATGTAGAGGATGCCAAAAAGATGAGATTCATTGTTAGGCGACATGCATTACTGATACAGGAACTGCTCTCCAGACCAGGTCATCCGGAGACGTTGAGGCTATTGGGGGATGTCTGGGCGCGCTATTTGTCCTGATTTATCTTTGTTTTTCTCTTGTAGTATGTTATTCGTGCTTGTATTTTGGCCATCGCCAGGCTTGTTGGCCGAGGTCTTTTCAGTTGTATTCGGTTTTACCTTTGTACTCTGCCTCTTGGCATTTGTTTATGTATGAGGTTTCTGATTTTGTGCTTGCTTACTTAGGACTCCATTATCGTTATGGCTTCTTCTCCGAAACTAGAATCGGGGGGGGGGGGGGGGGGGGGGAATTAACCTGTTGCATATTTACATGTGTGCATCTACATATTCATATTGCATGGCCGATACCTTTTTGAGCTCGAATCTTATCTCCTGCATCTTTCAGGTTGTTTCAGGATTGACGAACAGAGAACTCACCGATACGCTACAAGAAGCAACTGTAAGAAAAGCATGGACCAGGTACAAGCTGAGATGTAGGAGATCCGGGATAGGTTGGCACAATTCATGCAGGATATGGAAGTTGTGGCCAAGGGCCAGGAACATCTTCAAACTCTGGTGCAACGGCTGCTGGCGCGAGCGGGTGGTAATACTGAATATAACTCTGTTCGTGTTGAGACCCCTCGCAGGGAGGAAGTGATACCAAATGCTGGTGAGACTGGTACCGACAATGGCAACGGCAATGCTGGTAACGGAAATGCTGATAATGGCAATGGGAACGTGGAAACCAATAGGAATGTTGGTATCAATACTGGTTTCGGTGACAACAATCAGGGTTTTGGCTTTGGCAATCAGGATGGCAATGATGGCTTTAATAATCAGGGCTTCGGCAATGGAGGGTTTAGCGATAACAATCAAGGTTATGGTAATAATGGCTACGGCAATGCTGGGTTTGGTAATGTGAATACCAATGGTGCTGGGATGGGTCCTTTCAATGCTGGTTTCGGACCAGGCGGGGCTAATCAAGGATTTGGTAATAAAGGACGTGGTCCTAACTTTAATCAACAAGGATATGGTCGTAATGCTGCTTATGACGGGTATGGTAACGAGGGTCCATATTGGGACAGAGATTGTCAGGAAGATGCCTTTTTTGGGCAAGGCATGGGTTTTGAAGGTCCAACTGATAATGATCGGAGGATTAAAATGTTGGAGGAACAGATAAGAGGTATAGCCAATCAAAATTCTGCAGGTTTGGACATGGCCACCATGGGGCTGGTTCCTGGGCTGAGGGTGCCATTGAAGTTCAAAGCTCCTACTTTCGATAAGTATAAAGGGGATACATGCCCACGGGTTCATGTGCGTTCATATTATCGGAGGATGTCTGCTTACTCTGATGACGAGAAGATGCTTATGCATTTTTTCCAGGATAGTTTGTCGGGACCATCACTGGAATGGTACATGGGACTAGAGCCTGCACAGATCGGAAGTTGGAAAGAGTTGGCGGATGCTTTCGTCAGACACTACCAATACAACAGTGACCTTGCACCAAATAGGGTCCAGCTTCAAAGTCTTTCTCAGAAGAACGGGGAGAGTTTCAAGGAGTACGCCCAGCGTTGGCGTGATCTTGCGGCAAGGGTACACCCATCTATGGTTGAAAGGGAATTGATTGATATTTTTGTTGGAACATTCTCTGGGATGTATTATGATAAATTGCTCAATTGTTCGATGGGTAGTTTCTCTGACATGATACTCATGGGAGAAAGGATTGAAAATGGCATTAAGATTGGTAAGATTCAAGCCGGTGAATCGACCTCAGCTGGAGGTGCAAAAAAGGTCTTTGGTGGTAGAAGACAAGTAGACGCCAGCGCAGTGTATGGTGGTCGAGGACAAGGTAGAGGTAGGAATCAGTATATTCAACAACAGGTTGCTAGTGTGACGATTCCTACACCTCAACAACGACAACAACCACAACAACAACAGCAGCAACAACAAAGGCAAAATCCGGCTCAGAGAAGGATTCAGAATGGGAAGCCAAAGAGGGTATTTGATACACCTCCGTCAACGTATGCAGAACTACTTCAAATGCTGTTAGGTTTGAATCTGGTTGAAAAGAGAACATTGGACCCGCCCACAGGAACGCTTCCTTACGGGTATGATACTAGTAAGCATTGTGAATTTCATTATGGGGCACCCGGACATGATATCGAGAGTTGTCATGCTTTTAAGCACAAAGTCCAAGATTTGATTGATAGTAAAGTCATTAACTTCAGTCATGATGGTCCCAACATTGTACAACAACCAATGCCGAATCATGGAGCGAATGCTATTCTGACAGAAGAAGATTTGGATTTGGTTATGGACGTAAATGATCTGAAGACGCCTTTAAGCTATGTTAAAAGCAGATTGTTGAAAGGGGGGTCTTCCCTGAATGTGATGAGTACTGTTTGGATTGTTGGACCCGACCAGAGGGCTGTATTGATTTGAAGAGAGGTATTCAGGCCATGATTGATGAGGGAACTTTGCAATTTGACCGTACTGCTGTTGAGAAACCTGGTGAGGCAATATTTGAAAAGCAGGGTGAGGTCGAAACAGTTACAATTCCACGAAAGACTATTACGATATCAGCGCCCGCCAAGCGGCCAACTATCACGATAACGAAAGCAGGGCCCATTCCTTATGAAAGTATGAAAGCCATTATGTGGAATTATAGGTTGGAAGCTTTTTGTAATGGGGAAAAGATTAAGGTGGATAGACAGCCGACAGGGGCAATGGGCAATCTTGTTGGAGCGGGAGGCATGACCCGCAGTGGTAGAATTTTCACTTCACCTGAAATCGAGGCTGAGAGGATTGCTAAAGGCAAAGCCAAAGTGAATGAAGGAGGACCTTCCCAGGAGAGAGAGAGAGAGAGAGAGAGAGAGAGAGAGAGAGAGAGAGAAAGAAACATCAATCAAGGATGTAGAAGAGTTTATGAGGTTAATTCGCAAAAGCGACTATAAGATTGTGGAGCACTTGCAGCAGACGCCCTCCAAAATTTCAATCCTATCTTTGTTGCTTTCTTCCGAGGCTCATCGGAATGCCTTGTTGAAAATCTTGGACACATCTTTTGTACCTTAGGAAGTATCTGTTAATCAGCTTGAGGGGGTACTGGCGCATGTGAATGACGGACACAACCTGGGATTTATTGACTTTGATTTGACGCCTAGAGGTCGGGATCATAATATGGCTTTGCACATTTCAGTAGAATGTCGGGGCACTGTTATGTCGCACGTTCTTGTAGACACCGGATCATCTTTAAATGTGTTGCCTAAGAAGGCTATGATGAAGCTAGATATCCGAGGAATCATATGCACGCCAAGTGACCTGGTTGTGAGAGCTTTTGATGTGACCAGAAGGTCGGTGTTTGGGTCCATAACGTTGCCACTCCAGGTCGGGCCAGAAGTGTTTGACACTGTGTTCTACATCATGGACATATATCCAGCTTACAGCTGTTTACTTGGGCAACCATGGATACATTCTGCGGGGGCTGTGACGTCCATGCTGCATCAGAAGCTTAAATTCATGGTTGGTGACAGTGTTGTTACTATTTGCGGAGAGGAGGACATTTTGGTTAGACATCTTTCGTCATTCAAGTACGTCGAAGTGGATAGGGAGATCCACGAGACGCCATGCCAAGCCTTTGAAGGGTTGCAGATCAAGGACAAGTCTCATGTCCCCAACAATGGGCCAGAGGTGGCCATGTCTTCATACAAAGACGCTCAGGCGGTGGTTCAGGCCGGAGAAACCAAAGGATGGGGCCAAGTCTTGGAAATTCCTGTCAAGATGGACAAGTTTGGGTTGGGGTATCGCCCAACATCGTCATCTTCCACATCAGGCGCGCCAAAGTTCAAAGGGCCAGTGGTGATCACTCCAGGTGGAGTTTGTTATGAAACGATTAATGTTGTTTCCGATGCCGAAGACGGAGATAGTGACTGCGATATGGATTCGTGGATCAAGCCCAGCGTGCCAGGACAGAACCTATGCAACTGGTCTATCCAGGAACTTGTCCAAGTGACTACAAAACAATAATGATTTGTTTTCTCGATTATTGTATAATCCTGTGTCCTACCCGAGGCATAGTGATTCTGTTTTCAGGGCTACCTGCTTATGTGTGTGCTTTGTTTAATCATTAAATAAAGGCGTTTTTCTCATGCAAATTTTGTGATCCTTGTTTTTCCTGTTTTTGCTTTAACAATAAAATGGCAACGTGGTTATGTGCTTTGTTTGCGTTATTTGAAGCATTTAACCATTCTCATTGCAGGATTCATATTTCAGACGACACCGATCACGAACTTCCTATGACTTGCTTCGACTTCGAGCACCCGATATTTCAAGCAGAAGAAGAGATTGTTGAGGATGATGACTTATCAGAAGAGCTGACTCGACTTTTGAAACAAGAAGAGAGAATCATTCTGCCTCATCAGGAAGAAATTGAAATTATCAACGTGGGGTCCGAAGAGGTTGTCAGGAATATCTGGATAGGGGCTGCACTGAAAAGCGATATCAAGCAAAGTTTGATCGAGATGCTTCGAGAGTATAGTGATATCTTTGCTTGGTCTTACGAAGACATGCCTGGGTTGTATACTGATATGGTGGTTCACCGTTTGCCATTGCGTGAGGAATGTCCGCCGGTTAAGCAAAAACTCAGAAGAACTAGACCAGATATGGCTGTGAAAATTAAAGAGGAAGTTCAGAAACAGTGGGACGCCGGTTTTCTGGCTGTTACAACTTATCCCTCATGGGTCCCCAATATAGTACCTGTACCAAAGAAAGATGGTAAGGTGCGAATGTGCGTGCACTATTGAGATTTGAATAGGGCGAGCCCAAAAGACGACTTTTCGCTTCCTCATATTAATGTGTTGGTCGACAACACCACTCAATTCTCCGTGTTTTCCTTCATGGACGGCTTTTCGGGCTATAATCAGATAAAAATGGCGCCGGAAGATATGGAGAAAACAAATTTTATTACCCCGTGGGGAACGTTCTGCTACAAAGTGATGCCCTTTGGTTTGAATAACGTTGGGGCAACATATCAACGTGCTATGACGACACTCTTTCATGACATTATGCATAAAGAGATCGAGGTCTATGTTGACGATATGATTGCCAAATCCGGGAATGAGGAAGAACATCTGGTAAATCTCCTGAAATTGTTCAAGAGGCTTAGGAAATTCAGGCTGAGGCTGAATCCTAACAAGTGCACCTTCGGGGTTAGATCTGGTAAGCTATTGGGGTTTATTGTTAGCAAAAAAGGAATTGAGGTTGATCCTGCTAAGATAAAAGCAATACAAGAAATGCCAACGCCGAAAACAGAAAAAGAAGTTCGTGGTTTTTTAGGGAGATTGAATTACATTGCTCGGTTCATATCTCATCTAACGGCCACGTGCGAGCCATTATTCAAGTTATTGAAAAACGATCAGGCTGTGACCTGGAATGAAGATTGTCAAAAGGCGTTTGAAAAAATAAAAGAATATTTGCAGGAACCTCCAATATTGATACCCCCAGTAGCCGGGAGACCATTGATTATGTATTTGACGGTTCTTGAGGAAAGCATGGGTTGTGTTCTCGATCAACATGACGAGACTGGACGTAAAGAGCATGCGATTTATTACTTGAGTAAAAAGTTCACAGATTGTGAGTCCCGTTACTCAATGCTCGAAAAGACATGTTGTGCACTAGCCTGGGCTGCCAAACGTTTGAGGCAATACATGCTAAATCATACAACCATGCTAATTTCAAAGATGGATCCGATCAAATATGTGTTTGAAAAGCAAGCACTTTCCAGAAGGATTGCCCGATGGTAGATGGTATTGACAGAATACGATATTCAGTATGTTTCACAAAAGGCTATTAAAGGTAGCGCTCTGTCAGAGTACCTAGCTGAACAGCCAATTGATGATTACCAGCCGATGAGGTTTGATTTTCCTGACGAGGATATCATGTACTTAAAACTGAAGGACTGTGAAGAGTCGTTGCCTGATGAAGGTCCAGAGTTGGGTTCCAAATGGCAATTGATATTTGACGGTGCCGTTAATTCATATGGAAGTGGAATAGGGGCAATCATTACTACTCCCCATGGGTCGCACATCCCATTCACTGCCAGATTGACCTTTCCAGTTACCAACAATGAGGCCGAATATGAAGCATGCATTATGGGTCTCGAAGAAGCTATTGATCTGAGAATTAAAAATCTTGATGTGTACGGGGACTCTGCTCTAGTTGTGAACCAAATCAAGGGAGAGTGGGAGACTCGTCAGCCCAATCTGATACCCTATATGATGTTGTCTTCAATGTAAAAGTTAACTTCTAGAATGAGGCTTCCAAGATAGTTATCTCTCACCTTGATAGGCCCGCTTTCATATTCGCCATTGAGAAAGTTTCCGATGGCAAACCGTGGTATTATGATATCCAGAATTTCCTGAAGAACCAAGAGTATCCGGCTGGGGCATCCAGTCGTGATCAGAAGACTCTTAGGAGATTGGCTGGCAATTTCTATTTGAATCCAGATGGTGTTTTGTACAAGAGAAACCATGACTTGGTGTTGTTACGGTGTGTGGACGAGAAAGAGGCTAAGTTGCTCATGGAAGAGATCCACGAGGGTACATTTGGCACGCATGCCGGCGGACATGCAATGACGAGAAAGTTATTACGAGCAGGGTATTATTGGCTGACGATGGAAACAGATTGTTTCAAGTTTGCAAAGAGGTGTCATAAATGCCAGATTTATGCGGACAAGATTCATGTGCCTCCGAGCCCTCTGAATGTTATGTCATCACCTTGGCCTTTTTCCATGTGGGGAATTGATGTGATTGGCAAGATTGAGCCCAAGGAATCCAATGGACATCGTTTTATCTTGGTAGCTATTGATTACTTCACCAAATGGGTTGAAGCGGCATCGTATGCTAATGTTACCAAGCAGGTGGTAGCCAGATTTATCAAGAAGGATATTATCTGCAGATATGGAATCCCGGAGCAGATTATCACTAACAACGGTTCGAATTTGAATAATAAGACGATGAAGGAATTGTGCCATAATTTTAAGATTGAACATCACAACTCTTCTCCTTATCGGCCCAAGATGAATGGTGTTGTTGAAGCAGCCAATAAAAACATAAAGAAAATCGTTCAGAAGATGGTTGTGACCTACAAGGACTGGCATGAGATGTTGCCTTTTGCTTTGCACGGTTATCGTATGACGGTACGCACATCAACCGGGGCAACTCCTTTTTCACTGGTATATGGTATGGAGGTTGTCCTACCATTGGAGGTTGAGATTCCTTCTTTGAGGGTTTTGCGCGATGTCCAACTTGATGAGGCGGAATGGGTAAAAGATAGATTGAATCAGCTCAGTTTGATGGATGAGAAGAGATTGGCTTCTCTAGCATATGGTCGGCTGTATCAAAGCCGGATGAAGAAAGCTTATGATAAAAAGGTGTGCCCTCGAAGCTTTCAGACGGGAGATCTTATGCTGAAAAAGATTCTCCCACCATAATCAGATCACAGGGGCAAATGGACTCCCAACCATGAAGGTCCATATGTCGTTAGAAAGGTTTTCTCTGGAGGAGCCTTATTATTATCCACCATGGATGGTGAGGATTTTACATCCCCTGTGAACTCGGACGCAGTTAAAAAATACTTTGCTTAAAGAGACCCGATGGACAGAAAAAGGAGAGTCCAGGCAAAAACGGGGCATCCCGGCGAACCATAAAAAAAAATAAAAGGTTCGGGCAAAAGTTAGGGATAAAATTGGAAAAAAATATGTACACTCGCGAAGTTGAAAACCTGAAAAGGGCGACTTCGGCAAAAAAGGGTATCCCGGTGAATTGAAAACCCGCACAAGGCGGTTCAGCAAAAGTTAGGGATTTGAAAAAGCAAATGACTGCGGTCCGAGTTTGATACTGCGTTGCTTAGTGGTTTAGGAGTACCTGAGGGTCGTATATCCAAAACAATCTCTTCCGAAGATCGAGTATCGGGAAAGCGTCAGAGTCAGGCGAGTCATAGGAGGATCAGCTCATGGTGTTTGTTTGTACCACATTGCCGACATGTATACAAATTTTCTTTGTACTTCTGTGATATTTGTATTTGCTTGTGCGTAACTTCCTCTTTTCAGGAGTTGCATCCAGTGTACAAAATTTTGTCTATTTACAGGCCCGTTGTCAATAAAGCATGTTATTCAGCACTTGATGCTTTTTCTTTACTGTTTTGTTTGTGAAAAACGACGATGTTTTTGATGAACTTGCATGTGCATAAACTTGCTGGCCCTTGCCAATAATTGCTAAAACTTCGAATTGACTGAACGAATGTCACGGATACTAACCGGGATAGATTTTGTTGTGTAGATTTGTTCTGTCTCGTTTGTGTTTTGCAGGGTTCTCACCTTTGAAGCAAACAGTCAGGGAATTTGTGTTTCCCCAGCCAGAGTCCCGTGACATAGTGATTGTATCACTCCTCAGCAGATGGAAGTCACATCTTATCCCAGAGAGAGTTGAGATGGCACTTATCTCTACTAGATGTGGGGTTGTCCTCCCCAAAAGAGTATCCCCAGGAAAGCTGCCAAGAGAGTATTCTTAGTGGATCTTGATGAGTCCAACAGAAGGTGCATTCCCAGCAGTGAGTATGTACACAATCAATCCCCAGCATGGGTAACTCCCGCAGAATATAACCAAGTCGTCTTTGGTTCAGAAGGATTATCCCCGCGCAGGACTGTTTTTTCCTTCTCCCCAGCAGGTTGTCATTCTTTCGTCAGGATGATCATCCTTAGCAGAGTTCGTAACTCCGAGTTTGTGAGCTATTCCCAGCAGGGTTTGTTTTCTTCCTTCCAGTGGAAGTTGTTCTCACCTTTCCAACATTTATTTTGCTGGAATAATTTTGTGATGTCTGATCTCTCCCCGGCAGGGTTAACCTGGTTCTCGACATTTATTTCGCTGGAATACTTTGTGATACCCGTTTATCCCCATTTATTTTTGCTGGAGCGCCTTTTGGCAAGAGCTGCTGCTAAAGGTTGAAGTTGCTGTCTGTAGAAGATTGTTGTTGCTGCTTGGGCTGCTTCCTCTCTTTTTTTCTTTTGCTATATTGTATGTTTGCTTGTGTTGCTTACCTTTAGGTTTGAGGTGGAGCTTGTCTCCCCTTGCCTGTTGTTTCCTTAGGTTTGAGGTAGAGCAGGACTCCCTTGCCTCGCTTGTACTGTTGCATAGCATGCATTTTACTGTTTACTGTTTACTGCTTGTTTTCTTTTGTTGTTTTCCCCTAGGATCTCTGATTTCCTCTGTGCAAGAGGGAATTATGACAGACATTAGGTTTCTAAACCATGCATGATAACATTAGGTAGATTCCCTTTTAACCATAGTTTTAGGGCGTCTTTCTCTTCTCATCTCAAAACAATTCAAAAATATAGTAATAAGGTTAATTGAAGTCGTACGTTACGAGCCTTAAGCTATCTGGGAAAAGGTTGGTAAAGGGTCTCTCTCCAGTAATCTGGATGTTTAGTGTGGTACCCTTTGGGTGACATGCGAAGCATTCACTCCTAGGTCATAGTCTCTAGTGCGACGGAGATTGCGAACATCCTAAAAAACAGTTCTTTCGTAAAAGATTCAAACAAACATTCAAACTCTGTTTTTGTCCTCTTGGACCCTTAATCTGGAAAACCCTTTCATAAGGAGATAAAAAACTGTCAGACAAACTTGTGTCTTCCGTAGCCCGAACTACGTTTGCTCTGATCTTTCATGCCGTATGAAAGTATGTAGGCACGAGATGCGATATCTCGGCGAGCAACCTTCCCCCCTTCTCCAGTAGTTAGGCGAACTATGTTGACTCTGATTTCTCGTTCCAGACGGGAATACGTAGGCATAAAGTATGATACTATGCCGAGTCATTTTATTTCAATTTTAGACCAGACCTTTAGAGTAAATAGATAAGCACACCGTTAGATAGAAAACAAGCGTGGATCCCGTCGAGTACGAAGGACGTGATGGGTGCTAATACCTTCCCCTAGCGTAACCGACTCCCGAATCCAGGATTTGGTTGCGATGACCATTCCTTTCCCTCTTTGCGTTAGGTTTTATCTGGGCATTTCCTTTCCCTCTTTTAGGATAAATAACGCACGGTGGCGACTCTTCTGTCATGGCCGGCGTCGATTTCCGCAGTAGCGACACATATCCAATTAAATATTTTCTTTAAAGCACATCCTATGATTAAATGAAATACAAATCTTTTAATTAAATCATATACATTAACTCTTCTTCATACAGATTTATTATTTCATAAAATATTTTCTAAACTTATTTGAATTAAGACATTTTTCCAAAAGCAATCTTCTAATCAAACTAAAATTGAAACATATTTTCTAACTAAATGCTGAAGCGATCATATAACATAGTCTGAACAGCATGCACACCAGGATGTCACACAAAAAGTCAAGGCATCTTGCTAAACAATTTGCCTACAAAATTTTTCCAATCACTTGTAATAACAAACTCCTCTTTGGCTATTTTTTAGGCAAAGCACATATTATACACTTCTTCAAGAACACACAAACATTAAAGCTTCAACAAAGCGCATCACAGACTATGCATAAGCAAAGATTTAAACATAATCCCATAATAAAAGTGTCATTTGTAACACCCCCTTCTATACCCCCAAATAAACAGATAAATTACATAATAAAATTTCATCAGAGTAAATTTGAAACATGGTATAAAAGAAGAATGCCACATCATACACAAAATAACATACAACACCTGCTCTATAAAAGACATGTAACAATGGGGTAGCTCAACAGAGGAACTTAGTCCTTACACCCACATCTCAACATTTAGAATTTAAAAGCGGAAAATCTAAACATTGAATAACTTAACATGTAATCATATAAATATATATATCCAGTTTGTTTCATCACATCATTCATGTTTACATCAACATTTACCATCAGATACATATACAAAATGTATCCCAAAAGAATACTATACAATCCTAACTACCTGGTGCTACATATCAGAGCTGACCGACAAAAGAATGAAGTTATACTTCACAAAAGACCTCCAGCAAATCTAATATGCAATGCCTCGTAGAGAATTATAAAACACCAGAAGGGTGAGAAATATTATCATAATAATCAATGCATAATTATATATATACATACACAAGTATAGAATACATATATTCCATATTTCTCACCATAATTCATTCCAATCATCATGTACATCACAACAAGTGTATAAACGAATATGCATATTTACCATAAGACTCAATGCAACTCATCAATTCTCACCGATCTCCATTTGAGATTTATGGGTACATCGCTAGTACCCCACCAGAAACAACATCTCGGTTATTCTACCCCGGCGATCATTTCACTAGGAACGACACATAGTCATTCTACCCCAGTGATTACTCCACTAGGAATGATATCTCATCATTCTACCCCAGTGTACACGACCATATCACTATACCTCACTAGGAACAACATCTCGTTATTCTACCCTAGTGATTACTCCACTAGGAACAACATCTTGTCATTCTACTCCAAGGAGAGCGATTCTATATCACTTATACTTCACTAGGAACAACATCTCGTTATTCTACCCTAGTGAGAACGACTCATGCATATATACGTATTCTCAACATTATCATCATATTTACCAAACAATGCACATATATTCACAATATATTCTCATGCATTCTTCACACACAATCGCATACAATCAATATGCATTCACAATGTCGTGCCAAACAGCAGCAAACCTCATCACAATTCATCATGCATTTTCACTCGAATAAAGCAATGTGTCGCTACTGCGAAAATCGGCGTCGGCTGAAGAGAAGAGTCGCCACCGTGCGTTATTTATCCCAAAGGAGGGAAAGGAAACGCTCGAAGTAAACCTACCGCAAATACGGGAAAGGAATGGTCGTCGCAACCAAATCTTGGATTCGAGAGTCGGTTACGCAAGGGGAAGGTATTAGCACCCCTCACGTCCGTCGTACTCGATGGGATCCACGCTTGTTTTCTAGTACGGATTGTTATTCTATCTACACTAAAGGTCTGGGGTTAAAAGAAAATAAAATGACTCGGCAAAGTATCGCACTTTATGCCTATGTATTCCCGTTTGGAACGAGAAATCAGAGTCAACGTAGTTCGCCTACCTACGGGAAAGGAGGGGAAGGTTGCTCGCTAGGATACGGCATCCTATGCCTATGTACATTCATACAACATGAAAGATCAGAGCAAACGTAGTTCGGGCCACGGAAGACACAGATTTGTCTGACTGTTTTTTATCTTTCTGAAAAGGTTTTCTCCGGATTAAGAGTCCAAGCGGACAAAAATGACACTTTGATGTTTGTTTTCAGTCTTTTACACAAGAACTTTTTTTTTATGATGTTTGCAATCTCTGACGCACCAGAGACTATGATTTGAGAGTGACTACATCGTATGTCACCCTAAGGGTAACACACTAAGCAGTCAGATTACTGAAGAGTGACCCTCCAGCAACCCTTTCTCAAATAGCTTAAGGCTCGTAGCGTACGACATCGATTATCCTTATTACTGTGTTTTGAATTGTTTTGAGATGAGAAAGAAGTCTAAAAACCTAGGGTTTGACATGGGAATCAAAACTACCCTAATGTTGTCATGCATGGATTAACACCTAATGTCTGTCATAATTCCCTCCTGCACAGAGGAAATCAGAGATCCTAGGGGATAAACGAAAAAGAAACAGCAGCTATACAGTAAACAGTAAAATGCATGAGATGCAACAATATAAGCGAGGCAAGGGAGTCCCACTCAACCTCGAACCTGGGAAAACAATAGGCAAAGTGAAACAACTTCACTTCAAACCTAAGGGGCAAACTGAACAAGCCAACAAACAATACAGAAAAAGAAAATAAAACCCAACACCAGCTCTGACAGCAACAGCAGCTCCTACAATAAGCAGTTCAAACAACACCAGCTCTGACAGCTACAGTTGATCAACAGCAAAAGGTTGACAGTAACACCTTCAAGTAAGACCCCATCTTCCTTATCCCATGATATTCAAACTTCAGATAAGCTCTTGTCTCCAATAATCTCCAGCTTTAGCAAGCACTGAACCCCCATAGTTGACAGCTTCAAACAGCAAACAGCTTCAGAAAGCAGCAAAACCCTAGTCTTCAACAGATACCCAGCTTTAACAGGCACAAGCTTTATCTTCACCAATCTTCAATAAACTTCTTATCTTCAATAGGCTTCCATCTTCAAGGCAAACACTCACAGGAGAGAATCAACTAAGAGATGAAGTTGAAATGTTAAGAGGCTTAATGATAACCCAAGGAAATCACTAAGATCTTAACACAGCTAATGAATGCTATCCTCAAGGTTCTACCCAGTCAGAGCCTGCTCTACATCCCTACTAAGGAGAGATGGAACTCCTTTGGGGGACCTTGTGTCATAGGATGGAATAGAGGCACAAGAAGCTCTCTATGTTTGAAAGAAGAAATCAGTCTAATCTAAAGCTCTCCCTATATCTCTTATCTCCTAAGTCTTCAAAGGCAACCTTCAAGGATGAGAATCTTCATGCTTCAAGCTCCATCCTTTGTCTCCCATCATTTCCAAAGCCTTCATTAGCTCTAAAAAACCAAGCCCAAGCCCAACACCCAATTAGAATAGCCCAAACCCAAGCAACACTCCAAATGCCCAAGATGGCAACACACAATCAACAACCAACTTGCAAAAATCAAAGAAAATAGTAATACTCATCCTAAAATCCTAGATTAATTTCTAAGGGGACTTAACTATGTACCTTATACCCCATATAAACTCCAAGGCCTAAATCAACTATTAAACCCCAAAACTATGCCCTAAACTACACCTAAGTGTTGAAAAACCCTAATCCTAGCACCCTAAAGTTCATCACTCAAAACTATCCTAAATTTCATCATAAAAATATGAGAAAAATCTCTAAGGGAGCATGTACCTCTAATATAATCATTCCAACAAGAATCAACTCAAAAACATTCACCAATCTCTCATACTAAATTCAGAAAAATAAGGTATCAAACAAATGTAAAATAAAATCATTAAAATGGTAAAATATGTCAAAAATATAAAATTCAAGGAATTAATATTTTTATTTGCTTTATTAAATTCTAGAAACCCTAAGGAAAACAAGGAAAAAATTCCCATCCAAAAATGATCTTTTTTCAATTTATTATGAATTTTCTAATTAACCTAAAATAAATGGGGAAATAAAAGAAAAATAAGAAAATGGTAAATGGGCGTGACAAATAGCAATCAGATCCAGTTCAATTCACCAATTGGGCTCAGAGGGGGGTGTTAATAGCCAGCGCGCATTAAGCCCAAACATAGTCAGAAAATCAAATGGAAAAACAAATAAAAAAAGGAAAACGCTGGTATGAATAGCAATGTTTTCACGTGTATTTTCATTGGGCCTCCAAACTGGGGTGTGGTTAGCAACAAATGATTTAAGCCCATCCAAAAATATTAAATGAAATGGTGCGTTTCATCATTCTCAATTCCTTCACAAATTCAGACTCACTCGTGGTCGTTGGATAGTTGTTTCAGTCAAGGTCTTCTCATGATCTAAGGGTGGAGGAGTCATCTCCTACCTTTGAATCTTGGAGGGAACACACGCCATGGATGAACAGAGCTCCTACCTTCTTCTTCTCCACACCTCAGCTCCATTAATCCTCACTAAAACCCTAACCTAAATACATCATCTGGATCGCTTTTCCACAAGGAATTCACTCGTGCTATCCATTATCATTGAAACCTTCTCCTTCTCAAAACACGAATGCATCTTCAGAAATTGCTCAAACAAGAATCATCACCAAACTCAAAATTGAATAGCCTAGATTCATCACCATGCTACACTGAATGAAATCCACTATCTAACTAGGTTTAAACCTCCAAGAACTGCAAGATACGATCATGAACAGAAATGGTGCTCAACCTAATTTTGTCTCTAAATCAAGCCAATTGCTACCAGAATCCACCTAGCCATGTTCTACAATGCTTACCACCATCTAAAACCTAAAGAAACCTCGTGAATCGAGCCATAGAAAGCAATTTACATACCTGCAAATCTTGGATGAACAGAGTGGTAAAACCTCCAAATCAAGCTCCAAGATCTTCCCAACACGTTCTATGATGTATGATTAAGCTTCTGTATGCAACAAATTGGATTGAAACCTCTTGAATCCTTGAATCCAATTCTGACTTGCAGGATGAAAACTCAAAGTGCTATCTCACTGTTCTTCACAGTTCTTGATCACCAATCTATCTGGAATCAATCACCAACACATGATCAAGCTTTTGAGTGCAAGAATTTGGATTGAAATGGAGTGAATTGGTGTAACCGATTCTGTTTTGCAAATGGAAAACTCAAGATGCAATCTCTCAATTCTCCCTCAATCTCCACCAACTCAAGCTTTGAACCAGTTCCAAATCTTATATAGAACATGAATGAAAGCTCTAGAAACTTCTGGAAAGCTCTAATGAGAAGTTCAATATCTCTTGCATTTGAAATCTCATCTCATGCCATTCTCATGACAGTCCCCATAACAGCTTGTGTTTGCCCTTGCCTTGTGTTCAATTTCTCCCCAAATGAGATTTAGGAAGTGTTTGGATTGAATAGAGCCTTGGTTATGCTTTGAAGAGTGGTTTTGCAATTGTTACTTATGATGTAAGTAACCATTTTACAAAGCAAGTCATATAATTATCCCTCAACTCAAAAATGTGGCAATGTCATTGTTTTCAAAATATGCTTTCCAATCAATTTGGTATGTCATATGGCTAGGTTTGGACCCATAGCTCAAAAATCCCAATTTTCAACCTTGGTTCATTTAAAATTCACCCTTATTTTAGGCAATTTTCGCAATTTTGTGATACAAGCCTTTACAAGTTCTCATGACTTATTTCCTAGCCCAATAATACCATTCTAAGAACATCTCATGTTGAACATTTTTCCATTTGGGGAGTGGAAGATGGAGATTTGGACCTATGTTGAAAAATGACCTGTAATCATCAATACCCAAAATACCCCTGGATTGCCAAGACCATAACTTGAGTTCCACCAATCTTCTTGAGGACTTCTAGTACTCAAATTAAATCTAAGATCAAGCCCTACAATTCTTATGTTGGCCAAGAATCCATTTGAAAACACCTTGATGGGAAACAATTGCTTGGAAGTCAAGTGACTTTCACAGATAAATTTCAGTGTCCTCTGGGGACCCATAACTTGCAAGAACCATAACTTGAGTTCTACAAATCTCCTTGAAGACTTCTAGTACTCAAATTAAATCTATTGAGAAGCTCTACAAGTTTCATGTTAGCCAAGAATCCATTTGAAACTTGCATTTTGACTTATATGGCTTGGAAGTTAGGCCTAAATTAGGGGATTTTACACTGAAACCCTAATTTGGTAACTCTTCCCGCTCTTGATTCTCTTTGATTTATCCTTGGCACAACACCACACATGTATCACCATATCAATTCCTGAATCCCACAACCTCCAATTAAGCCTTAATGCTCTTCAATCACTCAGTTGACCTAGGGTTGACCCAGATGAAACCCTAGTTGACTGCACTTCAACTGTGGCTCTTGTACTTGAATCAATGACTTGTCTCATCTCAATATGACCCTCTAGGAATTTCATAAGCTTTGTACACATTCCATACCCTCAATTCATATCTCATTGATGACCCTCAATACACCTCAAATTAGGAGAAAAGTCCCCTGGTTGACCCTCAACCTTCTCAAAGCTTCAAACATGACTTGATGACTTGGATGGTCTTAAGCTTGAAAAAAACCTTGATGTGCTTCTTTAGATAAGAATGGCACTTGATCCCTTGTTAGATGACTTGATATGATATGCTATGTAAATGATTAGTTTATGTACATGATTCAATATGCAAATGATAATGCAATTAAAACGTAAATCAGGTGAAATAGGTTGAGCAAATTTTAGGGTGCAACAGCTGCCCCTATTCAAACGGCTTAGACCCCACTGGGTGAAGAGCGAACGGCCTTCAAACAATTGAGGTGCGATACGGTTGAATACTAAGAACCCAGAAATTTGCCAACCGCAGAAATAAACTGCACAAACTGCTTGGAAAATACATCCGCTGACTGGATCCAGTTGTTACGGCAACAAACTGATCAATTAACGATCGTGCTGGGGATTACTTTTATCAGCCCGAAGAAAGATTCTATCATCGCGAGGATAGAACTTTGTCCATGTTAGGACGCTATAGTCTATCAACACAACAACATCCCGATGACTTCGCTGGGGAAATAATTATGTTTGAACATTCATCCGCCTGTTTCATACGGGAAAAATCATCTGCCTGAACACAGGAAAATCCATCTGCCTGCTTCATACGGGAAAATTATCTGAATACCGTTTCTTTGCCTACCTCTGCAGTAGCTAACTCCGTCGGTCCCAACCTACAAACGACTCTGAGGACTCTACTGGGGACATCAACACGAGGAAATCACGGCGACTTTCTTGGGGGGGAAAATACTTTTGTCGAATGTCGGAACACAACTCACATACTCTGTCTATTACGGGAGCATCATCTACCTGGATACCGGAAAATTCATCCGCCTGCTTCATACAAGAAACTCCATTTTCTTGATTCAAACCGGAAAACACATCTGCCTGATTCATACAGGAAAGTTTATCCGCCTGATTCTTACGGGAAAAGATAACACATCTGCCTGGTACATACAGGAAAGTTCTTCCGCCTGCTTCATACGGGAAAAGATAACACATCTGCCTGATACATACAGGAAAGTTCTTCCGCCCGCTTCTTACGGGAAAATATAACACATCTGCCTGATACATACAGGAAAGTTCTTCCGCCTGCTTCATACGGGAAAAGATAACACATCTGCCTGGTACATACAGGAAAGTTCTTCCGCCTGCTTCATACGGGAAAAGATAACACATCTGCCTGATACATACAGGAAAGTTCTTCCGCCTGATTCTTACGGGAAAAGATAACACATCTGCCTGGTACTTACAGGAAAGTTCTTCCGCCTGATTCTTACGGGAAAAGATAACACATCTGCCTGATACATACATGAAAGTTCTTCCGCCTTCTTCTTACGGGAAAAAGATAACACATCTGCCTGATACATACAGGAAAGTTCTTCCGCCTGATTCTTACGGAAAAAGATAACACATCTGCCTGGTACATACAGGAAAGTTCTTCCGCCTGCTTCATACGGGAAAAGATAACACATCTGCTTGATACATACAGGAAAGTTCTTCCGCCCGCTTCTTACGGGAAAATATAACACATCTGCCTGATACATACAGGAAAGTTCTTCCGCCTGATTCTTACGGGAAAAGATAACACATTTGCCTGATACATACAGGAAAGTTCTTCCGCCTGCTTCTTACGGGAAAAAGATAACACATCTGCCTGATACATACAGGAAAGTTCTTCCGCCTGATTCTTACGGGAAAAGACATCTTGGATATAGCTTCCTAGCCTGTTCGCGGTAGTAGCTAACTCCACTGGGGATATTCTGAAAATAACTGCCCGACACCCGTTTCGACGATAAGTGACCTCCTCTGAAATTCTGATTCATGAAACCCTGAAATGCTGTCGCGACAGCGAACCTGAAGAAAACATTCCGCTGGTCGGATAAGAGAAACTTCAGCCAGTAACTCTGTGGGGAATAATAACAAGAACTGTGTCATCATATGTCTCACGGCGAGACCTCAATCGTCTGGTAATAGATCTGAATTATAACTTCATACTCCTGCTGAGAAACACACCTGAAAGCAAAAGGTTAACCAACCTGATTTATGTTCCATAATGTGTATGTATGGCAATGGCGTAATGCTCTATACGACATGGAAATGCTATGCGTTTTTTGGTAGATGCAAACATGATAAGGTATGCAAATGCAAATGCAGGTTCAGGCTGCTGGGGAAGCTCTGACAAGCTTGCTTCAACACGGCTGTTGAGAGCAAATACCACCCTGTTGGGGATGAACGGGTATCACAAAGTATTCTGGAAAAATAAATGCCAGAAATATAACCGACTCTGCCTGGGATAGATTACACATCGATTTCCGCTGGGAGGAAAGAATAACACCTGCTGGGAAGATTAACTCAGCTGGGGGGGAGCAACCCTTCTGGGGGACAACTGTCTGGGTACAGTTTACAAACTCGGAACCACCACTCCACTGGGGATAATCATCCTGACGAAGGCATGACAACCCGCGGGGAGAAAGAAAACCATCCTCGGTGGGGGATAATCCTTCTGAACATACTATCTTGGTTATGCACCATGGAAATCCTCCCAGCTGGGGATTGAACACGCACACCTTCGGCTCTCTGGGGAGTATAACCTCTACATGGGATACCGGTCTTGTCTTGTTGGGGATGCCCTGTGGACACCTCCCATGAGGATACTCTTCTGGGGGAAATAATCCCTCCTTTGGTAAGGGATAATCATCGTCTCAATTTCTAGGGTGAGGCGCGACCTGCATGGGGATTAGCGTCACACAAAGTCAAGTCTTTCACCACGAACCTCCGGCTGGGGCCACAATTTTCTGATCGTTCGCTTCAAAGGTAAGAACCCTGCAAAACACCAACGAGACAACACAAATCTATACAACCGAATCTATTCGGGTTAGTGTCTGTGACGTTACTTCAGTCAATTCGAAGTTTTAGCAATTATTGGCGAGGGCCAGCAAAGTTATGCACATGCAAGTTCATCGGAACATTGGCGTTTTCCACATACAAAACAGTAAAGCACAAACATCAAATACTGAATAACATGTTTTATTAATAACAGACCTTTGAATAGGCAAAGTTTTGTACACCGGATGCAACTCCTAAAAAGAGGAAGTTACGCATACACACATACATATATGCACAAAAAGCATAAAATACAAAACAATATCGAATTTGTACACATGTCGGCAACGTGGTGCAGACAAACATCATGAGTTGATCCTCCTATGACTCGCCTGACTCTGGCGCTTTCCCGGCATCCAATTTTCGGAAGAGATTGTGTCGGACAAACGAACCCTCAGGTGCTCCCCAAACCACTAAGCAATGTTGTATCAGATCCGGACCGCAATCATTTGCTTTTTCCAATCCCTAACTTTTGCGTGAATCGCCCTTTGCGGGTTTTCAATTCACCGGGATACCCTTTTTTGACGAAGTCGCCCAATGCAGGTTTTCGACTTCGCGGGTGTACATCTTTTCAATTTTATCCCTAACTTTTGCCCGAACCTTTTATTCATTTTTTATGGTTCGCCAGGATGCCTTATTTTTTGCCCGGACTCTCTTTTTACTGCCCAGCGGGTCACTTTCAAGCAAAGTATTTTTTAACTGCGTCAGAATTCACAGGCGACGTAAAGTCTTCACCATCCATGGTAGATAGTAGCATGGCTCCTCCATAGAAGACTTTTCTGACAACGTATGCCCCTTCGTAATTAGGGGTCCACTTGCCCCTGTGATCCGTTTGTGGCGGGAGAATCCTCTTCAGCACAAGGTCGCCCGTTTGAAAGCTTCGAGGGTGTATCTTCTTATCGTATGCTTTCTTCATCCGGCTCTGATACAACCGACCATATGCTAGAGAAGCTAGCCTCTTCTCATCCATTAAGCTCAGCTGATTCAACCTGTCTTTAACCCATTCTGCCTCGTCAAGTTGGACATCTCGTAAAACCCTCAATGAAGGAATCTCAACCTCCAACCGTAACACCGCCTCCATTCCGCATACCAATGAGAAAGGGGTTGCCCCGGTTGATGTGCGTACCGTCGTACAATAACCGTGCAAAGCGAAAGGTAGCATCTCGTGCCAGTCCTTATACGTCACAACCATCTTCTGGACAATCTTCTTTATGTTCTTATTGGCTGCTTCAACAGCGCCATTCATCTTGGGTCGGTAAGGAGAAGAATTGTGATGTTCAATCTTAAAGTTCTGGCACAGCTCTTTCATCATCTTGTTATTTAAATTCGAACCGTTGTCGGTGATGATCCTCTCAGGGATTCCATATCTGCAGATAATATCTCGTTTGATAAATCTGGCTACCACCTGTTTGGTGACATTGGCATATGACGCTGCTTCCACCCACTTGGTGAAGTAATCAATTGCCACCAAGATGAACCGGTGTCCGTTGGATGTCGTAGGCTCAATCTTGCCAATCATATCAATTCCCCACATCGAGAACGACCACGGTGATGACATCACATTCAGAGGACTTGGGGGTACATGGACCTTGTCCGCATAAATTTGGCATTTATGACACCTCTTTGCAAACTTGAAATAGTTTGTTTCCATAGTTAGCCAGTAATAGCCTGCACGCAGCAGTTTTCTCGTCATAGCATGCCCACAAACATGTGTACCAAACGTACCCTCATGTATATCTTCCATGAGCAACTTTGCTTCTTTCTTATCTATACAGCATAGCAACACCAAGTCGTGGTTTCTTTTGTATAGGACACCTTCAGGATTCAGATAGAAATTGCCAGCCAATCTCCTGAGAGTCTTCTGATCTCGACTGGATGCCCCAGCCGGATACTCCTTGTTCTTCAAGAAATTATGGATGTCAAAATACCAGGGTTGGCCATCGGGAGCCTCGTCGATGGCAAATATGAATGCATGCCTATCGAGCCGAGAGATAACAATCCGGGGAGCCTCGTTCCAGAAGTTAACTTTATACATGGAAGACAATGTCTCCAGGGTGTCAGCCATTTGATTTTTTGCTCGTGGTACGTGATGCAATTCCACCTTGTCAAAGAAAGGCAACAATCTCCTTGCATAATTCATATAGGGTATCAGATTGGGCTGACGTGTCTCCCATTCTCCTTTAATCTGGTTCACCACTAGAGTTGAGTCTCCGTATACATCTAGATGCTTGATTCGCAAATCAATAGCTTCTTCCAGCCCCATGATGTAAGCCTCGTATTCAGCCTCATTATTGGTAACGGAAAAGGTCAATCGGGCAATAAAGGGGATGTGCGACCCCTGAGGAGTAGTGATAATTGCCCTTATTCCGCTACCATAGGAATTTACAGCTCCATCAAAAATCAACTGCCATTTGGAACCCAACTCTGGTCCTTCGTCCGGCAACGGTTCTTCACAATCCTTCATTTTCAGGTACATGATATCCTCGTCAAGAAAATCAAACCTCATCGATTGGTAGTCCTCAACAGGATGCTCCTCAAGGTACTCTGACAAAACACTACCTTTAATAGCCTTTTGCGAGACATATTGAATATCATATTCGGTTAACACCATCTGCCATCGGGCAATTCTTCCGGAGAGTGCTTGCTTCTCAAACACGTATTTGATTGGATCCATTTTTGAAATTAGCATGGTTGTATGATTTAGCATGTATTGTCTCAAACGTTTGGCGGCCCAGGCTAGCGCACAACACGTTTTCTCGAGCATTGAGTATCTGGACTCACAGTCTGTGAACTTTTTACTCAAGTAGTATATCGCATGCTCTTTACGTCCTGTCTCGTCGTGTTGACCGAGAACACAACCCATACTTTCCTCAAGAACCGTCAAATACATAATCAATGGTCTCCCGACCACTGGGGGTATCAAAACAGGAGGTTCCTGCAAGTATTCTTTTATCTTGTCAAACGCCTTTTGACAATTTTCATTCCAGGTCACGACCTGGTCTTTTTTCAACAACTTGAATAACTACTCGCATGTCGCAGTTAGGTGAGATATGAACCGGGCGATATAGTTCAACCTCCCTAAAAATCCCCGCACTTCTTTTTCTGTTTTAGGCGTCGGCATTTCTTGTATTGCTTTTATTTTCACAGGATCAACCTCTATCCTCTTTTCGCTCACAATAATCCCTAGCAGTTTACCCGATCTCACCCCGAAGGTGCACTTGTTAGGGTTCAGTCTCAACTTGAACTTCCTAAGCCTCTTGAACAGTTTCAGCAGATTAACCAAATGCTCCTCCTCCGTCTGGGATTTGGCAATCATATCATCAACATAAACCTCGATCTCTTTGTGCATCATGTCATGAAAGAGAGTCGTCATAGCACGTTGATATGTTGCCCCAGCATTCTTCAATCCGAAGGGCATCACTTTGTAACAAAATGTTCCCCAGGGAGTGATGAAGGTAGTCTTCTCCATGTCTTCTGGCGCCATTTTAATCTGATTATAGCCCGAGAAGCCATCCATGAAGGAGACTAAAGAGAACTGAGCAGTGTTATCAACCAGTACATCGATGTGAGGAAGTGGAAAGTCATCTTTCGGGCTCGTCCTATTCAAATTACGGTACTCTACACACATTCTCACTTTACCGTCTTTCTTCGACACTGGCACAATATTAGCGACCCATGAGGGATATTTTGTAACAGCTAGGAAACTAGCATCCCACTGTTTTTGAACTTCCTCCTTAATCTTCACTGCCATGTCCGATCTAGTTCTTCGGAGTTTCTGCTTAATAGGCGGACATTCCTCTCGCAGTGGCAGACGGTGAACAACCATATCCGTATCCAACCCAGGCATATCCTCGTACGACCAAGCAAAAATATCACTGTACTCTTTGAGCATCTCAACCAACCTTTGCTTGATGTCGTTCTGCAGCGCAGCCCCTATACGGATGTTTCTCACAACCTCTTCCGACCCCAAATTGATAATCTCAATGACTTCCTCATGAGGCAGAATGATTCTTTCTTCTTGTTTCAATAACCAGGTCAACTCTTCTGGTACGTCGCCATCTTCAATAATCTCTTCCTCAGCCTGAAATACCGGGTGCTCGAAGTCGAAGTGAGTCATAGGCGGTTCATAGATGTCATCTGAAATAGTAATCCTTCAAAGGAAATGGTTAAATGCTTCAAAACGCATACAAAGCAAATAACCATGTTGCCATTTTATTGTAAAAGATAAAAACAGGAAAAACAGGGATCACAACATTTGTATATGAAAAACGCCTTTATTTCATGATTAAACAATGTAATGTACATAACCAAATGGCCCTAAGCAAAATCACTATGCCCCGGGTAGGACACAGGATTATTCAACAATTAAGAAAACAAATCATTATTGTTTAGTTGTCACAGGAACAGTTTCCCGGATAGACCAGTTGCAGAGACTTTGTCCTGGCACGCTTGGCTTGATCCACGCGTCCATATCACAGTCGCTATCTCCATCTTCAGAATTGGAAACAGCATTGATAGTCTCGAAGCTCACCCCATCTGGTGTGATGGTGACTGGTCCCTTGAACCTGGGCACTCCTGAAGAGGATGCTGATGACGAAGGATGATATCCAAGCCCGAACCTGTCATTCTTCACGGGAATCTCCAACACCTGCCCCCAGCCCTTGGCTTTGCTTGCCTGTACTAGAGCTTGAGCCTCTTTGTACGATGACACTGCCACATCTGATACTTTACTAGGCACTAGAGCTTTGTCTTTAATTCGCAACCCCTCGAAGGCTTGACACGGTGTTTCATGGATTTCGCCGTCGACTTCCACATATTTGAACAAAGATAAATGGCTAACCAGAATATCTTCTTCTCCACAAACGGTGACGACACTATCCCCAACCATATACTTCAACTTTTGGTGCAACGTGGATGTGACTGCCCCAGCAGCACGGATCCATGGGCACCCCAGAAGGCAACTATATGCTGGCTGGATGTCCATTATATAGAATTCAATTTCAAATATTTCAGGCCCCACCTGCAACGGTAATGTTATTGATTCGAAAACCGACCTTCTTGTTTCCATCGAACGCCCTCACCACTAAGTCGTTGGGCGTGCAGATAATCCCCCTGATATCTAACTTCATCATGGCTTTCTTCGGTAGCACATTCAGGGAAGATCCAGTGTCTACTAACACATGGGACATGACCGTGCCCCGGCATTCAACTGACACATGCAATGCCATATTGTGCTCTCGCCCTCTCGGAGTCAAATCAAAGTCTGTGAAGCCCAAACTGTGCCCCGCGTTGACATGCGCCATCACCCCTTCTAACTGATTAACAGAAACCTCTTGAGGAACGAACGACGTGTCTAGAATCTTCAGCAAAGCGTTCCGATGGGCCTCGAAACATAACAGCAATGATAGGATGGAAATTTTTGACGGCGTTTGTTGGAGGTGCTCCACGATTTTGTAATCACTTTTACGAATGAGCCTCATAAACTCCTCCACATCCTTAAGTGACGTTTCTTTTTCATTCGACTGAGACGGACCACTCTCAGTTGCCTTAGCTTTACCCTTGGCTAACCTTTCAGCCTCTACCTCGGGTGATGTGAAGATTCTTCCACTTCTGGTCATACCCCCTGTTCCGACAACATTATCTACAACCCCAGCTGGTTGTCCATTGATTTCAATTTTCTCACCATCGCAATATACCTCCAACCCGTAAGTCCACGGCACTGCTTTGGTACTCTCAAAAGGAACTGGTCCTGCTTTAGTAATTGTGATCGTCGGCCGCCTGGTAGGTGTCGTTATCGTTATTGTTTTTCTCGGAATTGTCACTGTTGCAACATTGTTCAGCTTATCACACAACGCCTCTACAGGCTCTTCAACTACGGTTCTATCAAACTGCAAAGTACCTTCATCCATCATAGCTTGAATACCCTGCTTCAACTCATTACAACCCTCTGGCTGTATCCAACAATCCAAGCAAAATTCATCACACCCCGGGAATACACCCCCTTTTAACAACCTGCTTTTGATCTCACCCAACGATGTCTTCAGCTCATTGACATCCATCACTAGATTCAGATTCTCCTCTGTCAGGATGGCGTTTGCCCCATGATTGGGCATAGGCTGTTGTACGATATTTGGACCCGCCTGTCCAAAGTTAATAGCCTTGCTATCCAATAAATCCTGAACTTTATGTTTAAATGCCTGACAAGATTCTATATCATGCCTGGGTGCCCCGGAATGAAATTCGCAATGCTTGTTGGCATCGTATCCGTAAGGAAGTACTGCCCCTGTAGGCGGCGCCAAAGTCCTCTTTTCAACCAAGTTCAACCCTAGCAAGGTCTGGAGGAGTTCTGCATATGTTGAAGGAGGTGCTTCAAATACTCTTTTCGCCCTCGCATTTTGTACCCTTCTCTGGCCAAGATTTTGTCCTTGTTGTTGCTGCGGTTGTTGTTGTTGTGGATGTCTTTGTTGAGGAAGCGGGATAGTGGCGCTAGCTATCTGTTACGGCTGAACATACTGATTTCTTCCTCTGCCCCTGCCCCTGCCACCAAACACGGCACTAGCATTACCTTGTCGTCTACCACCAAATGCTTTTCTGGCACCTCCTGTTGAAATAGACTCACCTGCTTGGGACCTTCCAACTTTAATCCCGTTCTCAATCATCTCCCCCATAAGAATCAAATCTGAGAAACTGCTCAATCACACACTAAATAATTTTTCATAGAACACCCCCGTAAAGGTCCCAATGAACATATCATTCATCTCCCTTTCAATTAAAGGAGGATGCACCCTCGCTGCCATATCGCGCCACCTTTGTGCATACTCTTTAAAGCTTTCCCCGCTCTTCTGTGACAAACCCTGCAATTGGACCCGGTTCGGCGCCAAATTGCGGTTGTATTTGTAGTGGGTCACGAAAGCATCAGCCAACTGCTTCCAGGTTTTGATCTGCGTGGGGTCCAGCCCCATATACCATTCAAGTGAAGGTCCTGATAAGCTGTCCCGAAAGAAATGCATGAGCATTCTTTCATCATCTGAATGCGCTGACATCCTTCTGTAGTAAGAGCGAACATGGACTTTAGGGCAGGTGTCCCCTTTGTACTTGTCAACGTGGGAGCCTTGAATTTCAACGGCACCCTCAGCCCTGGTACCAGGCCCATTGTAGTCATATCCAAACCGGTGGAGTTCTGATTCACTACCCCCTTCATCTGTTCTTCAAGCATCTTGATCCTCTGCACAGGATCAACAGGTCCTTCAAATCCCATGCCTCTTCTAGAAAAGGCGTCCTCCTGGCAGTCTTCGCCCCAATTCACATTTCCATTTCCATATCCGTCGTAACCAGTGTTGCGACCAAACCCTTGCTGATTGATCATGGGACCTCGTCCCCCGGTACCGAAGCCCTGGTTGACCCTAACAGGTCCAAACCCAGTGTTGACAGGAATTACCCCAACACCATTCATATTACCAAATCCACCATACCCCTGATTAGCGTTACCAAAACCGTCGTAACCAAAACCCTGAGCGTTGTTGAAGCCGAACTTCCCTTCCTGATTGACGTAATCAAATCCCTGATCATTGTAGCTGAAACCATTGTTGCTGAAACCATTACCGCCATTGTTGTTACCGCCGCCTTGGTTGGCATCCCCAAATCCAACATTGTTAACAACAGTCTCATTTCCATTCCCTGTGTTGCCATTGCCAGCGCCCTCGTTCACAATCACCACAGGAGGGGTCACTACAGGTGGAACTACAGGCGTAGGGGGCCCATCCTCCGGAATAGTCTCAACATGCACAGAATTGTGGTCATTGTTGCCATTCCCATTATCCCGCGTCAGCAGCGGCTGTACCAAAGTCTGGAGGCTCTCCTGGCCCTTAGCAATGTTCTCCATTGCTTGCATGAACAGATTCAACTTCTCGCGAATTTCCTGCATCTCCATTTGGACTTGATCCATGATTCTCTTGCAGTTGTTTCGGGTTGAGTAGCGGTGAAATCTTTGTTCGTCAATCCTAAAAAGACCTGAAGATGCAGGAAATAAGATACAGATTCAAGAATACCTGGTCATGCAATATGAATGCAAATGCAATTGTGTAAATATGCTACAGGTTATATCCCCCCCCCCCCGATTCTAGTTTCGGAGAGAAGGCCATCACGACAATGGAGTCCCCATCAAGCAAGAAATCAGAAAAACCCTCATATATAAGCAAATGCCAAGAGGCTGAGCACAAGAGTACAACTGAAGAGACCTCGGCCAACAAGCCTGCCGATGGTCAAAATACAAGTACACATAAAAGTAAGGCGAAGATAAATCAGGCCAAATGGCGTGCTCTGACGTCCTCCAATATCCTCAACGTCTCCGAATGCCCCAATCGGGAGATCAACTCCTGTATCAGTAAGGCGTGTCGCTCGGTAGTGGATCTCAGCTTTTTGGCGTCGTCCTGGCAGGTTCCTTCTCCAGAGCTCTCGTCAAGCTTGCATCTCTTGGAACCGGCCTTCACCTCATAACCTCTCGGCTTCTCGTCAAGGTTATTCACTCTAAGCTCAGCAACGCTCCTAAGTGATGTCTCTTCGGCAATCTTTGTGTCTTGGGCTCTAATCTGTCCCTCCAGCGTGGCAATCTGCAGCTTCAATTCGTCTTCACGCTCCTTCCGCTTGGCGAGCGTGGTATTCCATAAAGCTTCCCACTTGCTGAGACGGGAATAGGCTTTGCTTAGAAGTTCCTTCTTAGAAGTAAGCACCTTGCTGACACCGTTCAAGGCTATCCTCACTTTTTCCTTCTTACTGGTCTCTTCTGTCAGCTCCGAACCCAGCCTGTTAATCAATTCAGTCTGTTCCTTCACAGTGAATGTGGCTTCATTCTTCTCACGACGTAACTGGAAGATCTCCTTCTCTAACTCATCATTGGCTTTCTTCAGTTCTTTGTTTTCAGCCAACAATCTGTTATACTTCTCACTCTCTTCTGAAGCAGGTACCTCAATCAACGGAAGATACAGGGGTTCCGCAGTAGGATAAGGCATCAAGGAAGTACTAGCTCTCTCGCGAATCCAAGCCAAATAAGGGTCATAAGCCTTGTTGTTGCTCTTACCGAGCAAAGCTTTCCCTCTCCTATGGATGTTAGCCCATGCATGTCTCAATCTGATCAAAACAGCCGTGTCTAATAAGCCTGTGAGATACAGAGATTCCTGTATCTCCTTCTCAATAGGAGCATCCCTCAAAGCATAACCGAACTGTCTTACCAGCAGTGAAGGGTTATAGTTAATACAACCTTTCCGTCCAATCAGGGGGACATTCGGAAAGCCACTGCAACTATATATAATATTAGTGCCAAGCATACTCTGATCAAACCAAATGATGTTCTCAGCAGACAGGCCCATCAACCGGGAAGACCAATCCAAAGTATCAATGGTATCAGTAAAAGGCCCTGTCTTCGGAAGATGCCCCTGGAACCACCTGTACAAAAGAGGAAGACAGCAGGCAACATTCTTGCCATGACGTTTCTCATTCTTGTAGTGAATGGAATGATAAACATAGCCCAGGAGGGTAGGAACTGGATTCTTCGAGGCAAGAATCAAGAAGGCATCTGAGTCGACAAAATCTGGCACATTAGGAAACAAGACAATCTCGTAGATGCAGACAGCTAGAATGGCACTGAAAGCAATCCAACATCCACTCTTCGCGCACTGTGTGGCCTTCTCAACCAGGACAGATAGGTGAAAACCATAAGCTCCATTCAGCTTGACCAACCCTCCAAGGAACTCAGAAGCGTCTAAACTGACAATCTCAGCAAGTGTAGCCAACTCAGCCTCATCATCAACATGTATAAAGGGCATCTGGTCTAACACAGGGACTTCCAGCATAGCAGAATACTCCTCCAAAGTGGGTGCCAGAATATAGTCGGGAAATAAGAAACATCTCAGCTGCGGCTCATAAAACTGCATCAAAGTATACACCCCAGTCGTCTCAAATGCTGAAGGTTTGTACAACAAGCTAAGCAATCTCCCATAAGATACCCTGAACTCAGCCCTCACTCTCTCATCTGTTAGAGCAACTAAACCCAGCAAGGAACTAATATCTGGCGAATGCAACCGGTAAGCAACTGTCCTCTTCAGGGACTCCATGTCTGGCTAGAAGATACTAGAATCAGAGGGGAATGATCACCTGCAACATAAATACATGTTAATGAAGTGCAGTCATGAAAATGCACATGCATATGCAAACAAGGGATCAAATGCAATGCTGGTGAACTGTGCTGCTCTGTACTGAAGCCTGAGAACCATCAAATATTCATCTCAGACCAACCACTCAAATGAACCACATCTCACTGATAGAGATAAATCAGGTATTCTGAGGTCAAAGGTTTCCTGCAAACGACCCACCTACCCCTCACAGGTGTGTACTTAACTCGCAGACGAGGTACGACATCCTATGCGGGTTCAACGTCACATACTTTCAAGAGCGATGATACGATACCCAGAAGGTGTGGCATCATCATCCCTTGAAGCGGCCTCACTTAGTTGAATCCCAATTCATAGGTTCCCAGAGTCGACAATCCTCGGGTCAGACAACTTGTCGAGCCCTAAGGGCCAGGCAAGAAGCATCAAAGAGAATCTCGTCCGAGCGTAAATTTCGCGGCTAGCTGGTGCGAGTTAAGCAAGCAGGCTAACCACTACTCTCTACTTTTAAGTCTATGTGTAACCTCAAGCCCAGGTCCGACTTATCGCTCAATAGATCACCTCATCCCCACAACAGCAATAACAATATAAAGCTGACAATAAAGTGCGGAAAGTAAAGATAGAAGAGTAAATCTATACGACACCCACGACGGGAAAACAAGCGCTAGGATTGACTCGCATAGGGGATATTCCAGTCCCCAGGAGAGTCGCCAGCTGTCGCTACTGCGAAAATCGGCGCCGGCTGAACAGAAGAGTCGCCACCGTGCGTTATTTATCCCAGAGGAGGGAAAGGAAACGCTCGAAGTAAACCTACCGCAAAGACGGGAAATGAATGGTCGTCGCAACCAAATCCTGGATTCGGGAGTCGGTTACGCAAGGGGAAGGTATTAGCACCCCTCACGTCCGTCGTACTCGACGGGATCCACGCTTGTTTTCTAGTACGGATTGTTATTCTATCTACACTAAAGGTATGGGGTTAAAAGAAACTAAAATGACTCGGCAAAGTATCGCACTTTATGCCTACGTATTCCCGTTTGGAACGAGAAATCAGAGTCAACGTAGTTCGGCTACCTACGGGAAAGGAGGGGAAGGTTGCTCGCTAGGATACGACATCCTATGCCTACGTACTTTCATACAGCATGAAAGATCAGAGCAAACGTAGTTCGGGCCACGGAAGACACAGATTTGTCTGACTGTTTTTTATCTTTCTGAAAAGGTTTTCTCCGGATTAAGAGTCCAAGCGGACAAAAATGAAACTTTGATGTTTGTTTTCAGTCTTTTATGCAAGAACTGTTTTTTTATGATGTTTGCAATCTCTGACGCACTAGAGACTATGATTTGAGAGTGACTACGTCGTATGTCACCTTAAGGGTAACACACTAAGCAGTCAGATTACTGAAGAGTGACCCTCAAGCAACCCTTTCTCAAATAGCTTAAGGCTCGTAGCGTACGACATCGATTATCCTTATTACTGTGTTTTGAATTGTTTTGAGATGAGAAAGAAGTCTAAAAACCTAGGGTTTGACATGGGAATCAAAACTACCCTAATGTTGTCATGCATGGATTAACACCTAATGTCTGTCATAATTCCCTTCTGCACAGAGGAAATCAGAGATCCTAAGGGATAAACGGAAAAGAAACAACAGCTATATAGTAAACAGTAAAATGCATGATATGCAACAATATAAGCGAGGCAAGGGATTCCCACTCAACCTCGAACCTGGGAAAACAATAGGCAAAGTGAAACAGCTTCACTTCAAACCTAAGGGGCAAACTGAACAAGCCAACAAACAATACAGAAAAAGAAAATAAAACCCAACACCAGCTCTGACAGCAACACCAGCTCCTACAATAAGCAGTTCAAACAGCACCAGCTCTGACAGCTATAGTTGATCAACATCAAAAGGTTGACAGTAACACCTTCAAGTAAGACCCCATCTTCCTTCTCCCATGATATTCAAACTTCAGATAAGCTCTTGTCTCCAATAATCTCCAGCTTTAGCAAGCACTGAACCCTCACAGTTGACAGCTTCAAATAGCAAACAGCTTCAGAAAGCAGCAAAACCCTAGTCTTCAACAGATACCCTGCTTTAACAGGCACAAGCTTTATCTTCACCAATCTTCAATAAACTTCTTATCTTCAATAGGCTTCCATCTTCAAGTCAAACACTCACAGGAGAGAATCAAGTAAGAGATGAAGTTGAAATGTTAAGAGGCTTAATGATAACCCAAGGAAATCACTAAGATCTTAACACAGCTAATGAATGCTATCCTCAAGGTTCTACCCAGTCAGAGCCTGCTCTACATCCCTCCTAAGGAGAGATGGAACTTCTTTGGGGGACCTTGTGTCATAGGATGGAATAGAGGCACAAGAAGCTCTCTATGTTTGAAAGAAGAAATCAGTCTAATCTAAAGCTCTCCCTATATCTCTTATCTCCTAAGTCTTCAAAGGCAACCTTCAAGGATGAGAATCTTCATGCTTAAAGCTCCATCCTTTGTATCCCATCATTTCCAAAGCCTTCATTAGCTCCAACAAACCAAGCCCAAGCCCAACACCCAATTAGAATAGCCCAAACCCAAGCAACACTCCAAATGCCCAAGATGGCAACACACAATCAACAACCAACTTGCAAAAATCAAAGAAAATAGTAATACTCATCCTAAAATCCTAGATTAATTTCTAAGGGGACTTAACTATGTACCATATACCCATATAAACCCCAAGGCTTAAATCAACTATTAAACCCCAAAACTATGCCCTAAACTACACCTAAGTGTTGAAAAACCCTAATCCTAGCACCCTAAAGTTCATCACTCAAAACTATCCTAAATTTCATCATAAAAATATGAGAAAAATCTATAAGGGAGCATGTACCTCTAATCTAATAAGTCCAATAAGAATCAACTCAAAAACATTCACCAATCTCTCATACTAAATTCAGAAAAATAAGGTATCAAACAAATGTAAAATAAAATCAATAAAATGGTAAAATATGTCAAAAATATAAAATTCAAGGAATTAATATTTTTAATGCTTTATTAAATTCTAGAAACCCTAAGGAAAACAAGGAAAAAGTTCCCATCCAAAAATGATCTTTTTTCAATTTATTATGAGTTTTCTAATTAACCTAAAATAAATGGGGAAATAAAAGAAAAATAAGAAAATGGTAAATGGGCGTGACAAATAGCAATCAGATCCAGTTCAATTCACCAATTGGGCTCAGAGGGGGGTGTTAATAGCCAGCACGCATTAAGCCCAAACATAGTCATAAAATCAAATGGAAAAACAAATAAAAAAAGGAAAACGCTGGTATGAATAGCAATGTTTTCACGTGTATTTTCATTGGGCCTCCAAACTGGGGTGTGGTTAGCAACAAATGATTTAAGCCCATCCAAAAATATTAAATGAAACGGTGCGTTTCATCATTCTCAATTCCTTCACAAATTCAGACTCACTCGTGGCCGTTGGATGGTGGTTTCAGTCAAGGTCTTCTCATGATCTAAGGGTGGAGGAGTCATCTCCTACCTTTGAATCTTGAAGGGAACACACGCCATGGATGAACAGAGCTCCTACCTTCTTCTTCTCCACACCTCAGCTCCATTAATCCTCACCAAAACCCTAACCTAAATACATCATCTGGCTCGCTTTTCACAAGGAATTCACTCGTGCTATCCATTATCATTGAAACCTTCTCCTTCTCAAAACACGAATGCATCTTCAGAAATTGCTCAAACAAGAATCATCACCAAACTCAAAATTGAATAGCCTAGATTCATCACCATGCTACACTGAATGAAATCCACTATCTAACTAGGTTTAAACCTCCAAGAACTGCAAGATACGATCATGAACAGAAATGGTGCTCAACCTAATTTTGTCTCTAAATCAAGCCAATTGCTACAAGAATCCACCTAGCCATGTTCTACAATGCTTACCACCATCTAAAACCTAAAGAAACCTCATGAATCGAGCCATAGAAAGCAATTTACATACCTGCAAATCTTGGATGAACAGAGTGGTAAAACCTCCAAATCAAGCTCCAAGATCTTCCCAACACGTTCTATGATGTATGATCAAGATTCTGTATGCAACAAATTGGATTGAAACCTCTTGAATCTTTGAATCTGATTCTGACTTGCAGGATGAAAACTCAAAGTGCTATCTCACTGTTCTTCACAGTTCTTGATCACCAATCTATCTGGAATCAATCACCAACACATGATCAAGCTTCTAAGTGCAAGAATTTGGATTGAAATGGAGTGAATTGGTGTAACCGATTCTGTTTTGCAAATGGAAAACTCAAGATGCAATCTCTTAATTCTCCCTCAATCTCCACCAACTCAAGCTTTGAACCAGTTCCAAATCTTATATAGAACATGAATGAAAGCTCTAGAAACTTCTGGAAAGCTCTAATGAGAAGTTCAATATCTCTTGCATTTGAAATCTCATCTCATGCCATTCTCATGACAGTCCCCATAACAGCTTGTGTTTGCCCTTGCCTTGTGTTCAATTTCTCCCCAAATGAGATTTAGGAAGTGTTTGGATTGAATAGAGCCTTGGTTATGCTTTGAAGAGTGGTTTTGCAATTGTTACTTATGATGTAAGTAACCATTTTACAAAGCAAGTCATATAATTATCCCTCAACTCAAAAATGTGGCAATGTCATTGTTTTCAAAATATGCTTTCCAATCAATTTGGTATGTAATATGGCTAGGTTTGGACCCATAGCTTAAAAATCCCAATTTTCAACCTTGGTTCATTTAAAATTCACCCTTATTTTAGGCCATTTTTGCAATTTTGTGATACAAGCCTTTCCAAGCTCTCATGACTTCTTTCCTAGCCCAAAAACACCATTCTAAGCACATATCATGTTGAACATTTTTCCATTTGGGGAGTGGAAGATGGAGATTTGGACCTATGTTGAAAAATGACCTGTAATCATCAATACCCAAAATACCCCTGGATTGCCAAGACCATAACTTGAGTTCCACCAATCTTCTTGAGGACTTCTAATACTCAAATTAAATATAAGATCAATCCCTACAATTCTTATGTTTTCCAATAATCCATTTGAAAACTCCTTGATGGGCAAACATTGCTTGGAAGTCAAGTGACTTTCACAGATAAATTTCAGAGTCCTCTAGGGACCCATAACTTGCAAGAACCATAACTTGAGTTCTACAAATCTCCTTGAAGACTTATAGTACTCAAATTAAAGATATTGAGAAGCTCTACAAGTTTCATGTTGGCAAAGAATCCATTTGAAACTTTAATTTTGACTTATCTGGCTTGGAAGTTAGGCCTAAATTAGGGGATTTTACACTAAAACCCTAATTTGGTAACTCTTCCTGCTCTTGATTCTCTTTGATTTATCCTTGGCACAACACCACACATGTATCACCATATCAATTCATGAATCCCACAACCTCCAATTAAGCCTTGATGTTCTTCAATCACTCAGTTGACCTAGGGTTGACCCAGATGAAACCCTAGTTGACTGCACTTCAACTGTGGCTCTTGTACTTGAATCAATGACTTGTCTCATCTCAATATGACCCTCTAGGCATTTCATAAGCTTTTTACACATTCCATACCCTTAATTCATAGCTCATTGATGACCCTCAATACACCTCAAATTAGGAGAAAAGTCCCCTGGTTGACCCTCAACCTTCTCAAAGCTTCAAACATGACTTGATGACTTGGATGGTCTTAAGCTTGAAAAAAACCTTGATGTGCTTCTTTAGATAAGAATGGCACTTGATCCCTTGTTAGATGACTTGATATGCTATGTTATGCAAATGATTAGTTTATGTACATGATTCAATATGCAAATGATAATGCAATTAAAACATAAATCAGGTGAAATAGGTTTAGCAAATTTTAGGGTGCAACACAATGCATTACATATGCCAAAAGGCCATATTTCACAATATTGCACAATCTAGGATTTTTGCCATACGGCTACCCACAACGTATCACACCATAGTACACGACTATTCATTCCGATAAGGATCGAACACGATCGAACCAAACAATCAACATCGGATGGAATCACAAAGAAAATGAAATGCTGCCACGCTCGCTGGCTTGCTCGCCTAGCGAGTTCCTAGCGAATACTCACTATCTGTTCGCCTAGCGAACAAGCTCGCGAAGGCAAACAGAAGTTACTGACTTCGCTTCTTACTCGCTGCAGCGAGGTCCTAGCGAATCCTTCGCTACCTCACTCGCTACGAGCGAACCACATCAAATACATTATGTCCAAGTCTGGGACCACTCGCTAACTTGCTCACCTAGAGAGTTGCTAGCAAACACTCGCGACCCATTCGCCTAGAGAAGGTGCTAGCGAACGTCTGCGAACTCAAAAACTCTCACTGTCATCAATCCTCAACTCTTCATAAAATCAACCGATTCTCACCAAACCAGTTTCTATAGTCTTAGTCTAACATTCCTTGACTAAACTACACTCTTTATTCTCGTCCAACCGTTAAAACCTTGATTCTACCGATTAAACTCATTTATGCCCTAGAATGGAAAATGGAGAAAACATCCAAACAATCCAAACCAATCATACATAATCATATACATTGACAATATAATGATATTTCACACCCTTACCTTGATTAAATCGGAAGCTAGGAGTTGTTCTTAATGATTCCAAGCTTTTTATTCTTCTCCTTCTCTTTTCTCCTCTTCCTCTTTCTTTCTCTTCTTTTTCTCTTATGTTTTCTATCTTTTCCTTTTCTTTCCACTTTCCTCTTATATGTCTTTCTTTTTTATTTCCTTCTAATATTTTCTCCTCTCAAACATCTACCAATAATTTCAATAATTAAAATAATCCAAATAAATCAATTATTTAACATAAATAATTAATTATTGAAAATTGGGTTGTTACAACCCTCCCCCACTTCAGGAATTTTCGTCCTCAAAAATGTTACCTGATTCAAACAGCTCTGGATAAGACTTCCTCATCTGACTCTCAAGTTCCCAAGTCACATTTCCACCAGCCGGTCCTTGAAGGTGAGAAAAACACTTAGAGGGGGGTTGAATAAGGGTTTAGAAAATAATATGGCAATAAAAACACAATGATTTTTATCCTGGTTCGTTAAACTCAACTAATATAGTCCACCCTATCAAGAGTGATTTGCCTTTCTCCACAAGGACTTAATCCACTATAGTCAAACTGTTTACAGTGTCAAACACTAAGAACAATTGTCTTAGTCTTCTCAAGAACTACTGACCACAACTTGGTCTTCTTAAGGAACCTTTACAAATGAATGTAAACTAACAAGTGTGTGTGAAGATTGCTTCTAAAAAGCTTTAATCACAACTGTGATATTTTACACAAGTATTAAGAACTAAGAATAAAAATATTTAGCTTTTGAGTATGAACGTTTGTATGAGAGTTGTGAATAAGATTAAGGATTTGTCAAAATGTCAATTTTGAAATGTTGTTGAAGATATCCTTATATAGTGCTGAAAGTCCCATGCTTGAAGACCGTGCATAGTAGAATAGCTGTAGCCTTTTGTATTCTAATGACTTTTCCTTTCTCAGAAGAGGAATGTTCAGATAAATGCCTTTTGCCTGAATTCTTGTGTCTATCACAAATAAGGAAAGAGTCGTTCAGATAAGGACAAGGAATATACCAACGGATATATTTTGAATAACATCTTCTTCAACAAGCTTCTTTCTCAAAGTTATCACATCAGAGTCTTGATGATATCAGAGTTTTGCAGCCAATGTGCTTTAGCGTGAATATCAATCAGAGCAGAGTTTGAAGATCAGATCCTCTGTACTTGCAGCGTGAAGTACTTCCAGAGTCTTCTAAAAATAGTGCTTGAAACTCTTCATACAAATTCTTCAGCTACGCTTTAGATGCTTCTGTAGCTTCTGCTTCAGAGTCTTCTACAGCTTCTGCTTCAGAGTCTTCTGTAGCTTCTGCTTCAGAGTCTTCTGGCAGCGCTCAGAATCTTCTGATGAGTTGCTTCTGATGCTTCAGAGCCTTGCGTAGAGAACGTTCAGATGTATTTACCTTTAACAGAATATTCAATTTTAATATCTGAAATAATAACACTTGAACAAAATTAGAGTATATATTTTCTTAATACAAAGTTTCATTAGTGTTATCATCAAAACAATGAGATATATTTAAACACCAATCTGTGTTCTAACAATCTCCCCCTTTTTGATGATGACAAAAACATAGGAAATTTTGTTCAATAAATGGAAATAAATATATAACTCCCCCTGAGATACAGAATTTCCCCCTGAAATCAATACTCTAATGGAATAGAAAACTTCCCTCTTTGCATAAATATTCTTGTCAGATTCAGAGTCTGGTTTGGATAAACTTTTCAGAGTCAGAGTCTGCTTAATTATTTCAGAATCAGAGCCTGATTAGAATTAATGTTTTAGAAACAGAGTCTGGTTGAATTAGTTCTGATTTGGGGATTCTCAGGATACCTTCAATGAATTTTGTCAGATGAAAGATTGAAGTTCTAAAATACTAAAATTCAATGTTAGTTATAATCATTATGTCTTAATTCCATTTTAGTAACTGTTTATTTGAACATTCAGAATTTCTTTTTCTCCCCCTTTTTGTCCTAATCAAAAAGAAAACTTTTAAAGACATAAAGGAATAAAAGAAGAAAATATATAAACAGATATGGAAATAAAAGATTCATTTATAAAAGATATTCAAAGTACATTCAGAAAAACCAAAACATCAGACAAACATGATCATGTGCACAAATATCAGATAAGAAAACTAGATCTAAGATGGTCGAAATAAAAGCATCTTCAAAAGGTTGGTAATTTCAGATGAAGATTGTTCTTGCTTAGCCATCCACTTTTGTATGTTGTCAATTTTCTCGTCTTGTTTTGCCATCCAAGATTTAATTTCAGATTGACCAGCTTCCAGCACAACAATCTTGTCTTCTAGTTCCGGATTCTCTTTCTTAACTTCAGAAGAGGCAGAAGGAGCAGAATCAGATGCAAGAGTAGGAGCAGAGTTAATAACCATTGCAGATGCAGATTCTGGAGGCACAGATGCAAATGGTTTGTCTAAAATCATCAGGACAGAGGGATTATCTATCATAGCTGCAGAGTCTTCTTGAGCGACAGGAACATCAGGTTTTGCTGGTGGAGGATCCAGAAGCAGATTGGAAGTTCTGGGAGCACTCAGAAGATCATTCAAACGAGAAAGTCTGACAGCTTCAAATATTCTGATCTTGGCATCTTCAGCATAGATGTTCTGGAGATTATCAGCTACAGAGTTGAATCTGTTTTTGAATCTTGTCCAAATAGCTTCAGAAGCATCTGGGTCAAGGCCAGTGAGACATTCCTTCTCAACAGATGATATCCACATTTTTAACTCAGTTTCAAAACCAGCAAGGAGAGTACCAACGTTTAATCTAGGTTTAGGTTTAAACAAATCTTCTAAAAATGTTTTTAGAGAAGATTCAGGGTTGGCAGATGTAGAAGGTTTTGAAGGAATGGTGAAAGTGGGGATAATAAACAAAGGACGAGGATAAGTTGGGGAATGAGATGGATCAGATGAAGTGGTAACTGTAGGTGAAGGTTTTCTTGGAAATAAATAATGTTTGGTTCTGAAGTTAGAGGTAACAATATCAAAAGGTTTGGAATCATATGGAGTGAATATAGTGTTTTGTGAATGAAAAGGTTCATATGGAATGGGTTGTGTTTCAGATGAAGAGGTGGTATCAGATTCAGTGGAATCACTAGAATCTGTGGTGTTAACAGATGTAGAAGAAACTGTAAACACAGTTTTCAAAGGTTGAATGTTTAGAATGTCTGATTCAGCATTATTTGATTCAGATGGTTGAGTGTGTTCTGGTTGAGGGATTTCTGGTTGTTCTGGTTCTGGGTTAATAGGAATAGATTCTTCTGTTTGAGTTACAAAAGGATGTGGTTCAGAGTGTGTAGGTTCATTTGGTATTTGTTCTTCTTGATGAGAGGTTTGTGGTGAAGGTTGTGGTGTGGGAACAAATTCATTATTTTGTGATAGTGGTTCAGAGCAAGTTTGTGAAGTAGGTAACGATTCAGAGTTAAACATTGATACTACTGGTACTGATTCATAAATAAGAGGTAAAGTTGTAGAATTACCTTATGTCTTTACTTTCTTAACTCTGACATAAGGTGCTTCTCCAGTAGCTTTTCTTTTCTTGATCTTCTTCTGTTGTGGTACTTCAGAAGTTTTCTGCTTCTTTTTATGCCTGCAACTTCTTCTTCTGAAGCTTGTTTTCTTTGTCTGTTATGTTCCTCATAGAGATCTGGCATAGGTTGACGTTATAGAAGACCTTCTGGAAGTAGAATTCCTTGCTCCAAACATGAACCAACAAACTTGATCAGAACTTCCTTTGGTTCTTCAGCAAAGAAGTTTGGAAAATCTTCTAGAGGAATTCTCCGTTGGCTTACTTCTGTTGTATTAATCTTGTCAAGTACAGAATTAAGTTCATCTATGACTTTCATCCTCTGGAGACTTTTGTTGTTCAGAGGTTAGCCTATGACAGAATCAAGTTCTTCTGTTACACCAGCTTCATGCAGATGTGCCACCAGGCCATTCTCAGTCAGAATGTCTGAGACCAATCTTCCATAAGGAATCTAATTTCTGAATTTGTTGTGTTTAGTCTTCATGTCTTCTCTAGACATCTTGATGTGGTTCCACAGATGAGAGAAGAGCAGATGAGGCAGATCCACTTTTATGCTCTGACTTAGACAAAACATAAAGTACATCTGTTCATTGTTGACGTAGTCAGGAGAGTTTGTGGACTTCCTGTGATGGATGCAACCCATGAATATTTTAGCCCAGATCTTGTAATTTGGCTTCAAATCTTTGAACTTGTTAGAAGCTTGTCCAGATGACATCACTTCCTCATACACTTCTTCCATGTCAACACGCCCAGCTGGAAAATGAGAATCTCCATCAGTTTCTTCATATCCAATCAGCTTCCTAATTAGATCCTCAGTGATGATAATTTCTTTACCCATAACAGAAGAGATTATGAACTTGGGGCAAAAAGAAGCATGAATCCAAAATTCTTTTATCAAATGGGGGTAAACTAGTCCACCCAATCTATCAAAGTATTTGTTCCATCCTTGGGCATCAACAATAGACCTTAAATCAAAACCATTGTCACCCATGGACTCAAAGTCCACCATAGATTCACACAATACTTCAAGTTCTTTAACTGGTGTGAGAAGTGTTCTAATTGGTTCCTTGAATGGGACAACACCCATGTTGGAAGATGACACAACAACCATTGTAGATTGGAACTGAGCAGACGTTGATGAAGAAGTACCATGGAAGTTCTTGAAGATGAACGAATGTAGCAAACAGAAATGCATAAACAAGTGTTTGTGAGAGTGAAAAGTGTGAAATGTGTTAAATTGTGACATTTATATAAATAATTAGGGCACAAAAAGGTCACACGATCAGCACGTTTACACTTAGCATTTAATTGCATTTAATAAAAAGAATATAATCATTTCAAGCATTAATGATTCTGACAATTTGGGGGGAAAACGAGAAACCAAATATTCAAACGGTACCTCAAACGTCTTTTCAGTATTGTGCACTCCATCTTTTTCAGATTCTGAGTTACACGTATTTGCTTGCATGTGCTTCTGAAAACTCTTTGAGAAATGAAACGTTAGCCAACGTTCAGATCCTCTGAGACTTGTTAGTTCAGATACACACAGAAATAATAATTCAAGAAATTAAATAAATGACAGATGAAATACTTCAAAGTTTAAACATTTTGCATCTGAGAAAGTTGCTTCTGATAAATATTATTCTGGACAGAATTCCATGCCAATATTTTTCAGAATGAACTTAAACCTATCTTCAGCAAGGGGTTTTGTGAAAATATCAACCCATTGATGATCTGTATCAACAAAGCTTAAGCTTAAAATTCCCTTCTGAATATAGTCTCTAATGAAGTGATGTTTAATTTCTATATGCTTAGCTTTAGAGTGTAAAATATGATTTTTAGACAAGCATATAGCAGAAGTATTATCACAGAATATAGAAATATTACTCTCAAAGATCTGATAGTCTTCTAGCTGACTTTTCATCCAAAGCATCTGTGTGCTACATCCAGCAGCAGCAATGTATTCTGCTTCTGTGGTTGACAGCGCAATTGTAGGTTGCTTCTTGCTATACCAGGAGATTAAATTTCTTCCCAAAAACTGACAGCTTCCAGAAGTACTCTTTCTTTCAACTCTGTCTCCAACGTAATCAGCATCACAGAATCCAACTAATTTAAATTCATCAGGTTTTCTGTAACACAAACCCATATTAGAAGTACCTTTCAGATACCTTAAAATCCTCTTAACAGCTGTTAAGTGTGATTCTCTAGGATCTGATTGGAATCTTGCACACAAGCATACATTGAATAGAATGTCAGGTCTAGAAGCAGTTAAGTACAGAAGAGAGCCAATCATACCTCTGTAAAGTTTCTGATCGACTTTCTTACTTACCTCTTCCTTACCCATAGTGCTTGTTGGATGCATAGGAGTCTTTGCCAACTTACTATCAGTCATGTTGAACTTCTTCAGAAGTTCTTTTGCATATTTAGTCTGATGAATGTAAGTGCATTCTAGAGTTTGGTTGACTTGAATTCCCAGAAAGAATCTAAGTTCTCCCATCATGCTCATCTCAAATTCAGCCTGCATAGAAAGAGCAAACTCCTTTTCCATCGTAATATTGGTAGATCCAAATATAATATCATCCACATAAATTTGACAAATTAATAAATCTTTCTTAAATGTTTTATAGAAGAGAGTTGTATCCACTTTGCCTCTGATGAAGTTATTTTCTAGAAGAAAATTAGTCAATCTCTCATACCAAGCTTTGGGAGCTTGTTTTAAACCATAAAGAGATTTTTTAATTTTGAAAACATGTTCTGGAAATTTATCATTTTCAAAACCAGGAGGTTGGTGAACATACATTTCCTCTTCTATAATACCATTTAAGAATACACTTTTAACATCCATCTGATAAAGAGTGATGTTGTTTTGTGCAGCAAAAGAAATGAGTAGGCGAATAGACTCTAACCTGGCCACAGGAGTATAAGTCTCTGTGTAGTCAATTCCTTCTTGATGACTATACCCTTGAGCAATTAGCCTTGCTTTATTCCTTACAACTTCTCCTTGCTCATTCAATTTATTTCTGAAGACCCATTTGGTTCCAATAATATTGAATCCTTTTGGTCTTGGTACCAGATCCCAAACGTCATTTCTGGTGAATTAATTTAGCTCATCTTGCATAGCAAGTATCCACTTATTATCATTCAGAGTTTCATCAATAGAAGTTGGTTCAATGACAGACACCAACCCAAAAAGTGACGTTGCAGATGATCTGAGGAAAGACCTTATTCTGATAGGGTCATCCTTCTTCCCAATTATCACATCCTCTGGATGAGAAGCTTTGATTCTGGATGATGATCCCTTAACATTTGATTCTTCAGAAATATTCAAATTGTTCATCTGAGCAGCCAATGGAGTTGCATCTGGCATTACTTCTGGTTCTTTCACTTGAACCTTTTCTGCCTCTGAGCCTTCAGAGTCTGTGAGAATTACTTCTCTATCTGCAGAATTAACAAGTTGCTTTAGCTTTTGATTGCCAAGCTTATCATCAAATCTAACATGTATAGATTCCTCCATAATCTGTGTCTCAGTATTGTATACTCTGTAGCCTTTAGAGTGTTCAGAATATCCAAGCATGAAACACTTATGTGCTTTAGAATCAAACTTGTTCAGATTCTCTTTAGTATTCAACATAAAACATATACATCCAAAAGGATGGAAATAAGAAATGTTGGGCTTTATATTCCTCCACAATTCATAGGGAGTCTTCTCCAGAAGAGGTCTTACAGACACTCTGTTCTGAATATAACAAGCTGTGTTTATTGCTTCTGCCCAAAAATGTTTTGCCAGATTAGTCTCGTTGATCATGGTTCTGGCCATTTCTTGCAATGTTCTATTTTTCCTCTCAACAACTCCATTCTGTTGAGGAGTTCTAGGGCAGGAGAAATCATGAGCAATGCCATTTTCATTAAAATATTTTTCAAAATATTTGTTTTCAAATTCGCCACCATGATCACTTCTGACTTTAACAATTTTAAAATCTTTTTCATTCTGGACTTATTTGCAGAAGTCAAAGAACACAGAATGTGACTCATCCTCGTGTTTTAGGAATTTCACCCATGTCCATCTGCTATAGTCATCCATAATGACTAATCCATACTTCTTGCCTCTGATGGGTGCAGTTTTCACTGGTCCAAACAGATCAATGTGAAGTAACTCTAATGGTTTTGAGGTTGAAACAACATTTTTAGTTTTAAAGGAAGATTTTGAAAATTTTCCTTTCTGACATGCTTCACAAAACATCTGAGTTGAACTTCAATTTAGGAAGTCCTCTGACCAGATTAAGTTTATTAATCTGAGATATACGTCTCATACTAATATGCCCCAATCTTCTGTGCCAGACCCATTGCTCTTCATTAACAGACATAAGGCATTTTAGTTTTTGAACCTTAAGTTCTGAAAGATTAATTTTATAAATGTTGTTCTTCCTTTTTCCATTAAAGAGGATAGAGCCATCCTTTTGACATACAACTTTGCAACATTTTTTATTAAAGATTATGTCATAACTGTTGCACCCCAAAATTTGCCCTCTTTCAAGGCTTGACTCATTTCTTCATTTCTTTCAAATTCAATGACATAAAGGAAATCCATCATGAATTCAAGATTAAAGGCAAGAATATTATAAAGAGAAGTTTTGTGACATTACAAGAATGTCATTTGTTGCAAGATTTTCAACTCTAAGTAATGTTTAGAAATTAATTTATTTCTAATACTTCATTCAAGTCTCTAGTCAAATTCATGTTATGGTAATGCCACACCAAGTCTACATTATGCTTACAAACATCCAAGAAACATGCAAGGATTAAATCAACATTGGAATGTTTTAGGACCAAGAATATGCATGTTTAATCATGGCAAAACAGTCCCATGCAAGAGGTGACAAATTTCTTCATGTCACAAGATCACATGTCACAAGACCAAAGGAATAACATGTGACAATGCTTCTACATATCAGAATTTTCAAAATGCTGTCAAGAGTTGGTGGCATTGACCAAGAGGAGCTGTCCAAACACAAACAAACAAAATGGGTGCAAGGCACAAGGTGCTGCAGCAAATAGCATAGGAAAGTAGTGCAGAAAATGCAGCATAGCACCTTGCATGGAAATGGAAAGAAAGAGAGTGACATGAGAAAAGGTGGCAAGAGACATTGCCCCATGAAAAAATCTGATGTTTGGGGGGAAGAGAAAACCCTAGGAGCTGAGATAAGAGGAGGGGGCTATAAACAAAAGGATTGATTCATTCAACATTCATTTCTACACACACTTGCAAAACCAGAAAATTGAGAGAGCAAAACAATATCCTAAAAAACAGAAAAATAGGAAGCTTTGCAAACCAAAAAAAAAAGAGTGATATAGAACCAAGAGGATCATTAAGAAACAAAACCTTCACAACATAGAGGGAAGAGGAGTGAGGTACATTCAACCAAGACCAAGGAGGACTTGCAAGAAGGATAGAAAGCTCTTGGGTATCCATTTCCTCCAACCTTTCTCTCTTTATATTTTTGCTATTTACATTCATTTCGTTTACTCTTTTATGTGTTGTTGTATTGTATGCGTCATGTAAGGTTCTAAGGGTTCCAAAAAAACATTTTTAAGAACCAATAAAAAGGAAGAAAATCACAAAAGACAACAAAAAATACAGCAAATACTGTATTTTTCGCTTCAGGTCGCGGCGCGACCCATGTTCGCGGCGCGAACTGTCAAAAACAGAATCAAAACTTTTCTCAGTTCGCGGCGCAAACACCCTTTGCAGCGCGAACATGCAAAAAACAGAATGTTCATTTTTCTCAGTTCGCGGCGCGAACTGATCAATTTGTTTATGCTTTTTTGCTGTTTTTTACCTAAAAAAATTTTTTCAAGGAGTTCGCCGTTTTTTTCGCATGTCTCGATTTTTTTTTTTGCCGACTAGCCCATATGTTTGCATGGTTTTAGTATAAATATTGCTATTGTCTTTGTTGACTCTTGATTACATAACCATTTCAAAAAAACAAACTCTCGATTTTATCGAGCCATTTTCGACCATGTAAGTCGGCCGCCTTGTGCGTCCGCCATCGACCTTGTTCGTGTCACCTCAAACCTTTTTAAGCAATTAAACCCTTGACCCAACGTCAAGCGGATTTTCTCAAACGATTGTTAAGCCAATTCACCATATTTAATAAAAGGGTAAAGTTCTCTTTGTATTGAACTAAAGAGAAGGGATTGAGTGTAGACTTCTTCCTTTCCGAGTGTCGAGATGCTCACTGTAGTGTGGGTGGTTTTGATACTTGTCTTTCAATACGAAGACGTTTTCATCCACACCTTTTTCTCCTAAAAAACCTCGGCCCCGTACCAAGTGCATTCTCAAAACACTTACAATAAATAAATCGATTCTCTTGGTATTGAACTAAAGAGAGAGGATTGAGTGTAGACTTCTACCTCTCCGAGTGTTGGGATTTCACTGTAGTGTGGGTGGTCTCGATACTCGTCTTTCAATACGAAGACGTGACTTTATCCGCCACCTATCTCCCTCTACAACTTCTTTCCGCAGCCTTCGTCACCTAAAAACCTCGGTCCCGTACCGAGCGCATTTTTAAAACTCTTCTCATGACAAAAACTTGAATGGTCGTGGAGTGGTTAGGCGTAGGCCTTCTCCTATCCCGAGTGCTGACGTTTACCGTAGGGTTCTTTGTCGCAAAAGCACTTACCATTCAAAACCAAAAACACCTTTAATAATAGAACGAAGTTCTCTTTGCATTGAATTAAAGAGAGAGGATTAAATGTAGTCTTCTTCCTCTCCGAGTATTGGGATGCTCACTGTAGTGGGGGTGGTCTCGATACTCGTCTTTCAATACGAAGACGCTACGTTCGCCACACCATTTCCATAATAAAAACTTTGAGATAAAGAATTGGGTACTACCCGCAAGGGGTTACTATCCGAGGACCTATCTCACCCCTAAAAAACAAATTCACAAATCAAATGTGACATCTTGCCTCGCCTGGCGAAAACCTAATATCTTTCAAAAAGGATATGTTACGTCCGTTCTACCGCAAACAGGTAACGCATAAGTCTCCTCACATGCGAGCAGTAAAACACCTAAACTGCTAGAATGCGCATGATAGCATCATCCACAAAACATCAACACACCGTAGGCCGAACTACGGCTGCTCTGATTCTTTACTTTTTCAAGTAAAGATACGTAGGCACAAGGGCCACAATCCTTGCCGAGCACATTCCCCCTTATATTTGTAGTTCCCCGAACTACGTCGACTCTGATTTTCTCATATCCGTTGAGAATACGTAGGCCTAGGACCGCGAAGTCCTACCGAGTCCAACCTTTCTCTCTTCTTTCTTGTTGCCTCATTTCTTAGTTTCTAAACCATCTTTCTTTACCCTTTGGAAAACACTTTTATAACATAACATTTAAGCAAATAAATTCACACGTCGACAAGCAAATGGTTCCCATCGAGTACGATGGATGCGAGGGGTGCTAATACCTTCCCCTCGCATAACCGGCTTCCGAACCCGTTCTGGGTCACGAGACCATCTTATCCATTTCTTTCTTAAGGTTTTCTCGATATTTTCCTTTCCCCTCATGGGATAAATAAAGTTCGGTGGCGACTCTTCTATCCTTTCCTTTTCGCCTTCCCCATCGTTGCGCGTATTTTTTGAATAGCGACAATAACCATTGTAACTTAATTGACTTATGGATAATAGATTATGTTTTAATCTTTCTACAAGTAAAACATTAGATATAGAGGGAAGGTTACCATTGCCAATAGTACCAGAGCCAATTATCTTGCCCTTCTGATTCCCTCCAAACTTGACGTCTCCTCCTGATCTAAGTTCCAGGCTTTGGAATTTCTCCCGTCATGTGACGTGAGCAGCCAGAGTCCAGGTACCATGATTGGTGTCTTGACTGCGCTGCTAAAGATTTCTGCAACAAATATTATTTTGTCCTTAGGTACCCAGATATTTTTGGGTCCTTTTGGGTTAGTTGCCTTAAAGTTTTGTCTGAACTTCTGTATTTTTGGGTCCTTTTAGGTTTAAACACAGGAATGTTCTGATCAGAACTAGTGTGTTTAATATCATTAAGGTGACCAAACTTAAAATGAGTATATAAAGGAGTATGCTTAATGATGAGTTTATCAACAGGTGTTAGATTTAAATCCTTTCCAGAGGAAGATTCATATCCAATTCCCTTCCTATTGTTTCTGCTAACACCATAGATCATTGAAGCCATCTTGCTTCTATCTATGCTTCTTGACAGAAACTTCTGAAAACTATAGTCATATTCTTCTAAAATGTTTTTAGAATTTGACTTAATTTCAGATTTAGAATCTTGTTGAGCTCTTTCAAAATCATTTTTCAATTTAAAATTTTCTGCTTTAAGCTCAGCCATTTCAGATTCAAGCTTATTACTCTCAAATGCAATATGCTTTAAAAGCTTATTGTATTTGATTTTAATTTTGCTATAGTTTTCAAGGACTTCTGATAAACTCTCAGCAAGTTCAAATCTAGTGAGTTCAGAAAATACCTACTCAGAGTCTGATTCTGATTCTGATCCACATGATTCTGCATGGTCTTCTACATCAGCCATGAGTGCCATGTTTGCACATTCTTCATCTGAGTCTGATGAAGATTCAGATGCATCTGAATCATCCCAGGTTACCATCAGAACTTTCTTTTTATGCTCATGCTTCCTTCTTGCATTCTCCTTCTAAAGCTTTGGGCATTGATTCTTGTAGTGCCCAGGTTCCTTGCATTCATAGCAGACAACCTCTTTCTTTCCAGATCTTCTGTGTCCAGAAGACTCTTTGCGTTGATCTGGTTTCCTGAAGTTCTTGAACTTCCTCTGTTTATGCTTCCAGAGTTTGTTGATCCTTCTGGACAGCAGGGATAATTCATCTTCTTCTTCAGAAGAAGACTCTTCAGAACTTTCTTCTAAAACCTGCAACGCTTTAACAGATTTGTTAGACTTCAAAGCAACTTACTTACCTTTCTTTTGAGGCTCGTCTTCTTCAAGTTCAATCTCATGGCTCCTCAGAGAGCTGATCAGTTCTTCCAGCGTGAACTTGTTCAGATCCTTTGCTAGCTTCAGAGCAGTGACCATTGGTCTCCATCTGATTGGCAAACTTCTGATGATCTTCTTTACATGATCAGCAGTGGAGTAGCCTTTGTGCAGCAATTTTAATCCAGCTGTGAGGATCTGGAATCTAGAGAACATAGCTTCTATAGATTCAAATTCTTCCATTTTTAAGGCTTCATATTTCTGGATCAGCGCCAGAGCCTTGGTCTCTTTAACTTGTGAGTTCCCTTCATGAGTCATCTTTAAAGACTCAAACAAATCAAATATTGTTTCTCTGTTGGTAATCTTCTCATACTCGGTATGAGATATAGCATTTAATAAGATTTTTCTTGCTTTGTGATGATTTCTGAACTCCTTCTTCTGAGCTTCAGTCATAGATTCTCTATCAATTTTCTTGCCATCCCCATCAGTGGGGTGAACATAACCATCAATGACTAAGTCCCAAAGATCAGCATCATATACAAGAAAGAAGCTCTCTATTCTGTCTTTCCAATAGTCAAACTTCTCCCCATCAAACATAGGGGGTTTTGTGTTGATTCTATCCCTGTCTTCATATCTGTTGTTGTTGGATGTTGAAGCTTCAGCCATAATTTAACAACAAAAAATATATATCAAGAGTTTTCTCAACTGGATCTTTTCTGTTCACGGTGAAGTGAGAGCACTAACAGAACCGGAGCTCTGATGCCAACTGAAGGTGAGAAAAACACTTAGAAGGGGGTTGAATAAGGGTTTAGAAAATATTATGGCAATAAAAACACAATGATTTTTATCCTGGTTCATTGAACTCAACTAATCCAGTCCACCCTATCAAGAGTGATTTGCCTTTCTCCACAAGGACTTAATCCACTATAGTCAAACTGATTACAGTGTCAAACACTAAGAACAACTGTCTTAGTCTTCTCAAGAATTACTGACCACAACTTGGTCTTCTTAAGGAACCTTTACAAATGAATGTAAACTTACAAGTGTGTATGAAGATTGCTTCTAAAAAGCTTTAATCACAACTGTGATATTTTACACAAGTATTAAGAACTAAGAATAAAAATATTCAGCTTTTGAGCATGAACATGTGTATGAGAGTTGTGAATAATATCAAGGATTTGTCAAAACGTCAACTTTGAAGTGTTGTTGAAGACATCCTTATATAGTGTTGAAAGTCCCATGCTTGAAGACCGTGCATAGTAGAATAGTTGTAGCCTTTTGTCTTCTATTGACTTTTCCTTTCTCAGAAGAGGAATGTTCAGATAAATGTCTTTTTCCTGAATTCTTGTGTCTATCACAACTAAGGAAAGAGTCGTTCAGATAAGGACAAGGAATATACCAACGGATATATTTTGAATAGCATCTTCTTCAACAAGCTTCTTTCTCAAAGTTATCACATCAGAGTCTTGATGATATCAGAGTTTTGCAGCCAATATGCTTTAGCGTGAATATCAATCAGAGCAGAGTTTGAAGATCAGATCCTCTGTACTTGCAGCGTGAAGTACTTCCAGAGTCTTCTGAAAACAATGCTTGAAACTCTTCATACAAATTCTTCAGCTACGCTTCAGATGCTTTTGTAGCTTCTGCTTCAGAGTCTTCTGCAGCTTCTGCTTCAGAGTCTTCTACAGCTTCTGCTTCAGAGTCTTCTGCAGCTTCTGCTTCAGAGTCTTCTGGCAGCGCTCAGAATCTTCTGATGAGTTGCTTCTGATGCCTCAGATCCTTGCGTAGAGAATGTTCAGATGTATTTGCCTTTAACAGAATATTCAATTTTAATATCTGAAACAAAAACACTTGAACAAAATTAGAGTATATATTTTCTTAATACAAAGTTTCATTAGTGTTAGCATCAAAACAATGAGATATATTTAAACACCAATATGTGTTTTAACAGTCCTCCCCAAGCGACCTTCACCAAAGTAATCTCTTTGCCTTGAAGTTGCTTCAACTCTCGATCCTCTATCCGCATAGGTGATGTCTCCACAGCCAGGTTATCTCTCACCTGCACATCATCTACTTGGACTACATGAGAAGGATCCGCAATGTATTTGCTCAACTGAGATACATGGAACACGTCATGGAGATTAGCAAGCGACGGTGGTAAAGCAACACGATAGGCCACCTCACCTATCTTCTGCAAAATATGATAAGGACCAATAAAACGCAGCGTTAACTTACGCGACTTCAATGCCCTACCAACACCAGTCATCGGAGTGACTCGAAGAAACACATGATCTCCCTCCTGAAATTCAAGTGGTTTCCTCCTCTTGTCATGATAACTCTTCTGAAGACTCTGAGAAATCCTCATCTTCTCTTGAATCATCTTAATCTTGTCGGTAGTCTGCTGGACTATCTCGGGTCCAACCACAGAACTCTCTCCCGACTCATACCAACACAATGGCGTCCTACACCGCCTACCATACAATGCTTCAAACAGTGTCATACCGATACTCGAATGAAAACTGTTGTTGTAAGTAAATTCAATCAAAGGTAAGTAGTTATCCCAAGCTCCTCCCTTATCCAACACACAAGCTCTCAAAAGATCCTCAAGTGACTGAATCGTTCTGTCAGTCTGACCATCAGTCTGTGGATGATAAGCTGAACTCAAACACAACTTCGTATCCAAAGCACTTTGCAAACTCTCCCAAAATCTCGAAGTAAACCTCGGATATCTATCTTACACAATTTTAGACGAAATACCATGCAAACTGACAATCCTCTCAATGTACAGCTTTGCCAATATCTCCAACGGGTAATCCATTCGCATAGGAATAAAGTGAGTAGATTTGGTCAATCTATCCACAATAACCCAAATAGCTTCAAAATTACTCGGCGTCCTCGGTAAACCAGATACAAAATCCATAGAAATGTTATCCCATTTCCACTCAGGAATAAACAACGGTTTCATCAAACCCGACGATTTCTGATGCTCAATCTTCGACTTCTGACAAGTCAAACAAGAATACACAAACTCGGCAATATCCTTCTTCATACGAGGCCACCAAAACACTTTCCTCAAATCTTGATACATCTTAGTAGCACTCGAATGAATACTTAATCCACTACGATGTCCTTCCTCAAGAATACTCTTCTTCAGCTCAACAATGTCCGGAACACAAACTCTATCACGATACCTTATGATACCATTCTCATCAATCCGAAAATCACTACCTTGGCCTTGATTGATCAAAGTCAACCGATCAACTAAACTCAAATCAGATTTTTATCCTTCTCGAATCTCATCAAGAATACCACTAGTAAGCTTTAACATACCAAGTAACCCCATAAGAAGTCTTCTCACACACCAAACTCAATTCACGAAATTGCTCAATCAATTCTAACTCTTTTACCATCATCATCGACATATGCAATGATTTCCTACTCAATGCATCCGCTACCACATTCGCTTTACCCGGATGGTAATTCAAACCAAAATCATAATCCTTCAGAAGTTCCACCCATCTCCTTTACCTTGCATTCAATTCTTTCTGATCAAAAAGATACTTCAAACTCTTATGATCACTAAACACCTCAAATCTCGAACCAAACAAATAATGCCTCCAAAATTTTAGCACAAATACAACGGCGACCAACTCTAGGTCATGCGTCGAATAATTCTTCTCATGCACTTTGAGTTGCCTCGAAGCATAAGCTACAACTTGTTTACCTTGCATCAACACACCTCCTAAACCCATCAAAGAAGCATCACAATACACAACAAACAGTTCTGTCGGATTTGGCAAAATCAAAACAGGAGTTGTCGTCAATCTCCTCTTAAGCTCTTGAAAACTTCCCTCACACTTCGCATCCCAAACAAAAGCTTGACTTTTCCTAGTCAACTGCGTCAACGGCAATGATGACTTGGAAAATCCCTCAATGAATTTCCGATAATATCCCGCCAAACCAAGAAAAGTGCTAATCTCAAAAACTGATTTCGGAGTCTCTCATTGCGATACCGCTTCAACCTTCGACGGATCAACTGCAATACCTCTACTCGAAATCACGTGACCAAGGAAACTCACTTCCTTCAACCAAAATTCACACTTAGAGAGTTTCGCATACAGCTGCTTCTCTTTCAACACAGATAACACAATCCTCAAATGCTCGACATGTTCTTCTTCACTCTTCGAATAAATCAAAATGTCGTCAATGAACACAACAATAAACTTGTCCAAATAAGGATGGAAAATCATGTACTCCATAAACACACCTGGTGCATTAGTCATACCAAATGGCATTACAGAATACTCATAATGTCCATACCTCGTTCTAAAAGCAGTCTTCTAAGATCTCAAATCTATCTTACTGAACACACTTGCACCAACCAACTAGTCCATCAAATCATCAATCCTCGGAAGTGGATACTTATTCTTGATAGTCACCTTGTTCAATTGTCTGTAGTCCACACAGAGTCTCATAAAACCTTCCTTTTTCTTAACCAACAACACTGGTGCACCCCACGGTGACACACTCGGGCGAATAAACCTCTTCTCAAGCAGATCTTCAAGTTGACTCTTCAACTCTTTCAATTCTGATGCAGACATACGATATGGAGCCATCGATATCAGACTAGTTCCAGGAATTAAGTCGATCACAAACTCCATTTCTCGCTCCGGCGGTAAATCTCTTATCTCATCAGGAAAAACTTCCGGAAAATCACGGACAATTGGTAAAGCATCAATTGCTCCACTTTCACCAATGCTCACAGTTGCCATTAACAAAAATGCCTTAGCACCATCTTGCAGTGATTCCTTCACTTGCTTAGCAGTCATAAACAAATCTCTTTCGTCATCAGGTTCAGGAAAAATAACCGTTTTGTCAAAACAGTTAATATAGACACGATTGAATTCCAACCAATTCATCCCAAGAATAACATCAAGTTGGTCTAAATTAAGACACACTAAATCAACTCCAAAGTCTTTACCAAAAATACTCAACGGACAATTCAAACAAACATACAGGGTAGTTACCGAACCCATAGCAGGAGTGTCAATAACCATACTACCACCCATAACAGACAACTCAAGATTTAACCTCTTAACACAATCTAAAGAAATAAAAGAATGCGTTGCTCCAGTATCAATTATAGCGATCAAAGGTATACCATTAATGAAGCACGTACGTCAGATCAATCGATCTTCACTAGCAGTCTCCGATCCAGATAGAGCAAACACTTTCCCATTCCCTTGAGTCTTCTTCGGCTTGTCACACTTGGTACTAATGTGCCCTTGCTCACCACAGTTGTAGCAAGTCACATTCGCACCACTTCTGCACTCAAAAGCCTTGTGGCCTGGCATGCCACACTTAAGACACTTCTGCTCAACACCCGTGCACTCAGGAGCACGATGTCCTTCTACGCCACACTTAAAACACTTCACTGGAGTGGAAGCTCCTCCCCCACTCGGCTTCTTGCCGTAACTAGCTTTCTGTTTCCCCTTATCCGCAGGAGTCACATACGACTTTCCTCTAAATTGGCCATTTCCTTTCTTGTCACTTAAACTCTTGTAGTGGCTAGACCGAGCCCTAATGTCTTCATCATAAATTCTACTCTTGTTCACTAACTCAGAAAATCGTCTAATCTCCTGATAACCAACAGCTTGCTTGATTTCAGACCTCATACCATTCACAAACTTAAGACACTTGGATCTCTCAGCATTAACAGAGTTGTAATGAGGATAAAACTTAATCAATTCCTTAAATCTTGTCGCATACTCGGCTACAGTTGAGTTACCCTGCTTCAGCTCAAGGAATTCGATTTCCTTCTTACCACGCACATCTTCTGGAAAATACTTCTCCAAAAATGTTTCTCTAAAAACCTCCCAAGTAACCACAATCTCATCTTCTTCAAACCTTTGGCGAGTATTACCCCACCAATCCTCAGCTTCCTCTTCGAGCATATGAGTGCCAAACTGCACCTTCTGCACATCTGAACAATTCATAACTCGAAAGATCTTCTCAATTGCTTTCAGCCAAACTTGTGCTTTGTCAGGTTCATGGGTTCCCTTGAAAATTGGCAGATTGTTCCTTTGAAACCATCCCAAAGCACGGAACTCATCATCGGCGTTATTTCCAACATTCACATTGGCTTGAGGATTCTGCCCAATCGCTCCAACCAACCTTGTCAACGCCTCAGCAATCGCTTCATCAATCCTGCCTGCAACCATTGTTATTGATTCCCACAACAAATCCTCGTTAGAACAACCATATGGATAATGCTACACACACATACATGATGCATAAGGGAATGAACACGTTAACAACTTGGTCAACAGACCGACCTGCTCTGATACCACTTAATGTAACACCCCTTTCTATACCCCCAAATAAACAGATAAATCACATAATAAAATTTCATCAGAGTAAATTTGAAACATGGTATAAAAGAAGAATGTCACATCATACACAAAATAACATACAACACCTGCTCTATAAAAGACATGTAACAGTGGGGTAGCTCAACAGAGGAACTTAGTCCTTACACCCACATCTCAACATTTAGAATTTAAAAGCGGAAAATCTAAACATTGAATCACTTAACATGTAATCATATAAATATGTATATCCAGTTTGTTTTATCACATCATTCATGTTTACATCAACATTTACCATCAGATACATATACAAAATGTATCCCAAAAGAATACTATACAATCCTAACTACCTGGTGCTACATATCAAAGCTGACCGACAAAAGAATGAAGCTATACTTCACAAAAGACCTCCAGCAACTCTAATCTGCAATGCCTCGTAGAGCATTATAAAACAGCATAAGGGTGAGAAATATTATCATAATAATCAATGCATAATTATATATATATATATACATACACAAGTATAGAATACATATATTCCACATTTCTCAGCACAATTCATTCCAATCATCATGTACATCACAACAAGCGTATAAACGAATATGCATATTTACCATAAGACTCAATGCAACTCATCAATTCTCACCGATCTCCATTTGAGATTTATGGGTACATCGTTAGTATCCCACCAGGAACAATATCTCAGTTATTCTACCCCGACGATCATTTCACTAGGAACGATACATAGTCATTCTACCCCAGTGATTACTCCACTAGGAACGATATCTCATCATTCTACCCCAGTGTACACGACCATATCACTACACCTCACTAGGAACAACATCTCGTTATTCTACCCTAGTGATTACTCCACTAGGAACAACATCTTGTCATTCTACCCCAGGGAGAGCGAGTCTATATCACTTATACTTCACTAGGAACAACATCTCGTTATTCTACCCTAGTGAGAACGACTCATGCATATATACGTATTCTCAACATTATCATCATATTTACCAAACAATGCACATATATTCATAATATATTCTCATGTATTCTTCACACACAATCGCATACAATCAATATGCATTCACAATGTCGTGCCAAACGGCAGCAAACCTCATCACAATTCATCATGCATTTTCACTCGAATAAAGCAATGCATTACATATGCCAAAAGGCCACATTTCACAATATTGCACAATCTAGGATTTACGCCATACGGCTACCCACAATGTATCACACCATAGTACACGACTATTCATTTCGATAAGGATCGAACACGATCGAACCAAACAATCAACATCATATAGAATCACAAAGAAAATGAAATGTTGCCACGCTCGCTGGCTTGCTCGCCTAGCGAGTTCCTAGCGAATACTCGTTATCTGTTCGCCTAGCGAACAAGTTCGCGAAGGCAAACAGAAGCTACTGACTTCGTTCGCTTCTTACTCGCTGCAGCGAGGTCCTAACGAATCCTTCGCTACCTCACTCGCTACCAGCGAACCACATCAAATACATTATGTCCAAGTATGGGACCACTCGCTAACTTGCTCGCCTAGTGAGTTGCTAGCGAACACTCGCGACCCGTTCGCCTAGCGAAGATGCTAGCGAACGTCTGCGAACTCAAAAACTCTCACTGTCATCAATCCTCAACTCTTCACAAAATCAACCGATTCTCACCAAACCAGTTTCTATAGTCTTAGCCTAACATCCCTCGACTAAACTACACTCTTTATTCTCGATTCCAACCGTTAAAACCTTGATTTTACCGATTAAACTCATTTATACCCTAGAATGGAAAATGGAGAAAACATCCAAACAATCCAAACCAATCATACATAATCATATACATTGACAATATAATGATATTTCACACCCTTGCCTTGATTAAATCGGAAGCTAGGAGTTGTTCTTGATGATTCTAAGCTTTTTCTTCTTCTCCTTCTCTTTTCTCCTCTTCCTCTTTCTTTCTCTTCTTTTTCTCTTATGTTTTCTATCTTTTCCTTTTCTTTCCACTTTCCTCTTATATGTCTTTCTCTTTTATTTCCTTCCAATATTTTCTCCTCTCAAACATCTATCAATAATTTCAATAATTAAAATAATCCAAATAAATCAATTATTTAACATAAATAATTAATTATTGAAAATTGGGCTGTTACATCATTTTCTTCCTTATTTTCATGAAAAGAGATAAAGGACGCAAAATAACTATCAAATAGCCAAAACAAGCAAGAACATAAAAACCTCACAGAAACCCACAAACTATAAGATCTAGCTAACAAGCAAGATGTGACATTCATCCTTGCATATAATCGTCTAGATCATATCACAAGATAACCAATCATTCATTTATAACAACATTAGGGTATGAAGCACAATGGTCAAACTAGGGACAAAAGGCTTAAAAGAAAAAAGCTCCAGCATATTTGGGAGACCACACACTTTTTTTTTGCATAAGACGAGACTATAATTTCTTGAAAACCCTCTCATGAATAAAAGCCTATAAGACTATGACTTCTCATAGGCCCTGAAGGCAAAGTAGCATCTCTCATTTCTTCATTAAAAACAAGCTTGTTTCATAAATAAGAGAAATAATAGGTATCACTATGTCAATAACATATTTCTCGACAAATAACTTGTAACTAAAATTCAGCAACCCATAAGCAATACCATCATTCTTCACACATCAAATTAAAGAGAGGAACCCAATAAGAAGTTTAACCACAAATTCCTTCACTAATTTAGGATAACAAGATCCAACATTTAACATTGTCTTCAACAACTAAGTATCACTAATAAGCTCCATAATTCTACTACACTTTAGAGCTTCAACATAGAGTTATTTATCAGGAGCCATCCTCATATGATAAACAAAATTCCATTTTATTGTACTTTCTTTAGAATGAAAATAAACATTGTCAAAAGAACAAATAGAGTGTTCTTAGGAAACTTCTCATTGTAATCAATGACATCCAATATGTGAGTGACAAGTTCCTCAACATCATGCTTTACAATACTAATGGAAATCTCATCCGTAATGTCATCATTGATAACCTCACTATCATTATTGTTAACATATTCCCTTACAAACTCATTCTCATCGAGATCTTTACTAACATATTTACAAACATAAATATTATAACCAAACTCGTTAGGTTCAAAGTGATTGTGGGAATCATGCATTTTGTCATCAGGACCAGTTTAGTGGTGGGAACCTCAACATTCAGAATATTGTCAATCACGTTCTTAAGAGGAGTATTATCATAATCATTAATGACATATATTATATCAATAACAACTTGATTGTTGTCAACAGTAACAATAGTATGACACTGGATAAATGTTGAAGAGGTTTTACCATGAACATCCTTAGCCTTAATGAGAGAAGAAACACCTTTGGAGTTACCATCGGCCTTTCCTCTAATTGACATGCCTTTCATACAAAATCCACGAGCTTTCATAACTACAATGTCTTTTTCATGCCTTTTCTTCTTTGACGTCTTATTTGCATTACCATAAGTGTTCATCCATTTCCTTGTTCCTATCATGCTTTCAGCTTTATTCAAGAACTTTACATATGAAATTGAAGATTCAAAGATTGGTTTGAAGCGCGGAAGCAAAAATAGATAAAATGAACTTTTTGAACATTTAAACACAATAACTTTTCTTTATTGTGATGAATTATACAAGTGACATTATTACTGAGATGTGTGGGCCAATAAAAGTTCCAATACGCCCATGGCCCAAGAAAAAACATTCACCAAACTTTAATAATTTCTATAAGCTGGTAATGCAAAGGCCTAAAGCTGATTGGAGATTCTCGAGTTGGATAACATCAAGAGCTTGTATAAATACAATAACTAATTGTTGGTGTATTAAAAAAATGCTCAAGGGTATCCTTCTTATGCTTAACGAGTTTCCTGATGAATTGATAACAAATATTTATATGATTTGTTCTGATGTGTTGAATGTGAATGTTAGAGATGGAACTCAAGTTGTCACATAATGTAATAACATCTTGTATCATATTATATTCTTTGAGAATTTTTTTCCTCTACGAGAATTGAGCACTACTACTTCCAATAACAATACACTTTTCTTCTACCCAATCAACATCACAATATCAAGCTAGCGAGGACATGGTATCAAAAGAGTATAAAATCCCATAGTCAGATGTACCATTTATGTACTTAAGGATTCTCTTGAATTAAATAAGATGGGTAATCACAGGATTGGTTTGAAATGGAGCATACACAATAACAAATAAATTAATGTCAGGATGACTGATAGTGATATATAAGAGGTTACCAATCATACTTTTGTAGAGGTATTGATCAACAATCACACATTGTTCATATTTAGAGACTTGACATGATTACTATAGGCATACATTTTTTCCTACCATTTTCCAGTCAAAATTTCTTGACAATGTTTCTAGCATACATACTTTGGGAAATAAAGATGCCATCCTTCATTTTCTTCCCTTGAAAACTAAGGAAGTAGGTAAGTTCACCTACCATGCTCATCTCGAATTCAACTTGCATTTGTTGAGCGAAAAGACATAACATCTTACTTGAAATCCATCAAAACAGAATGTTGTCAACATATATTTGGACTAACATAAGAATCCCATTGTCTTTCACAATGACACCCTCAATGTATTGATGTCAGAACTAGCATCCTGACTGGCTTCAACACAACCATTCGTCTCAATGAGACAATCCATATCATTGACATCATTACTAACATCCTGCCTTATTTCCACATTCAAATACCTATAGAGGAATGCATTTTTCACATCCATCTGGTAAAGTTTGAACTTAAGGAGACATGGCAATTCTACCAACAATCGGATGGCTTCAAGATAGGAAATAGGAAAAAAAAAGCTTCATCAAAGTCAACCCTTCAATCTCTGCAAAGTCTTTGCTATAAGATGTGTTTTGTTTCTAGTAAAAATCTCATTTTCATCAGACTTATTCTTGTTACTTCGTTGTTTCCTAATGATATTAGCTGAATTTGGTCTAAGAACAAGTTCTTGTACTTTGTTTCTCTCAAAATGAACAAGCTCTTATGGATATTTTCTTTGTATGGTGAAGCATTCATATAGGTATCCTATAATGTTTTAAATAAGATGATTCTTCTTAGTACTTGCTGATGGTTATTCATCATCATCTAAATTTCAATCTTCTTTAATAGACTTCAAGTTGTTTCCTATATTGTCAAGAACACCTTGCTCAATGTTATGACTAGTGAGATTAGAATCTTCATCTTCATGGGGAGTCACTTTATTTTGAACGTCATTAATAATGACATTTATGCATTCCATTAAATATGTGTGTCCTTGTTAAACATTATATACGCCATGCTATCACTACTTTCAATCTCTTCATCCACACCTAATGTCTCTACATCTTTCTCAGCATCTTATACAATAGGTTGAGAAGATGACTGTCATACCCTAATTTTTGACCCCTAAGATCCTGCATCTTTTTGCATCGTCTGCATAGCATGTCATGTCTTTCATCTTGCATAATGCCCAATTTATCTGTCAGAATAAATTTGTTGAATTTACAGTCGAATCGGTCAAACCAAAAGTCAATTGTGAGTAAAATCAGAGGACGGAATTTTTTGAAATCGAGCCTGCAAACGTCAGTCATATTAATCTATGTTTTACATAGTTTAACCTGACATCCTCGTTTGAATTTTTCGAATACTTTTCAGTCGCATTTTTCTTTATCAATTTGAGCCATTTTATCGGGTAAAATTTATTTCAGAATTTGACTAAACGTTGTATTTTTCCAATACGTATATTTCGCGCTGATCATTTTGGTGTATTTATTTTATTTTTTTGAGCACTTTGATACTGGTCTATTTGTTCACTTTTAACCAATTTTAATTTTAACTTTAGTTAAGTTATTATTTTTTATTTATTTAATCAGGTTTTGTATTTAGTTTTTTAGTTCACTGAAATTATTTATTTTATTTTTAATTTATTTTGTTTTATTCCTTTTGTAGAAAATCTTGTCAATTAAGTTTTTTTAAAGTTTTTTTATTTTTTTAAACCAAAGTCGTTTAAGTTGTATTCATTTTTATAGTGTCATGGATATTGCTACCTTAAAAGGGACTTGTGCATATACACACATATAATAAATAAGACGTATTACCTGCATATTAAAAAAAGGAGATACAATATCTCTTTTTTTATACCACTATGCGGACCCCATTTCATCTTTTGACAAAATCACTAGTAAAAGACCCGTGCGTCCGCACAGGTATGAGGAAAAAAATGAGTAATATGTTCCAACTTTAAAAAAGCAAAATAAGCAATGTATCTTCATGGTAGATTCTAAATATCTATTATTATATGAACCTTCTAAAGTCAACAATGTGATATTGGATTGAAATCTGATAGTGGTGCGACAATATGATGTTTATCCACCCAAAATCATTGTAGTATCATCAATCACCAAAACTGATTCAACTGTGTATAAATGAGGATCTTAAGTATCAATGTTGTTCACAAATTGATACAATTCACTAAATGTCATGAATGGATTTGATAAGATCTTGCTTGCATGAAATACCCAAATAGAAAAACGAAATAGTAAATGATACAACACAGAATAACATTGTAAAGCACAAAAATAAAGATACTACAGAAAATAAACATTTAATGGTTTGGTCAATATGTATGTTGGTTGTAACGATGTTGGCATACAACTTTTACTGATGAATGTGTGCGAGTTTGTATCTTTAATACAAAAGTAATATGTTCAAACTTTAACAGACAAAACTCAACAATGAACACGGTGTTATGTAAATGTTTGCAAATGCTGCAGCACTTGAATAGAAGAATAATAGTAAATGATGCAGCATAGGTGAACATTGTAAAACAAAAAAAGATGATAAAGAAAATAAACATTTAATAGTCCGGTTGAAATCTTGCAAATGACGGAAATCACATTTGTAGTTTTGTTCAAATTCAATATAAGAAAATCATCGAAGTGCTGCATCCAATCAAAATGGGATCCATGGATGCATAATAAGCAGAAAATAAATCCAACACAATAAGAACATAATGCAAATTCATTAGCCCAAGTGTTTCAAGTACTACCACACAAATATTTTATTCACATATCCGACCATGTTATGTTCTACATTTCTAAATTCCAATACATACTGAAAACAGCCAAACTGACTTAATATAAAATGCAAACTGACTCAAAAAAAACAAAGTTTTATTCATATGACCCTTCAAGCAGAAGCAGTAGCAGTAAAAGGCTCAGCATCATGCTTGGAAATTTTCAATTGCAACTCCTCCTTCTTAGCACCCACAACTTTGTCCACGACTTTTCCTTCTTTCAAAAACAGGAATGTTGGCATGGCTTCAATACCCCAATCCTCAGAAACAGTCTGAAGAAATCAATGAAATTAGTTGCAGGATTCTTAGTTAAAAAAAAAGCACTAATGCATTAAAAATTAAAAACAATAACAATGTTATGTGATAGATTTAGATATTGCTCACCTTCAATTCATCCACATCAACCTTAAGGAAAGTGATATGTGGAAGCTTTTTAGAAATCTCTCCGAAAATTGGAGCAATGAAACGGCATGGACCACACCAAGAAGCAGTAAAATCAACCACAATTTGACAACATAATTTCCTTTTAGTACTTTAAAATTAACAAAAAAAAACAATTTTATAGCATCACAAATTATATACAATAACATGTTAAAACAATAAACATAGCAGTTAAAAATTCTAAGAACAAACTACAACTTCATAAACTGAACCGAATTACCATTTTATACCTTCGTTTACTTAAAATATTTCACATATAAACAAACAAAACCAAAATTCCTCTCTATCTTCTAAACCAAAATGGACTGACAGTGCACAATCAATGCACCAGCCTATTCATCATTGGCCTTACAGCCACACAAAGCAAAAGTAAGAGTCTCACAATCCAAACTGATCTTAGCCAAGACACAACCATATACTCTATATACTATTGAAAAAGCACAAAGGAGTTAGTTACCTCACGATTATATACTTGAGCAGGAAAAGAGAAATTCCCATTCTCAGGAGCAAGATACCAAGTCATGAAAGAATATTTCTATATTGTAGTGCCATTGTAGCCTCAATTTAAAAACAGTGGCATACTAAAAAAAGGAGATACAATATCTCTATTTTTATACCACTATGCGGACCCCATTTCATATTTTGACAAAACCACTCCCAGGATAATTCATTCTCTCTCAGTATGATAAAGAAAAGAAAAATAACATTAAAAAAGGGGTATCTCACCAACCAAAGACATAACCGCGCGGGACCCCCATAACCACTATCATCCTCATTTTTCATCTTCACATTACTTCAACAAACACATATGAACTTGCAGAAAATAAAAGCAAAAAAATTTCACTTCCCTTTGCCAATCCATACGCATGGACCCCATCTTCATATCACTCCCTTTCCACTTTTAATCCCACACACAACCTGTACATAAAAAAGAGAAGCCTGCACCTTGTACCTCAAAAGAGACCAGACAATATGAAAAAATAAAAATCGTACTGCGAAGATAATTAATGCTGCCTTTTTCTTATTGTTGTTTTTTTATTCAAGCAAAAAGCTACAATAATCCTTCATTTTCAAGTTTCAACAAAAAAAAACTGCTACGTAATACATTCACCCACCATATTCGGAAAACCAAAACTTCTTCTACCACACACCATCACCAACCAACTTTATTTTTTGAATACACATAATAAAAACGAAAAATCATAAGCTCACATCACCATTTTCTTCTTTTCCGCTGCAACAGGCCCTCCCTCCTACACTACTTTTTCTACCATCTTTCCAAAACCATGCTCTCATAAAACCACACAGAGCTTCTTCATAAAAGAAAAACAAAACCATTAAAAAAAAACTCTTCCATAAAAAACCTCAAGAACACTATCGTGTAACCTCCATCCACCTTCATTTATTTAATCCTTACACTTCATGCACACACATTCATCAATGCCCAGTATTTTCATCACTTCACCACCTCATGACTCTTTCATTTTTTTGAAAAAAATAACAAAACCATAACATCACCTCATTATCTCTTTCTCTTCACCTTGGAGATATCATAACACTTTCTTCACCTCATAAGAAACGAATCAGTTTGTCACCCTGTTGCAACCTCCAACATTTTTGTCAACCTTAAACCATCATTTTTCACCCCAACATTTCCGCCATAGCCACACTGTGAACACCTGTCAAACTTACCACAAAAATTACACAACCTCCTTCTACAAAACAACAACTTCGACATAGCAGCACATCACACCTACAATAAACTTCAAATCAGTGATATACAACCTCCATCATAACCACACGCGCCGCTCCATGCCTTGCAATCGTTTTTTCTTCCGACTGCTACGAATTTCCAACAAGCTCCGACCTTCAAACCGTGCAGAATACGAGGAAACCGAGATGAAACAAAGAGAGTTACGCATCACGAACAGAGATAAAGGTGAGATTGAGGAAGTCCCATGCGGGTAAGGGAAGAAGAGAGGAAACTTGTATTACTATAAGTACCATATCCTTATTTTTATTTTTTTTACTTTTAATGTTTTAATTTATATAGTTAAAAAGCTTAAGAAATGAACGTTTTAATTAGTTTTTTTTATAGTTTTTTATTTTTAGTTTATTTTAATTAACTTTTACATATCATATTATATGTTAGTTGTTCATTTTTCTTTTAATAAAGTTTCTTTGTTATTTGAATATTCTAAAACAAATTGTAAAAAAATATGTTGTAATTACTCATTATAGTATGCTCATTTCTTTTAGTTTGATCGAATAATATCAAAAAAATGTATAAAAAAATTGTTTTAATTTTTTTTTTAATTTTTGTAATATTAGAAAAATATCAAAAATATTTTAATATTTTATTTTTAATATTTTATTAAGTTTTGTCTTTTTCTTTTTGTCAAAATATGTTCTTCATTATTCATTTTAAATTGTTAATTGGTTTATTAATTGTTAATTTCTTGATAATGTTAAAAACGTAAAAGTATGTCATGATTTATTAATCATTTTAAATATTTTAATTTAATATTGATTAATTAAATTATTAGTTAATCTTATTAAATATTTATATTTAAATTGATTAATAATTCTCTTGTTGTTCGATTTTATTTTTACAATTTATTTTTTAGGCATGTCCTATTTGATTTAATTTTGATGTTCTGCCATAATTAATTGATGATGTTCTTTTTCATGATGTTTTACCATAATTGTTTGTGGATTCTATTCACGATGTTTTACCGTGATTATTTATGAATTCTAATCATGATGTTTGCCGTGATTGATTGTGGATTGTCTTCGCGATGCTTTGCCGCGTATCTTTATCTGTTTATGCATGATGTTTTTCATGTATGTTGTTAATTTTATTTGTTGATACATGATGTTTTGGCATGTATCTCTGTTGACTTTTCACTGTCTAATTACCATGATGTTTTTCCATGTGTATTGTGTGATATCTTATCTGTCTGACCATGCATGATGTTTTTCCGTGTACTATGTTTGTGTCTTCATTTGCTGCCTTCCATTTACAATATGTTCTTCCATGTATCTGTTACTTTCTTTTGATCCTTATTGATCTAATCCAAGGGGAGGGATTTTATGTTGACTTATTGTCATTGTGCATGTCTCTTGTATGTTTGTCTTTGTTGTTGTTTTGGTTCTTAGAATCCTAACAATTTATGGTTCCACAAACTACGAACACTCTGATTTCTCAAGTTCCTTTTGAGAATACGTAGGCACAAGGGCCATAATCCTTGGTGAGCACACTTTTATTTTTTCACACTCTTTTTTTCTTTTACACTTTTTTCCCTTTTACATCGTAGTACGAACTACGATTTCTCTGCCTTCCTATTAAGGATACGTAGGCATAGGATTGTGAGATCCTAGCGAGCTACCTTTTTATTTTTCCACCTTTTCTCCTTTTATTTTCCCATCTTTTAACTTTAGCAAACAATTTTAGCCAAAACACAAATATTTCAAGAAGTTCCTGTAGAGTACTACAAATGCTTAGGGTGCTAATACCTTCCCTTAATATAACCAACCCTCGTACCTTTGATCTCTCTTTGCTTAGCTTTAGACCTTGATTTTTGCTTTGCATTTTATTAGTGTTTTGGTTCGCTCTTTTCTCCCTTCCCTTGCATAAAATAAAAGTTCGACGGTGATATCTTATTTTTGTGAGCCAAGCTAATCCCATAGCTATGGTATCCGATTCTCACTGCGACTATGACGTACCAGCAACCTTTTGATTTATCATTTGAATAAGGCCTTCAACCACACCATTTATGGATGTGGAAGTGGCCATTATTTCTTTAACGACCTTAAATTCCTGCATAGGAACTTTAAGTGCATGGCTTATAACAGTCCCATATATGGGCGGGATATCAAAAACATTTTTACCCGCAGCCAGACCAAACTCATAAAAATGTGGAATATTATGAAGAATAATGTATGGGACAAGTTATTTGGCAGGAAATTTATAGCTAAAGTTCAACAGACAAATAGAAACACCAAATTTCATCTTCAGATGACACAATATCATGTTTTTTATTCATCAATGTTCCAGAAATTAGAAAATAAAATTCAATAGGAACTTTTATAGCATAGATCATGACTCTCGTTATTTCTTGCAAGGTACGATTATTCCTTTCAAAAGTCCCAATTTGCTGGAGATAGATGAGAGTAGAAAACTCATGAGTAATCCCTTCAATAATGCAGAAATAATAGAATTTGGAATGATCACTTTGAATACAAATGATCTTGTTGATTTCTTCTTCCTGTTGTAAGTGATTACAATGAGTTTTAAAAGCATTGAAGGTGTCAGACTTCTCACGAATAACGTAACACTTGTATATCTGGAGTAGTCAACATCATAGACAAAGAATCGTGAATGCCCCGCCCAGTGGAGGCCCCTTTGAGGGTAGTATTTGTTGAACGAGTAATCGTGAATGCATTACTACTTTTGACCTGGGATCTCGAGAAGCTGAGGACCTTTAGAACCCATTTACCGCACTTGGCCTTCTAGGATGTAGTGCGGTGACTATGAGGGTGTAAACCCAAAGTATTTGATATGCGATGCTACACTCAGACGAGGCTCTCTTGAGAATATTACTGACTCCCGAGTAATTTGAGTGTTAGTAATATTTGAAAGATGGATCAATGACTCTGGGAACCTTTGTTAGAACTCGTTATGCAGGTGCTTTACCCCTAGTACATGCCTCATGGTTGTCGTACCTCAAAAATACGATCCTCGCGATGGACGCAGAAAAAACGTTTGAACAGAGTCGCCACGAAACTTTGTTCATTCCAAGGAAGGAATAGGAAAATATCAATAAAACCTTTAAAGAGATAAGAACATGTTCATCGCAACCAATTTCTAGGTCTAGTAGTCAATTACGCAAGAGGGAAGGTGTTAGCACCCTCTATGTCCGTTGTACTCAACGGGAACCTCTTGATTCGATTTGTGAGAAAAGTTAGCTAGGTTTGTTTGTTTTCTTCTAAAGGAGTAATGAGTAAAGGATGTGATTCTAAGGGGAAAATGGGTAGTATTTTATTAGGGTGCTTGCCAAAGATTGGGGCCCTTGTGCCTACAAATTCCCTCGTGCAACGGGAAAGTTAGAGCGTCGTAGTTCGTGGTTCTACGGTTGGTTGGTTTAGGATAAAAGGAAAAAAGGTAGCTCGCTAGGATCTCACAATCCTATGCCTACATACCCTCATAGTGCAATGAGGAAGTCAGAGCAATCGTAGTACGGAAAACTATGGTTGATTGGTTTGTATTTTTAGCAAACGAGTGCTTAGGTTGCATTCTAGCTGCAAAATATTGGCTTGTCTGCTCGCTAGGGGAGGCTGAAGCACTAGTTCATATGCGCGGAAGAAGGGACTAAACAATGTTCTTTTGAAAAAGGTTGTTTGAGTTGTGGATCACACGAGGGCAAGGAATAAGTGTTTTAAAAAAGTTTCAATCGCACGGGGCAAGAAAAGGGAGTTTGATGTTTTATTTGGATGATGATTACTTGAAGCTTATGAAAGGCTCCTCGGGCCCAAATAATCGAAAAAGTGAATTTAAGACTTGAATCTCTCTCTTTTTCAACCTTAATTGTGAAAGAATTTTGATATAATTAAGATATTTTAAACGGATGACGATTAAAACTTAAGAAAGGCTCATCGAGCCGAAGTAATCGGGAGAGTGAGTCGAAGGCTCGACTCTCTCTCTCTTTTTCATCTAAGTGTTTGAGAAAATAGATTTGATTTAGTTTATCGTGAAATAGTTTGAGGTAGGATCGAGTTATAAATATTTTAGAGAAGACAATTGTTCGAGCGTAAGAAAGGCTCCTCTAGCCCAAACAATTGAGAAGAGGAATCGAAGACTCCATTTCAACTCTCTTTTTATCTTTTATTGATATTGTGTTTAAGTATGGTTAAGTGTATTTATTTGGTTTGAAGAAAATACTCGATGTGAATGGAGGTTTGGATTTACGTATGAAACGGTTGTAAGGACTAAACTAAAAGTTAAGGAGGTCCTAATGGTATAAGGTAAGGTCGATGGCGAGGCAAAAGCACTAGACTTACAAGTTAGGTATGATTTGTATTTTAGGGTTTCGATACAAATAATCGAATTAAGTTTTAATCATGTGTACTAGCAAACTGGGCCATTCTTCTAAACGACCAACTAGAAGTAATTGATCGAATAGGTCTCACTGTAAGAAAGCCCAGGAGTAAGCTTTAAATGTTGTGTATTGTGACCAAAAGGTTGATGGCGATGCTTTGAAAGCAATCGACTTACAAGGTGTAAAATGGATCGACGTTGGATCGAGAATTTATTTTAGAAATGGTTTAAAGCATCAAAGCACAATCAAGACAAATGAGTAAAGTGCATACATCTGAATAGAAGCGGAGTACATGTAAGTTACACGGGATTGCACAAAATAAAAGGGTTCATTATACGGTAGCCGAAGAGTGTTGCACCCCAAAATTTGCCCTCACAATACAAGACTTGGTGTTCTAAGAAGGTTCACAAGGTTCACAAGTTCACAATTGGTCAGAAGAGTTGACAGTTCCCTCAGACAATGCACCTCCTAAGCAGTGCATCCAAAACTAGGGTTTTGGCTTTAATCAGGCTAAATGGACTTCCAAGACTTCAGATTTGGTCCTAGGGGAAAATGGTCATTTATGCACTATGGTTTCTGTTTCCGAGTTTTTAAAATGGATTTGAATTTTCATGGCTGATTGCGGTTTATGATTGCTGTTCAATTATGATTTTCTGGGCCGAGTTGATTTATTGGTTTGGTATTTTATCAGAGATTAATTGGATTTATTCTCCGGTACGGAGTGTGGTTGCTGTTTTCACTGTTAAGCAGATTTCTCTGTTCTTTATCTATTTTACTTTGTGCAAGGCTATCATCAATTCTGCTAGCAAGGCCGGTTTAGTCTGGAAAGTATCTGATTGAGGTTGAATAAAGCGCCAGCTTAAGTGGGGTGGCATGTTCAAGATTTGACTTAGTTCAACTGATTAATTTGGAATTTAGTCGTACGATTGGTATGTGCAGAGTTTAATGCATTGGTGAAGTTTAATTGGTCAATTCTGTTTTCATTTTAATTGGAAGGATTTCTGTTATTTAATCGAGGATGGTCCACATGGTTTGATGCGTAGCAGTTGAAAATAAAAGGACAAAGTAATTGGAATAAGAAAGTAAATTGAATTTTATTCATATTTATTTTTATTATTACAATTTACAAAAAGAATTTAAAATTACATTTTTTGTTCTAAAAATTCCCAAAGTTTCTTCATTCTCGATCAATTCTTCACGCCGATTCTCCGAGTATTTGACTTTTTCGTACCTGCACACAGAAAATCAAAACAAGCAGAGAATAAAGATAGAAAGGAATTTTTGACACCCTCAGAGTAAAGTTCATCACCGGGTGTCGGGAGGGCACGACCAATGCCGAAACCAAACTCCCATTTTCCACTCTCGACCTCGGCTACCAATCGGCAGCATCCGTTCTTATTTTTGGGACAGCCGAGAAAGAGAGTAAAAGAAGTTTTCGGGTCGAAATGGATTTTTCCGAAAGATTGCTTCGAAACCAAAACATAATTTGAATCTATCAAGTAAATATCCACAATCCAGATGCCAACAGATTGCTAATCAAATCCATGGATAATCCACAACTGAATATGGAAATCCAACCAAATTCGGAATCGTTTCTAAATCCAACACCTGAAACATCCAAAATCAGAAAATCAAGTTGGTATCAAAATCAATCCAATTCAGTTTTAGAAGTGAATAAACCGTATCCAATAATGAATCGCGCATGATTTGGATAGCCACAAGCAAAATCCATGGCAATATTAGAAATGAAAATTGGATATCAAAACAAAACAGCATCAGAAAACATCAAAATGGTATCAGAAAAAGTCGCCAACAGAAAAGGAATTGAAGTCGTTCAAGGGCTGCAGTTGGACGAATGAAAAGGCCACCGAATGTCAGCAGCAGATGACACTCCAAATATCTCATGTCCGAAATCAAAACAAATCCAAAAAACAAGTATCCAAATCCGAAATAAGTACGGTTTATCCAAAGCAATTTGAGTCCAAATCAACTGGATATCCACACCAGTCTGTTCGAATCCACATCTGCGAAAGGGTCAAAAGAGAAACAAATCAAATCCATTTGGAAATAAAAAAAACCAGATGCCCATATCTGTGAAGAAAATCCAAACAAGATCCAATTGAAGTCAAAATACAGCCGTGTGAAATCCAAAAGGGAAAGAATCCCAAATCAATCCAAAACGGATTCAATCAAATAATTTTGAGATGAAATCCAATCAATTTCGAAAAAGGAAAGTTTCTCAATCAGAAATCGTATCTCATTGATCCAAGCCCACAAAGAAAACAGTATAAGAAGGGATAATGAAACCCTAAAGGGGGAGGCCAAAAAAAAAGATGACGAAACCCTAACTCAGACAGCGGCCAAAACCATAAGACAAACGGTAATCAGAAAACAGAATTTTCTCACCGGAATCCCAACGACAAACGAACGGCATAACCAACGACGGAACGACCATCATCACACGAAGCCGAGCCACGAGACTCAGAGAACTGAAATAGCTCTCATCATCGTCATCAACGTGAAAAGTATCACCAACATCATCAGCGAACTGCAAGACAACCGCAAGCCACCCAAAACGGCGCCGCGAGAAAGAACCTTACCGTACATCATCGTCACCGTCAGGACATCACCACCCAAAGTTTGAAATTGTGAACCGTGAATCGCAACCGTTTAGCCTCAGAAGATTCATCATCGGCCGCCAGCTCTAAAACCCAGCACAACCGCTTCGAACCCAAAGGGTGAGCAATTGTCTATATCTGAATCTAAATGTTATTCTCATTTTTGCAGAAAAACAAAGAAGAAGGACGGATGAAGAGAAAAGAAGACGAAAAACGACGAGGAAAAGGGACTAGTACCGCCGCGGAAAGATTAGGGTTGAACCCTAAAAATTTGCTTTCCAAAACTTATGTGTTGGCCGCTGGGTCGGGTCTGGGAGATGAGTACCCAGCCCAACCCATCTGTGTTTTTATTATTTTATTATTTTTCTTTTATTTTTTTATTCTGTTTTTGTCTTATTTAGTTAATTAGCAAACTAACCTTTAATTTAAGATAAACATTATTAAAAAAAAAAAACTATAATAAACCTTTCTAAAAATAGTTGTTTTTTTTTAAGAATGTAACTTTGCTATATTAAAGATTAACTTTTTCTATATTTAAAACAAACCTTTATAAATGAATTAAACATTTAAAAATATATATATATATAAAATCAAAAACTTCTGTTTTTTTTTTTAAAATAATAAAAATCTTTTTTATAATAATAAATAAAAAACCTTTTTTTTAAAAATAAACAACAAAACTTTCTAACTTTGCACTTTTATCTCATAATTCATCTGATTACCGTTTGACTCTGCCTACTAACATGTGTGTTCGTTTTGCAGCCTTTTATGTTTACTGTTTTATTTTATTTTTCAATTCAAGTTTTATTATTATTGTATCTGTTCCTCATTTGTAACCTCGCGAACCAACAATCGCGCTTACTTTCCGCATTTTATTCCCGTTTGCATGATTTAAATTCCTCACACTTTCATCACTATTATTTCTGTCACATTGCACACATCCGAAGGTTAGGTCTAACTGTTTGGCCGCCGCGCCAATAGTCCGTAAAACTTCACACATTCAATTTCAAATCCTCAAAACTACAAACTACAAACCCTAATTTTCACAAATGCCTCGCCGCAGGCAAAATTACAATTTTACCCTTAGCATTAGGTCAAAGAGCCGCCGCGCTCATTTTAGGGTTTCCCGCCGTGGAATCCCTAATTTAACCCTAATTACAACTTAACAATTCAACATAGAGATTTGGAGTTTCTACACTCCACGTAAGCGTGTCCTTAAGATGCGTTTATTCCCCTTGAGACCTTGACCACAGTCAAGAAGTTTCTAACCTCCCTATTGAGGGGAACTACGATTACTCTGATTCCACTCCCGTAAGGATACGTAGGCACAAGATGCGATGTCTTGCCGAGTGAACTTAGAATTAACCCCCTTTATTATTTATTATTGCTTATTTATATTTTATTTATCTTTGCTATTTAATTATTTTGCTTATAATTTTGTAATTGCCTCTTGGATGTAAATTGTAATTATTTAATTATTATTATGGTTAGTAATTAGGGAGTGCTAATATGTATGATATTTAAAAAAATAAATTAGATCATTTTAATATAAGATAATTAAATTAAACATTTCACACACGTAAGTCGATTTTAATCGCTGTCTCACTTCCTAAGGATGTCCCTCAAGTTGCCTATGAATATTGGTTGAGTGGGGTGTATAAAGCAAGTCCCTCAAAAAGAAAATCATCAAAGTCCCTTATGGTTGCCTTTACGAATCGAGTCCCTTTCGAAAAATGATGATAGTCCCTCCAGTTTGCTTATTACACCCCACAATGGCCTTCAAAAATCCAATTGTCCCTCACATGTCCCTTAACATCCAAAGTAAGGACTACCTACTCCATTATAGTAGGGATAGTCTTACTAAGGAAAGGATAAAGAATAAGAAAGACCTTAAAACATTAGGGTAGGCTACTCCTAGATACTTGCTCACTTCAAAACTTTTTCACACTTAAACAAATTTCCAACAAAATTTTCAAACAAGTTTTTTTCACATCCATACACGGATTATTATTAAACTATTCTGAAATTTTTTGCTATTCACACACTACACTTTCAAAACAATTCAAAAGTGAGCTTAAGTACCTAAGAGCCCATGGATAACCATGGATGAAAAGGGTGCTAACACCTTCCCTTTTCATAACCTACCCCCCGGACCCAAAATATTCTCTAAGGTCTTTCCTGTTCTTTTATAACCTTTCCTTATGGATAAAATAAAAGTCGGTGGCGACTCTTGCTATCCGCAACATTGTTTAAAGTCAGTTCTCCCACCGTGTTACAGAACTGGCGACTCTGCTGGGGATCTATTTAAGAGGGGTACCCTTAGGAATTAAGATCACTTTAAATTGTTTGCCTTGTTTGCTTTATTATTATATTGTTGGGGTGCTCTTATGTGTGAAAGGTCCTAACCCGGATCTAGTGTACCTTAGGTAAATGGCAATAGACCAAGGAAACTGTACGACGTATATCGATACGGTTGATCTGGTGGCCATAGTTAGTGCGACTTCTTGGTTGGTGCTTATATTCCTTAAGTCAAGTTGAGGATAATATTGAGGCTGCCATATGTTGTCAATGCACTAACTGACTTTTAGAACCCTAGTTAACTCATCTTGGCCTTTAGAAAGTAGTGAGGTAGCCGGCTTTGGTGCAGGCTGAAGTTGGTTGACACTCGATACTACGCTCATTGAGATCTTAAACTTGGAGGGTTTTGGTTGGCAAGTAAGTTGCCTTCTGAACCACCACCCTTGTGAAGGATCAATGATATTGAGATCCCTTAGAACCTGGTTACTTTTTTAGGACAGGATGAACCATCTAACTTCAGGGGAGGGTACTTGCCTTTGAACCTCATGCAAGCCTTTAAACCTAGGGCTATGGTGTGACTTGTTTGTGTGTGCCACATGTTTGTGATTGAGCATGACATCATGACATCATCATGCATCATAAGCATATCATTTTCCCTAACCATTTCAAGGACCAAAGGATTTATCTTTGTTCTTTGTTGCAGGTCATGGCTTCTGCTCGTAGAAACACCATCAGGATCAACTTTGTAGGGATACCTGCTAAGCTCAAGGAGTTGGTTTCCCTAGTGCCTGATCATTCCCAGTTCAACAAGAGACATGGTCACTTATTGGATCTAGTTACTTCAGGGTTCAGTGAAGACATGATGAGTGTGCTGTTTCAGTTCTTTGACCCTAAGCACCATTGCTTTACATTTCCTGATTATCAGCTGGTTCCAACCATGGAGGAGTTCTCTAAACTTCTGGGTATACCTGTTCTTGATCAGAAGCCATTCACAGGCTTAGAGAAGGAGCTTAAACCAGAAGTTATTGCTGCAGCTCTACATCTGAAGAAGTCTGACATTGTTCTAGAGACGAGAAGTGGAGTTAAAGGTATTCTTGCCAAGGTATTAGTGGATAAAGCTCAAATGTTCTTGAAGGCTATGAGCTACGATGCTGTTGAGGAGATCTTAGCCTTATTGATTTATGGCTTAGTGTTGTTCCCCAATCCTGATCAGTTCATAGACGTTCATGCCATCAACATATTCCTGAGTCACAATCCAGTGCCTACCTTACTTGGAGACATCCTACATTCTCTTCACACCCGTACTACAAGGGCAAGAGGAACTTTGATGTGCTGCATACCTTTGCTCTCTAGGTGGTTTATTTCTCACCTTCCTCGCTCAGTAATGAAGAATGAGCAAGGGTTCAGATGGTCCAAGAGGATCATGTCACTATCTCACTCAGACATTCATTGGTGCTCCAGATCTATGGAGAATGTCACCATCATTGACCGTTGTGGGGAGTTTCCTAATGTGCCACTTCTAGGCATAAGAGGAGGCATCACCTACAACCCATCTCTAGCTTTACGACAGTTTGGTTACGCCCGGAGCGATGGTCCACATGACATGTTGATTCAGGGCATTGTGTTTGATTACGACAACGATCTTCAGGGTTACCGTCAGAGATTCATCCGAGCTTGGGGAAAGGTAAACAGGATTGACAGCGAGACACTGGAGCCTAAGTACACTATTCCTATGGAGGCTTATCTCAGATGGGTACGATCTCGTGCTCAGACACTCATGATGCCATATCCTGCCGTCCTACCAGTTACCATGGAACCTGTTGCTAAAGGAGACACAACTTATACCATCCTTCACCCAGACATGCCTACTGATATGGAAGACTTGCAGAGATCATGGATCCAACTGAAAGAGCAAAGGGATACTTTCGAGGCTCATTACAAAGCAAGCCAAGCAAGGATCCTAGAGCTAACAAAGCTACTTCATGAGGAACGAAACCTCAACTCATACCTCAACACAAAGAGGAAGCCTCCCACTGGGAAGAGAGAATCTAATGCTGTGTATGGTCAGCTTGATCGTAACAGAAGGCATCAGTCTGTTAGTGCAGTTCATATTTCAAATCCAACTCCTGCAACAACAGAGCAGCCTCAAGGCAACCAACAGAGGGCTAGAAGACAGTTCATGAAGATCAACATGTCAATGGCTCAGGCATTGCAACACTTGTTGAAAGCTGAACTTATTACCCTGAGGGAGGCCCCTCAGAATCCCAATGTTACCTCTCCCAAGTACAATCCCAATGCACGATGTGCATATCATTCAAACTGTCCAGGACATGACACTAATAACTGCTGGGTCTTGAAGAACAAAATTCAGGATATGATTGATGCTGGAGAAATTGAGTTTGATCCACCAGGTACTCCAAATGTGATTACGGCTCCAATGCCAAATCACGAGAAGACTGTCAACGCCATTGATGAAGATATTGATGAAGATCTGCATGTCTATTCAGTTATGGAGTTGAGCACACCATTGTCTGTTATCAAAAAGAGGTTAGTACAAGCTGGGATCTTTCCAGGTTGTCATGAAGATTGTCTATATTGTACCTATAAGTCGGATAGTTGCTTCATTTTGAGAGATGGGATTCAACGTCTCATGGATAAATATACTATAGTGTTTGAAAGAAGACCAGCATCTGTAGAAAGTATGGTGAATCATCTGACTCAGGGTAAGAAGATTGAAGAGGTTGACATGGTTGACAAAGTACCACTAAGAATCACTTCAAAGGGTCCCATTAAAATCAATCATCAGGGCCCAATCAAGATTACTGCTGAAGGTCCTGTGAAAGTTGTCGCTGAGGCCAGAGTAGCTCCTCTGATCATTACCACTCCTGGTCCTATTCCTTATACATCTGACAAAGCTGTGCCATAGCACTATGGGTCTGATGTTTACATCCATGGTGTCAAGCAGGAGCCTTTACCTGATATGCCTGTTGACATTGATAATATTGCTGGATCTAGCAAGATCACTCGTAGTGGAAGAGTCTTCTCTCCTCCAGTTGCTTCTAAGAGTGCAGTTACTCCTGCTGTTACTTCCACCACTGATGCTCGGGGCAAGGGTCCTGTTATTGAGCCTGTATCTACTGATGTGCCAGCTGCTGATGACCTCTCTAAGCAGATGGAAGAAGTATTGAAAATCATTCGCCAGAGTGATTATGATATTGTTGATCAGCTGGGGCATACTCCCTCAAAGATTTCTATGCTCTCCCTGTTATTATGTTCTGAGGCTCATGCCAAGTCATTGATCAAGTTTCTAAAGATGGCTCATGTACCCAGTACAATTTCTGTGGACCAGTTTGAGAATTGTGTTGCTCACCTGACCTATGACAACGGGTTAGGATTTTTTGATGCTGACTTGACCCCTGCCAAGAGGGATCATAACAGGGCCTTGCATATTTCAATTGAATGCAGGGGCACTACCCTGTCTCATGTGCTGATAGACAATGGTTCCTCTCGGAATGTGTTGCCTAAGGAAGTCCTGAACAAGCTGAGTCCTAAAGATACGGTATTGAAGCCCAGTAATATTGTGGTAAAGGCTTTTGATGGTTCTAGAAGAGTAGTGCATGGGGAAATTGATCTTCCAATCAAGGTTGGCTCTCAGGTGTTTACTGCTACATTCTATGTGATGGATATTCGTCCTTCGTACTCATGTTTGCTTGGTCGTCCCTGGATCCATGGGGCAGGTGCTGTGACCTCCACATTACATCAAAAGTTGAGATATCCGGTGAATGGAAAAGTTGTTACTGTCTTTGGAGAGGAAGAATACTTTGTCAGCCATGTAAACACTTTCAAGTATCTGGAAGTAGAAGGTGAATACATTGAAACTCCATGTCAGTCATTTGAAGTGGTTCCCTGGGCTGTTAAGGATTGTGTGACTCCTCCTGCTGTGAAGAAGGTTCCTGTGGTCATCAGAAACCCTCCAACAATGGCAATGGCCTCCCTCAATGATGCAAAAGCTGTGGTGGAAGAAGAGTCCCAGAAGGCTGTTCGTCGTGCTCGTGCTGTTCGTATCACCAATCAAGGGGTTATCAATGCTGTGGGAGATCAAGATGAAGACCACAACTTGGAGGCATGGATTTTTCCTACTGTGGGTGCTGGACTCAATAATTGGAAAGCTGAAGATGTTATCCCTATCTCCTTTAGTCAGGAGTAAATACTATTACTGTGTTATGTTTTTTAAATTTGGAACAATTAAAACTTTCAAGCCGTGTGCCTTACCCGGGGCACAATGGTGTGCTTGTTACGGGTTGTCATTTCATTTGCATACTTCATTCCATAAAATCAATGGACGTTTCGTTTTCGTAAATATTGTGTTCCTTGTCTTTCTTTTTCTTTTATTTTGCTTTATCAGCTATGTGTTCTTACACACACCCACGTCACTAAAATGCCGATCCTCATCCACTCTGGATCCAGTTGATAACAGTTCTACTATTGCCAATTACAATTTCGAGAATCCGATCTATCAAACTGAAGACGGAAACGAGGACGATTGTGAAATACCTGTGGAGCTTGCTAGGTTGTTACAACAAGAAGAGAAAGCTATACAGCCACATGAAGAGCCAGTCGAAGTTGTGAATCTGGGAACTGAAGAAAACAGAAAAGAGATCTGAACAAGGCTAGTCCTAAAGATGACTTTCCACTGCCTCATATTGATATTCTGGTAGACAACACTGCTCAGCATAAGGTATTCTCTTTTATGGATGGTTTCTCTGGTTACAATCAAATCAAGATGGCACCTGAAGATATGGAGAAGACTACATTTGTGACACAGTGGGGCACCTTTTGCTATAAGGTAATGCCATTTGGTTTGAAGAATGCAGGGGCAACATATCAGCGTGCTATGGTGGCTTTGTTTCATGATATGATTCATCATGAGATAGAGGTATATGTGGATGATATGATAGCCAGATCTCAGAATGAAGAGCAACATCTTGATCATCTGCACAAGTTGTTTGAGAGGTTGAAGAAATACAGGTTGAGATTAAATCCAAACAAGTGTACTTTTGGAGTTAGATCTGGAAAGCTCCTGGGTTTCATTGTCAGTGGAAAAGGTATTGAAGTGGATCCTGCAAAAGTGAAAGCTATACGAGAGATGCCAGCTCCCCGTACTGAGAAGGAGGTTAGAGGTTTCTTGGGACGATTGAACTACATTGCAAGATTTATTTCCCAATTAACTACCATCTGTGAGCCAATCTTCAAGTTGTTGAAGAAAGATCAGATGATGGAATGGAATGATGAGTGCCAGACTGCCTTTGATGAAATCAAGAGATATTTGCTAGAACCTCCAATTTTAATGCCACCAGTTGATGGAAGACCCTTGATTATGTATTTAACAGTATTAGACAACTCAATGGGGTGTGTATTGGGGCAACATGACAAGTCTGGTCGAAAAGAGCAGGCAATATACTGCCTTAGCAAAAAGTTTACCGACTGTGAAACAAGATACTCACTGCTCGAGAAAACTTGCTGCGCTTTGGCATGGGCTGCTCGCCGACTAAGACAGTATATGTTGACCCATACTACCTTGTTGATTTCGAAGATGCAGTTCAAGATTAAGCATCACAACTCTTCTCCGTATCGTCCAAAGATGAATGGGGCAGTTGAAGCTGCTAATAAGAACATTAAGAAGATTGTACAGAAGATGACTGTTACTTACAAGGATTGGCACGAGAGGTTACCATTTGCTCTGCATGGTTATCGTACTACAATACGTACTTCAACAGGGGCAACCCCATTCTCCTTAGTCTATGGTATGGAAGCAGTTCTGCCTATTGAAGTTCAGATCCCCTCCTTGAGAATTATGAAGGATGCAGGCTTGGATGAAGATGAGCGGATTCAGACTCGACTCGACCAGATAAATTTGATTGATAAGAAAAGGTTAGCAGCAGTTTGTCATGGCCAGATGTACCGGAAACGGATGATCAAAGCTTTTAACAAGAAGGTTAAGCCAAAGGTATATCAGGCTGGTGACTTGGTGATCAAGCGTATCATATTACCACAGGGTGACCCTAGGGGCAAGTGGACTCCAACATATGAGGGACCATTTGTAGTCAAGACAGTGTTCTCAGGAGGTGCCATGATACTGACTACAATGGATGGTGAAGACTTCCCACAACCTGTAAACGCAGACATAGTTAAAAAATACTACGCATAAAAAGAGACCCGCTAGGTTGACAGGCCTAGGCAAAAATAAGGGCATCCCGGCAAACCAAAAGGGTTTGGGCAAAAATTAGGGATATATATATAAAAAGATGTACACCCGGCAAGTCGAAAACCTGAAAAGGCGGCTTGGGCAAAAAAGGGTATCCCGGTGGATTGAAAACCTGAAAGGGCAATCCAGGCAAAAGTTAGGGATTAAAGCGTATGACTATGTCTCGTTTGGATCACTCATGAAACTGCAACCAGTTGTACTACTTACTCAAGCTCAAACAGATAAAGCTCAATCCAATCGTTTCCGTCTCAACAGCAAGAAGATGAGATACTTGAGTGGCAATAGTAGAATTGAAACTCAATAGGATTATTTCCCACATAGCTGATTCTTTTTGTAAAACTTCATGACAAAATTCTCTTACTAGGGTTTATGTCTCCTTGTACAAACTTACCCGTGTATGGGTCACTTTTGATATAAATAAACCCCATCTTTTGAATCCAGATTTACTTTTACCCTATTTACATAAGCGAAACGTCCATTGGTTGTGTTTGAATGTATGTATGCCTTTGAATATGATTGATGTTTACCAGAAACGCATGTATGCTTTTAATATGATTGATGTTTACCAGAAATGCATGAAAATGCAGTAATAGTATTTACTAAGGACGAACGAGGGAAGGATTTCAACGAAGCTTCGCCGGTTCATCTTTACAAGGCAGTTACAAACCATCAGTAGGACTAATCCATTTTCACAAAGTCTAATCTCCCCTGGAATTTATATCCATTTCTTTTATCCTCATACGGATATACGGGAAATTACTTTCCAATAAGGGCACGATGAACGAAGACGGGATGTTATACTTATCCTACTATCAAACGAAAACGAAGGTTATCTATACCTTGTTATCCCCAACAACGGGAGGTTATCTATACCTTGTTATCCCCAACAACGGGAGGTTATCTATACCTTGTTATCCCCAGCAGACGGAGGGTTATCTATTCTTCAACAACGAATCGGGATTTATTTTCCTTGGCCAGCAGTTGTTATACAAGGATATCCAGACACTTCCAGCAGTGTCATATCATACATACATCATTTACATCATACCATAACATATATGTCTATAGTACATTACCAAAGTGCATCATGTCATACATGCATACATAAAGCATAAACTAATGTTGTTATACAGAATGCTACCTTGTTTTCAGGTTAATTATCTAACAAACAATCTTATGATCTTTGGGACTGCTTGATTGTAACCTCAGGATTACTTTATCCTCCTGATGAGCTTCTTATTACTTTGGGACTGCTTTATTGTAACCTCAGGGTTATTTTATCCTCCTGACAGCCTCTCATGACTTCAAGACTGCTTTAGAGTTACTGATTGCTCTATCCTCCTGAAATCATCCTATTACTTCAAGACTGCTTTAGAGCTATTCATTGCTCTATCCTCATGAGGTCATATTACTACTTCAAGACTGCTTTAGAGCTATTGATTGCTCTATCCTCCTGAAGCCATTATTACTTCAAGACTGCTTTAGAGCTATTGATTGCTCTATCCTCCTGAGGTCAGATCATCACTTCAAGACTGCTTTAGAGCTATTGATTGCTCTATCCTCCTGAAGACATATCACATTATTATTTCAAGACTGCTTTAGAGCTATTCATTGCTCTATCCTCCTGAAGCCATCTAATTATTTCAAGACTGCTTTAGAGTTATCCATTGCTCTATCCTCCTGAAATTACATTATTATTTCAAGACTGCTTTAGAGCTATCCATTGCTCTATCCTCCTGAAATCATTACTTCAAGACTGCTTTAGAGCTATTGATTGCTCTATCCTCCTGAAGACATATCACATTATTATTTCAAGACTGCTTTAGAGCTATCCGTTGCTCTATCCTCCTGAAATCATTACTTCAAGACTGCTTTAGAGCTATTGATTGCTCTATCCTCCTGAAGACATATCACATTATTATTTCAAGACTGCTTTAGAGCTATCCGTTGCTCTATCCTCCTGAAATCATTACTTCAAGACTGCTTTAGAGCTATTGATTGCTCTATCCTCCTGAAGACATATCACATTATTATTTCAAGACTGCTTTAGAGCTATCCGTTGCTCTATCCTCCTGAAATCATTACTTCAAGACTGCTTTAGAGCTATTGATTGCTCTATCCTCCTGAAGACATATCACATTATTATTTCAAGACTGCTTTAGAGCTATCCGTTGCTCTATCCTCCTGAAATCATTACTTCAAGACTGCTTTAGAGCTATTGATTGCTCTATCCTCCTGAAGACATATCACATTATTATTTCAAGACTGCTTTAGAGCTATCCGTTGCTCTATCCTCCTGAAATCATTACTTCAAGACTGCTTTAGAGCTATTGATTGCTCTATCCTCCTGAAGACATATCACATTATTATTTCAAGACTGCTTTAGAGCTATCCGTTGCTCTATCCTCCTGAAATCATTACTTCAAGACTGCTTTAGAGCTATTGATTGCTCTATCCTCCTGAAGACATATCACATTATTATTTCAAGACTGCTTTAGAGCCATTCATTGCTCTATCCTCCTGAAATTACATTATTATTTCAAGACTGCTTTAGAGCTATCCATTGCTCTATCCTCCTGAAATCATTACTTCAAGACTGCTTTAGAGCTATCGATTGCTCTATCCTCCTGAAGACATATCACATTATTATTTCAAGACTGCTTTAGAGCTATCCATCGCTCTATCCTCCTGAAATCATTACTTCAAGACTGCTTTAGAGTTCTCCATTGCTCTATCCTCCTGAAATTACATTATTATTTCAAGACTGCTTTAGAGCTATCCATTGCTCTATCCTCCTGAAATCATTACTTCAAGACTGCTTTAGAGCTATTGATTGCTCTATCCTCCTGAAGACATATCTAATTATTTCAAGACTGCTTTAGAGCTATCCATTGCTCTATCCTCCTGAAACCATCCTATTACTTCAAGACTGCTTTAGAGCTATTCATTGCTCTATCCTCATGAGGTCATATTACTACTTCAAGACTGCTTTAGAGCTATTCATTGCTCTATCCTCCTGAAGCCATCTAATTATTTCAAGACTGCTTTAGAGCCATTCATTGCTCTATCCTCCTGAAGACATATCACATTATTATTTCAAGACTGCTTTAGAGCCATTCATTGTTCTATCCTCCTGAAATCATATCATTGCTTCAAGACTGCTTTAGGGTTATCACTATTGATTGCTCTATCCTCATGAAGACATGCTGCTACATCATTATTATTCCAGACTCCGGACAGCTTTCATCATACACCCATATTTCGAACTGCTCCCCCCCTAGTGGCATCTTTAAGCCCACTCAATCATGTTCAACCAACCATCAATATCACTCTAGTGCACTGGTGAGTGCAAATTTTTGGGCTTTTGTGTTCAATCCCCTTCAACCTTCCAGGTTACGACTGGCAAATATACCAATCTAACCCCTCAGGTTTCAGAAAATTGAACAGGGGCAGCTGTTGCACCCCAAAATTTTCCCTCACAATACAAGACTTGGTGTTCTAAGAAGGTTCACAAGGTTCACAAGTTCACAATTGGTCAGAAGAGTTGACAGTTCCCTCAGACAATGCACCTCCTAAGCAGTGCATCCAAAACTAGGGTTTTGGCTTTAATCAGGCTAAATGGACTTCCAAGACTTCAGATTTGGTCCTAGGGGAAAATGGTCATTTATGCACTATGGTTTCTGTTTCCGAGTTTTTAAAATGGATTTGAATTTTCATGGCTGATTGCGGTTTATGATTGCTGTTCAATTATGATTTTCTGGGCCGAGTTGATTTATTGGTTTGGTATTTTATCAGAGATTAATTGGATTTATTCTCCGGTACGGAGTGTGGTTGCTGTTTTCACTGTTAAGCAGATTTCTCTGTTCTTTATCTATTTTACTTTGTGCAAGGCTATCATCAATTCTGCTAGCAAGGCCGGTTTAGTCTGGAAAGTATCTGATTGAGGTTGAATAAAGCGCCAGCTTAAGTGGGGTGGCATGTTCAAGATTTGACTTAGTTCAACTGATTAATTTGGAATTTAGTCGTACGATTGGTATGTGCAGAGTTTAATGCATTGGTGAAGTTTAATTGGTCAATTCTGTTTTCATTTTAATTGGAAGGATTTCCGTTATTTAATCGAGGATGGTCCACATGGTTTGATGCGTAGCAGTTGAAAATAAAAGGACAAAGTAATTGGAATAAGAAAGTAAATTGAATTTTATTCATATTTATTTTTATTATTACAATTTACAAAAAGAATTTAAAATTACATTTTTTGTTCTAAAAATTCCCAAAGTTTCTTCATTCTCGATCAATTCTTCACGCCGATTCTCCGAGTATTTGACTTTTTCGTACCTGCACACAGAAAATCAAAACAAGCAGAGAATAAAGATAGAAAGGAATTTTTGACACCCTCAGAGTAAAGTTCATCACCGGGTGTCGGGAGGGCACGACCAATGCCGAAACCAAACTCCCATTTTCCACTCTCGACCTCGGCTACCAATCGGCAGCATCCGTTCTTATTTTTGGGACAGCCGAGAAAGAGAGTAAAAGAAGTTTTCGGGTCGAAATGGATTTTTCCGAAAGATTGCTTCGAAACCAAAACATAATTTGAATCTATCAAGTAAATATCCACAATCCAGATGCCAACAGATTGCTAATCAAATCCATGGATAATCCACAACTGAATATGGAAATCCAACCAAATTCGGAATCGTTTCTAAATCCAACACCTGAAACATCCAAAATCAGAAAATCAAGTTGGTATCAAAATCAATCCAATTCAGTTTTAGAAGTGAATAAACCGTATCCAATAATGAACCGCGCATGATTTGGATAGCCACAAGCAAAATCCATGGCAATATTAGAAATGAAAATTGGATATCAAAACAAAACAGCATTAGAAAACATCAAAATGGTATCAGAAAAAGTCGCCAACAGAAAAGGAATTGAAGTCGTTCAAGGGCTGCAGTTGGACGAATGAAAAGGCCACCGAATGTCAGCAGCAGATGACACTCCAAATATCTCATGTCCGAAATCAAAACAAATCCAAAAAACAAGTATCCAAATCCGAAATAAGTACGGTTTATCCAAAGCAATTTGAGTCCAAATCAACTGGATATCCACACCAGTCTGTTCGAATCCACATCTGCGAAAGGGTCAAAAGAGAAACAAATCAAATCCATTTGGAAATAAAAAAAACCAGATGCCCATATCTGTGAAGAAAATCCAAACAAGATCCAATTGAAGTCAAAATACAGCCGTGTGAAATCCAAAAGGGAAAGAATCCCAAATCAATCCAAAACGGATTCAATCAAATAATTTTGAGATGAAATCCAATCAATTTCGAAAAAGGAAAGTTTCTCAATCAGAAATCGTATCTCATTGATCCAAGCCCACAAAGAAAACAGTATAAGAAGGGATAATGAAACCCTAAAGGGGGAGGCCAAAAAAAAAGATGACGAAACCCTAACTCAGACAGCGGCCAAAACCATAAGACAAACGGTAATCAGAAAACAGAATTTTCTCACCGGAATCCCAACGACAAACGAACGGCATAACCAACGACGGAACGACCATCATCACACGAAGCCGAGCCACGAGACTCAGAGAACTGAAATAGCTCTCATCATCGTCATCAACGTGAAAAGTATCACCAACATCATCAGCGAACTGCAAGACAACCGCAAGCCACCCAAAACGGCGCCGCGAGAAAGAACCTTACCGTACATCATCGTCACCGTCAGGACATCACCACCCAAAGTTTGAAATTGTGAACCGTGAATCGCAACCGTTTAGCCTCAGAAGATTCATCATCGGCCGCCAGCTCTAAAACCCAGCACAACCGCTTCGAACCCAAAGGGTGAGCAATTGTCTATATCTGAATCTAAATGTTATTCTCATTTTTGCAGAAAAACAAAGAAGAAGGACGGATGAAGAGAAAAGAAGACGAAAAACGACGAGGAAAAGGGACTAGTACCGCCGCGGAAAGATTAGGGTTGAACCCTAAAAATTTGCTTTCCAAAACTTATGTGTTGGCCGCTGGGTCGGGTCTGGGAGATGAGTACCCAGCCCAACCCATCTGTGTTTTTATTATTTTATTATTTTTCTTTTATTTTTTTATTCTGTTTTTGTCTTATTTAGTTAATTAGCAAACTAACCTTTAATTTAAGATAAACATTATTAAAAAAAAAAACTATAATAAACCTTTCTAAAAACAGTTGTTTTTTTTTAAGAATGTAACTTTGCTATATTAAAGATTAACTTTTTCTATATTTAAAACAAACCTTTATAAATGAATTAAACATTTAAAAATATATATATATATAAAATCAAAAACTTCTGTTTTTTTTTTTAAAATAATAAAAACCTTTTTTATAATAATAAATAAAAAACCTTTTTTTTTAAAAATAAACAACAAAACTTTCTAACTTTGCACTTTTATCTCATAATTCATCTGATTACCGTTTGACTCTGCCTACTAACATGTGTGTTCGTTTTGCAGCCTTTTATGTTTACTGTTTTATTTTATTTTTCAATTCAAGTTTTATTATTATTGTATCTGTTCCTCATTTGTAACCTCGCGAACCAACAATCGCGCTTACTTTCCGCATTTTATTCCCGTTTGCATGATTTAAATTCCTCACACTTTCATCACTATTATTTCTGTCACATTGCACACATCCGAAGGTTAGGTCTAACTGTTTGGCCGCCGCGCCAATAGTCCATAAAACTTCACACATTCAATTTCAAATCCTCAAAACTACAAACTACAAACCCTAATTTTCACAAATGCCTCGCCGCAGGCAAAATTACAATTTTACCCTTAGCATTAGGTCAAAGAGCCGCCGCGCTCATTTTAGGGTTTCCCGCCGTGGAATCCCTAATTTAACCCTAATTACAACTTAACAATTCAACATAGAGATTTGGAGTTTCTACACTCCACGTAAGCGTGTCCTTAAGATGCGTTTATTCCCCTTGAGACCTTGACCACAGTCAAGAAGTTTCTAACCTCCCTATTGAGGGGAACTACGATTACTCTGATTCCACTCCCGTAAGGATACGTAGGCACAAGATGCGATGTCTTGCCGAGTGAACTTAGAATTAACCCCCTTTATTATTTATTATTGCTTATTTATATTTTATTTATCTTTGCTATTTAATTATTTTGCTTATAATTTTGTAATTGCCTCTTGGATGTAAATTGTAATTATTTAATTATTATTATGGTTAGTAATTAGGGAGTGCTAATATGTATGATATTTAAAAAAATAAATTAGATCATTTTAATATAAGATAATTAAATTAAACATTTCACACACGTAAGTCGATTTTAATCGCTGTCTCACTTCCTAAGGATGTCCCTCAAGTTGCCTATGAATATTGGTTGAGTGGGGTGTATAAAGCAAGTCCCTCAAAAAGAAAATCATCAAAGTCCCTTATGGTTGCCTTTACGAATCGAGTCCCTTTCGAAAAATGATGATAGTCCCTCCAGTTTGCTTATTACACCCCACAATGGCCTTCAAAAATCCAATTGTCCCTCACATGTCCCTTAACATCCAAAGTAAGGACTACCTACTCCATTATAGTAGGGATAGTCTTACTAAGGAAAGGATAAAGAATAAGAAAGACCTTAAAACATTAGGGTAGGCTACTCCTAGATACTTGCTCACTTCAAAACTTTTTCACACTTAAACAAATTTCCAACAAAATTTTCAAACAAGTTTTTTTCACATCCATACACGGATTATTATTAAACTATTCTGAAATTTTTTGCTATTCACACACTACACTTTCAAAACAATTCAAAAGTGAGCTTAAGTACCTAAGAGCCCATGGATAACCATGGATGAAAAGGGTGCTAACACCTTCCCTTTTCATAACCTACCCCCCGGACCCAAAATATTCTCTAAGGTCTTTCCTGTTCTTTTATAACCTTTCCTTATGGATAAAATAAAAGTCGGTGGCGACTCTTGCTATCCGCAACATTGTTTAAAGTCAGTTCTCCCACCGTGTTACAAAGAGGAAGCCGTGTGTGTGAAGTGTCCTAAACTAAGCCACGAATAAGAGTCGGAAAAAATCTCCTTGTTAGGGTTTCTGTACAAAGTCCAAGTTCTGTACCTCAGAATAGTAACCAACAGTCCACCAATTAATCGTTTTTTTGGGTTTTGATAGTTTTAACATGTTTTTGAGTAATGTGAACAAAGTATGAACAAGATAAACAAGATATGATGAATATGATAAGATGAATAGTATGAACAAATGAATAATATAATCAAGATAATATCAATAATAGTATATGAACAATGATATATTGATGAAAAAGTAAATCAAGAGTATATTGATTGAAGTTAAAGTTAATGTTTAGTGATTAATCGGATAAATCGGGTCGAATTTAGCGCTAGACCATCATAGCACAATCTATGACAAAGATCATACTATAGGAGGTCGCACAAGTTGACATTTGTGTTAAAACACGATGGAGAAATGATATTGAGAATCATTCTCCAAAGAAATCGCGCCACACGAAAAGAAAAGAGGATGGTCTTGTCTTAATTATAAAATTCGTTAATTAATCGAAGGTAACCTATCACGAGACCAAAGTATAGAAAATGATCTCAATGATCATTTTCTACATATTTGAAATCATGAAGGTTAAACAACCTCAATCAATCAACATTCACGATTCTAAAGACTTCATCGACCAATGATAGAATCGACAAGAAAATCGAAGATGGAAAATCAAAATAGAAATGAAAAATGGAGATAATTCAAGAAATAAGATCTAAACAAAGTTATCAAAAATTAACTATTGATCTTTAACCAAAACCTACTCAAGAAATTAAAATCAAGACTATCATCAAAGTTAATCAAGCATTAATATCAAAAATTGAATCTAAAACTATCAATAACTCAACATCTAACAATCCAAGATCATCAAGATCTAAAAAATAAAATTAACAAAAATTATAATCAAAGTTTTAATCACAATAACATTTAAAATTAATATCTAATATAAAAAAAATAAAAGTTAATCTAAATAAAAAATGGGTAGGGTTAAAATGTGGGATCATGTGGGCTTTAAGCCCATCACCCATTCTCATATGACACACAGATGGAAGAAAGAAGAAGAAGAAAAAAGCAAGAATGGTAGTATTTTGGAGGAGATAGCATCAGGCCTTGCAAAGCATCATTGGCCCAATTGCTACACGGCCAAGAAAGGCAAAAAACTCAGCCAACGTATGAAATTTTAAAACAAGGCAATGCAGACCAGGGTTCACTTAAGAAACCACAACAACCTCATCATACCATTTTAAAATAAAAAAAGTTTTTTTTTAAAAGAAAAAGAAAATGGAAGAACAAGTCAACACGGAAGGCAAAAAGCTCCATGTTGTAAAATACTTCACTGATAGAATTAAAAGTTCTACTTACAATGTTGCAACTACATGCTTTAAATAAGAGAGAATAGAAAACCTAATGGGTTTTGACTAATGGGCCTCATTACTAATACTACTAATTACTATTTACAGTCTAATATTTACAACACTCCCCCTCAAGCTGGTGAATGGATATCTATCATTCCCAGCTTGCAAGTAAGTTGTCTGAATCTTTCTGTTGGTAAGCCTTTTGTTAACACATCTGCGAGCTGATGCCCAGAAGGAACGTAAGATGTAGTTATCAGCCCACTATCCAACTTCTCTTTGATAAAATGTCGGTCAATCTCAATGTGTTTAGTCCTGTCATGCTGAAAAGGATTATGAGCAATACTAATAGCCGATTTATTGTCACAACAATTCCATAGGGCCTTCACACTGTATCTTCAAGTCTTCTAGAACTTGTTTCATCCATAATAGTTCACAAATTCCTAGTGTCATAGCTCTAAATTCTGCCTCGGCGCTTGATCGAGCAACTACACTTTGCTTCTTACTCTTCCAAGCTACAAGGTTAACACACAGAAAAGTACAATAGCCTGACGTAGATCTTCTGTTACTCACTGAGCCGGCATAATCCGCATCAGTGTAAGTCTTCATAGCTAAATTCTCACCTCTTTTAAACAAAAGTCCTCTCCCTGGAGTTGCTTTAAGATATTGTAGAACGCGGTCTACAGCCTGCAAATGTCTCACCCTCGGATCATGCATGAATTGGCTCACCACACTGACTGCATATGCTAAATCTGGTCTAGTGTGTGCCAAGTAAATCAATTTTCCAACTAATCTCTGATATTGACCCTTGTCAACTTTGTCACTTTCCTCCTCAAAGCTTATCCTGTGATTTTGTTCAATGGGAACACTTGCAGGTTTGCATCCAAGTTTTCCAGTTTCCTGCAAAAGATCAAGTACATACTTCCTTTGAGAGATAAAGATGCATTGCTTTGAGTAGGCTACCTCAATTCCCAAGAAATACTTGAGTTGTCCAAGGTCTTTCATCTCAAACTCTGCCGATAATTTCTCTTTGAGCAAATGTCTCTCAGTCAAATCATCTCCTGTAAAAATAATATCATCAACATAAACAAGAAGTACAGTCAATTTTCCTTCATGTGAATGTTTAAAAAATAAAGTGTGGTCTCCTTGACTTTGCTTATAGCCCAAACACACCATTGCCTTTGTGAATCTTCCAAACCATGCCCGAGGGGACTGCTTTAGTCCATATAAGGCTTTCTTCAATTTACACACCTTGTTAGCTTCATTTGTTATGCCAACACCCAGTGGATCTCCATATACACTTCTTCCTCTAAGTCTCCATGCAAGAATGCATTTTTAACATCAAACTGTTGCAATTCCCATCCACATGAAGCAGCAAGAGATAGTAAAATTCGAACAATGTTCATTTTTGCCACTGGGGCAAATGTCTCCTCATAATCAATACCATATGTCTGAGTATAACCTTTTTCCACTAGTCTTGCCTTGTACCGATCAAGTATGCCATCATATTTATACTTTACAGTATAGATCCATCTGCATCCAACCGACTTTTTGTCTCTTTGCCTTTCAATAATCTCTCAAGTACCATTTTTTTCAAGTGCTCTCATTTCCTCATCCATAGCTTGGACCCAATTTCTATTTTGCAATGCTTCTTCAACTGATAATGGGATTTTCACAGAATCAACAACTGCAATAAAACTTTGATATTGTGTGGAAAGATGTTTAATGGATACATATTGAGAGATAGGGTGTCTATATACGGAGGGACAAGATCTTTTATCCTTCCTCAAAGCAATGGGTAAATCAACTGGATTAGTGTCACAAGTATCAAAAATAGAACAATCATCATTTGAGGAATCATTTTCAGTACTTACCTCCGGTTCAGACGATTGAATTTGTTTCTGGAGAAGGTCAGATTTACTTCTTCTCTGATACATGTTAGATGCCCAATTGTGCTTATTTGAGCTATCAAATAAGGGCATCTTTCACTTCTTTTTGTGCCGAAAACATATTTAATCGCCTTGCTTTTGTTAATGTGCATCATTGTGTTAAATGCTCTTGGTCCCTTTGATTTGTGCGTTATTGTGCAGGATTTGAGTTTGAAAGAGTATAATTTGGAAGCACAAGAAAGATGGCAAAGGAATCAAACAAAAAGCAAAAGCAAAAGTTGGTTCGCTCAGCGAGCACCTGGCGAGTGAGTAGCGAGTGTTCGCTACAACCTCGCCTAGCGAGCACGTAGCGAACAAATCCAGACTTGGGCAGAATCATTTTGGACATCAATCTTTGGTAGCGAGCTGGTGGCAAAGAGGCTCGCTAGGCGAGCTCCCAGCGAGCACCTAGCGAGCAATTCCAGAGTGTTCCAGGCACTCTTCGCTGGGTCATTCGTTGCAGCGAGGCGTAGCGAAGCAAAATAGAAGCAAAACTGTAGACCTCGCTGGCATGTTCGCTAGGCGAGGCTGTAGCAAGCGTTCGCTAGCAGCTCGCCTAGCAAGGAGGTAGCGAGCGTGCCCAGAATTCCCACTTACTATAAGTAGCATGCGCTACTTTTTGTGAATGATCTTCTTTTGACTATTTTACATTGTTTTGCTGTAAGTAGAGGTTTTTTGACCTAAAAACCTTTTTTGGCTTATTTTCTTCATCTCTTAACATAATCAAACAAAAAGAAGGTGGATTCTCATCAAAGTTGGATCATTCGACTTGGATGTTCATCAACCTTCTTCCGAAACTTCTTTTGTAAGCTACCATGAGAATGAGTAGCTAAGTTCATCTTGTTGTCAAAGAGAGATGTAGGTAATCATTAAACTTTGTATGTATATGGATGATCATCATTTGTAAACTCTTAAATGATTAATAGATGATGAAAACCTTGTTTCATTTATAATCTTTTGTGTTGGTTGATGATTGAGAAATATTTACCAACTCTTGACCTAGGTTTTCATCCTTCTCTTTTCTTGAGCTAGAAATAGTCTTGGATGGTTTTATTCACTTAAAATGTTAGACTTTAAAGTTGTCATTTTGATAGATTGTGTGAGAGATCAATAATGGATCAAAATGGTAAACATCATAATATGAGTTAGAGATAATCATATTGAGAGGATATTATAAATGTGTTAATCATTAAAAATAGTTTATTAAAATGTTGATTAGAAGTATGCATGCACAGCGATTACCGAAACCTAACTTTGGCAATCTCAATTTCAAACCGTCAAACCCTAACTTTTACTGTTGTTTATAACTTTTCATGCAAGATACCGATTCTAAAACCAAACCCCTTTGATACTATAAAACTACGAATTTAACAACTATTGAACGGCGGCAAAAATCTTATATTCCCTGTGGAGACGATAACAAAAACCTGACACTTTACCACTGTCATAACAAAATGGCGCCGTTGCCGGGGAATATAAATTGATATTGCGAGCATCGCAATAGTTGCTGAATTTTTAGTTGTGAAATTTTGACTTGTGCTTGTAATTTGTTTGGTTTAGTGTGCAGCCCTTGTTTATGCGAGGACAGATTCCTGAGGACCAAATTCTTTTTTATCCTGAGATTGAAAGAACCGTAAGGAGACCGAACAGTAGAGCAAGACGTAGGAGGCAGCAAGCCAGGCAAAGACACAATCAAGGAGAAAGTTCTTCGACTACAACATCACCACCACATTTCATACCAATCATGGCAGAACCACCACCCCCACCGCCAGTTTCTACTCCATGCACAAACAGTCCAAGACATACGACTCAGTTTGCACGAAATCTCCAAAATGGAAGACAAGCGGAGATGAAAACGGGAATCCGAGCTCTAGTCTATCAAAATCCTTTCACGGGATTAGACCATGAGGATCCGTTTACTCATCTTACAAAGTTCTATGAGATTGCGGGTGCAACTGGAGCTACCGAAGCTGATGAAGAGTCATTGTTTAGGAGACTATTCCCTCATTCCTTAATTGGGAAAGCGAAGGAGTGGTATCTTGATCAATCGACAACAATCATGACCGATTGGAATCTTTTAGAAGAAAATTTTCTTGAACGATTCTTTCCACATAACCGGTTCATGGAGGCTAAAACTGCAATTGCGGTATTTTCTCAAGGAGCGAGTGAATCACTCAATGAAGCTTGGGAGCGTTACAAATCTATGTTAAGAAAATGCAAGGGACACGGTTTCGATGAGCTCACTCAAGTTCACATTTTCCGCAATGGACTCCTTTCGGTTCACAAGACCTTATTGGATGCTACGGCGGGAGGTTCTTTAATGTCAAAAAGCGTCGATGATGCAACCGCAATAATTGATAAAATGGCACTTAATAATCACCAAGGGAACCAAAATCGAGGGGTAGCTCAAAGAAAGCCGGGTGTGCTCGAGTTAGGAACAAATGATGCTATACTTGCGCAAAACAAGCTCATCTCACAACAAGTGGAACTTTTAACTCAACAAATCAAAGAGCTAAAAGAACCGTCAAAAGCTAAACAAATAGCTTGTTGCGAGCTTTGTAAGGGCGAGCATGATACTGGATTTTGTCCGCCTCCCGGATTTGAAGAATTGAACTACATGGCTAACCAATGAGATTACCAACAAAGGCAACCACAACAACAACCGTACCAACATCCTCAACAACAACAACAACAAAACTATCAAGGACACCAAGGATACCAACCTAGAGGTAACTACCACAATAACCAAGGTTATGGGGGAGGTAACTCTAGCCTTCAAAATCCATATGTACCTCAACAACCGCCAGTTGCAACTTCTAAGCTAGAAGAGACATTGACGCAATTCATGCAAATGTCTATGGCAAATCAAAAAAGCAATGATGTGGTAATAAAAAATCTTGAGACTCAGGTTGGTCAACTCGCTAAGCAATTAGCGGAGCAACAAGCCGGACCATCTTTCTCGGCTAATACGCAAACAAATTCGAAGGAGCATTGTAAGGCTATACGGACGAGAAGTGGGAAGGAGTTGATTGATGAGAGTAGGAAGAGGGAGGTAGAGAAGAAAATTGATGATAAGCTTGATGGTGAAGTTGGTGAATGGAGTGAGGAGGAAGTAGAAAATAATGGAAAAAAATGATGAAGTTGAAAAAGAAAAAGTGGTTGAAGTTAAAAACAAAACAAATGGAGTAGTTGAAAATAACGAAAGTGAAAAAGTGAAAGTGGATGAAGTGAAAAAGAAAAGAGAAAGAAACCCAAGAGCATCTAGAGGGAAGGAGGTGGTGAGCACCACTCCGGTTCAAAATTTGCCTTATCCTCACGCTCCATCTAGGAGAGAAAATAAACAGCATTACGCCCGGTTCATGGACATTTTTAAACAATTGCAAATCAATATTCCGTTCGCCGAAGCTTTGGAACAAATGCCGAAGCATGCCAAATTCATGAAAGACATACTTACAAAGAAGCGGAGGTACACGGAGTCGGAAACAATAGTGCTTAATGCAAGTTGTAGCGCTATCATCCAACGTACTCTACCAAGAAAGGAAGTTGATCCGGGGAGAGTTACATTGCCGGTTGCCATTGGTGACGTTTATGTTGGAAAAGGATTGATCGATTTGGGGTCAAGCATAAATCTTATCCCTTTGTCTATTGTGAAAAAGCTTGGCAACATTGAGATCAAGTCCATCCGAATGACGTTACAATTAGCCGATAAGTCTACTACTCATCCTCATGGAGTAGCTCAAGACGTGTTGGTTAAAGTGGACAAGTTTTTCTTCCCGGTGGATTTTATTGTGATTGATATGGAGGAAGATGATGATGCGCTGTTGCAATGGAAATAGGATATCAAACTATTAATGAGTTTGAATCGCAATTCAGTTCACAACCGCTCTTTGATTTATCCGAATGAAAATGTCAAAAGAGGGAAAACCTATTTTTGCATCGTAAACACAATGCGGGGAAAGATCTAGGGTTCGGGGGTTGGTTAAATTTAGGGAAGGTATTAGCACCCTAAACTTCTGTAGTACTCTACAGGAACCTTTTGTTCAGATGTTTACTATTTGCTTTATTCATTTGCTTAAGGTATATGTACAAAGGGATTAAAAGTGAGAAAATAAACCTAAGGGGTTAATTCTAAGTTTACTCGGCAAGACATCGCATCTTGTGCCTACGTATCCTTACGGGAGTGGAATCAGAGTAATCGTAGTTCCCCTCAAAAGGGAGGTTAGAGACTTCTTAACTGTGGTCAAGGTCTCAAGGGGAATAAACGCATCTTAGGGACACGCTTACGCGGAGTGTAGAAACTCCAAATCTCTACGTTGAATTGTTAAGTTGTAATTAGGGTTAAATTAGGTTAGGTTAGGGATTCCGCAGCGGGAAACCCTAAAATGAGCGCGGCGGCTCTTTGACCTAATGCTAGGGGTAAAATTGTAATTTTGCCTGCGGCGAGGCATTTGTGAAAATTAGGGTTTGTGAGAGTTGTAAGGGTTTGAAGTTGAGGACTATTGACACGGCGGTCAAACGGCTAGACCTAATTCCTTCGGAGGAGTGAAATTAATTATAAAGATGCGATGAAATTAAATATACATACAACGGCAGAAAATAAAGTACGGAAAGATAAATGCGACAATTGTCTCGCACAATTACATCCCATAAGCAGTTACAATTATAATAGCTAAATATAAAACCGAAAATAAGTTTCAAATTGAACATAATAGCTGCAAGAAACAAAACAAACAAAAATGTCAGTATGTGGAGTTAGACGAAAACGAAATCAAAATTGAACGAGAAACAAACCGTATGAATTTTGGAGGACTTTTATGGTCTTTTTAACCAAGGATTTAAAAGAGAGATTAATTTTAATTAAAAGAGTTTTGAGTTTTAAAAAAAATTATTAATAAAAAAAGTGAAAGTTTGGTTAATTATTCTAAAAAAGGAGTTTTAGTGATAATATTTTGAAAAAAAGATTTAATCATTAAAAAAAACAATTGGTTTAATTTTAAAAATCTTAATGTTAGTTAAAAACACGTTTTACTTTAAAGTTATAAAAAAAGTTTTATTATTTGAAAAAAAACATTTGATTATTTTATTTAAAAAGAGTTTTAACTAATTTGAAAAAGGTTTTTGGTTATAAAAAAGAAAGGGGCTTCTTGATTTTTTTAAAAAAGATAAACAAAATAAAATAACAAATGGAAAAACAATAAATAATAAAAAAGAGGGTTGGGCCGGTCATCACTCTTCTTCTCTCTGCTCTCTGAGTTTGCGTGTGTTCCTCTCCTTCTTGTTTGCCTCTCACGGATGTTATCTTCTTCTTCTTTTGCATGACCGCCGATTTGTCTTCTTCATCTCTTTTTCCTGAAAAACATGAAAAGCAACACAAAAATTGTAATTATATTTTTTGATCCTTACGGAATGATGATGGCCGATGATGCTTTGTCCTGAGGCTAGAGGATTTTTGACGGAGTTTGCTTGGATTTTACAAAAAAAGTTCTCTCCTTCTTGTTATGATTTTCGTCCCTTTTATACTTGATTTTTAAATCTTTTTTTAATCTCAGATTTAATTTGAATATCTCAATCTTTTTCAATCTCGGATTTGATTTGAGTAGATTTTTATGATGATTTCAGATTTGATTCAATGATGGTGATGCTGATTTTCTTATGATGATGATATAATCTGATTGATTTGATTTAACTCTATCTGGAATTTATTAAGATTGGATTAGATTAAAAAAGTGTAGAGATTTAAATTTAAAAAGTTAGCAAAGAAGATTAGAGTTTCAAGTTAAATAAAAAATTAGAGTTTTTAAAAAAAAATGAGTTAGAATAAAAAAAATATTTGAATGTTGGTTTTAAAAAATGTTAGAATTATTTTGAAAACTGTTAGAATTATTTTAAAAACTGTTAGAATTTAATTTTAAAAGGAATTTAAAATTTAAAAAAAAAGAAAAAAGAAAAAGAAAAGGGCGTTAGAATTCAATTTTAAAAAGAATTTAGAATTTTAATTTGAAAAATAAAGGTGTCAAAAAAAGATTTAGATTTAATTTTAAAAAAAAAAAGTTAGAAAAAAAAAATTAATTTTAAAAAGAAGTTAGAGAAAAAAAAAAGATTTTTTAGAAAAAAAAAGATTTAATTTTTAAAAAGTAGTTTAAAAAAAAAGATTTAATTTTTAAAAAGTAGTTAGAAAAAGGATTTAACTTTTAAAAAAGTTAGAAAAAGATTTAACTTTATAAAAGTTAGAAAAAAGATTTAGCTTTAAAAAAGTTAGAGAAAAGATTTAGCTTTAAAAAAAAGTTAGTAAAAGAGATTTAGCTTTAAAAAAGATAGAAAAAGATTTAACTTTAAAGAGGAGTTAGAAAAAAGATAAAAAAAGTTAGAAAAAAGATTTAATTTTTTTAAGAAGTTAGAAAAAAATATTTAACTTTAAAAAAGTTAGAAAAAAAAGATTTAGTTTTAAAAAAAGTTAGAAAAAAATATTTAACTTTAAAAAAGTTAGAAAAAAAAGATTTAATTTTTAAAAAAAAAGTATTAGATTTTTATTTAAAAAAAAAGTATTAGAATTTGATTAAAAAAAAGTGTTAGAAATTAATTTAAAAAAGGTTATAAAAAATTTACTCTTTAAAGAAAAGAAAAAAAAGTTAAATTTTAATCTAAATCCTAAAAGTTAGTAAGAAGAGCTTAAAATGACTTAAATAAATAAACTAAATAGAAAAAAAAAAGTTAATAAAAAAACATTAGTAAAGTTATAAAAAAGGTTAATTAAATTATTATTAGTTAAAAAAACAAGATTTAAAAAAAAGGTTAATTTATTAAGTTAATAAGAATTTAAAATAAAATAAAAAAAAAGAAAGGGTAAAATTTGGGGTATTACAGTTGCCCCTATTTAAATGGCTACACCGGACGATTTGAGTGACAAAGACTCGTGGAATCGTGGTGGAGAGATTTAAATATAGATAACCGAAAATTTTGCCCTTATATGCGACGATATGCAATGCTATGGACAAAACTGGAACGACTTAATGCAGATGATGCCATGACTATGATATGATGCGTATGCTGGAATAATGAATGCGAAAATGCTGACGAAACATGACGACACCGAGACAGACGCCACGAGAAGAAACACACTGGGGAAAATGACGCGCTGAGACACAGTACATCACTGGGGAATTCTAAAAATGATAGTCAACTGGTGCGAATGACCAATTGTCACTTTTAGAAAAGGAACGAGATCCTCGAATGGAGATGGTACCTATGAGACGACCTCCACTGGGGAATCTAAAAATAAAACTGGATCACGTACGATTGTAAGATCGATTACAGAATGCTGGAGCATTGAGCAAAGAATACCATCCAAGCTTCTGTAAACTACCCCTCGTGACAGGATCAAACGGACTTTTAGGAACTCCGTAGCAAATATACAGGGTAAAGACCGACTGTATGCCAAAATAAATGGACTTTGATGGGAATTGCCCTGATAAGCTTCTCGAGGGAGAACTGTCACTTATCGTTGGAAGGGACTTATATGCAAAAATGGATAAGCACTCAAATAAAGAGGCTGCTGCTTATCTGATAAATAAATCTTCTCGCATTTTAAGGTCGGCGCCTGGAATGCGATTCTGATTTTTCTCTTACTGAAGGATAAATAAACTGCTTCAAGATCGTGCTCTCTTGAACATGAAACGGGTAAACTGAACTTCTTCATACTTCAGAATCGTGCTCTCCTGAATATGAAACTGGATGACTGAATATACTCATATTTCAGAATCGTGCTCTCCTGAATATGAAACTGGATGACTGAATTTCTTCATATTTCAGAATCGTGCTCTCCTGAATATGATTTGGTTGTAAATGAATTTTTCCATACTTCAGAATCGTGCTTTCCTGAATATGAAACTGGGTAATCGAACTTCCTCATAACTCAGAATCGTGCTCTCCTGAACATGATTCGGTTCCTGAAATTTCTTCATTCTTCAGAATCGTGCTCTCCTGAAAAACGGCCAACTGAACTTCCTCATAACTCAGAATCGTGCTCTCCTGAATATGATTCCGTTCCTTCTTTTACTAAAGGATAAATGAACTTCTTCATAACTCAGAATCGTGCTCTCCTGAATATGAAACTGCTCAAACCTCCCCGTAACTCAAGATCGTGCTCTCCTGAATACGATTTGGTTCAAACCTCAAGACGGCAGGTAAATGGAAGCCCAACTGCTCCATGGAGATGGCCATTTGCTGCGAGTCATAACGAGGATATGATCGACTTCTTAGGTGAGAAATGTCGTATGTTGATGCTGTAAAATGTAAAGTGTAAAAGGTTGTAACATGTAGGATTGTAAAGTGTTGTACTGATATATTTTCCAGGCGCGAACTGGCGTGTATCTGTAAAGGATTGTAGTTGATTTTCTTGAAAGATAGTGCAAAATAAATGCACGTCCGGGTACAGTGATAACCCTCTTGGGCGAGAACAGTCGCGTATCTGCCATGGTACGGTGAAAATCTTTAGATGGTGCAAAATAAATGCACGTCCGGTTGGGATTGACGACCGACAAGACTGAGATTCAATCTAGGATTGAGCTAGAAAGAAGACTGGTAATCAAGACTCCATCGAGGGAATGAACTCGAAGGGTAGATATCTTATCCTGGCGAGGAAAGATAGCTGAAGTAACCGTCATCCACGAGGATCGAGCTCCGTGGGGAAACTGGAAACAAGTAAGTATTTTATGCTTAGGGCTGACAATCTATTTGGAGAGAATGGACGAACCCAATTACTTGGCGGTAACGACCAATGATGGAGACACGATGAACCTGTGAATGCTAACGCATATGTTGATGCATATGTTAATGTTTATGTATGTTAATGTTTATGTATGTTAATGTTTATGTATGTTAATGTTTATGAAATGAGTATGTAATGAATATGTAATGAATATATAATGAATATGTAATGAAATAGGCATGTGATGCTTATGCCCTTGCGTATGCTGACGAAGCTGACTAGAGACGGGACGAGAGATGAAATAGACATCTCGACGGAAATACCCTGCGTTCTCTGCAACCAATACGTCAATCATGGGTAAGAAAGATCAATGGTAGAACTGAATCTGGTTTTAAAGTTCTGAATTCTCTGAGGAGAAGGTAATCTGCTTGGGTGTACAGTATCACGTCTTCACATGGGGAGAAGAAAACCTGAGGGACACTTTTGAGTTACCCAAGAAAAAGTTGTCAGCTTATAGTCTCGCTGGGGACTGTGATGAGGCAATAGTTTAGGAGCCTGTTGCAACACTGAGATTTACTGGGGAATGAAGGCCGCTGTGAGTAAAATCCATTGGGTGCATGAAAAAATTGTGAAATCCCATGGTTTTGATCTTGCAGGACCTTATAGTAGCCGCCATTTGTTTCTTCAAAAACATGGTGCCCCAGGATACTTGCGTTGCGAGGTAGGGTCATCTCAAGAGGATTTTATAGAGAACACCGAGTCCGGTTGCCCCATTGTTCTCAAACTCTTTGAGAAATTTGTCAGGTCTCGACGTAACTGGCACAAATTAATCGTGTTACGACGAAATGTTTGGGAAATAGCTCTTAAGAATGTCAGACTCGCGTTGGTAAGCGAATTGGGAAACTGCCTGCCCCTGTTCAGCAGGATCTTCAAGTTCCACGGGTTATGTTCATATGTAAATCTCTAAGATATCAAGCAAAGTTGTCATGCCTGAAATGCCTATCCTGAGCTTGTCAATGTACACATATATTTGTCTTGAATTTTTGTTTTGAAAAAAAAAAGATATCGCAACAACTTGTGACCGAAATCACTAGTCAGGATATAAGTTTTAATTATAATGCCATCATGAATTTTTTTCTGAGCATAGCTCGTAGGAGTCAGGAAACGTGATCTTGTCAAGTATGCTTTCAACCGAAGTCCTACTTCAATTAGGTCTTTTAAAGGTTGTATCGTGGCTCAGTTCACGGTTTAAGAAACAAAAGGATAAAGGCTCAAAGTTATATTTGTACCCACCCATTCTTCGTGATGTTCTCCAATCCTAATTCAGTTAACCGGATACGAACGCTCATATCTCAAGCGGATTTGCTATGGTCGAGAACTTATCAAGGCTTTGGACATGGCAGTCGCTCACCTATTACACGATCTTGTTCTTTACTAGGGACTATTTATTGTACCCTCTTGTTTTGCTTTTATTCCCTAACTTTTGCCTGGACAACGTCTTTTGATCTGACTTTGGAGTCCAGCGGGATGCCCCAGTTTTGCCTAAGTCTCCTTCATAGGTTTTGACTTAGCGGGCTTTTATTATTTTTTTGAATATTCTTTTATGCACAAGTCGTGTAAATCTTTCGAAAGGCTCGTGACTACCCCACTCCTTAGGTAACCGAGGGATAGCCATTGTATTGGACTTCTTAAGATGCTAAGGATAAATTCTCGAAGGTTTGCTCTTCCTTTTTAAGAGTCTAAGCGCTCGATCGGTTTAACTGAAACCTACCCTGCCCCAGGTTAGGATGAAGGTTCTTAAAAGAAAGAAAAACTCCTACTTCAAGGTTCAAAGGGGTGACTAGGGATTAACACCCTTATATCTCCAGTGTTTGGGATTTGAAACAATGCCTTACATCATCAGCAGGTTTTAATTGAAAGCATACGACAAGAAATCTGACGTTTTGGGTTCGTCATCCTCCCCCCAATTCTCCATCAGAACAAGAGATCGGGTAAAGTTGGCATTATGATTTATGAAAACGTTTTTGAATGAGTGAAGCGAACGGATTTATTCAAGACAAACATATGCGTGCATTAATTAATCAAAGATAAACAAGTTCGTACATGCTAAATATGCTTAATCGAAGAGAAATGCAAATAAACAAATGAACTGTTGGAAAAAAAATCCTTCTAAATGTTTATGAAATCTTGCATTCAAGAGTAACAGTTTCCTTTGGCGGAGCCTCAATGGAAAGGACGTCTGGTTTATGATCACTGTGAGTCGTCATGGCTTGCCCCAGTTACGCTGGTCACATCTTCAACAGTTTTCAGTCGTTGCTTCAAAATAACTTTCCCAGATTCTTCGTTGATCTCGGTCATACCATCTTGAGGGTTACTGAAATGAAGCGGGCTAGGCCTTTGAATAATGACTGGATTCGGCTGATAGGCGTAGCATGCTTTGCAGAATTTGCACTTGACGAGTGAGGAACCCCGAAAGGAGTCTCGATCTTCAGCTGAGCATCGCCAAAAGACAACTTCTTCGTTTCTAGCAAATTTCTGACAACTTTCTTAAGAGCATAGCAATTCTCTAGATCATGGCCGGGCGCACCCTCATGAAATAAACAATGAGCGGTAGCGTTGTAACTTGCAGGTAACGAATTAGACGGAGGACCCAAAGCACGGGTGATAATCAGACCTTGTTGTACCAAGTGGGGGTATAACTCAGTAAAAGTCATCGGGATCGGCGGACAAGGTTTATACGTTCTTCTGTTTGGCATATTCTGGCGAGGAGCCGGACTCTTTGGCTGTTGAGGAGCAGGAGTAATGGGTGCCTGTAGGTAGTTGACAGGAGGCGGATAAACAGGAGGTTGTTGCATAGGTTGATACATGGGAACCTGTTGATTGAAAGAAGGTGTAATAGCTGCCACATAGGGTTGTTGAGCATATTGGACTGGGTACCCTTGAGGTTGAGCATAACCTTGCGGATGTCGATAAAAGCGTTCCCTTGGTCTACCAGAGGATATAGCATTAGTCTCACTCTCCTTTTTCTGGGAGCTATACGGAGGTTTCTTCGGCTGATCCTTAGAAGCGCCATGATTATTTGTCATTTTACCACTCTTCGTACCCAATTCAATCTTGACACCCACAGCAACGATGTCGGAGAAATTTGAAGTCACACTACCCACCATTCTCTTGCAAAATTCTGGACGGACTGTGTCGACAAACCAATCAGCTAACTCTTTCTCGGTCAAAGGAGGTTCTACCTGCGAAGCAGTCTCTCTCCACCTTTGAGCATACTCTTTGAATGACTCAGAATTCTTTTGTGACATACTCAGCAACTGTCTTCTGTCAGGAGCCAGATCCATATTATACTTGTAGTGTTTGATGAAAGCGTCAGATAAATCTTGAAAGCTCTTAACGCGGGATTGGTCCAAAGTTAAATACCACTTGGAAGAAGCACCCTTCAAACTGTCTTGGAAGCAATGAATCATCAGTTTATCATTCTCAACATGGGCAGCCATTTTGCGATAATACATGATCAGATGACTCTTAGGACAGGTGGCACCTTCATAGCGATCGAAGTTCGGAGTTTTGAACTTCGGGGGAATAACCAAACCCGAGACCAAACAAACATCCCTTGCGGCAGTCCCAAAAATTTGATCACCCTCTACCTTTTTCAATCTCTGGACGATAGTGTTTACTTCCTCACGAAGCTTATCATGTTTCTCATAACCCTCAACATTCTCATCAAGATTATCAAAAACTGTCTCATTGAAGTACGGTTGCGCACGAGTGTGTACAACAGGTGGTGCAAAGATAGGAGCCCCCCTAGAAACTTCAGAAAACAAGGGCACGGCTTGCTGAACAGGTTGATTAATCGGAACAGTGGCTTGAGGAGGTACAAAACCGGGAGCAAGACCATAAGGTGGGTCCCTTGCTACGGTCACACTTGGTGAAGGGTCCACAGTAACGCCGGTAATCTCAGAAACAACAGTGGGCTGGGTATCCATCTTAGCATTCATGACATGTAACAATTCCATCATTCGCCCCATACCCCCTCGAAGGTCTTCAAGTTCATTGCTAAGGCGATCAATCTCTTTTGCCTGATCCTCCATTCTTTTCCGAGTTTGAGCTCTGGTGTTGTATTGGTGCCGAGAACTCAGGGTGACGAAACTGGAAGGTGAGAGAACCGAGTGTGAGAAATCGGGAGACACATGCAATGCAAAAGTATGATGCTAAAATGTGAATGTAAATGAAGATTTCATGGAATTCAAAACATTTACTAATGTCGTGGGGTACCAAGGAAATCTTTTTCTTGTTTTTTCATTTTATATTTTTTTTTATTTATGGTATCCCGCGATATCCATAAATGATGTTTGAGCTCCATGAAATACAATGCAATGAGATGCTTTATGGATGCAATGCATGAAAACACACAAAGTCCTAGGTTAAAAGCTTGCATGAGGTTCAAAGGCAAATACCCTCCCCTGAAGTTAGATGGTTCATCCTGTCCTACAAAAGTAACCAGGTTCTAAGGGATCTCAATATCATTGATCTTTCACAAGGATGGTTGTTCAGAAGGCAACTTACTTGCCAACCAAAACCCTCCAAGTTTAAGATCTCAATGAGCGTAGTATCGAGTGTCGACCAACTTCAGTCTGCACCAAAGCCGGTTACCTCACTACTTTCTAAAGGCCAAGATGAGTTAACTAGGGTTCTAAAAGTCAGTTAGTGCGTTGACAACATATGGCAGCCTCAATATTATCCTCAACTTGACTTAAGGAATATAAGCACCAACCAAGAAGTCGCACTAACCATGGCCACCAGATCAACCGTATCGATATACGTCGTACAGTTTCCTTGGTCTATTGCCATTTACCTAAGGTACACTAGATCCGGGTTAGGACCTATCTCACAGCACAAGGAACAGTCCCACAATCAAAGCACAAATATATACATGCAAATGAATAATGTCACAGATAGTAATAAATATGAACAAGTTAGGGATAACCCTCAAAAGTTGGGATTCCCCAGTGAAGTCGCCATTTTCTGTTGCAGTGGAAATAGGATATCAAACTATTAATGAGTTTGAATCGCAATTCAGTTCACAACCGCTCTTTGATTTATCCGAATGAAAATGTCAAAAGAGGGAAAACCTATTTTTGCATCGTAAACACAATGCGGGGAAAGATCTAGGGTTCGGGGGTTGGTTAAATTTAGGGAAGGTATTAGCACCCTAAACTTCTGTAGTACTCTACAGGAACCTTTTGTTCAGATGTTTACTATTTGCTTTATTCATTTGCTTAAGGTATATGTACAAAGGGATTAAAAGTGAGAAAATAAACCTAAGGGGTTAATTCTAAGTTTACTCGGCAAGACATCGCATCTTGTGCCTACGTATCCTTACGGGAGTGGAATCAGAGTAATCGTAGTTCCCCTCAAAAGGGAGGTTAGAGACTTCTTAACTGTGGTCAAGGTCTCAAGGGGAATAAACGCATCTTAGGGACACGCTTACGCGGAGTGTAGAAACTCCAAATCTCTACGTTGAATTGTTAAGTTGTAATTAGGGTTAAATTAGGTTAGGTTAGGGATTCCGCAGCGGGAAACCCTAAAATGAGCGCGGCGGCTCTTTGACCTAATGCTAGGGGTAAAATTGTAATTTTGCCTGCGGCGAGGCATTTGTGAAAATTAGGGTTTGTGAGAGTTGTAAGGGTTTGAAGTTGAGGACTATTGACACGGCGGTCAAACGGCTAGACCTAATTCCTTCGGAGGAGTGAAATTAATTATAAAGATGCGATGAAATTAAATATACATACAACGGCAGAAAATAAAGTACGGAAAGATAAATGCGACAATTGTCTCGCACAATTACATCCCATAAGCAGTTACAATTATAATAGCTAAATATAAAACCGAAAATAAGTTTCAAATTGAACATAATAGCTGCAAGAAACAAAACAAACAAAAATGTCAGTATGTGGAGTTAGACGAAAACGAAATCAAAATTGAACGAGAAACAAACCGTATGAATTTTGGAGGACTTTTATGGTCTTTTTAACCAAGGATTTAAAAGAGAGATTAATTTTAATTAAAAGAGTTTTGAGTTTTAAAAAAAAATATTAATAAAAAAAGTGAAAGTTTGGTTAATTATTCTAAAAAAGGAGTTTTAGTGATAATATTTTGAAAAAAAGATTTAATCATTAAAAAAAACAATTGGTTTAATTTTAAAAATCTTAATGTTAGTTAAAAACACGTTTTACTTTAAAGTTATAAAAAAAGTTTTATTATTTGAAAAAAAACATTTGATTATTTTATTTAAAAAGAGTTTTAACTAATTTGAAAAAGGTTTTTGGTTATAAAAAAGAAAGGGGCTTCTTGATTTTTTTAAAAAAGATAAACAAAATAAAATAACAAATGGAAAAACAATAAATAATAAAAAAGAGGGTTGGGCCGGTCATCACTCTTCTTCTCTCTGCTCTCTGAGTTTGCGTGTGTTCCTCTCCTTCTTGTTTGCCTCTCACGGATGTTATCTTCTTCTTCTTTTGCATGACCGCCGATTTGTCTTCTTCATCTCTTTTTCCTGAAAAACATGAAAAGCAACACAAAAATTGTAATTATATTTTTTGATCCTTACGGAATGATGATGGCCGATGATGCTTTGTCCTGAGGCTAGAGGATTTTTGACGGAGTTTGCTTGGATTTTACAAAAAAAGTTCTCTCCTTCTTGTTATGATTTTCGTCCCTTTTATACTTGATTTTTAAATCTTTTTTTAATCTCAGATTTAATTTGAATATCTCAATCTTTTTCAATCTCGGATTTGATTTGAGTAGATTTTTATGATGATTTCAGATTTGATTCAATGATGGTGATGCTGATTTTCTTATGATGATGATATAATCTGATTGATTTGATTTAACTCTATCTGGAATTTATTAAGATTGGATTAGATTAAAAAAGTGTAGAGATTTAAATTTAAAAAGTTAGCAAAGAAGATTAGAGTTTCAAGTTAAATAAAAAATTAGAGTTTTTAAAAAAAAATGAGTTAGAATAAAAAAAAATATTTGAATGTTGGTTTTAAAAAATGTTAGAATTATTTTGAAAACTGTTAGAATTATTTTAAAAACTGTTAGAATTTAATTTTAAAAGGAATTTAAAATTTAAAAAAAAAAGAAAAAAGAAAAAGAAAAGGGCGTTAGAATTCAATTTTAAAAAGAATTTAGAATTTTAATTTGAAAAATAAAGGTGTCAAAAAAAGATTTAGATTTAATTTTAAAAAAAAAAAGTTAGAAAAAAAAAAATTAATTTTAAAAAGAAGTTAGAGAAAAAAAAAAGATTTTTTAGAAAAAAAAAGATTTAATTTTTAAAAAGTAGTTAAAAAAAAAAGATTTAATTTTTAAAAAGTAGTTAGAAAAAGGATATAACTTTTAAAAAAGTTAGAAAAAGATTTAACTTTATAAAAGTTAGAAAAAAGATTTAGCTTTAAAAAAGTTAGAGAAAAGATTTAGCTTTAAAAAAAAGTTAGTAAAAGAGATTTAGCTTTAAAAAAGATAGAAAAAGATTTAACTTTAAAGAGGAGTTAGAAAAAAGATAAAAAAAGTTAGAAAAAAGATTTAATTTTTTTAAGAAGTTAGAAAAAAATATTTAACTTTAAAAAAGTTAGAAAAAAAAGATTTAGTTTTAAAAAAAGTTAGAAAAAAATATTTAACTTTAAAAAAGTTAGAAAAAAAAGATTTAATTTTTAAAAAAAAAGTATTAGATTTTTATTTAAAAAAAAAGTATTAGAATTTGATTAAAAAAAAGTGTTAGAAATTAATTTAAAAAAGGTTATAAAAAATTTACTCTTTAAAGAAAAGAAAAAAAAGTTAAATTTTAATCTAAATCCTAAAAGTTAGTAAGAAGAGCTTAAAATGACTTAAATAAATAAACTAAATAGAAAAAAAAAAGTTAATAAAAAAACATTAGTAAAGTTATAAAAAAGGTTAATTAAATTATTATTAGTTAAAAAAACAAGATTTAAAAAAAAGGTTAATTTATTAAGTTAATAAGAATTTAAAATAAAATAAAAAAAAAGAAAGGGTAAAATTTGGGGTATTACATGCGCCATTGATTCTTGGAAGGCCTTTCATGAAAACCGCCTGAATGATGATTGATGTGGATGACGGTTTGATGAAGGTAAGAGTTCAAAACGAAGAGGTCACTTTTGACCTTTTTGAAGCAATGAAGCATTCAAAGGACAAACATGATAGTTTCTGGGTTGACATAATTGAGGAAGCCACTTTTGAAGTTGCTAAACATGTTCACGACATCACTCCCTTGGAGCTAGCCCTGGATGACTCCTTCGAAGTTTTTACTCTTGAAGAAGAAGAAGCTCTAGATGAGTGTTTGAGAGAGCTTGGTAGTCTTTTGGATTTGCAACCGTGGGAAGTAGAGGAAGAAGTCTTAAAAAAAGAGGACAAGGATGAAAAGCCAATCATTAAATTGAAGGATCTACCAAACAATTTGAAATATGCATTTTTAGATGAAACCGAGGAGAAGCCGGTTATCATTAGCAACCTCTTGTCAAAACATGAAGAATCTCTTTTAATTGATGTGTTGAAGAAAAATCAAGAAGCAATGGGATGGACTCTTTCCGATCTAAAAGGAATTAGTCCTTCTTATTGTATGCACAAGATCTTAATGGAGGAGGATTTCAAGCCGGTAGCTCAGCCGCAACGCCGCTTGAATCCAACAATGAAAGAGGTTGTGAGAAAAGAAGTTGTAAAAATTTTGGATGCGGGAATGATCTACCCTATCTCGGATAGCCCTTGGGTGAGTCCGGTACATGTGGTTCCTAAGAAGGGGGGCATTACCGTTATTGGCAATGAGAGCAATGAGTTGATCCCTACTAAGGTAGCAACGGGGTGGAGGATGTGCATAGACTATAGGCGGTTAAACACCGCAACTCGGAAAGACCATTTCCCACTTCCATTCATGGATAAAATGCTTGAAAGACTCTCGGGACAAGAATTTTATTGTTTTCTTGATGGCTATTCCGGGTACAACCAAATTGCGGTTGACCCGGCCGATCACGAAAAGACAGCTTTTACATGTCCATTTGAAATCTTTGCCTATCGCAAAATGCCCTTCGGGTTGTGTAATGCGCCGGCAACGTTCCAACGGTGTATGCAAGCCATATTTGCCGATCTCATAGAAAAAACAATGGAGGTGTTTGTGGATGATTTTTCAGTGTTTGGGGGATCCTTTAGTTTATGCTTGGAAAATTTGAAGACCGTACTTGAAAGGTGTGTGAAAACAAACTTGGTGTTAAATTGGGAGAAGTGCCACTTTATGGTGACGGAGGGGATTGTTCTCGGCCACAAGGTCTCGTCAAAAGGACTCGAAGTGGATCGTGCTAAAGTTGATGTGATAGAGAAGTTACCTCCTCCGGCTAACTTAAAGGGAATCAGAAGTTTTCTTGGGCATGCCGGCTTCTACCGGCGATTCATCAAAGACTTCTCAAAGGTGGCTAGACCTTTGAGTAATTTGCTTGCCAAAGATCAGGTATTTATCCTAACTGATGAATGTTTGAAAGCTTTTAAGATATTGAAAGAGAAGTTGGTCACCGCTCCAATCATAGTCGCTTCGAATTGGAATTAAAATTTTGAGCTAATGTGTGATGCGAGTGACTATGCAATAGGAGCGGTGCTTGGCCAACGAAAAGAAAAAAAATTTCATGCCATACACTATGCAATCAAGGTTCTTAATGAGGCCCAAATAAATTATGCCACTACCGAAAAAGAATTGCTTGCAATAGTATATGCGCTTGAGAAATTTCGTTCATATCTCATTGGCTCAAAAGTTATTGTTTACACTGACCATGCGGCGATTAGATATCTGCTAACCAAGCCGGATTCTAAGCAAAGGCTTATTCGGTGGATCCTTTTGTTGCAAGAATTCGATGTTGAGATTAAAGACAAAAAAGGATCCGAAAATGTGGTAGCAGATCATTTGTCTCGGCTTGTCAATGATGAGGTGACCGCCTTAGAAAAAGACATCCGAGAAGAGTTTCCTGATGAAAAACTCTTTAAAGTGCAAGTGAGGCAGTGGTTTGCAGATTTTGCAAACCACAAGGCGAGCGGTTTTGTGTCGCACGACCTAACTCCTAATCAAAAGAGGAAATTCATCTCGGATGCCAAATACTATGTGTGGGATGATCCTTATTTATTTAAGCTGGGAGGTGATAATTTGTTGAGAAGATGTGTTACGGGCGATGAGGCCCAAAGTATTTTATGGCACTGTCACAACTCGCCTTATGGCGGTCATTTTAACGGGGCTAGAACGGTGAATAAAGTCCTTCAATCGGGATTTTATTGGCCTTCTATTTTTAAAGATGCAAATACCCATGCACAAAATTGTGACAGTTGTCAAAGGAGTGGTGGGATAGGAAAGAGAGACGAAATGCCTCTTCAAAATATCCAAGAGGTAGAATTATTTGATTGTTGGGGCATTGACTTTGTCGGACCATTCCCACCGTCTTTTGGAAACGAGTACTTATTGGTGGCAGTCGACTATGTGTCAAAGTGGGTTGAGGCGATTGCCTCACCAAGAGCAGATTCTAAAACGGTAATAAGCTTTTTAAAAAGAAATATTTTTTCCCGTTTTGGAACCCCTCGAGTGTTGATTAGTGACGGAGGGTCACACTTTTGCAATGCACCGTTTGAAAAAGTTTTGCAGCATTATGGTGTAACGCATAAAGTGACCACTCCGTACCACCCACAGGCGAATGGTCAAGCCGAGGTCTCAAATAGAGAGATCAAAAGGATTTTGGAAAAGACCGTGTCTAGCTCTAGAAAGGATTGGTCTCAAAAGTTAGACGAAGCTTTATGGGCGTATCGCACGGCTTATAAAGCTCCGATTGGGCTGACTCCATTCCAATTGGTTTTTGGTAAAACTTGCCATCTACCGGTTGAAATGGAGCACAAGGCCTTGTGGGCTTTAAAATTTTTAAACTTTGATCAAGAGTTGGCCGGTGACAAGAGAAAAGTGCAACTTCTTGAGTTGGAAGAGATGTGCAATGCCGCATACCACTCAAGTTGGTTGTACAAGGAAAAAGTGAAGGAGTACCACGATAAAAAGCTCTACAAGAAAAAATTTGCGCCCGGGCAGCTTGTGCTGTTGTTTAATTCCAGGTTGAGGCTTTTTCCTGGTAAATTAAAGTCAAAGTGGTCTGGACCGTTCCGCGTCAAAGAAGTGAAATCTTTCGGGGCTGTGGTAATTGAGGACATGGATGGGAAAGACAACTGGACTGTGAATGGTCAGCGCCTAAAGATTTACCTCGGCGGTCATGTGGACCGAGAAAGCTGTGCAATTCTCCTTGATGTTCCAGCTTGAGCATCATGGACCGTCGAGCTTATCCGACGTTAAACAAGCGCTGGTTGAGAGGCACCTCAACATTGTAAGTTTTTAAATGTTTTCTGTTATGTATTGTTGGGCACTGATGTTGGTCTCTGTTTGAGTTGTGGGCTGCCTGCTGTGGTGAAAGTTTGCAAATTCTGTCATGCTCGCTAAAGGCTCGCTAAGCGAGAACGCAGCGAGCATTCGCTAGCTTCTCGCTAAGCGAACCTGGCAAAACTCTGTTTAAGTGGTGGGCCACTTATTTGGGCCCATAGTTTGTTTAGTTTGTTTTTGTTTTCGTTCCCGCGACACTCACACACTCACTCACTCTCACTTGCAAAACACTTTCATTATCACATATTCTCATTTTGCTCAAGCTCTTGCATCCTAATCTCTTGCAACCCTACTTGTGTCTCAGATATCTACTCTTCTGCACCAGGTTTGATCGTTTCCTATTCTCTTTGTCTTCTTTGTTCAATTATTTTGTAGATTTAGGAATTTAGGTTAGAATGTGCCAGCTAGGGTTTGAGAAATTTGATGTTGCATGTAGACCTTGAACAACCCCTACCATGATGAATGTCTAGGATTTGGGGGTGAGATTGTTGCATTGTCCATTGGTAAATTATGATGCTAGCAGTGGCTGTTCTGAAAATTTCGCAGCGTTCGCTAGCAGCTCGCTAGGCGAGCGTGCAGCGAGCATTCGCTAGCAGCTCGCTAAGCGAAGTTGTAGCGAACGTAGCAGACTCTGTTTTTTTTTATCTTATGCTGTTGGCTAACTTTCTACACTGCCGTCGTTGTTTCTCTGTTGTTGTGTGTGCAGATGGCCTCAGGGAATCTCGGGAAAAAAAAAGAAAGGTGGGAACAACCTCAAGAGCGGTTCCTATCCAGTTCGGCATTGACCGATTTGTAGGGGCAAAGCAAGCTGCCCGTTACCAGGCGCTGCAAAAGCGAAAAATTCTGCTTGAGAGAAGGTTCGCAATTGACTCCGAGGGAGAATACCGCACCTTCGCGGGCTTGATTGATGCAAAAAAATGGGGCATGTTGGCGTCCCCGGTTGAGAGCTATAGTCTTGAGGTGGTGCGCGAGTTTTATGCGAACGCGCTACCCAACGATGATGAACCGTTCACTTGGTCTACAAGGGTGTTCGGTCGGCAGATAGCTTTTGACAGGAATGCCATCAACCGCATACTTGGAGAACCCCTCCACTTGGATACAAATGAATTGAATACTTATTCAAGGAATCTGAGGCTGCATCTGAATATTGGGGAGATGTCATCTGCTCTCTTACTGCAAGGCAAAACTGTTGAGAGGAATCACTTAGGTGAAGTTGTGAGGTTTAAAAGGGAAGATATGACACATATGGCTCAGTTGATTTTGATGTTGGTTCTATCCAACATTAAACCAAAGTCGCATACATCCACAATGCCGATCCTAGTGGCACGGCTTGTTCATGGTATTTTAACTAATGTTCAAATTGATGTAGCAGTTCTTATTGCAGGTGAACTGAAGTCTGTCATTGAAAGCGGGCTTAAGTTGGGGGCGCGAGCTAATTGCCCCCTTGCTTTCCCTTGCCTCATTATGGCGTTATGTTCACAAACCCGGCTGAAGCTTCCCTCCAGAAGTTTGGTCAAGATACCGGCTGCAATCGATGATAGCTACGTGAACAAGTATTGTAGGCCAAAACTTGACAAGAGTGGTTCATCTGCTGATGGTGCCAGGACTACTGATGGTCTCGGTGGTTCATCTCGAGGGTTTAACCCCTTCCAGCAAGCAGTATGCAACTACAATTGGGACTGGATGGATGCGACTCAGCGAGCGATGGTAGACTTACATGATTCCATGCAGGTCTTGCAGATGCAGAACCGTGATCCTTCCTCTGAGCGTTCTATTATGACGCGTGAGCAATTTATGTTGCACGCGAGCTGGCCTATGGACAGGCCTGTTTTCTCTGAGGGGGCGGGTGCGAGTGCTCCAGATGATGATGAAGAGGTTGAGGGAGAAGAGGACTTTGATGAGGAGGGTACTTCGGAGTATGAGTCTGAGTCCGAAGAGGAGTGATGTGATCTGTATTTGTTTTCAGATTCATTTTCTTTTCCAGATAGTGTTGTTTGAGTTGTACTTGTACTATTGGGGTGTTTTGTCCCCCACGCACATTGTTATTTCTTTAATTTTAGTACTAATGATTTTCACTTAATTTGGTTTAATAATTTTTTGTGGTTGATTTTTGTCCAAACCTTCTAGATTGGTTGCTCTCTGAAAGAAGTATCCAATGAAGGTGCATCCGAGCTTGGATGGCAATGATAAAATTAAATAAGTGATTAAAGCTAAGGTACATTGTTACCTTCGGTTAGAACTTTAGAATGCTTGCGGAACTTTGTTTTTTTGTGATAAAATATTGTCCTATTGCAACTTAATTGATTGAATGTTTCACTTAGGATTTTTAACCACAAACGGTGAGGAAACCTCCATTGTGTACTTAAATGCTGGATTCTGATAAATCATGTTGATTCATTTTATTCATGCCTTGTCTTTTATTATTATGAATTTGTGGAAGTTAGTTGAAATGATCAAGGCACTTGTTTCTCTCGAGCATAACCATCTCCAAAGACAAATATACCCGTGAGCAGAGAGAGTATTTGTAACCCAATTTTGAGCCTAAACAGTTGAATCCTTGCTTAGAATAAAGTGAGAGTTCGAAAATCTTGTTCTTGAAACCTTGGAAATTTTGTTTAATTGTTCTTTTGATGAAAAAGGGGCATTCATTTGGGGGACGAGAAAAGACAAGTTGGGGAGAACGAATTTGTAACATAGAAATATGTCACAACTCTTGTAAAGCTAAGCAAGCATTAAAAAAAAAGAGAATATATATATATATATATATATATATATATATATATATATATATATATATATATATATATATATATATATATATATATATATATATATATATATATATATATATATATATATATATATATATATATATATATATATATATATATATATATATATATATTGAAAAACACTCGTCTTTTGTGAATACGGTGTAGAAAAATAAGAAAACAAATGCTTGCTTGGTAGAAAAATATTGAAAAATAAAGTGAGTTGTGAAGGGTTCAAATGAGGAACTTGTAAATCAAAGTTGAAGATGTGTAAATAGTTGTATAGTGAATGTCTCTTTTGCATCGGAAATTTCGTTTCAATGGCCTTAGATATGTCCCTTGTTTGTTAACCCGACCAAGTTATAACCGGAAAAGACCTTAGTGATCTTCGTGCTTCCACAGTTTCATATAGAATTGCTAGACATTGGATGAATATAATTGATTTTTGCATTATTTATTGGAGAGTGAAAATGTCCCCGCGCTTTCATGTGCGAATTTTCTTCAATCTTTATTCGAAGAGGAGAGTTAGGGTGATTCATTCATGATATCATTGTTGTGAATTGATGAATGTTTAGTATTGCTTAAAAGTTTTAGTTCTGGAGCATTGTGTTGTTTTAACCGTTGGAAACGTGTGTCTGGTTAAGTCACTTGCGATTTGAGCCATTTAATCCGATCTCGGAAAAACCTTCCTCTTTAAGCAAATCCTTTTGGTTATTTGAGAGGCATACTTTGCTTGAGGGCAAGCATGATTCTAGTTGGGGAGAGTTGTTAGATGCCCAATTGTGCTTATTTGAGCTATCAAATAAGGGCATCTTTCACTTCTTTTTGTGCCGAAAACGTATTTAATCGCCTTGCTTTTGTTAATGTGCATCATTGTGTTAAATGCTCTTGGTCCCTTTGATTTGTGCGTTATTATGCAGGATTTGAGTTTGAAAGAGTATAATTTGGAAGCACAAGAAAGATGGCAAAGGAATCAAACAAAAAGCAAAAGCAAAAGTTGGTTCGCTCAGCGAGCACCTGGCGAGTGAGTAGCGAGTGTTCGCTACAACCTCGCCTAGCGAGCACGTAGCGAACAAATCCAGACTTGGGCAGAATCATTTTGGACATCAATCTTTGGTAGCGAGCTGGTGGCAAAGAGGCTCGCTAGGCGAGCACCTAGAGAGCAATTCCAGAGTGTTCCAGGCACCCTTCGCTGGGTCATTCACTGCAGCGAGGCGTAGCGAAGCAAAACAGAAGCAAAACTGTAGACCTCGCTGGCATGTTCGCTAGGCGAGGCTGTAGCGAGCATTCGCTAGCAGCTCGCCTAGCGAGGAGGTAGCGAGCGTGCCCAAAAGTCTCACTTACTATAAGTAGCATGGGCTACTTTTTGTGAATGATCTTCTTTTGACTATTTTACATTGTTTTGCTGCAAGTAGAGGTTTTTTGACCTAAAAACCTTTTTTGGCTTATTTTCTTCATCTCTTAACATAATCAAACAAAAAGAAGGTGGATTCTCATCAAAGTTGGATCATTCGACTTGGATGTTCATCAACCTTCTTCCGAAACTTCTTTTGCAAGCTACCATGAGAATGAGTAGCTAAGTTCATCTTGTTGTCAAAGAGAGATGTAGGTAATCATTAAACTTTGTATTTATATGGATGATCATCATTTGTAAACTCTTAAATGATTAATAGATGATGAAAACCTTGTTTCATTTATAATCTTTTGTGTTGGTTGATGATTGATAAATATTTACCAACTCTTGACCTAGGTTTTCATCCTTCTCTTTTCTTGAGCTAGAAATAGTCTTGGATGGTTTTGTTCACTTAAAATGTTAGACTTTAAAGTTGTCATTTTGATAGATTGTGTGAGAGATCAATAATGGATCAAAATGGTAAACATCATAATATGAGTTAGAGATAATCATATTGAGAGGATATTGTGAATGTGTTAATCATTAAAAAGAGTTTATTAAAATGTTGATTGGAAGTATGCATGCACAGCGATTACCGAAACCTAACTTTGGCAATCACAATTTCAAACCGTCAAACCCTAACTTTTACTGTTGTTTATAACTTTTCATGCAAGATACCGATTCTAAAACCAAACCCCTTTGATACTATAAAACTACGAATTTAACAACTATTGAACGGAGGCAAAAATCTTATATTCCCTATGGAGACGATAACAAAAACCCGACACTTTACCATTGTCATAACAATACACTAGAGTTGGTGCTGAAGGTGTTGATTCCTGTGGAACATAAGGCATTGAAGGACCAGGAACAATTACTGACTCAGATTCAGGTGTTGAACTAGGACTCAAACTCAAACTAGGTGACAACTCGGGTTCAAGAGAGGGAACACTGACAGGTGTTCTCGGGAGGCTAGGACCAAGGATCAGAAACTCGGACTCAGACTCTAAGTCACTCATGTTCTCCCCCTGAGACTGAGAATGAGTGAAGTATGACACATTTTCATGAAAGGTGACATCTTTGGAGACAAAGAATTTCCGACTCGGAGGATGATAACATTTGTACCCTCTTTTATTGGGTGCATAACCCAGAAAGTTACATCTGACAGCACGGGGATCCAACTTGTTGTGATATTGTTTGTGAACATGAACAAAAGCAACACAACCAAACATGCAAGACTCAAGATTATGTAAGATAGGAACAGAGGGAAAACATGAGAGCATAAATTGAGCAGGACTAATATTACCTAACACTCGAGATGGGACCCGATTAATCAGATAGGCAGCAGTAAAAACGACCTCCCCCAATAAGAGGTGGGAACAGACATTTGAAAAAGGAGAGATCAAGCAACTTCAAGTAAATGACGATTTTTTCTTTCTGCAACACCATTTTGTTGTGGGGTGTCAACACATGTGAATTCATGAAGAATGCCATGTTTACTAGTGAAGTTGGAGAAGGTATGATTGACATATTCTTTACCATTGTTGAAACGAATTCTTTTTATACATTTCCCAAATTGTGTTTGTACCATATTATAAAATTGGATAAATATTTGTGGTACTTCGGATTTAGTATTCATCAAGAAAATCCAAGTTACCCGAGTACAATCATCAATAAATGAAACAAACCATTTTGCACTAAAAATATTAGAGGTAGGGGTAGGTCCCCAAACATCAGAATGAATCACATCAAAAGGTTCAGCACTTTTATTAAAACTGGAAGGAAAAGTTACACGATTGTGTTTTGCCAACTGGCAAACATCACACTTAAAAGACTCAACAGAATGGTTTAAGAACAATGACGGAAACATAGACTTAATTATATAAAATGGAGGGTGACCGAAACGCTTGTGCTGAAGCCAAATTTGTGAGGCTGAAGAGGAAGACTGAGACTGGAGACAGGAGGACAACACCTTTGGATGGTCATCAGAGAAGTAGTATAACCCTTCCTTTTCCTTAGCAATTCCAATCGTCTTCCCTGTGGTAAGGTCCTGAAAAACACAATGGGACATAAAAAACATTACTTTACAATTTAGATCACGGGTAAGCTTATGGATGGAAATCAAATTGTGGGAAAGTGTGGGAACATGAAGCACAGATTGTAACTGAAATGGATGTTGCAAGTCAATATTTCCAGTGCCAACAACACAAGCATGAGAGCCATCAGCAACAGTGATATAAGAAATACTCGAAGGTATGGTATAAGAGCATAATAATGTGGAATCAAATGTCATATGATTAGTAGCACCAGAGTCAAGAATCCACGCATTCTTAGGGATATTACCACAAACAGTAAAAGATCGGGAACACAAACTCTTACCAGTAACTGCTAGAGACCCAGAACCAGAAGGCTTACTCATAGAGTCAAGCATATACTTCAATTGTTCCACGTCATTCTGACTGAAGGAAGAAAGATCAGTTCCCCCTTTTTCAAATCTTTCAGTATCATGGGCATGTGTGGTAACATGTGCCTGATGCTGGTGCATGTTGCGAGAACTACCTCCTCGGCTAAGAACATGTTCCCTCCCATGTAGTTTGAAACACCTATCTTTTGTATGCCATGATTGGTTGCAATGCTCACAATAGAATTTGTCACGACCATTCTTAGATGATGATGATGGTGGTGGTCCTTGTCTTGTTGTTTTGCTAGCTACTAGTGCTGACACATCCAAGGGCTGTTCATGAAGCATAGCTTGACGACGGGTCTCCTCACTACGAACAGTGTAAAAAACTTCATTAAGATCAGGAAATTTTTCCTTACCCAAAATCTGCACCCGAATAGGGTCAAATTCAGCATTAAGGCCTGCTAAGAAATCAAAGATCCTATCCCGCTCAACAACAGTATTCAAGGTGGCAGTATCCTTGCCGCACTCCATCTTCAAATTCTGATATTGATCCAACTCAATCCAAAAACCATTGAGAACTCCAAAGTAATCGTTGACCGAAAGACTTCCCTGCTTAGTGTTGAAGATTTTCCTCTTTAAATCATAACAAGCAGACATATCTTGTTTCATGGAATAACTTCGACGAAGATAATCCCAAACTGCCTTTGCACTTGAGAGATACATGCAATTTCTACTAATTTATGGAGATATGGAGTTCCAAATCCAAGTAATAATAGCAGAATCATCTTTACCCCAGGAAGGGAAATTAGGAGCAGTAACCAGAGGAGGATTGCCTTCAATATGATCTAGCATGTCACAACATTTTAGAGTGTGTCAGATGAACTGAGACTATTGAAAATAATTTTTTCCGGTAAGCCAGTAACCTTTTTGAACGACAAAATCCTTAGCATTAAATGGGACTGGTGGATTTGTGGGAGGTGGAGGCGGAGGTGGCTATTCATTAATAATCTCGGCCATTGAAGGGACAATCGAGAGGAACAAACAACAGATATGTATTGAATTACAAAGAAAAAAAACACAAAATATCAAAAATCAAGCCGTGTAGGGTTGCAAAGATGAGTGAACAGTGAGAGATGTGAAGCAAAGCCAAGAAATAAATTGTGCTGCAACACAGAATAACAATGATCCAAACACCCCCCAAAAAAACTGCAAGGATGACCGGCAGTGAAAGAAAGAAAAAAAACTCCGTTACAACGACGGCTAGGGTTTATGCGGAAGCGAGACCCCCAAAAAATAGGAGCTCTGAAACCATGTTGTAAAATATTTGACTGATAGAATTAAAAGTTCTACTTACAATGTTGCAACTACATGCTTTAAATAAGAGAGAATAGAAAACCTAATGGGTTTTGACTAATGGGCCTTATTACTAATACTACTAATTATTATTTACAGTCTAATATTTACAACACTCCAGAATCTCATATGGCACCAAAAACGCATTTGATAAGAGCAAAATCAAGAACAAACAACAACAAAAAGCTATGCCTAACCTTCGCTCCAAACTTCATCTCGTGTATGATTTCGTTTGTCTCAATATGCTTCTGCCTCATTCTAAATCGGTTCGAATCACTTCATTGCAGGTTTGTTTGGTGATTTTGTTTCAAGTTTATGTTTGGATTTCTTCTCTTCTTCTCAATCGCTCTCTATTTTAGATCCACGGTGGTTTATTTATTTCCTCATGTCTCTGTTCGGAGTTTAATTTGGTTTTGGGTTTTTTGGGTGTTGAAGGTGTATTTGGTGTGAGTCCTGCAGCGTGACACTGGTTTGGGAAAGCTTCTGTTGAAAGAAAGGAATGAATGGTTGTTTTCGTGTTGTCTTGTGAAGGGTGATGGTGGAAAAGAATAGGAGAGTTTGAAGGTTGAAATAGAAATGAAGATTGTTGTCAGATTTAAGGTTTTTTAAAGAATAAGTTTATCAAAAGGTTTTGTTGAAAGGATTATGTAGAGGAAAGAATGAAGGAGAGTCTTGGGAAGACGGTGAAGAACGTAAGTGAAAAATCTCTTTCAAATGGTTTATGCAAGCTTGTTGTTTTCAAAGAGAGGGTCCTCGTTTCAAAGGTCGTTGTGAGGTCCCCATATTGTGTGTAATGTTACCCCTTTTTTTAGGTTGTTGTAAGAAGCATTTTGTGGGTTGAGTGAAAAAAGGTTTACGTTAAAACCACTATATCATGTGATGCCTAAAAATTGGGAGAGCCATTTTTGTTTTTACTTGCTACAGAGCTTGGTTTATTTGTGTGTTGGTGTGTGTTGTGTCGTGAAGGCTGTAAGTTGTGTTGGATGGCTCAGGATTGTTTCAAGCGGTTTTGTTGCAATACTAGTGGTATGTGATAACAAGGTTTTACGCACTGTTTGTAGAAGGTTTTTACTAGTTTGTGGGTTATGTTGGTTTTGCGCAAGTATCATGGCAAAGTTTTATGTGAAGTGAGTCACATTATGGTTTTATGGCTAGTGAAATGGTTTTGCTGTGCAACGAATTATGTACCGCTCATGTGAATCCTCATGAGTTTTTTCTTTATTATTTTTCTTTTAACAAAATATTTTAATGGGCCTCAATTGTATTAAGGTTTTTATTTATTTTTGTGTAATGGATTTTGGGCTTGTAAAACATCCAAATCATTTTCCTTGTAACTTGTATTGGCCTTTGGAATTTCTGTGTTATTTGCACCCTATTTTTTTTTGCTTGAACCATGCTTGAAATCATAATCTTTTGAACTTGAATCAAGAAAATAGCATGCTTAGGGCCTTGATTAAATCCAAAAATTCACTTGAAAACAACTTTGAACATCTTTGAACAATCTTGGAATGAATTAAAACCTCGAACCAATTCTTGAGAAATGACACCAAAAAGAGGAATCAATCTTGAACTTTGACTTTGAATGAATAATGTCATTTTGAGTTCTCTCGAACCAGTGACAAGAAATATGCATGACTTGTAATGACTTGAAATAGGAGGCCCTCAATTTGAAAGTATGTTTGATCCTTGATGATCTTTAAACACAGAGCCCTTGAATCCATCACATCCTGGCCCTCAAACCAATTCATGACCAATATAACTCGAGAATGAAGCAAAATCTTTTTTGTTTGACCAAGATTAGGTCAATCCCAACTGAATTTCGACCATTACTGCATTCACACTTGACCTGATAACCCTGCCTAAACCTTGATAGCAAACTTGCACAACCTGAGCTTAGACAACAAGAAAAATGAAGTAGAGACAATGTGTTTTTGGATTTTCTGAATACGGTTAGCGGATGGAAGTACATATGTAAATTATACTTAGGTAGGACAAATTTAGGGTATGACAGATGTCCCTATCTAATTGTCTTGAACCTAAGAGAATGAACTGCTGCATGGCGTTTATTTTTAGGGTAGAAGGCGATTAGATACAAAAAGATCCTGAAATTTGTCTGACGCAAAATTAAAGTGGGATGCAGGCATGAAGCGAAAGGCGATGGCATTATACAAAATGACCAGGATGACTTGAGGTTCTCTAGGTGATCGAAGCAACACCTTATCCACTAAGGTTCTCCGATGATACCAAAGTAGTTTCTCTAAACAAATGAGATCCTTCGAGTGATCGAAGTAGCGCCTTATAAAATAAGGCTCCTTGTGATACCAAAGCAGTATCTCGGAACAAATGAGATCCTTCGGGTGATCGAAGCAACACCTTATAAACTAAGGCTCTTTGTGATACCAAAGTAGTATCTCGGAACAAATGAGATCCTTCGGGTGGTTGAATACACATAATAAAAACGAAAAATCATAAGCTCACATCACCGTCTTCTTCTTTTCCGCTGCAACAGGCCCTCCCTCCTACACTACTTTTTCTACCATCTTTTCAAAACCATGCTCTCATAAAACCACACAGAGCTTCTTCATAAAAGAAAAACAAAACCATTTAAAAAAACCTCTTCCACAAAAAACCTCAAAAACACTATCGTGTAACCTCCACCCACCTTCATTTCTTTAATCCTTACACTCCATGCACACACATTCATCAATGCCTAATATTTTCATCACTTCACCACCTCACGACTCTTTCATTTTTTGAAAAAAATAACAAAACCATAACATCACCTCATTCTCTTTTTCTCTTCACCTTGGAGATATCATAACACCTTCTTCACCTCATAAGCAAAAAATCAATTTGTCATCCTGTTGTAACCTCCAAGATTTTTGTCAACCTCAAACCATCATTTTTCACCTCAACATTTCCGTCATAGCCACACTGTGAACACCTCTCGAACTTACCACAAAACATTACACAACCTCCTACTACAAAACAACAACTTCGACGTAGCAACACATCACACCTACAACAAACTTCAAATCAGTGATATACAACCTCCATCACAACCACATGCACCGCTTCATACCTTGCAACTGTTTTTTCGTCTGACTGCTACGACTTTCCAACAAGCTCTGACCTTCAAATCCGTGCAGCATGCGAGGAAACCGAGACGAAACAGAGGGAGTTGCGCATCGGGAACATAGAAAAAGCTGAGATTGACGAAGTCCCACATGGGTAAGGGAAGAAGATAGGAAACTTGTGTTACTGTAAGTATCGTATCTTTTTTTTTCTTCTTGCTTTTAATGTTTTAATTTATATAGTTAAAAAGCTTAAGAAAGGAACATTTTAATTAGTTTTTTTTTTGGTTTTTTTCTTTTTAGTTAATTTTAATTAACTTTTACATATCATATTATATGTTAGTTGTTCATTTTTCTTTTAATAAAGTTTTATGTTATTTGAATATTCTAAAAATAATTTTAAGAAAATATATTATAAATATTCATTTTAGTATGCTCATTTCTTTTAGTTTGATCGAATAATATCTAAAGAATGTAAAAAAAAAAAATTATTATTCTTTTTATTTGTTTGTAATATTAGAAAAATACCAAAAATATTTTAATCTTTTATTTTCAACATTTTATTAAGTTGTGTGTTTTTTTTGTCAAAATATGTTATTCATTATTCATTTTAAATTGTTAATTGCTTTATTAATTGTTAATTTCTTGATAATGAAAAAGTATGTCATGATTTATTAATTATTTTAAATATTTTTATTTAATATTGATTAATTAAATTATTAGTTAATCTTATTAAATATTTATATTTAAATTGATTAATGATTCTCTTGTTGCTCGATTTTATTTTTACGATTTATTTTTTGGGCATGTCCTATTTGATATAATTTTTGATGTACTGCCATAATTAATTGATGATGTTATTTTTCAAGATGTTTTGTCGTGATCGTTTGTGGATTATATTCACGATGTTTTGCCGTGATTGATTGTGGATTGTATTCGTGATGCTTTGCTGCATATCTTTGTCTGTTTATGCATGATGTTTTTCCATGTATGTTGTTAATTCTATTTGTTGATACCATGATGTTTTGCCATGTATCTCTATTGGCTTTTCACTGTCTGATTACCATGATGTTTTTTCATGTGTATTCTGTGATATCTTATCTGTCTGACCATGCATGATATTTTTCCGTGTGCTATGTTTGTGTCTTCATTTGCTACCTGACATTTACATGATGTTCTTCCATGTATCTATTACTTTCTTTTGATCCTTGTTGATCTAATCCAAGGGGAGGGGTTGTATGTTGACTTATTGTCATTATGCATGTCCCTTGTATGTTTGTCTTTGTGGTTGTTTTGGTTCTTAGAAACCTAACAATCCGTGATTCTACGAACTACAGACGCTCTGATTTCTCAAGTTTCTTTTGAGAATACGTAGGCACAAGGCCACAATCCTTGACAAGCACACTTTTCTTTTTTCACACTCTTTTTTCTTTTACACCATTTTCCCTTTTACATCGTACTTCTGGACTACGATTGCTCTGACTTCCTATTAAGGATACGTAAGCATAGAATTGCGAGATCCTAGCGAGCTACCTTTTCCGTTTTCCACCTTTTCTCCTTTTCTTTTCCCATCTTTTACCTTTAGCAAACAATTTTAGCCAAAACACAAATATTTCAAGAGGTTCCTGTAGAGTACTACAAATGCTTAGAGTGTTAATACCTTCCCTTAGTATAACCAACTCCCGTACCTTTGATATTTCTTTGCTTAGCTTTAAACCTTGCTTTTTGCTTTGCATTTTACTTAGGATTTTTGTTCGATCTTTTCTTCATACTCTTGGATAAATTAAAAGTTCGATGGTGATATCTTATTTTTGTGAGCTAAGCTAATCCCATAGCTATGGTATCTGATTCTCACCACGACAATGACGTACCAATAATCTTTTGATCTAGCATTTGAATAAGTCCTTCAACCACACCCTTTATGGATTTGGAAGTGGCCATTATTTCTTTTACGACCTTAAATTCTTGCATAGGAACTTTAAGTGCATGGCTTATAACATGCCCATATGTGGGCGGGACATCAAGAACATTTTTACCCATAGTCAGATCAAACTCATTAAAATGTGGAATATTCAGAAGAATAATGTATGGGACAAGTTTTCTGGCAGGAAATTTATAGATGAAATTCAAAAGACAATGAAGAACACCAAATTTCATCTTCAAATGACACAATATCATGTTTTTGATTAATCAACATTCCAAAAATTAGAAAATAAAATTCAATAGGAGCTTTTATTGCATAGATCATGACTCTCGTTATTTCTTGCAAGGTACGATTATTCCTTTCGAAAACCCCAATTCATAGGAGATAGATGAGAGTAGAAAACTCATGAGTAATCCCTTCAGTAATGCAGAAATAATAGAATTTGGAATGATCACTTTGAATATAAATGATCTTGCTGATTTCTTTTTTCTGTTGTAAGTGATTGCGATAAGCGTAAAAAACATTCAAGGTGTCAGACTTCTCACGAGTAACCTCAACACATGTATATCTGAAGTAGTCATCATCATAGACATAAACACATTTATTTACTTCAAGACTCTATACTTGCATGGGCCCTATAAGATCATATGAAGTAATTCAAGAACACAGGTAGTGGTTGGATGTTGAAACGTCTTATGTGACATCTTGTTTTGCTTCCTAACTTGAGAGTCACCATAAGTTTTATCTTCTTCCATTTTGAGATCAAACATACACATGGCAATTTTTTCGATAATAATGTTCCTCATACTCCCAAGATTTATGTGCCATAACTTAGTTTTTGTATATATAATGTCATCCATGATGTCAGTAACACGACCTTCAACATTTTGCTTCACAGTCTTAGCAGTAGTCATTTTCCTCTTTGTGGATTTTCTTTACTTAATGCTATGTTTATTCTTTTCTCAACACTTTTAGAGATATGACAAGTCTGAGGTTGAATCTTCTCAGAAGGTGACCACATGTACCAATTCTCTGAAGATCTGAATCCTTTCATAAGTTGTTTATGTTATTCATCTGTGGATCCTTTCATAACTCTTGATCACAAATTTAACTGGTAGGATTAACAATGAGACAACAACAAGTAAAAAACTGTTAAGGCAAGGAAGATCAGGATAGTCTAACTTCCCTTTTTCAATAATTTTTTTGAAACATCACCAAACGTAACAAAACTATTGAAATAGAGATTGATAAATTTTAGATAGTTTCTTTCTCCTATCACGTGTTTAGATAAATTATTGTCAAAATACTAATCTTCACGAGAAAAGACCTTGAGGGAGTAAAATCAATACGAACCAGATTAGGATGCCAAACTTGTTGAGAATGCATATCAGACTTCTTATTCCACTAAGGATAAATTTATTGGTGATGAGGTTTTGTACAATACAATTTATAACAGTACAGTCGAATGTGACCATGTAGACCATAATAGTGACAAACCAAAGGGATTTTGGTGTAGACAGAGTTGTGCACTAATAATTATGTTGGGAAGGATGTTGAGGCTTGTTACCTGACATTGTGAATTATGTTTTCTACATACGAGTAACACACATATTCTTTAAATTTGATGGCTCACCATTATCTCTGACGTCCTTCATGTCTTTGATGTGAGTAGTGAACGTCACAATATTGCTTTCTTGATCTGATTCTTCTTCATATATCTTTTCATTTGTGACATTGCAACCTTTTCTTTATTTCCTTATAAGACTTGGGCATTTAGCCTGAATATGTTCAAAACCTTTACATTTAGGACATTGGATCCTTTTGCCTCTGTAAGAACGATTGAGGTTTTATGTTTCACCATCTTTTCCTCTACACTGAAAGTTACAACTTTTAAAATTTGGTTGTTGATTGTCTTTGACATTGGAAGAGACATTATTCCCAATTCTCATGTATAGTCTTCCCATGACCTTTCTCGAGATCTTAGCAAGCATGAGAATTTCTACAGTATCATATTTTACTTGGTCTTCAAAATATTCATATTTGTCTTAAGCTACTATCTTTGGAGAATTCTTAGTACCGTCAAGAATTGTTGGTCGATTAATTGATCCTTCTTATTTGGTATTAACCATATTGAATGGAATAAGAACCATATAACACACCCAAACAGAACAAGGTGTCTGCTCTAATGCAAATTGATTTTTTTTTATTTAGATGACAAGATGGAAAACACAATGTCGGAATAATGTGTATGACAAGTTAAATGTGTAAAAAACAAAGTAAAGGCATAATATAAATAACACAAAAGTTGGTAACCCTATTCGATGCAAAATCATATACGTCTTGGGGACCTTGACCCAATGAAAGGAAATTCACTCTTAATAGTCAAAAGTGCAATCAGTATTATCGAAACTCACATCGTCAAATGTTGCTTTCCTAATACTACTAATGAAGTTTCGATCCAGTCACCCCTTTTAAGGAACTTCACTCAAAATAGTCAAAAGTATAATTCGTCTTATCTGAACTCACTTCATCCAATGTTGGTTTCCTAATACTACTCGTGAATATCATATTAGGGCTCCCTTGAATCTAAGACACCTCTCACTTTCACTTGACCACTCTCCCAAGTGTTTATTTAGTTATAAAGACGAAGGATAAACTCTAATACAATTAGAAACTCTATTTGGATAATTTAAAATTAATGCCCGTCAATAAAGTGTACAAACTATCGACTAAAACTCTCTTATAGAGTAGATATTTTCTCTTGCAGTCTAAGTCTTCACAAAGGATATTTCCTAAAGTCCATTTAGAAAGCCCGATAGAGTTTGAAGTTGAAATTGGTTGAACCTCCAAAAGGTGTATGAGATCAATATTCAATAACGTTGATTTCAAATCTTGATTGGTCAAATATGAATCTCTCGATTATAACAACTTTATTCTTGCTGAATTTGATTCAAATATGAATCTCTCGATTATAACAATTTTATTCTTTATTATGATGATTAAGATACTTGATTGATACAAATCTTTGACAAATTAGAAAACCAAATTCAATCTTGCTAAAAATATATTTAGGATAAATCTTTTTCAAATCCAAATAGATGTTAATTGACTCACATCTCTGATTAAACAGAAAAGGAAACAAAACTCAAATGCGCAATATAATCTTCAATCAACCTTGTGTGCCAAGAAAGCACTTAGAGATATGATGTCACACAAAATGTCAAACATTTTTGTTTAACACATTGCTTCCCACGAATCTTCATAATAAAATTATAAATATTCTTTAAAACAAATCAAATCCTATCTTTATTTGGTATAAATAAGAATTCTAATCCTCAAGTAAAGGATTCAGAATGAAATCTCTTCTAAAACATAAATGCATTGCAAATCATCTTTAATTGAGATCGGAGGTATTCTAATTAAGTGCAAATCTAAATCTTATAATTAAAACAATCGACTTCAACAAAATTTTGATTAAACAAAACAAAACCAAATATTTTCTTCAAAACATATTCAATTAAATCTTTTCTTCAAATATTATTTAATTAAATCAAATCCAATTTTTTTTATTATATCCAATTAACTCTTTTTCATCTGGATTTATGATTTAATAAAAAAAATTCCAAACTGATTTAAAATAATAATTTTTTCTAAAAGCAATCTTTTCATATCGAACTAAAATTGAAACAAAAATTGAAACTAAATCCTAAAGCAATCATATAACACAATTTGAACAGCACACACACACTAGAATATCACGCAACAAATTAAGATATCCTGCTAAACAAGTTATCTACAAATATTTGCCAATCACCTATAATAACAAATCTAAAATTAACTTTAACTAATGTCTACACTAAAAAAGTTGACTATGAAAATTTCAATAAAAAAATAGAAAATCACACTCACATCCTTTTAAGAATTGGACTATCCACCATTTATTTTTACGCTTCAGTTGTGCAGTCCTGAGCGTGAGAGAATGTGTTAAAAGCCTCATATCGAACAATATATGACATGAATATGTGTTTATAAGTGGGAGCAATCCTCATTCTACCAATCAATTTTGTAGGGTTGAGTTAATCTCAACCACATTTCTTAAAAATAAAATAAAATAATTAGAGGGAATGTTATTATCATTTTAATAGACCTCAAGAATAATTAATGCAAGTTTTAAAATTATAAGAAATGTTAGTATTATTTTAATAAACCTCAAAGAAGATGAATGCAATTTCCATAATAGTTTTGACAAAACAAGCTAAAATCATCACACAAAAAATCAAATAAACTCATTGCTAATTAAAAAGACAAACTCATTAAATATAATTGTTTTAAAAGAATTTATTAAACTAGTTTTGTTTGTCTCATTTACCAAAATCTAGAGGTCTCGCTAATACTCCCCTCGGCTTAAACAGGCCGGTATTAGGGTAGGTTACCAAAATTATTGTCTAAGGTTTTACTTTAAAAAAAAATATTTATATAATTTTAATTAATGGACCTTTTTTTTATAAAAAGAAATTTTTAAATTAATTTTTATACCAATTATATAGTAGTATCTATTAAAAATATATGATAATAACAATCATTTAAGATATATATTATATAATTGATTAACATAAAAAATAAAAATTAAAACTGTCTTAAGTTTTCAGAGATTTTGTGTAGATTAAATATAATTTAACTGTAAAAAATAAATAGAGATCTTATTTTGTTATCATTTAAATATAATCAATATTTTTCAAGCTCTTTTTAACCACAAATTAACCATAAAAAATTTTGGACTCTGTTTGATAATCTGACTTGCACATCTTTAAAGACCGTCTTATTAAAAGTCATACATATAAATAATAAATATTAAAGTTCTTTTACATAAAAGAATATTTAAAATTTAAGTTTTTTTTTAAAAATTTAATAATGTTTTCCAATTATAATTTTTTAAATGATTAATAACCCGTTTAGATGTGTTGATTTTATTATTAAGTGAAAATAAAATATTAAATAAAATTTATTATAATAATTTAAAAATTTTATATTTTAAAAAACTTAAAGTTAAAATTTATTAATCTAAATTAAAAATATTTATTTTAAATTTTTGATGTGTTGGGTCGGCTCTAACCTCAAATATAAGGAACATAAAAAAATTCATTCTATATATAAAAAAGGAAATGTATTTAAGTCATTATTTAAAACATTTTTTAATTTTTTTTGGAAATTATAAAATAAAAATTAATTGAATAATGCATAAATAAATTTAAAATAGTAATATTAAACATAATAATTATAAGAATTTTCATTTATATTTAAGATCATTAATTTTTATTTCTTTGCTGCTTACTCACTCTCTAACAAAATACCAGTAAAAAACTAAAACAAAACCTTAAATTAAGTTTAAAAAACTAATACAATTAATGAACGCCATACATTCCATCCCATCGTATTATACAGAAGTATAATTAAATAAATTCATAATCAATAAAAATAATTCAGATACCGAGGGGAGTAAATACGGAAGTATAAGGCATCTTAAATAAGGATAAGGATGTACTATATCATATAGTTTCTCGTGCACTAATTTTTTTGAATTCAAATTTGAGTTTAAATTTTGTATATATTCAGTCACGTGAATAAAAGTAGATCTCAAAAGTACTTTGTACATGAATACTTCTACTTAGTGTTTTTAATGTGCGTTTGGTTTCGTAGAATGAGATAGGAATTATAAAGGAAGAGAAAGCGCATAGGCGTTGGTATTCTCCATTGTTTGGAACCGATAGGAATCTTTAAGGGAAGGAAGACCAACACGTTGGAAAGGAAAGAAATGTTTAATTTATTTTTCTTTCACTTTTTCTTTACCACCAAACAATTAAAAGATGTTTACGTAATAATTAATTGGTTTAATGTTTTTTTATACTCCATTTTTAAAATCTCAACTTTTTAATTCTCTATTAAACTTTTATTATGTTTTTTTTATCCCTTTCTAATTTTTGTGTATGTGGCATTCGAAAACGATGACGTGATCTGAATATGTGGCGCCACATTATTAAATAGAATTAACAATATTAAAAACTCATTTCTTTAATTTTAAAATATATGAAATATTCTTTTAGTCAATTAAATATTAAAAACATATATTTAAAAGAAATTGTTGTCAAAATGTTCATCATCCCTTTCACATTCATCTGAAAACCCTAATTGTTCATCATCTTGTATGTGTTCATCATCTTACCCACCTACCATCTTCTCCTTCTGCCACCCTCTACTTCGTTCATCATTTTCAAGCATTATATCATTCACACATCATTCTTAATACGAACAATAATGTCTCAGTGTTCACAAGCGACCAATCGTACGAGATCTTATTCTATTCGAGACGAATGTAGATGTGGTCTTGATGCACTACTGATGACAGGATAGACTCTAATATCTCATATTTTCTTAAATGCTCAATTGAGTGTCAATTAAGATCAACTGAGCTCCTATGTACTATGTATGTTGTCAGTTGAGATCAATAGAGTAAACGATGAACTCTGAAAAGAATAATTAATATTAAAAGGAAAATACCAATATTAATAAAGTATATAATGAGACATTTTGGTGACACTAATATTTGGTCAATTGGTGTTAGATGACAAAATGTCAAATGGAGATATTTTTTTATCACTGCATAATATTATTATAATATATGTTTATGAGTGGATGAGAAAGAAAAAGGAAGAAAAGGAGAAAGTTAGTAAGAAAAAGGAAAAGAAGAAAAGGAGAGAAAGAAGGAAAAATAGAAAGAGGAAAGGAGAAAGAGAAGAAGAAACACCTAGATGTGGAAGTTCTCATCATCATTCATCTTTATCATCCAACAATTTCTTCTTCCTCGTTGTAAGGCGAGTTCCATTAGATAGTCTAACTTTTGGGGAAAAAATATGAAATATTGGTGGGTTAGGACTTTTTGTTTAAATTTAATTAATGTTGTTTTCATGATTGAAATTGATGAATTGCATGTTTAATGATGTTATAACATGATAATTGGGTGTTTTGATGCTATGTGAACAAGTGGATTTGGGGTTTTTGGCCATGGATACCTTCATTTTGTGTTCTGCTGAACCTGAGTTTCGCTTGAGTCGTCGGGCGAGCTCTTGCAAACTCGAGGCGAGCTATTTTCTGATAGCGTCATCGGGCGGCCTTGGCGAACGGAAAGCGAGATGCTCACTGGTTGGTCGCCAGGCGACTAAGGCGCAATTTTGGTTTTGTTTGGGCTTCGTCGGGCGAGCCTGCCTGGCTGGCTGCTTGGCGGGCGACCATGACAGTATGCAGAGTTTTGATTTATTGTTTTCCCATATTTTGAGAACTGTAACTCGGATCGAGGCACAGGCGGAAGCGTTGGAAATCTATTCCAATGCTCTACATGATAAAAAGTAAAAATATGGATATACGTTATTGATTAATGGCATAATATTGAATTGAATTAATTATGGAATAATATGTGAACGAGTGAGAATGAACACCTAGAATTTTGTTGAACACTATGAGAATTGGTTTGATTATTCGGTGAGAAACCTTTGTTCCAAAAGTCCTATTTGGTAAGGAACCTTTGTTCCAAAAGTCTTGTTTGGTGAGGAGCTTGACTCTGAAAGTCCTATTTATAGTGATGATCATGTGCCTTATGTGAAATGTTTATGTTTGAATACAAATATAGAAATGCATCTCCAGATTCTGTCTGGTGTGAATACAAAGTTGAATATATGGTCTACTTATGTCAAAGTTAAGGCATTTCAGTGAGGGATTCATGAGGTGTATATGGGGTGGGTCCGGAGATGCATCTTCAGACTAAATTTCAGATAAAATATCTGATGAGACTCAATTGAGGTATGTTTTGGTGAGACTCAGAGTGCATTCGAAAATGCATTTTTTTAAATTGAGAGACATCTTAGAATTTTCACATAATTCTTTTCCACCATTTAGGATGGGATAAACAATTCTCTTTATTTATATAGACATTATAAAAAGTTTACATAAAATAAAGTAAACTTGACTAATTTTAGGTTTTGGGGCTTGAGATTCAATTTAATTGGGAAATACTAGCCCCACCCTAAGTGGGTGAAAAATACCATATGAAAATCTAAAATTGCCCTTCAGATTCTAGAGATATATTTCCGTACGTACCATTGTCTTCAGTCAAAACGTTAAAACCGAGTCACACACAATATATTTTTCAAAATTTAATCCGGGGATGTATCTCTAGAATAATTCAATATACACCTCATACATCCCTCACTGAAACATCATTTTTTCCATAAATTGTTATGGAGACGCATCTTCATATTCACACCAGATACAATCTGGAGATGCATCTCCGTAGCCATACCAGATAGTAAATTTCAAGTTTGTTTTAGTGATGCTCAGATGAAATTAACGATATAGTAAATGTATACTATGATGAATTAGAACATACAACCGATATGAAGAAAATGACACATATAAATTAATAAATCCAGAGTACACAATAAAGTCAAAATAAAAAACAACCGAAAATAAATCTATAGTACAAATACTATAAACTACTATGTATGACAAACTCGGACTCACAGACCCTTATTCCTACGTGATGTTCTGTACTGTAGTGCCTCCGCCATCATGGCATCTACAACATCCCTGGCCTCAGAGCCATCTAAAAAGAATCATCTGTCAATACATGTCTGCCCAATCTTCATGATACGCTGGCATCTAGGCAACACATCAACAACATGATCTAGTATCATGATCTCGTTCCTCGTCTAGTATCTCCTAATGAGTTGACCTCGATGGATCTCCTAGAGCATCTTGTATCATATAAGGATGTGACACCCTAAAGAACCACCAGATGTAATCGTCTACGTAGCTTCAATCGCTCTCAGCTATGATACTCTCCATGACTTCTCCCATACAGGTATCAAACACGTTTCTCATTATGTATAAACTATCAAACATGTATAAACTATCTATTTCATAACCTAATAATCAATTTCTACAAACTTATAGAAAAATTAAAAAAAAATTAGAACAATAAAAAACTTACAAATTGTGGGTTTAATTCAGTTTTAAATAAGCTTTTTGATAGGTTTGATGTTGATGGAATAAGCTTTGAACTTTCTTAAATATTTTTGAGAAAATGTGAGTTAAGAGAGTTTGATAAGCTTTAGTGGTTTAAAGTTGTTTTTTTAGAAGTGAGGAGGGAGAAAAAGTTCTGGTGCAATTTTGAAATAACTTCCGAAGATGCTTGTATCTTGTACACAGAGGTACATCTTCGTATTTTTTTTCCACAATGATTTAAGACCTAATTAAAAATATATTGAGTTAGAATACGTCCAAAAATATATTTTTGAAATATGAAAATATCATTGTAGTTTCACGGGATGTGCTAAAAAGCCATAGAGTGAATTAACAAATTTCCATTTTATTTGGGCCTTAAAATATACGTATATACACATATATACATAGAGGAGAAATTAATCTGCCACCCCCCACTTAATTATGACGAAATTTAATTTTTGTCTTTCAAAAATTATAAAATTTATATTGGTATATCGAAAATTTCGCAATATATACCAAAAATTTTTTTACTAAAAATTTCGAAATTTCTAATACAGTACTACAAAATTCAAAACTAATGATACGTACTACTGAAATTTTTAAAATTTTCAATACATTATTGAAAATTTTGAAATTTCTATTATTTTAAAATTTTTCTAAGGCAATTTTAGGATTATAAAAATTTGAGAGGATGTAAGTATAACTTAGAAAATGACATGTTAAATTCTCTGCATAGACCTAGAATTTTACAACATAAAAAAAAAAAACAAAAACATACGAGTAACATACAAACGCCCGCCGCGTCCCCTGTCTCTCCCCCCCTCCCTGTCTCTCTCTCTCTCGTCAGGCAAGCTCTCTTAACTTTTTCCAAATGTTTTTTTTTCTCTCTCTTTTCATGTAAGATTTTTACCTCCGCAGTTTCAATGAATTTTTTGCGCTCTTTTTAACGAATTCGAGACACTCTTCTGCTTTGTATCAATTTTTCTTCACCACTTTTTATTCCACTTCACTTATAGATTCGTATGTTGAAATGAGTACCTGAGTTTCTTTCGAGTTCGATTGAGTAGCGCATAAAGTTTGAATTTGCATGCGGTCAGCACTTTGTTTGAGAAACCCTCACGGTTTTATCCAATTGAATATTGATTTACTGTAAATTGGGGTTTGAAAGTATTTTGGTATTGATACACATGCTTATCTTTCATTTTAGTTTTTGGTTAATTTTGTTTTTTATGATTAGAATTTTGCTGTTGAGTTTCATTGTTAGCATTTTCATGTTTGCACAAATGTTACTAGAGAACTTTAGGGTTTGCTCATTGATGCTGTCCTTAAATTGGAAGAGAAAGAGATGAAAATGAAAGAGCTATCCGGCTCGATTGATGAGAGAGTAATCTCAAAGGAGTTTTAGGCAAAGACGGTCGCTCACGCAAAAACCGTCGCGACAAAACGGTATCGCAAGATGCCGATACCGATACTGTTATTCACTGGTTTTATGATAAAGAACAAATTGTGATTAATTCACACCGCGGTGATTGTAATTAGTGTCACAACACCTGTACTGATCGAAATCGCGAAAGCCTTTACGCGGCTGTTATTTAAAACTTTTTTAGGGTTTAAACTAACATAATGGGTCATGTGTTAATATTTGTTTATCAATCAATTCACGAGCTGAAGGAGTTCTAACAAGGAGTTTTAGGGTTTAGATCTTGGAAACTAACATAATTACTTGTTTACTAATATTTCATTTTCTGTTTTTGTAGGTGATTCGAAATGGCTGAACCTTCCAAGGTCATTCATGTTCGAAATGTTGGTCATGAGATATCTGAAGTAAAATCTCTCACCCCTCTCTATATATGTTTGTACTTGTTGCTTATGGTTTTTAATATGATCATGTCCAAAGTCGTCTCAAGTATTTTGAGGTCCTGTTTAACCATGATTTAACCGTGACAATATTTTATGAGGCCTTATTTAGTCATGGTTTAACACTAACAATTTTTGGGTGGGATAGCCTGCCTTGCATGCCTTCGAAGACGACCCGGATCATGTCATCTATTTAGTATGGGCTGTGCTGCAGTTACTTTAATTCTATTATGGCCAGAAATGTGTTTTATGTTAAATTTACTCTTGTTTGGGAATGGAAGTATATCTATATTAGATCTTTATTGTAATCAGTTGTACAATACCTATATCTCTGATATTAATTGTTTTAACTAGCTGTAATGTAATGTCGGTCTGTAAAACTAAGTTGGATAGTTTTGTATTAGCTTCAAAATTGCCTGTTCTCTTTGTTATTAATTGCTATATTTATTAAAGGAAGCTGAAAGATCGTGTTAGTAGATTATATTCTGTTGACATAATTTGAGGTTTATAATCTGATTCAATTTTGCAAGCTAATCATTCAAATGAATTATATCTTGTAATAAATACAAATGATTTTGAATTGTGCGGGATGTGCATGAATTGTTGAAAATTCTGTGTCCTTTAAGAGATCTAAGTTTCAAATTTCTTCAATTATTTATATACCGTCTCATCTGGTCGCAGAATGATTTGCTTCAGCTATTTCAACCTTTTGGAGTCATAACAAAGCTTGTGATGTTGCGTGCCAAAAATCAGGTTTTCTTCATGCCTTCAAATGAATCTTTTGGTTTTTCTCAGACTCTTAGAACTCACGGATGAATTGTTATCATTCATACAGGCTCTTCTCCAAATGCAAGAAATTCCTGCTGCAGTTAGTGCTATACAATTTTATGAAAATGCTCAACCAAGCATAAGGTATGTGATTGTGTCAACATGATGTTGGACGGCATATTTTTGGTATTTAGAAGTCACTATTCATTCCCTCTGGTGTTAAGAAATTGCTGTTTTAATCATCATTCTGTTTCATTCAAGGGGGAGAAATGTTTATGTCCAGTTTTCCTCTCATCAAGAACTGACGACAGTGGATCAACAAAGTCAAGGACGAGAAGATGAGGTTGGTTTTATTTTGGTTTTTCTTTAATTGAATGATATATACTCCTTTTGTTCCCTTTTACTCGTCACATTTTGTATAAAATTTATGTTCCTATTTACTTGTTGTTTTCAAAGTTCAATGCAACATTAGTTACCATTATGTCAATATTATTCTTAGTTATTTATTGTAGATAGAGAAATAGATAGAAAAAGATAATAAATGATTAAGGGTAATATAGGAAAAGACAAATAGTTATATCAAAGTCAACAAAATTTATCAATTGTTTTGATATGTGTCGGTGTTATCAAATAGTGGTGCCATGGCCACTATGGCGGATATACATGACGGTTTTGGGTTCGCCGCAACGATAAATATCAATCGATATTGCGGGTTTTTCCGCCATAATCTGCTATAACGGCGCCACAAAGCGGCCGGTATGGTGGATTTTTTGCGCTCTGCCATCAACAACAGTGATATGTTTAAAAAAATTTAAAATGACAAGTAAAATGGAACGGAGAGAGTGCCTTTTTGGTTATAGGAAAAGAGGAGAATCTAGTGGCATTTTTCTTTTGGCATTTGTATTCTCCATTTTTCATGTGATTTCTTACTCTATAAATAATTATCTTACTTTCCATATAATGCGCTTATTGTTAAATTTTCTTTCTCTTATCATATACTTCTATATTTATTATCCTTTCTCTCTATCTCTTCTCCTTCTCTATGCTGTTTGCTGTCTGCGGTCGGCAACTCTTTGGATGCACAGCCAAATCGAATTCTCTTAGTCACGGTTCATCAAATGCTGTATCCTATAACAGTGGATGTGCTACAACAAGTATTTTCTCCCCATGGATATGTGGAAAAGGTTGTAACATTTCAGAAGTCAGCTGGTCAGATTCTCTCAGATTTCTTCCTTTCTTTCTCTTTCTTTTCTTATCAAGCGCTTTTGTCACGAATATCACGTCATTACATGCATCACTTTTCAAGAATCAAGATTTAACATCTCAAATAAAATTGACGAAAAACATGGGTGAATGGCCAATAATATTATTTTAGTGGATAAAGATTATCGTTATATTGATTTATCCATGTTTAATGATTGCATAATCTGTTTCATCTTCTGTTTGAAAAATTGTGTAGGCTTCCAGGCTCTCATCCAGTATGATACTCGCCAAAGTGCCATTACTGCCAGAACTGCACTTCAGGTTGTTTTAAAGTTGCCAGCTTTCACACTTTACTTAGCTCGTTGATTCTGATATTGTTTTTCTGGAATGATGATTGTGCTTTTGGAACTTTCTAGGGACGTAATATTTATGATGGTTGCTGTCAGCTGGACATTCAGTTCTCAAAGTAGGTTAAAATTATCTCTTTCTCAGCAACATCATCTGATCTTCATTTACAAGCTAATTTGTAAGACCGAGTTATGCCCAACATAAAACCAGCTAGGGTATCAAAACAAAACCTATCAATTCGGGCCACCCAACAAATTATTCAAGCACCAAAACCTATGTAGCACTAACACCTCTGAAAAAATGTGTGTCTGTTAGTGTCGGTGTTTGTAATTGACAGAGACACTTGTGATTACCTCTAATTTATTCATTTTTTCAAATTGTTACCGGTGTCGACGTGTCAGTATCGTGTCATGTTTCTGGTGTTCGTGCTTCATAGACCAAAACAAATATTGTTGGAACATGAAAGGGTGTATTGGGAAAAACCAATGTTCAACATTAGAAAGAGAAAAAGGCTTGAAAATAGTTTATGAAAATTGACACCCTCACCTTACAAACTGATTCTTATAGATGAGTTAGGCCCAGTATAAAAACCTAATACTTGATTTAGATAATTACTTGTTCTCCTTTGATGGCTTAGTTTGCATCTCTCCCAACCTTCTTTTAATCTTTTCTTTTACTAAACTAATTTTTCTTGTTCGACATTTGATTCATGTTTATTACAGCCTTGATGAACTACAAGTGAACTACAATAACGATCGTTCAAGGTGATTCAATAAGTTCTGTTTTTATCTCAATGCAATCTATTTTTAACAGCATATTCATTGTCTATGTAGCACCGACACCTATGAAAAAAGATGTGTCAGTGTCGGTATCCGAAAATGACACCAACACTTGTGATTAACGGTGTTGACGTGTCAGTGTTGGTGCCGTGTTTCCGGTGTCCGTGCTTCATGGTTCATTGTTGCTGAGTTTAATCCTTATTTCTGCAGGGACTTTACAAACCCAAATCTGCCCACAGAGCAGAAAGGCCGACCTTCACAAGTATGTTCTATGAGATTTTTTTATAATCTATTTATGAACAAATTTTCTTGTTGATCATTATCAACTCCATTCTAATTCTAGTTTCATGTTTCAATCTTCTATGAAATAGTCTGGATATGGTGATGCAGGAATGTATGGGGTTCAAGGTTCTGGACCCAGATCAGGTGCTAAATATTTTAAATTGCTTTGATTGATTTGCTTTGTCTGGTTATTGAGGTCTATTTGTTATGTACTAATATTTTGTCATTTTTGTTTTTACAGCTGGATTCTCACAGGTGGGTACTTTTCAAGCTAAGTTGAAGTCACCATATATGCAATTATTGATGCTTAGTTTACTATAAGAAGTAGCATTAATAATATGCAACTGTTTCTGTCTTTTCATTCTCTATTTCAACAATAATTTGATAAAAATTAAAATATGCCAAGTACTTGTTTTGCTTGAAGTGCCTCACGTTACAAGCCGGTTTTATTGGGTTAAATTGAATTCAACCTAAATTTTAAGATTTTTAGTAGAGCTTATCCAAGAACTGTTAGGGTTACTTGCTGTCGGGCCACTCAGGTACTTCAAATGTCAGGTCCTAGCCACGAGGGTGTGTGTTGGGAGTCCCACATTGGACGCATGTAGGAAATATGGCCTAAAACAGTTTATAAGGGGGAGACATCACTCATGTTACAAGTCGGTTTTAGGATTGAGTTTGGTCCAACTAAAATTTATAGACTCCTCGTTTGCAATCAACTGCTGGAATATGATTTTGTTTATATTTGACAATTTACTTGGATGATGATGACGGGGCTTTATGTTTTATTCATTTTTGTTTATTTCAAATATGTTTTATGCAGTAGGCTGCACTGATCTGGTTTTTCAAGGAATATATAATTAAGAGGGGAATTCTTGGAAATATCATATTTAAACTGGGCTGTTCATGGTACTCAGTTAGAAAACCGAAACGAACTATAGTAAAAGGTCATCCGAACCGAACCCTTTCAATTTATCTAGAACCGAACTGAACCAATAGTATTGTTTGGTATATCGGTTCAGAATTTCAAACCGTACCAAACCGATAGAACACAATTTTTCTCGAACCGAATCATTTGGTAAAGAACCGGGCCGTTATACTTTTTTTTTTTAATAAAAAATTTAAGTTTGCTTTTAGCATTTTTCATTTTCAGTTTTGGTTTGGATTATTTGTCATTTGGTTCGGTTCTAGAACTGTTTGTGCAACATGGTCCAGTGCACTAACCAAACATAACGGTTCGGTTATTTTAGCTTCAGTTCGGTTGGGTTCAACGGTTTTTTTAGCAGTCCTAGTCCTAGTTTTAACGGACAAAGTTATATAGAAGCATTTTTTTACCTCATGTTGGGGTTTTGATTAAAAGGAGGAGTTTGTTTAGCTTTCTGCATTTCTGAAACTATATTGGGTTTTCATCTATTTTGTGATTAAACAACGTTACTTAATCAACACATTAGTATAAACTTCTTGTTTGCAAATCAACTCTAGATATGCATTTAATAAATTTTAAGATTTTCATTTACTTTATGATAAAGGACATTATACCGGGAATCTATCGCAATAACTTGTGTAGAAATTAACTATATACATGCATTTAAAATGAACATTTTTGTTTATATGTAGTGCACACTTTGTTTAGCTTAATTTTAATGTTTTTTACCCAAAAGATCTATAAATAAGATATTAATTATTAGATGTTTTAAACACACTTTAATCCCTCTAATACTTATCACCTATGTAGCATAAAAAATGCTTGTCAGTGTCTGAAACAGACACCAACACTTGTGATTATGTTCAATTTATTCATTTTGTTCAAATTATTACCGGTGTAGACGCGTCATTGTCTGTGTTGTGATTTCGGTTTCCATGCTTCAAAGCTTATCACCGTGTTTTGAAATATAGATGGGCAATGCTGCGGCTGTTGCAGCAGCCTTCGGGGGAGATTTTCCTCCTGGTATAACTGGAACAAATGAAAGGTGTACAATTCTTGTCACTAATCTCAATCCCGATGTAAGTACATTCGACTAGAACTTTTTCGTCCTGGTAGAAAGTTGTCTCTTTTTATTTAATTATTTGCTTTAAATTTGGTCATTTCAGAGAATCGACGAGGATAAACTGTTCAACTTGTTCTCCATTTATGGTAACATTGTCAGAATCAAAATACTCCGGAATAAACCAGATCATGCACTTGTTCAGATGGGAGATGGTTTCCAATCCGAATTGGCAGTGTATTTTCTGAAGGTTTGTATTATGCATACATTGGTGATTCTATATCTTTATATTAGTATCTATGGTGTGAATATGTGATAAAAAAGGATTGAAAGTGCAAACAATAAAAAATGTGCAGAAATTAATCTGTCTGAAATTGTTCAGTTTGATTGATTTGATCTGTTGTATTTATTGAGATGCATTCAACACTAGACAGTTGCAGAGAGTTGTTCCATTATAACAGAAAGCTGACTTGGCATTACTAACTGCTCACAGTTAACACAACACTACTGTCTGTTGGCAACAATATACTGTTCAAGATCAAGCTTTTAAAAGCATATTGTAAAGAGAAGTGCCGGGCCTTTTTTAGGCTGTCTAATTGGGTCGGGTTTTTAAGTGAAAACTCGGCTCTTATTATTTCTCAATTAGGTTAACTCTCTTATAACGACAAAGCTCTGCAACTTTCAAGCTTCATCTTCCCATCCTCATTCCGTTTTCCCCTTTTGCCCCTCTGTTATCGTCGCTGTTAATCTTCCCCATGGCGATTATGTCTTTTGAACTTATTAAGTTATGGAATGATGGTTATGGGATATTAAATAAATTGGTTGAATGTTGTGATTATTTATAGATTATTATGTCCATGCATTATGATTTTCATGTGTGTATATATGAAATTATCATTTTGTTTTTCGGTAGGATCTTATGTGCCGTGCTAACGATCCGAGTTTTACGATCATTCACAGGCCAACCAATCCTATTTAAGACCTCGTGCCTGACTACATTGACGTACATGATCACAATATTCACACAATCTGCACAAATAGTTGATACTCTATTAGTTAGAAGATATTATGGCTATTAGTGTTGGCGAGCTTTTCTGAATAGCTTGATCACATTCCGTCTTGAGTTCAAAAGCTTACATCAGATAACTGTATCTTATTTACTGAATAGCCGAGCAGAAGAGCAGAAAAGCCCAAATACGAGGCTGAATAGAGAAATGGAATGTCGTGTCAATATTCAGTTAGTAAAGGAAGGATTATAAGAGATAGAGGAGAGGAGAGTGGAGATTATTGGGAAGTTTGTTAGAGAGTTGGGTAGGAGAAAATTGGTTTTGAAATTTGCATAGAAGATACTGTTATCTGATATGCACACAATCTGCACAAATAGTTGATACTCTATTAGTTAGAAGATATTATGGCTATTAGTGTTAGCGAGCTTTTCTGAATAGCTTGATCACATTCTGTCTTGAGTTCAAAAGCTTACATCAGATAACTGTATCTTATTTACTGAATAGCCAAGCAGAAGAGCAGAAAAGCCCAAATACGAGGCTGAATAGAGAAATGGAATGTTGTGTCAATATTCAGTTAGTAAAGGAAGGATTATAAGAGATAGAGGAGAGGAGAGTGGAGATTATTGGGAAGTTTGTTAGAGAGTTGGGTAGGAGAAAATTGGTTTTGAAATTTGCATAGAAGATACTGTTATCTGATATGCACACAATCTGCACAAATAGTTGATACTCTATTAGTTAGAAGATATTATGGCTATTAGTGTTAGCGAGCTTTTCTGAATAGCTTGATCACATTCTGTCTTGAGTTCAAAAGCTTACATCAGATAACTGTATCTTATTTACTGAATAGCCAAGCAGAAGAGCAGAAAAGCCCAAATACGAGGCTGAATAGAGAAATGGAATGTCGTGTCAATATTCAGTTAGTAAAGGAAGGATTATAAGAGATAGAGGAGAGGAGAGTGGAGATTATTGGGAAGTTTGTTAGAGTTGGGTAGGAGAAAATTGGTTTTGAAATTTGCATAGAAGATACTGTTATCTGATATGCAATGATTAATGTGGATTCTTTCAAATATTGGTTTTGATCATATTTTCTAGATGGTAGAACCAAACATGTGACCATTTAGCGTGATGCTGTAATATCTTAATGATCTGATATTCTTCAGTATGCTTGAATTTTGAAATCAATTGCATTACTTTTTATCTATAGTACGTAGATTTTGTGGTTAGGAGAGTAGATTCTGTGGTTAGGAGAATCAGACAGAGAAGAGTCAACCAGCTAGAGGTAGAGAAAAACTTAGAAAAATTACAAGAGAAGTTATTAAGAAAGATTTCGAGATTAACTATTTGGATAGAAGCATAGTTCGGGATAGAACATTATGGTGGAAGTTGATCCATATAGCCGACCCTACTTAGTGTGATAAAGCTTGGTTGTTATCGTTACCATTTTTTCTGACGCATGTATGGCTACCATTAGAAAACTGAAAAATGTGTATTATTTTATAAGATTTGATTATTCGCCAATTCATATTCAGATGATGGGAACGTGCGCATTATGCAGGTTTCACATTGGATGCTTTAGCCATCCACAAAGCATGTGTTTCATTTCATTGATATATTTATTATTTTACTGCTATTGGTATTGTGTGTTGCAGATAAATCACTAATTTTCTGAAACTGATCACTAAAACCCTTCAAATTATAGGGATCCATGCTATTTGGAAAGCGAATGGAGGTGAACTTCTCAAAGCATCCGAACATAATCCAAGGTGCTGATACACACGAATACGTAAGCTCAAATCTCAACCGGTTCAACCGCAATGCTGCTAAAAACTATAGGTACTGCTGCTCCCCGACAAGGATCATCCACTTGTCCTCCCTCCCACAAGAAATTAACGAAGAGGAGATTGCAAGTCTTCTACAAGAGCATGGAATAATCGTCAACTGCAAAGTCTTTGAGATGAATGGGAAAAAGCAGGCTCTTGTTCAATTCGAGAGTGAGGAAGAGGCAACTGAAGCCCTTGTATGCAAGCATGCAACTCCACTTTCTGGCTCCGTGGTTCGTATCTCCTTTTCGCAGTTGCAGAATATATGATGCGACGCACTTTAATTCGGCACAACAGATTCTGAATTTTGGAAGGATAATTTTTATGGTCTCGTTTTTAATTAACTTATAAAACCTGTTCTAGACTTTTTTTCTCCATTGCCTCGACTAGTTCTCTTATGTTAGATTACTAACATAATGTAGATGAGGTAAGCTTTATGGTTGAAGATGGATGAAGTTTTGAGGCGTAGAAAAGAGAAAATTTTAGTACCCTGTTTAGAGTTTTGAGGGATTGAGTTATGGTTTTTATAATGATTGTTGATGTATATGCTGTGTAATTTGGGCTTAGTTGGCCTTTCTGTTGTAATATCATCATTAACACCAAGATTTTCTTGTCCAACTAAACAATAAGCTACATTGTTGTATTTTCAATAAACATCAAAATTTTCATGTCCATCTGAACCAGAAGCTACAATTTTGAAAACATGTTTCAATGTTTTTTTTAGTCTTTGCTCAACCTTGGCTGAAAGAATGGAAGATAAAAGCATTAAGTGAAAACGAAGATCCTGTGTATTGTGCAGATTTGAGGAATGTGTTCATATGATCTTCTATTTCTCTCAAATAGATCCTGCTTTTATTTCTATCAAAAGAGTGTTGTATTTTTCTAAACAGCAACAAAATTGTACCTTTAATTGTTTTCCATCCAATACTGTGAAACAAGAAGTCTATGCTGCTTCTTGGGGGCATTAGAGTGACGGCAACGGTTGACTTTGATTGTGTGTCAAAAACATATACTACTTTTAATTTATTTTATTATGATTTTGGACCATGATTTGGAAATAGCAAATGAAGAATAAAAGGAGAGGTGTGCTCCATAATGGCACTCCTGTATGGCACTACGTGATATATGTCTAGAGGTTTTTTTTACAGTACCCTCTATGTTTTTTAAGCACTATACAAAATTAAAAAAAAAATTTTAATTTTTAAAGATGTATCTTCGGACGTATCATAATACATACATTTCATTCGTCTTTGAGTCAGATCTTAATTTTATAATACATTTATTTCGAAAATATATATTTGAAAAAATTTTAGAAATATATTTTCGAAAACAGTAAAACTAGTTTTCTCCACCACTAGCATATACATCACTCTTTTTGCCATTGAATATAGTATGTTAGAGAATAATATGAAAAAGGATCAGCTGCAGAACTCTGACTATGTTAATTCTCTGAGCAGTTTATTACCCAAATCAGGCTGCTTTCTTCAAGCAACTCCAGTTTATTGTTTTTTTATTTGCAAAACCCAATTTTGGTTGTACCTTGTAATGTTAAAGCTGAAAGGAGCATTGAGATTGAGTATGCTGGTGTTATTGTTGGGTACTGTATTTGTCCCAACAAAGTTGGTTGGATTTGCTAAAATAAACTGCTCAGAGAAGGTAGTGATGCATGTGCTAGTGGTGGAGGAAGCTAGTTTTGCTGTTTTCGAAAATATATTCTGGAATTTTTGCGGAGATATATTTCCAGAATAAATGTATTCATAAAATTGGGGTCTGATTCAAAAACGAATGAAATATGTATTATGGTGCGTCATATATCTCTGGATATTGAGGATTTTTTTTTTATAAAAATTTTGCATGGTGCCTAAGAAACTTTCTAAGTCTATCTATACGGAGGCATCATGAACTTTTGAGGATATTTGGGCTTATATGGATTCTATACGGCAACATCGTGAACTTTTAAGGATGACACTAGTTGATACAAGTCTACCTATAAGGAGGCGTCGTAGTATGCTCTTGTACTAGGTGATACAAGTCTACCTATACGTCGACATCATGAACTTTTGAGGATACTTGGACCTATATGGACTCTATACGGAGACATCGTGAATTTTTGAGGATACTTGGGCCTATATGGACTGAATAATTCTTTAGGGCCTTTGAGTAGCCCAAACTACTGTCTCCCAAGTTCTTGCTATCATCCATGAAGCGAGGGTTGTTGATGTAAGAATAAGTGAGGTTGTCCAAGAACCAGAACTTTAGTAACCTTGTTTATTGAGGAGACTTTCTTTCACAGCCCCGCTTAACGAATGTAATTGGCACGAGGAACCTAGTGTTGTTGATGTAAGAATAAGTGAGGTTTCCCAAGAACCAGAACTTTAGTAACCTTTTTTTTTTTTATTGAGGAGACACTCTATGGTGGCCCTGCTTAATGGGTGTAATTGACACGAGGAACCTGTGAGTTAAATGTACTTTATGTAAACAAACCATTTCTTTGAAAACAATCCCAAATGTCCCACGCGCGCACGTGAAGAAGATGAGATTCATATGTCTTCTTGATTGAGCTTAAGTGCAATTATTGAATTAAGATGTCATATGAGTCGTTGGATGTAATCTTTGAGCTTTAAATGGGTCATGTCAGTTGAGCAAGATATCTAATTTGCATATAAAGTGAGAACCTTCATTTCATTTTCATTTTCACGTCCTTATTAGTTTCAACATTTTTTTTTAGAGAAAGCTTTGATTGCTTCTTTTTTATTGTTGGAGATTCTCGAATTTAGGTCATTTTTTTTCCAATCAATATGCTTATTTATTCACTATTTCTAGGCTAATTACTTAAAACCAAAATATTTCTTTATTCTCCTTTTACATTTATAAGTTTTCATTTGTGTTTGCACATAGAGAACCTAAGAAAAGCATATGTAGGAACCTCATTTGTATAACTTAATAAGATTATTTTTACAATTGAACCATATTAGTATTTAATCCTTGTGATATGATGCCTTATCCTACCCATATTGATATGAAATAAGTTAGGGTTTAATTTAGTTTGAGAGAAGTTAAATAGACTAACTCCATTATCGTTGATGTTAAGAGTATCATGGATGCCCCCAATGTGAAAAGGTTTGCTATGGGGCTTAAAGTACCAATTCAAACATGAGTTTAATGTTGATAAAGTGAAATGGAGGTTGGAGGAGCGATTCAGGCGTATGAATCATGGTCGTCATGTTTTTGTCTTTGAACAATAACAAATAAATGGTGAAGAAGGCGTCATCTGCGAATGTGGAATTCCCCACTAACATCAAAGATTATTATCAGGTAGACGATGCGATCTTGAAAACTCGATCATTCTACACCTTTGAGAAAAGGTTAGACCTTGCGTGTCAGGACATAGAGTCATCCTCATATTGGCACATTACTATCCCTAGAAGTGACATGCAATGTTATAGCCAATTTGAGATATGTGACCCTTTTGGACTTAAAACATGCAAATATAAGTGTAGTATAAATTGTCAATAAAAATCACACATGATAAGTTAATTTAAACTGTCTTCACACAAAAGAGAGATCTTATAAGGGATAGGTAGGGTCATTGCACCCCTGATTAAATTAGACTTTTCTTTAATATTAATATTATTACTGATTTAAAATAAATTATTATAAAAAGTGACATGAATTTGTTAATTGGACGATTGGTCGATGGATAAGTACCATCTAAACTCTAGTATCTACGACCTTTTCTAATATTTTAAACAAGATCCACCACTGTCTTCACATGAATTTTTTAATTCCTACAAGACTAAAGAGAATATAGATGCTATTAGAAACACAAATGACATAACGTAAATAGATAAGGGTTACACATAATATAAATTGGGTTGATTTTGGGAATATTGTATCAATGCATGAACTAAATTAACATGTCGATAATTGATCGCGACTTTCTGAGTCTAACCTTAACTAACTGCAAGTGCACAGTCTATCGTGTAGTAATAAAAGATATCGATCCCACAGGGACTCGTAATCAAACTAGTGTTCTCGGGCGTTACTATGTTTAGCTAGGTTGGATATGGTTTAAGGGAAAAGATGCAAAGGTAAAGGATAAAGTAAAGAAAGGCTAAAAGGTTTCTTAGAATATTAATACGGGAAATCGGTATGCAATGCCTTAGTTCTTCGGGGATTCGACAAGTTATCGGCGTAGTTTAATGATTTCAAAATAGTTTTCAGAAGAACATAACGGTTTAAAGACCTTTGTCTCACGTTGGTTGTTGACGCTAGTCGCAACTCTAAGGCGGAACGTATGCTTTCGCTATCCCGTTCGGGGTTAAAAATTACTTTTTGAAAACCATTGAGTTTTAATCTCTTTTAAAGCGCTTTCGCTGTATTTAAAATAGATGTCTAGTTTTTACTATCTGGTCCTAGCCTCAGCTTTCGCATGTCAGTTCATACCTTAATGAATCTCCCAATGTCGTGGCGAGATTACTTTAAACAAATTCTCGCTGCCGCGACGAAGTTCAGTTTAATAATTTTAGATAAAAACTATGGCCAGAAACAAGTTTGAAAAAGTGGAAATACGCCGAATGTTATCGAATCTCGTCCTACTAATTTATTACATACCAATCGATATAGTTTAGCTAGACATAAATCTTAAAGCAATAAAATACGTAAACATACATTATAAAGCAAATGGAATTAATTAATAATAATGGAACCTGTAAACAATTCTGCTTTGGCACTTGGATAATCCCCCACAATGTCGGCAGGATTACTTTGGTGACGATTAACGTACGAAAAGTTTAAAGGAAATAATACAATCGGAATTTGACAGGGAAAGTAAAGTAAAAACAAAGTAGAAACAAAGAATGACTTTTTGTAGTAAATTGGGCAGCACTTCGTGATCTTCAATGCGGTTCCCCCCTATTCCAGTCCTCAAGCTCTCCTTTTATAGTGAATGTTTTCTACGTGAACTGCCTCAGAAAGTGCAGTTGAGGGTGAGAGAATCCAGGGAGTCGTGATTCTGTTTTTGGGCTTCTGCTGCACGTTCTCAAAAGTGGACGTTAAGCTGTTTTTGCAAGTGTGACGGTCGTAAGGAGTGCATGACGTTCGTGGAGCTCATGACGTTTGTGACGTTCATGACGGTCGTCACGCACGTGACGGTCGTAAGGGACCTGTGACGACCGTCATATCAGCAAAATTCATTTCTGTTAATTCTTCGTCCTTTTTCTTCTGTTTTGTGTCTTCTAGTACTTATTTTCCTTGTCTTGCTTCATTCGAGTGTTAACTTTGTAAACCTGCAGAATACTTAACAAACAATGCGAAGAAGGTCCAAAATCGGGGTGAAATTGACCATTAGTAGCATAAAATAATGGCATTTAATGTATACGTTTTCGCGTTATCAAACTCCCCTAAACTTGAAGCTTTGCTTGTCCTCAAGCAAAAAGCATAAGAGCCGAGACGTTTCAGTTACATGATGCGTTCCTTTGCGTTTTCAAAGTAGCTTCAGAGGCGATGGGTCGGGAAGTCGGAGAGGATTTATAACAACATGCATACAACAGTGACACTAAGCGGTAAGCTCTCGAAGGCCTCCTTCTTATACGAGCCGATTCCAATCATACATTAAGCCCTTTACCTCTTTGCACACACGTAGTGGAATAGCCTGTTAGTGATTTCGGTATTTTCTTTATATGAGGTCTGGTGCACGAGTGCGGTACCCTATGATATGTCCTCTTTGTAAGTTGTGGTGGATCGAACCGTAATTCGCCCTACCGAGTCCATAACTAGAGATCTATGGACCAACTGATAGAGAACTTCTTTTCTTTATGAGCTTATTTTTTTGTTATTCCGAGATATCAGAGGTAGATAATCACTCATGGCTGTGGAGCAATTCTTTTTTTTACGATCTTACCGATCACTTATTTGCATCAGCTTTCCACGTGGTATGTGCTTAAGGCGGTGCTGATTGCTTGTATAAACTACTAGGGGCTTCACTTGGTGCTTGAACCTAAGGCTTTGGTACAGTAGGTAGTGGAACTGACTCGCATAAACCGGAGGTCTAAGGTGTCAAAGCGGTATGGGCATCGTTAGCAATCATTCTCGAGGTTCCTTGACTCGGCCTTAATCTTGGCGCATCGGGTGTTGCATCGGTTTTGGGAATTTTTTTTGTATAGCTCGAGTAAAATAGATTAAAGCGGGGGAAGTTCTTGTAACGGAAAAGAATATAGAAATGCGTTTTATTGAACTGAATCGAAATGACTGGATTAAATTAATTGAAATGGAAATAGAGTACATAATAGAAATGGATGGAAATAAAGTGCCGCTCCCACACCATCTCAAGTAGTGTCCTCACTGCTTTGAAACGAATATGGAAGGTGTACAACAACAGAAATGAAAATGCAAAAAATAAAAGTACACTACTCTCTATCTCGTCCTCTTCCGCGATGTCGTCCTCCTCGGGTCGTGGGGTGTAGAGCGCCAGTGTGAAAGATGGCGTCGCGTAGGTCGTCCACACGGATGTTTAGAGCGGCCATATCGTCAACTACGTTGTTGAGGCGTTCCCCTTGGGCTACCAACAAATCTATTACCTGCTGGTGCTGCTCTTGGTAACGACGTTCGAGCCGGGCTGCTGTCTTGTTCTGTTGCCAAATGCTGTGAAGGATCTCTTCGTTGGTTACTTCGGTCTCGGGTCGGCGGCGACGACGGGAGGAAGGACCTTCAGGAGGTGGTTGCTGAGGAGCTTCAGCCTGAGCAACTCGGTCCAATGCTTCCTGTACCTCATCAACGGGCACTTGAATATTTTCTTGAGGTGCTGCAGCATTAGCCTCTGGTGCCGTTGGGTCAAAAATCCAGTTGGCTCTGTTCTGAGGATGGGCTCGGTCTTGGCATGGTAGGATGATGATGCGGATAGTGCGGTTACGAACCACCAGATGATATCTTCTGTCGGCTCAGACCTTGATGAGATGGGAGGAACGATAGTAGTCGATATCGAGAAAGACAGGAGGCAGGGACGGGAGGTCCTGGAGGCGATTACCGAGGTCGAGGGACACGGCAATGGAAGTGACGATACCTCCGAAGTAGAAAGGCTTTGAGCCTCGACCACAGTTTTCCTGGATGTGGGCCAACAGAAACGGGGCAGCGTTGATGGCTTCCGGAGCAAAGACGCATTGCAGAAAGAACAACTCCTTGGAGTTAACCTTGTGGTTGCTCTCTCGTGCAAAGATAGTGTTACCGAGCACCCGGTGAAAGTAGCGGATGGCGGGGTGGTGAATGTATGTGGCATTTAGGCTATCACAACTATCAGCGGTGGTGCCGGTAAGTTGGTTCCAAAGTGAGAATGCTTCCTGAAAGAATTGCTCCGAGGGAACACCACAGTGAGCATCGACACCATGGTGGAATTGTAGCATCTGAGCAAGCTGAGTTTGGTTGAGCTGATATTCGCGTCCGAACAGTTGGAAACATGCAACACTGGTGAGCTGGTTAGTTTCACCGGCGAGGGTGATGTACGGGAACGAACTCAGGAACTCCAGGGTTAATTGTTCGTACGTTGGCTGCGGGCTTGTGCAGAGAAACCAAAGGCCGACATTCTGCAACATCCATTAGACGCCTTCCAGAATGCCCAATTCCGTTAAGCATGCGACATCAGCGTACCGAGTCGGTTGAACGCAGTGCTGATAGAATGAAATGTAGTTGGCTCGCTGCTGTTCGCCTCTTTCGCCGTCTCTGAAGATGATGTTAGACATATCGGGAAGTTCACCGTGGCGTGCCATTGTTTATGTGTTTGGTGAAAAAAGAGAGAGTGTTTAGGGAGAGTGTTTCTTTTCTGTGTAATGGATTAGATGAGAACTGTGAGTTTATAATGAGGGATTTGTAGGGGAACGGGTGAAACAAACGATGATGGCGTTGAATGTAATGAATGAGAAAGTAATTGGGAAGTTGAAAAATGTAGAGGGATTTGGAACGTGAGAGAGTGGGAGGTTATGAAGTGAAAGAGGGAAAGAATTCTGAACGATCGTATTCTGCTATTTAGCAGAATTTGTAATCGCGTGATGATCGTGAGGGGCGTCACGATCGTGAAGCTCGTGACGAGCGTAACGGGGCCATGACGGTCGTCATAGCAGCAAATTCTGCAGCTGCAGAATTTGTGCTTTGTGGTTTGTACTGGAGTTATGTAGTTATATTGATTCTCATTGCAGCCAGTATATTAAACAAAACAATGAATTGGAAAGTAAGAATTTGTGATTAAAATAAAAATGCAAAAAAATAAATTTCATTAATTTAAGTAAATGTTGAAAGGAGTACAAGAATTGAAATGTAGTTCAAATTGGAAAAACATAAAACAGGAAATAGTTCAGAATGCAGTAAAAACTAAAAATAAAACTAAAGTTAATCAATCCTTTTGCTGCTTCAATTTGTCGAGCTGTTGAGTTATGTAGTCGAACTGATCACAAACTACGTCCATGAAGGTTGTGACATCTGTCTGCAGTTTTGTTAGCTCATCCTTGACTGTTGTGATTTCCAACTTGACATCGTCCATTGTTTTCAGAATGGTGTTCAGCTTTTCTGTTTGTTGGTCAGGAACGGGGTCAGGGAAATTATGGTAATTTGGAGGAGTCTCAGGGTCGGTCTCAGCTTCTGACACATAGTCTTCATAGTATATAAAATCTTGAGCTTTTGATATATGATCACTGTCGTACATGTAAGCCTGAGGTGTAGAATGAGGTGAGGTAGGACCCATAGGCTCATCCAACTCACACAGCCAATTGTTTTGGTTGTGGACACTTGTCATCTCATGGTTAGGCAATGTGAAGAGTTGAACAGGTCAGTCAGGAATGAGGTACTCGTAAGTTTCTGGTCCTAAGTTACCTATTATACGTTGGTTAAAGCAAAACGGTATGTCCATAGGTCTGATCTGGCCAGAATCTTTCATTCTATTTAGTTGGTACCTAAGTCCAATTGCGTTGCAATCATGGTGACGAAGCCTTCTATGAGGATAGGTGAATTTGGTTCCTGAGTAATCTTTTTGAAGGTTCTCATCATAAACGGTACAACATTGACGGGACGACCTTGTGATGCACAGTACATGATAAACAACTCTTCCTTAGATACTGCAGTAACATTTTCCACCTTCCTAAAGAGGGTATGGGCTAATATCCTATGGAAGTAGTGGAGTGTAGGATTATGTATCTCGTTAGAATTCATGTCGTTCGGCTCAGGGTGATAATTACCTGTAATGGTACCCCATAAATAATCTAACTCGATATCCATATCCTCTTCTTGGGCATCAGTATACACGAAGGGTCCGCTAGGGAATCCTAAGAGGTCAGCTAGTGACTTACGGTTGTATGTGAATTTTGTCCTAAACAGTCTAAAGCATATCAGCTCCTTGGTGGATCCATAGCCGTATTCGGGTTTGTAGCCTAGGGAGCTAAGGAATTTGAACGTGAGTTCACGATAAGTGACAAAACGGGTTTTTAGAGCAGTTCACTCCCAGTCTAGTTGGTTAAACAAATAGAGGATGCTATCGTGAGTTCCTAACTGATCCATAGTGGATCCATCATAGTAAAGGGTCAAAGTGATGCCTCTCTGAGTCAGAGCCTCAAATCTGGCTTGCTGAGCTGGTCCTCTAAAAACGGTAACCGTGTAGTCGATGTTAGCCATACTCGAGAGTTAGTCAGATAAAAAGGAGAGAAGTAGGAAGGCTTTAAAATCCTGTAAATAGTTGAAAACACATTTACTCAAATTAGATTTTTAGAAACAGAAGGTGATAAAAATAAAGAAAATAAAAGTATAAATCAAATGGAAAATAATAAAGTAAATAAACTAAGAGGGAAAAACGAGGGAAAATGGGTTGCCTCCCATTCAGCGCTGTTTTTAACGTCAAAAGTATGACGATAGCTTGGAGACAAGCTGTTGCACCCTAAAATTTGACCAACCGGTTCTCCTATCTGACTCGTGGTTTAAATTCATATTCGCAAATCAGACGCATGATATTTGTGCACAGACAGAAGATATCAGGGTTACAACTTGGGTTTCATTTATCAGATATGGCAGATCCAGTCCAGATCATCAGGGTTTTATTTTTCGGGAAATTGTGCGCTTCTCGGTGATTTTTAGCTTGCATAGTGATTTTGGGATATTCTGATGCCCGGGGTTCTCTGTTCGATTCGATCTGGTCTCGTGCGCTCTTTTATGGTGGTCATTTGCATTTGTCTGCATTTTTAGGGTTTTAATAGACTTTTGTGGAATTTAAATAGGCATTTTAATCATTTTTAGGATTTAAATAGATTTTTTCAGCATTTTAAATAGTTTAAGTCTCTTTTTAGGATTTTATAGATTTTTAAATAGATTTAATAGTTTTTTTAATCATTTTAGAATATAAAAGATTTTAAATAGTTTTAATTGTTTTAGGTGATATAGAAAATATTATAGACTTTTCTTTTATTTTAATAGAAGTTTAATAGTTTTGAAAATAGAAGTAAATAGAGTTGTTTTAATATAGGTTTAGTAGTTTTTTTAGGATAATAGATTTAATAGTTTTAAATAATAGTATGAATTTTAATAGAAATTAAATAGGATTTTAGTGGGTTTTTTAGAGATTAGTAGAGTTTTAATCATTTTTGGTTTAATATAGAGTTAACTAGATTTTTAATCATCTTTTAGATTTAATTAGGGTAATTAGTTTAATTAGGTGTTAATTCTGTTTTAGGTTTAATCATGTTTAGGTCTAATTAGGATTAAGATAGCTTAATTTTTGGATTAGTCAGGTTAATTAGCTAATTAGGTTTTAATTGATTTTAATTAGATAATCAGGTTTAGATTTTATTCAGTTTTTTTTAGGGTTTTCTGATTAATTTTCGTATGGGGCCAGTACAGTTTTTTTGGGAAGCCCACTTCATTATCAGTCCAATTCATTTTTTTGTGTGTGCAGGTTTCAGCCAAAAATGCCACTTGTCCAAGTATAAAGGGTGACACGCGTTCACACTCAGGGGCCCCCACCAACACACCTCAGAAGCTCCACACGCTGACACCTCGCCCACTCACAATCTCCCTCTGCCAGCGCGTCTCACGCGTGTCACCACCCCAACTTCCACTGAGACACTTGTCACGCCCTCAACCTTCACCGGAGCCCCACCAGAACCCTGCCGCCGACCATGCATCCTCCCTGAACCACCACACCGCCGGCCACTCTAACCGTCTCCGGCCACCGTCCTTGCCGGAAACTGCAAAAAACCCAGAAACACTCTTTTCTTCTCCGATCCTCCTCCGTCCCCCTTCATCTTCTCCTCATCGGAAAATCCAACCACCGCCGGAAACTTCAAAGGATTTTTCCAGATCCTTCATCAACGTTTCCCAGAAAAGCCTCAGAACTCCATCGTTCTTCAATCCCTCCCCAGAACGTCTTCGTTTCTCATCATCGATCATCAAGAAATTCACCGGTCTTCGTGGTTTTCAACCCAGAATCTTCCTCAACCAGGACAGTGTTCTTCATCAAGCCTTCCAGATTTCCCCAGAACCTCGTTGTTCTTCATGGACATTCATCATTTGTGTTTCCAGTTCAAGAACGTCTGAGCGCGTTCATCGTCTTCCCAGCGAGATTCATAGGTTGTCCTCGCTTCTCCGTCTGTTTCCTCTAAGATTCTGCAAGATCTTCAACGATTTTTGAAGGCCTTCACACTGTTCATTCGATCTTCCAAGGATCCCAGAAATCTTCGTCACCTTCAAGGGGCGTTCTCCAGAAATCTTCGTCTCCGGCTTCGCTCCAGGTAATTCCTTTCGCCTCCTAGTTGCTTGTTTAGTTGGATTAGGGTGTTAGCCTGAGATTTGCATGTTAGTTTGTTGGGGAGGATAGTTTAGGTTAGGGTTTGGATCAAACAAATTGGCGTTTAGGGTAGATCGTGGATTGGGTGAAAGGTTGTTTGAATTTGTTGTAAGAAGTTTCCTCAGAGAGTTGGGAGAGGATCTGCAGAGAGGGTGAGGAGGATGAAGACAGACGGCGCTAGGGTTTCTGAAGGATGAACAGTGATTTGAGTTGGAAGGGGAAATTAGGTTTTGTTGTTAGGGTTAGGGTTTGGGTAAGGCCCAAACGCGTTTACTGATGCTGCTCCCTGCGTTACTCGTTCACCCCCCCCTGTGAGAGAGGAGATAGAATGATTGGGCTGGGCCTTGCGCCCAATGCTATTCGCACCCCCTGTAGGTAAGCCCAATGAAGAATAACCCTGAAAAATTCACTTACTGCACCCCCTGTGTTTTTTTTTCTCTTCTTTTATTTTTAGTGGATTTCTGGTAGTATTGGGCCAACGCCTTTTGCTAGGCACACCCCCCATCTTCTGGCCCACATGAAAAAACAACTGGGCGCAATGCTATTAGCACCCCCTCCTCTCTTATTTCAATTTTGTTTTTTTAATTTCTTTTATTTTCTTGCATATTGAAAAATTCATAATAAAATAAAAACAATTGATTTTTAATTTCTTGTTTTTTCTACCACCTCATATAAATGTCTAGAAAATCATATAAAAATAAAAATGCCATTTTATTTTGTTTGCTATTTTTGGTACATTTTCCATTTAAATGACCTTTTTAAATATTTTTTAGTGCATGCATATTATTAGAAAATTCATAAAAAATAGTAGATTTGATCAAATAATTCCGTTCTTTTTTCTGTAGACTCGTAATTCAATGTAGAATTTTATAGTTCAAAAACATTAGCTTAATCATGCATTTTCATTTTAATTGCATTTTTTTGTATTGTTTTGATATTAATAATTGGATTATGGATATGTCTGCTTTGTTGATTTTAGTTCTTTCATCTGGTAATGAATTTTGCTCTGATTTTGTAGTATGTTGTCATAGAGCCATGTAGGTTTCCCATAGATTTTTGATAGATTTTTGTAGGATGTTCTGATATGTTTTGTCTGAGCTTGAGGATAGGAGAAGTCTTGATGGCTTCTGACTTTGAAGTTCAACTGTGGTTGAACTTCAGAGGTAGTTTCTTGTGGTTTGAGGACCTGTGGTTTCGTCATGAAGATGGGAGCTGGTTAAAGTCCTGTTGGAGCTTGCAAGGATGCAGTGGATTGAGGCTTAGTCTAGGAGCTTGTTCCCTGTTTGTGAGGTTCGAGATCCTGAAGTTTGAAGGGAGTTTATGGTACTTTCCTGAGGAAGGCACTATGAATGACTTTCATTATTTCTTCTCGCCTCTTTCTTAAGTATCCAATGATGTTGGAGCCTTAATGTGAGTTTAGTTTCTCCTGAGGAGGAATGTAAACTGATCACAGTTGTTGAGCCACATGGGATACGATTCCTAAGTGGAAGCCTCCTGGTACTTTCCTGAGGAAGGCACTATGGGTCTTCTCACTTAGTTCCTCTAGTTTATCTAGGATTTCTTAAGTATCCAATGATGTCGGAGCCAACTTGTGAGTTTAATTTCTCCTGAGGAGGAATGTAAACTGATCACAGTTGTTGAGCCACATAGGATACGATTCCTAAGTGTCAGCCTCCTAGTACTTTCCTGAGGGAGGTCCTATGGGTCTGTTCACTTAGTTCCCTTAGTGCATATAGGCTTTCTTAAATATCCAATGATGCCGGAGCCTTCATGTGAGTTTAGTTTCTCCTGAGGAGGAATGTAAACTGATCGCAGTTGTCGAGCCGCATAGGATATGACTCCTGAGTAGTAACCTCCTGGTACTTTCCTGAGGAAGGCACTATGAGTTTGCCTGCTTAGCTCCCTTTCTTTGGTAAGCTTGTTCTGAAGCTTGGAGACTGGGATTGATTCCTCTTGCTTAGGGTTTTGATTAGAGTTTTTGCTTAGATCTCTGCTTAAGGTGTTGCATAGGGTTTTGTTTAGATTAGGAGTTTGTTTCAGGGTTGTTAGGGGCCCTGCTCAGGGTTGTTGTTTAAGCTTGGGATAGAGGTTTGTCAGGTTAGCTAGCCTTCTCTTTGTGTTGTTTGACTTGTATGGTGTTGTGTTGCATTAGACTTAGGGATTCATCTAGATAGTTCTGAGGTAGGTGCATCTTAGAAGTAGACTTTGTGTGCATGAGAAGTTGAGGTGGTCCTCCTTCTGCTTGTTTGTTATTGAGTGGCTTTGCTTGTTGGTATTTGGTAGAGCTGAGCTCCCTTACCTTTGTGGTTTGCGGCCTCTGTGCCTTGCTTGTTTAGTTGTTGCATTCATGCATGTCTTTAGTATTTCTTTACTTTGTAGTATTTCCCGTTTGCCGTTTAGTCCTGTTGCCATGATCCCTTAGGAGCTTTGACTTCTCCGCTGCGGAGTTGTTATGATAGACATTAGGATGGTCAACCAGGCATGATAGCAGTAGGTAGATTCCCTTCTTTTCCAGTCATAGTTTTAGGGTGTCTTTTCCCTTTCCTTGCAGTAGGAGCTCTGGAGTAGCTTGTGTCGTAGTTAGCCGAACTACAGCTGCTCTGATTCCTCGTACCAGACGAGGATATGTAGGCATAGGATGCGATATCCTAGCGAGCACACTAACAACTAACCTTTGTTCTCTCGCGGCTGTGCGATCGAGAATTTCCCGCTGACGACTAATTGTTTCCCCTTTCTCTCGCCCGAGTGCATTTGAGACCAGATCGTAGTTGTAGGTTCCCGAACCTTTGAGACCAGTTTATCTTCTCACTGCTGTGTGAGAACCCCCAGGTTAGCCGTAGTCAGTCGAACTACGTTTGCTCTGATCTTCCATGCTGCGTGGAAGTACGTAAGCACAGGACGCGATGTCCTGGCGAGCAACCTTTCCCCCGTTTTGACGTAGGTAGTCGAACTACGTTGACTCTGACTTTCCCATTGCACGAGGGAGTACGTAGGCCCAGAACACCGTATGTTCTGTCGAGTCCTGTCCTTTTATTTTCTTTTCAGACCGACCATTAGCGTAGATAGATAAATACACCCTTTTCCTTATAAACACCAAGCGTGGATCCCATCGAGTACGATGGACGTGAGGGGTGCTAATACCTTCCCCTTGCGTAACCGACTCCCAAATCTAGGTTTTGGTTGCGATGACCATACCTTTTCCCGTCTTTGCGAGGTTTACTTCGAGCGTTTCCTTTCCCGCTCTGAGGGATAAATAACGCACGGTGGCGACTCTCCTGTCAAGCCGGCGCCGATTTTCGCAGTAGCGACAGCTGGCGACTCTGCTGGGGATATAGATGGTTCCCTATGCGAGTCTCGCCTTGGATTTTCGCAGTAGCGACAGTTGGCGACTCTGCTGGGGACTTATAGCATCTAGGGACTTTTCCCATCCCTTATGCTGGGACCGTTTCCCATCCCCTACGCGAGTCAATCCTAGCGCTTGGGTGTTTATTTGTTGGGTGTTGTGCATATGTGTTTTACCTTTCTGCACTTTACTTTTCCGTACCTTTACCTTTCCGCATTTATTTTCCAGCATTATATTATTGTGATTATTGCTGTGGGCAAGGGAGGTTACTGTGAGTGAGAAGCCGGACCTGGGCTTGAGTATGCACCTAGATATAGTTGTGGAGAGTAGTAGACGAACCTGTCTGCTGAGCAGGCACAGTTCCCTACGAAATCTGCGCTCAGACGAGGTTCTCGCAGAGGTGCTCCTTTCCGGTCCTGAGGATATGAGGGGAGTCCAGACGTGAGGATTGTCGACTCTGGGGACCGATCATTTGGAAGTCAGCTAAGTGAGGCCTCTTCATGACTTGATGATGCCACTCCTTCTGGGAATCGTATCATCATTCATGAAAGTCTGTGACGCTGATGACCGCATAGGATGCCGTACCTTTGTCCGTGGATTAGGTCTATCATACCTGTGAGGGGGATTGGGTTATTGCAGGAAAACTGGCCTTCAGAAACCATGATTCAGTAGTTATCAGATGGTGTTCTTGATTCATCTCCAGGTGTGTTGTCTGGATCAGATGGGTTTCTTGTCTGAGGGTGATTCTATTATCAGATGGTTTTCTCGTCAGATACAGAGGTTCAGATGGATTTCTTACCAGGGGATTGATATTTTGAGTATCAGATGATAGTTAGTGTCATGAGGTTCTGGTGCCCGTGTTGGTTTTCTGTTCTTGATCACAGAGATGTTCCTCTTCAGGCTACAGCATAGCCCCTGTGTTCACAGATTGCATTATTTATCATATTGCATCATTGCATTACCATTTTGCATTCAACTAACGTGTGTGTATTGCCGGTACATATTTTCCCTCCCAGTTCTGGTGTTTGTTCCTAACAAGACATGGAAACCCTGAAGAGAGTGTTGCCCTACAAGTTTCCGTCTCCGGATATCAGTCTATTGTTAGAATTGATTACGATTGCTAAGAAGAGGGTAATGGGTGACTTCAGAAAGAGATATGGGAGGATTCTTACCTATGTTTATCAGCCATCGGCCTACGAGATCAGCGGCATTTATACCCTGTTACAGTTTTACGATGCGGAGCTCAGGTGTTTTGTATTTCCCGACTTTGTTTTGGCTCCTACCCTGGAGGAGTATTTTGCACTCTTGGACATACCGATCCGCGAGCAGATGCCTTTCTATCGTACGGACGCTGAGCCTAATCTGGCTGAGCTTTCTGCCATCCTGTGCTTGAGAGAGTCTGAGCTGACTGGGAAGATGATCAGAAGAGGAGATGTATGGGGATTTCCGTTGGATGTCCTGGTGGAGAAGGCTCGGGAGTATGCCCAGAAGGGTGGCTGGGGTGTTTTTGACGTCATCCTTGCTGTATGTGTTTATGGCATCGTGTTGTTCCCAAACATTCCTGACTTTGTTGACTCAGATGCCTTCTATATTTTGGCTGCGAAGAACCCAGTTCCTACTTTGCTGGGAGATATCCACCACTCTACCCACTACCAGAATGAAAAGCGGCGAGGAAGGAATGTGTCCTGCTGTGTACCTCTCCTGTGCAGGTGGTTCACCAGTCATATGCCTAAGTCAGGACCGTTTGTCACCTCTATTGATTCTCTAGGATGGCCCGAGCGCTTGATGGGGTTGACTGCTGAGAACGTGGTATGGGTTAACGAAGAGGTATTCGGAGTTGAAGTCATACTCAAATGCGAAGGATTCCCGAATGTTCCGTTAATAGGAAGGAAAGGGTGTGTCAATTACAACCCTTCCTTATTGATCAGGCAATTTGGGTATATACCTCAGGGAGCGCCGAAGCCCGAGGAGATACAGGAATCTCTGTATCTCACTGGGGCAATAGGGAAAGAGATGTTGACCAAGCTTGAGAAGGCATGGAAGAACTTGCACAAGAGAGGGAAGCTTTCAGGTAGCAGAGGGGATACTCGAGTTCCTGGCCCGTATGTGGAATGGATTCGTGAGCGAGCCACGAAATTCCTTATGCCTTATCCAGCGGTTCAGCCATTGCATCCTTCTCCGGTGGAGGAGCCTACCACTGTGGACATACAGGTATTCAAGCAGCTGATGGCGGAGAAAGAAGAGCTAGCAAAGGCTAAAGAAGCTTTAGAGCAGGAGAATGCCCAGCTTCGTCACGAAAAGATTGAAACAGGATATTTTTCTAAGTAACAGGCTGAAACTCTGAAACATCTAAAGACTACGTTATTGGAATTGACTGAAACCAAGAAGCGTCTGGAGTTAGATGTAGACTCAGTTAGTAGTGTGTTGGCCACTAAGAAGCAAGAGCTGGAAAGGGCCTACACGAAGCTAGCTAAGTTCAGAGAGCACTGGGATCTCACTATGATCAAGCGCAAAGAGCGGGACGAAGAGCTAAAGACACAAGTTGCTCAGTTAGAAGAACAGGTCAAAGTGAAGACTGAAGAGCTTGAAGAAGAAGCATGCCGCCGATACGAGGCCGAACGCAAGCTGATTGGTGCCATGAAGAATTTGGAAGATTTTCAGCATAGAGCAGACGCCAAGAGACCCAAACCTGGGGATGGTGCCAATGATAAGGCTTGGGAAGACTTTGTCAGAGACATCCAGGGGACGGTCAGGAAGAGGGATCAGTTGATAGAAGGCTTGATTCATCGACCAGATCACGCAGAGACAAAGAAGATGGTCGAGGACTTCCGCAACCGTACCCGTACTTGATTTTTCTCTTGTATTCTGTATGTTGAGATCACCACCAGGCATGTTGGTTGGGATCCTCCTTTGTCATATCAGTTGTATGGAGCATAGTTATGTAACCTCTTGACAAGACTGTTATTCTAATAAATATATCAGGGTTTTTTTTCTAAATATTGTCTTTATGGTTTATCTCGTCTTGCTACCACTGACACTGGAATTGGAGGGGAAATATCTCCAATGCACACATGCACGTTAGCATTTTTGTATTTCTGTTTGCATAAATCATATTGCATAGCATTTCTTTAGCAGGCCAAAGCACTTATCCAGTCTTTGTTTTCACCAGAGGGTGGTTCTCGGGGGATTGTTTGAGGCAAAAGTGGAGTGTTGAAGACGACCAAGGGGTTGAAGCAGATTTGAGCAGAATCAAGCAGTGTAGTCAGTTACAGGTAATTGGCAGCTATGTCTGAAGGCAATTTCCAGGCTCCTTACACTGTGACAAGGTTTACTATGGCGTCCAACCATCAGTATGATTCTATGGAAGACTTCCCGAACAACCTTGCTGCAGACCAAGTCGTACAACCTATTGTCCAGAACCGAGATCGACATGAGCAGTTCGTTGCCCGAAATGAACGTTATCCTCCTGTTAACAATCAAGGTGTTGCTTTCCCTGTGATGAATTACCGGAGAGATATTCCAATGGCCGGGATGGTAGATCCAAGAGCTCTTGAAAAGGATAGAAGACTCCGAGCATTGGAAGAAGGTATAAAAGCCTTAGAAGCGAAAGATGCCGTCAACCTGGATGCTGTAGACATGTGTTTGGTTCCTGATCTGGTGTTGCCTTACAAGTTCAAAGTGCCAGAATTCGAAAAGTACACGGGAGATAGCTGTCCGAAGCTGCATTTGATGATGTTCTATCGAAGGATGACTTCGTTTGTGCGAAATGACAAATTAATGATCCATTGCTTCCAGTATAGCCTGACTGGGGCATCCTTGAAGTGGTATGTGCAATTAGAGAGTAATCAGATCCGATCATGGGTGGATTTAGCCAGAGCTTTCCTGAAGCAGTACGATTACAACCTGGATTTGGCTCCTAGTCTCGTACATCTGCAAGAATTATCTCAGGCGAAGAATGAATCATTCAGAGGGTATTTGCGAAGATGGAAAGAATTGGCTGCTAGTGTTCAACCACCGCTTCCGGAAAGAGAAATGGTTGACATCTTCTTGGGTACTTTGAAAGGCCAGTATTTTGACAAATTGTTCGGTTGCACAAGCTTTGTGGGCCTGATGAGAATGGGTGAGCTTGTTGAGAGAGGACTCAAGAGTGGAAAGTTTCGAGATGTTCCTTACGTCCCAGTTGATAAGATTGAGTCCGTTGTCAGTTCTCAAGAAGAGTGGGAAGAAGGAAATGACGTCATATCAGAGTCTCTAGCATCTCAGGATCGGTTTTCAGACACTTCAAGTCAACGGTCATCCTATCGTCGATCGCGTCAGCATGCCCCACGAAGACCAAGGAAACCTGAAAGACAGTTTACTCAGCTACCGGTGTCGTACAGTCAGTTGTTGCCAGATCTGGTCAAAAGTGGATTGATAGTGCCGAAAGAGACTAAGCCGGTGATTCCACCGTATCCTCCAGGTTTTGATGCCAGCGCCCGCTGTGAGTACCATGTTGGGGCACAGGGGCATTCAACAAATGATTGTAAGGTGCTTAGAAGCCAGGTTCAAGATCTGTTAGACTCTAGCCGTATTTGCATCACTCCTCAGGGTTTTGTTCAGATTAATGATTTTCCATCCTCCAGTTGTGTGGGTTCGTCAGTTAATGTCATGGAAGACTCCACCGGAAGTGTGTGCTCTGGAGATTGTCATTCAGAGAGTTCATTCGAATATGGGAGAAGTTTCTAGAAGTTTATGTGCCGGGTGTCGCATCTGTTTCCTCTGCATAATCCGTTTAGCTTTTGTGCACTAGTGTTTGCCGACCACCACCAGGATTGTTGGCTGGGGTCATTGTATTCATACTCATTTGTGCTTACATGCTGCTTTTGTTGGTTATACATGCGTGGGAGATGTTTGTCTGTGTGTTGATAGCTTGAGTTTCTCTTTGTCTTGTTATGAATATGTGCTTGTTTTCTGCGCTGCATTATCATTTAACAGGTACATCAGAACCGTGGGTCTTATTTCCTCATCCAGTTTATTGCAGGAATTCCTTCAGAGATATGGAACAGAATCAGTTTGAATTGATTGAAGTCCGAAGCCAGCTGGGGCAGATGATGAGAGACATGCAAGAGATGCGTCTGGAGCAGAAGATCCTCAAAGAGGAGAATAGTCAGCTGAAGACCCAAATGAGCTTGATCATGGAAGTAGTCAAGAATGTGCTTAGGAAAGAGGATGATCAGCTATTTGAATCCGCAATGAAGAAGCTCGCGCCACCCGTGCATGTGGAACCTGAGCAGCAGCAACAGAAGATACATCCGACTCAACGGAGGATTCAGGAAGGGAAGCCAAAGAGAATATTTGAGGCGCCGCCTACAACATATGCCGAGCTCTTGCAGACTTTATTGAGGTTTAATCTGGTTGAAAAGAGAACGTTGGAACCACCCACAAGAGCGCTTCCTCATGGGTACGATGCCAGTAAGCAGTGTGAGTTTCACTCTGGGGCATCCGGACACGACATCGAGGGTTGTCATGCTTTTAAGCACAATGTTCAAGACCTGATCGACTCGCACGATATTGAATTCACGCCGAGCGGTGTAGTTGTACGTATTGCTCCTATCCCAGTCGATGCTAAGATGACAGATGTTTCTAAAGCTGCAGTGGGTCAGAAGCGTATCCTGGACTCCATGGTGTCAGAATCCCCCTGCCCACAACTGTTGCCTATTCCAGGGGCAGATATGAGAAATAAAATGGCTAAGCACAAGGAGGGCTTTAATCAGTACAGTGAAAGTCAAGAAACCGATGTTGCATTTGATACGAAGGGTGTTCAACGGTCAACCCGATACCAGCAACAACAGCAACGATCCCAACAGGGGAAAAGGCAGCAGTATCCTAATCAGCGAAAAGCTCAAAATCAGAAGCCATTGAGGGTATTTAAGGTGCCTCCGATGCCGTATGCCGAACTTCTTCAGGTGTTGCTACGATTGCAGTTGGTTGAGAAGAGGAAGTTAGCTCCGCTGACAGGTACACCTCCAGCAGGTTATGATATCAAGGAGCGCTGTGATTTCCATTCAGGAGCACAGGGGCACAACATTGAAGATTGTCTGGCCTTCAAGCACAAAGTGCAGGATCTACTTGATAGTGCAGCAATCAGCTTCGGGCAGGGAAGTCCCATAATCATCTGAATGAAGGAGGAAGGGCTCTATAATTTGGTTGAGTCGTTGATCAGGACAACATCGAATTGTCTCTAATAACTGATTGCAAAGATAGCTGGTTCAGCAGCAGGACAGATGCGAAAGCCCGGTTCTCGGAAGCTAGCATTTTTTCTTTGTTTTATCTTGTCATTTCTTTACATTTGTAGTTTCTTTCCTGTTTGAATTTGCAAGCTTGTTTGTAAAACTTGTTGTTTTCATTCAATTGATGATAATGAAATAAATATGCATGTTTTGATTAAATCCATTCGTGTTCACTAATTGTTTTTACGAATGTCCAACGCTTGGTTAAGAAGAAGCTGGGGAGGATGACGAAAATGAACGACGTGCAAAATTCCGATTGTATGCTTTTGAAATAAAACCTGTTGATGATGTACAGGCATTGTTTCAAATCCCTAAATACCGGAGTTATAAGGAAGATAATCCCTTGTCAACCCCTTTGAGCCTAGTAGTAGGAGTTCTTTCTGAAAGCGAAAAACCCTCAATCTTAACCTGGGGCAGGGTAGGTGTTAGCTAATTTGACCGAGCGTCCAAATTGCAAAAGGAGTGTCCGTTCGAGGATCAATCACGTCCCTAGAGGTCGTGCCTAAAAGACCACAATGGTTCAATCAAGAGTGGGGCAGTCATGTCATTCCCCAAAGAGTCAGACAACCAGTGTCACACGACTTGTTCGAAAGAAAAAACGAAGAAAAAAAGAGAATCAAAAGCCCGCTAAGTCAAGAAAACTTCAAAACAAATGACTTAGGCAAAAATGAGGGCATCCCGCTGGACTTAAAAAAATCAAAAGAAACTCAAAAAGAGTCAGTCCAGGCAAAAGTTAGGGATATGAAAAGAAAAAGATGAAAAAGGATCAAAAGAAAAATCCTCAGATGAAATACGAGTCGTGTGACCCCAAGTGTCGAAGACAAAGAGGTGAGTGGCTGTCACTCCAACAATCATAACTTCTCGAACTATCACTCCTATGTTTCAGCCTCTAAGAGGTGAGCGCTAAGATTGAATTAGCTGAACATAGGATCGGAGAACATCAAGGAGAGCGGGTGGGTTAAAATAAACTTTGAGCCTTTATCCTTTCCTTCAAAACCATGAACCTGACCACGTTACAACCTTCAAAAGTCCTAATTGAAGCCGGTTGTTTCGAAAGCATACTTCGGTAAAGGTCGCGTCGATTCTGACTCCTAAAAGGGTTCCTCTTACCATGTGGGTACCGATGTTGATATTCTTGATGAATGTTTTGTGCATTTTATGCCATAAACTGTTTTTGTCTATTCCCAGTGAACAGATTGGATGTCAAAGCTGTCATATGTGTTGCATTAATACATCTTTTACGCAGAACAACTTGTTTTACTTGCGAGTAAGCGCTTGACGGCAGAAAAGTTTCCTACAGTGGAAAGTACGGTCAGGATAGAATGCAGAGCGCCCGAATGTTCCGAGAGCAGGGGCAAGCTATTATCGTAATCCCCAGTCAGGTCAGCTTTTCGAAGTCAGTTATCCTGGGGAAATCAGGTTGAGATTCAGGTAAATACGGCGTAGTCAGGGGTACTACTCTGAATCAGATAATCAGGGGCAAGGTCAGTGCAGTCAGGGGCAGGCCATCTTAAGAGGGCAGAAGTTATTCTTTATTCGAGAAGCATTTGGTGTGAAGTATTTCTCCGAAGTTCAGAATGCTGGGGCAGTTCATATCAGACCAACGGGGTACGAATGTCCAGATTTCCTTTCGAGGACTATCCCCACAGAAGCCCCGCAGGCTGGGGCATATCAGAAGCGAAAGGATTGTTCTTCTCCGTATCAGCAGGGTCATTCAGAGTTATTCGAGCAGATTCAGTCGATTTTCGAGATCGATACGAATGCGGGAAGTCGTGTCACTATCCCTTGACTCTTCACCCGGAGACTGTGTATTCAGGCAGAATGTTTTCCAGCGTCAGTTGTACCTGACCCATCACAGATAGCCTAAGAGTTCAAATCCATGTTGGCGATCACTGTGAAGCCCATCCGTGTTGGCGCATCAGTTTCCAGATCCGAGCTTCATTCGTACACAGGAGGGCTCAGTCTTTTTTTTTTCTCCAGCAAAGTCCAATTCGTCGTGGGTACGGGTGAGCTATCCCCAGAGAAGTCCAATCATACTTGGCGCATCCGCTATTTCACAGCGGAGTTATATTCCCCAGCAGGGTATTACTTCGTCAAGGTGTTCGGTTAAGTCCCTAATATCCCCAGCGGAGTTGATTTCACTCTCCCAGCATTTATTTTGCTGGAATAATTCTGTGATATCCGGGTTATCCCCAGCAGAGTTGGCTTAGTCTTCAGCATTTATTTTGCTGAAGTGGTTTTCTGTGCCTAGCTTTCTCCGACAGCTCGAGCCTGCATTAGCATGTTGCATGCATCATCATATTTGCATCATACTTGCATGTCATTTTCAAAATGCGTAGCATTTCCATTCTGAATGGAGCATTACGCCGTAGAAAGAATAAAGCATATGCATATGCATACGAAGCATAAGTCAGGTTTCCTATCAACCTCACATGGCGCGTGAATTACTCTGTGATCAGTTCAGGGGCATTTATCCAGCAGCAGTGTTCAGACAATTCAGCGGATTATTTGTATTCCAGATCATACAATAGTTGTGCTTTGATCAATCAGTCATCTGGTATCGGCCGACTTTTCTTCCCGTCAATTCATATTGACGATGTGTTCCTCCAATAAGTGGATTTCTCCGTCTATCATTAGACGTCTTGAGTTTGAACGTGTTTTTCTTCCCGTCTATCAGTAGACGATGTGAAGTTTTGGGGTGATTTTCAGTGGGGTTCAAGACGGGGTTTCTCTAGCAAGTGGCTTTTCTTTCCGTCTATCAGTAGACGATGTGAAGTTTCAGGATATTGTTCAGCGGGTTTCTTATTGTCGGATCATACAGATGGGGTGTTTCCCCAGCGAGTCTTCTCCGGCTATCTTTGATTGTTGAGGGGTTTCAAAACGATATTTCGGATAGTGGTTTTCTTTCTGTTTATTGGATGAGATGACGTTTCAAGAGGGACTTTTCTGACCGTCAATCCTTATTGATGTCAAGGCTCTTTGAAGAATGTTCAGTTTTCGTGATTGTCGATTCTTATTGACGACATGGTTTTTGAAAGGTGGTTTTCTTCCCGTCGGTCCATACTGACGATGTGGCCCCTTCAAGGATATTGATCTTTCCATCAATTCCCGTAGACAGAAGGATTCTGAAATTCAAGGGATGGTGTTGAATTGCGTTATGTTTTCTTTCCGTCTACCCTTAGACGATGTGAGTATGGAGATTAGTTCTTCCCGTCTATCCTTAGACGATGTGAATATTGATTTGTTTCATCAATCAGGATGATCCCGTCTATCCTTAGACGATGTGAGTATGCGATCAGGCTTTCTTTCCGTCTACCCTTAGACGATGTGAGTATGGAGATTGTTTCTTCCCGTCTATCCTTAGACGATGTGAATTGATTTGTTTCATCAATCAGGATGTCTTTCCGTCTATCCTTTAGACGATGTGAGTATGGAGATTAATGGTGTCTTTCCGTCTACCCTTAGACGATGTGAGTATGGAGATTGTTTCTTCCCGTCTATCCTTAGACGATGTGAATTGATTTGTTTCATCAATCAGGATGTATTTCCGTCTACCCTTAGACGATGTGAGTATGGAGATTAATGGTGTCTTGCCGTCTATCCTTAGACGTCGTGAGTATGGAGATTAATGGCGTCTTGCCGTCTACCCTTGGACGACGTAAATTGATTTGTTTCATCAATCAGGATGATCCCGTCTACCCTTAGACGATGTGAGTATGGAGATTAATGGTGTCTTGCCGTCTATCCTTAGACGACGTGAGTATGGAGATTAATGGCGTCTTGCCGTCTACCCTTAGACGATGTGAGTATTGGTGTTTCCTCCATTCAGGGTCTTCCCGTCCATCTTTGGACGATGTGAGTATATTTCTCTTCCCGCCTATCAGTAGGCAATGTGAAAGAATCAGGTGTTTTGTGGAAACCCTCGGGTTTATTATATAGGGCATCACAGGTAATTGGCATGCAAATCAGGAGTTCTTTACCAGATGAGTGATCAGTTTGTTGCCGTAATGACTGGGCTCGGTTTTCAGGACTTTATTCCCCAAGCAGTTTACAGTATATTCTCGCGGTTGGCAAATTTTCGGGTTTTATTTGTATTCAACCGTCTCGTACCTCCGAAGGTTTGAAGGCTGAGCGCTCTTCAAACCCTTCAGGTCCGAGTCGCTTGAATAGGGGCAGCTGTTGCACCCTAAAATTTGACCAACCGGTTCTCCTATCTGACTCGTGGTTTAAATTCATATTCGCAAATCAGACGCATGATATTTGTGCACAGACAGAAGATATCAGGGTTACAACTTGGGTTTCATTTATCAGATATGGCAGATCCAGTCCAGATCATCAGGGTTTTATTTTTCGGGAAATTGTGCGCTTCTCGGTGATTTTTAGCTTGCATAATGATTTTGGGATATTCTGATGCCCGGGGTTCTCTGTTCGATTCGATCTGGTCTCGTGCGCTCTTTTATGGTGGTCATTTGCATTTGTCTGCATTTTTAGGGTTTTAATAGACTTTTGTGGAATTTAAATAGGCATTTTAATCATTTTTAGGATTTAAATAGATTTTTTCAGCATTTTAAATAGTTTAAGTCTCTTTTTAGGATTTTATAGATTTTTAAATAGATTTAATAGTTTTTTTAATCATTTTAGAATATAAAAGATTTTAAATAGTTTTAATTGTTTTAGGTGATATAGAAAATATTATAGACTTTTCTTTTATTTTAATAGAAGTTTAATAGTTTTGAAAATAGAAGTAAATAGAGTTGTTTTAATATAGGTTTAGTAGTTTTTTTAGGATAATAGATTTAATAGTTTTAAATAATAGTATGAATTTTAATAGAAATTAAATAGGATTTTAGTGGGTTTTTTAGAGATTAGTAGAGTTTTAATCATTTTTGGTTTAATATAGAGTTAACTAGATTTTTAATCATCTTTTAGATTTAATTAGGGTAATTAGTTTAATTAGGTGTTAATTCTGTTTTAGGTTTAATCATGTTTAGGTCTAATTAGGATTAAGATAGCTTAATTTTTGGATTAGTCAGGTTAATTAGCTAATTAGGTTTTAATTGATTTTAATTAGATAATCAGGTTTAGATTTTATTCAGTTTTTTTTAGGGTTTTCTGATTAATTTTCGTATGGGCCCAGTACAGTTTTTTTGGGAAGCCCACTTCATTATCAGTCCAATTCATTTTTTTGTGTGTGCAGGTTTCAGCCAAAAATGCCACTTGTCCAAGTATAAAGGGTGACACGCGTTCACACTCAGGGGCCCCCACCAACACACCTCAGAATCTCCACACGCTGACACCTCGCCCACTCACAATCTCCCTCTGCCAGCGCGTCTCACGCGTGTCACCACCCCAACTTCCACTGAGACACTTGTCACGCCCTCAACCTTCACCGGAGCCCCACCAGAACCCTGCCGCCGACCATGCATCCTCCCTGAACCACCACACCGCCGGCCACTCTAACCGTCTCCGGCCACCGTCCTTGCCGGAAACTGCAAAAAACCCAGAAATACTCTTTTCTTCTCCGATCCTCCTCCGTCCCCCTTCATCTTCTCCTCATCGGAAAATCCAACCACCGCCGGAAACTTCAAAGGATTTTTCCAGATCCTTCATCAACGTTTCCCAGAAAAGCCTCAGAACTCCATCGTTCTTCAATCCCTCCCCAGAACGTCTTCGTTTCTCATCATCGATCATCAAGAAATTCACCGGTCTTCGTGGTTTTCAACCCAAAATCTTCCTCAACCAGGACAGTGTTCTTCATCAAGCCTTCCATATTTCCCCAGAACCTCGTTGTTCTTCATGGACATTCATCATTTGTGTTTCCAGTTCAAGAACGTCTGAGCGCGTTCATCGTCTTCCCAGCGAGATTCATAGGTTGTCCTCGCTTCTCCGTCTGTTTCCTCTAAGATTCTGCAAGATCTTCAACGATTTTTGAAAGCCTTCACACTGTTCGTTCGATCTTCCAAGGATCCCAGAAATCTTCGTCACCTTCAAGGGGCGTTCTCCAGAAATCTTCGTCTCCGGCTTCGCTCCAGGTAATTCCTTTCGCCTCCTAGTTGCTTGTTTAGTTGGATTAGGGTGTTAGCCTGAGATTTGCATGTTAGTTTGTTGGGGAGGATAGTTTAGGTTAAGGTTTGGATCAAACAAATTGGCGTTTAGGGTAGATCGTGGATTGGGTGAAAGGTTGTTTGAATTTGTTGTGAGAAGTTTCCTCAGAGAGTTGGGAGAGGATCTGCAGAGAGGGTGAGGAGGATGAAGACAGACGGCGCTAGGGTTTCTGAAGGATGAACAGTGATTTGAGTTGGAAGGGGAAATTAGGTTTTGTTGTTAGGGTTAGGGTTTGGGTAAGGCCCAAACGCGTTTACTGATGCTGCTCCCTGCGTTACTCGTTCACCCCCCCCTGTGAGAGAGGAGATAGAATGATTGGGCTGGGCCTTGCGCCCAATGCTATTCGCACCCCCTGTAGGTAAGCCCAATGAAGAATAACCCTGAAAAATTCACTTACTGCACCCCCTGTGTTTTTTTTTTCTCTTCTTTTATTTTTAGTGGATTTCTGGTAGTATTGGGCCAACGCCTTTTGCTAGGCACACCCCCCATCTTCTGGCCCACATGAAAAAACAACTGGGCGCAATGCTATTAGCACCCCCTCCTCTCTTATTTCAATTTTGTTTTTTTAATTTCTTTTATTTTCTTGCATATTGAAAAATTCATAATAAAATAAAAACAATTGATTTTTAATTTCTTGTTTTTTCTACCACCTCATATAAATGTCTAGAAAATCATATAAAAATAAAAATGCCATTTTATTTTGTTTGCTATTTTTGGTACATTTTCCATTTAAATGACCTTTTTTAATATTTTTTAGTGCATGCATATTATTAGAAAATTCATAAAAAATAGTAGATTTGATCAAATAATTCCGTTCTTTTTTCTGTAGACTCGTAATTCAATGTAGAATTTTATAGTGCAAAAACATTAGCTTAATCATGCATTTTCACTTTAATTGCATTTTTTTGTATTGTTTTGATATTAATAATTGGTTTGTGGATATGTCTGCTTTGTTGATTTTAGTTCTTTCTTCTGGTAATGAATTTTGCTCTGATTTTGTAGTATGTTGTCATAGAGCCATGTAGGTTTCCCATAGATTTTTGATAGATTTTTGTAGGATGTTCTGATATGTTTTGTCTGAGCTTGAGGATAGGAGAAGTCTTGATGGCTTCTGACTTTGAAGTTCAACTGTGGTTGAACTTCAGAGGTAGTTTCTTGTGGTTTGAGGACCTGTGGTTTCGTCATGAAGATGGGAGCTGGTTAAAGTCCTGTTGGAGCTTGCAAGGATGCAGTGGATTGAGGCTTAGTCTAGGAGCTTGTTCCCTGTTTGTGAGGTTCGAGATCCTGAAGTTTGAAGGGAGTTTATGGTACTTTCCTGAGGAAGGCACTATGAATGACTTTCATTCTTTCTTCTCACCTCTTTCTTAAGTATCCAATGATGTTGGAGCCTTCATGTGAGTTTAGTTTCTCCTGAGGAGGAATGTAAACTGATCACAGTTGTTGAGCCACATGGGATACGATTCCTAAGTGGAAGCCTCCTGGTACTTTCCTGAGGAAGGCACTATGGGTCTTCTCACTTAGTTCCTCTAGTTTATCTAGGATTTCTTAAGTATCCAATGATGTCGGAGCCAACTTGTGAGTTTAATTTCTCCTGAGGAGGAATGTAAACTGATCACAGTTGTTGAGCCACATAGGATACGATTCCTAAGTGTCAGCATCCTAGTACTTTCCTGAGGGAGGTCCTATGGGTCTGTTCACTTAGTTCCCTTAGTGCATATAGGCTTTCTTAAATATCCAATGATGCCGGAGCCTTCATGTGAGTTTAGTTTCTCCTGAGGAGGAATGTAAACTGATCGCAGTTGTCGAGCCGCATAGGATATGACTCCTGAGTAGTAACCTCCTGGTACTTTCCTGAGGAAGGCACTATGAGTTTGCCTGCTTAGCTCCCTTTCTTTGGTAAGCTTGTTCTGAAGCTTGGAGACTGGGATTGATTCCTCTTGCTTAGGGTTTTGATTAGAGTTTTTGCTTAGATCTCTGCTTAAGGTGTTGCATAGGGTTTTGTTTAGATTAGGAGTTTGTTTCAGGGTTGTTAGGGGCCCTGCTCAGGGTTGTTGTTTAAGCTTGGGATAGAGGTTTGTCAGGTTAGCTAGCCTTCTCTTTGTGTTGTTTGACTTGTATGGTGTTGTGTTGCATTAGACTTAGGGATTCATCTAGATAGTTCTGAGGTAGGTGCATCTTAGAAGTAGACTTTGTGTGCATGAGAAGTTGAGGTGGTCCTCCTTCTGCTTGTTTGTTATTGAGTGGCTTTGCTTGTTGGTATTTGGTAGAGCTGAGCTCCCTTACCTTTGTGGTTTGCGGCCTCTGTGCCTTGCTTGTTTAGTTGTTGCATTCATGCATGTCTTTAGTATTTCTTTACTTTGTAGTATTTCCCGTTTGCCGTTTAGTCCTGTTGCCATGATCCCTTAGGAGCTTTGACTTCTCCGCTGCGGAGTTGTTATGATAGACATTAGGATGGTCAACCAGGCATGATAGCAGTAGGTAGATTCCCTTCTTTTCCAGTCATAGTTTTAGGGTGTCTTTTCCCTTTCCTTGCAGTAGGAGCTCTGGAGTAGCTTGTGTCGTAGTTAGCCGAACTACAGCTGCTCTGATTCCTCGTACCAGACGAGGATATGTAGGCATAGGATGCGATATCCTAGCGAGCACACTAACAACTAACCTTTGTTCTCTCGCGGCTGTGCGATCGAGAATTTCCCGCTGACGACTAATTGTTTCCCCTTTCTCTCGCCCGAGTGCATTTGAGACCAGATCGTAGTTGTAGGTTCCCGAACCTTTGAGACCAGTTTATCTTCTCACTGCTGTGTGAGAACCCCCAGGTTAGCCGTAGTCAGTCGAACTACGTTTGCTCTGATCTTCCATGCTGCGTGGAAGTACGTAAGCACAGGACGCGATGTCCTGGCGAGCAACCTTTCCCCCGTTTTGACGTAGGTAGTCGAACTACGTTGACTCTGACTTTCCCATTGCACGAGGGAGTACGTAGGCCCAGAACACCGTATGTTCTGTCGAGTCCTGTCCTTTTATTTTCTTTTCAGACCGACCATTAGCGTAGATAGATAAATACACCCTTTTCCTTATAAACACCAAGCGTGGATCCCATCGAGTACGATGGACGTGAGGGGTGCTAATACCTTCCCCTTGCGTAACCGACTCCCAAATCTAGGTTTTGGTTGCGATGACCATACCTTTTCCCGTCTTTGCGAGGTTTACTTCGAGCGTTTCCTTTCCCGCTCTGAGGGATAAATAACGCACGGTGGCGACTCTCCTGTCAAGCCGGCGCCGATTTTCGCAGTAGCGACAGCTGGCGACTCTGCTGGGGATATAGATGGTTCCCTATGCGAGTCTCGCCTTGGATTTTCGCAGTAGCGACAGTTGGCGACTCTGCTGGGGACTTATAGCATCTAGGGACTTTTCCCATCCCTTATGCTGGGACCGTTTCCCATCCCCTACGCGAGTCAATCCTAGCGCTTGGGTGTTTATTTGTTGGGTGTTGTGCATATGTGTTTTACCTTTCTGCACTTTACTTTTCCGTACCTTTACCTTTCCGCATTTATTTTCCAGCATTATATTATTGTGATTATTGCTGTGGGCAAGGGAGGTTACTGTGAGTGAGAAGCCGGACCTGGGCTTGAGTATGCACCTAGATATAGTTGTGGAGAGTAGTAGACGAACCTGTCTGCTGAGCAGGCACAGTTCCCTACGAAATCTGCGCTCAGACGAGGTTCTCGCAGAGGTGCTCCTTTCCGGTCCTGAGGATATGAGGGGAGTCCAGACGTGAGGATTGTCGACTCTGGGGACCGATCATTTGGAAGTCAGCTAAGTGAGGCCTCTTCATGACTTGATGATGCCACTCCTTCTGGGAATCGTATCATCATTCATGAAAGTCTGTGACGCTGATGACCGCATAGGATGCCGTACCTTTGTCCGTGGATTAGGTCTATCATACCTGTGAGGGGGATTGGGTTATTGCAGGAAAACTGGCCTTCAGAAACCATGATTCAGTAGTTATCAGATGGTGTTCTTGATTCATCTCCAGGTGTGTTGTCTGGATCAGATGGGTTTCTTGTCTGAGGGTGATTCTATTATCAGATGGTTTTCTCGTCAGATACAGAGGTTCAGATGGATTTCTTACCAGGGGATTGATATTTTGAGTATCAGATGATAGTTAGTGTCATGAGGTTCTGGTGCCCGTGTTGGTTTTCTGTTCTTGATCACAGAGATGTTCCTCTTCAGGCTACAGCATAGCCCCTGTGTTCACAGATTGCATTATTTATCATATTGCATCATTGCATTACCATTTTGCATTCAACTAACGTGTGTGTATTGCCGGTACATATTTTCCCTCCCAGTTCTGGTGTTTGTTCCTAACAAGACATGGAAACCCTGAAGAGAGTGTTGCCCTACAAGTTTCCGTCTCCGGATATCAGTCTATTGTTAGAATTGATTACGATTGCTAAGAAGAGGGTAATGGGTGACTTCAGAAAGAGATATGGGAGGATTCTTACCTATGTTTATCAGCCATCGGCCTACGAGATCAGCGGCATTTATACCCTGTTACAGTTTTACGATGCGGAGCTCAGGTGTTTTGTATTTCCCGACTTTGTTTTGGCTCCTACCCTGGAGGAGTATTTTGCACTCTTGGACATACCGATCCGCGAGCAGATGCCTTTCTATCGTACGGACGCTGAGCCTAATCTGGCTGAGCTTTCTGCCATCCTGTGCTTGAGAGAGTCTGAGCTGACTGGGAAGATGATCAGAAGAGGAGATGTATGGGGATTTCCGTTGGATGTCCTGGTGGAGAAGGCTCGGGAGTATGCCCAGAAGGGTGGCTGGGGTGTTTTTGACGTCATCCTTGCTGTATGTGTTTATGGCATCGTGTTGTTCCCAAACATTCCTGACTTTGTTGACTCAGATGCCTTCTATATTTTGGCTGCGAAGAACCCAGTTCCTACTTTGCTGGGAGATATCCACCACTCTACCCACTACCAGAATGAAAAGCGGCGAGGAAGGAATGTGTCCTGCTGTGTACCTCTCCTGTGCAGGTGGTTCACCAGTCATATGCCTAAGTCAGGACCGTTTGTCACCTCTATTGATTCTCTAGGATGGCCCGAGCGCTTGATGGGGTTGACTGCTGAGAACGTGGTATGGGTTAACGAAGAGGTATTCGGAGTTGAAGTCATACTCAAATGCGAAGGATTCCCGAATGTTCCGTTAATAGGAAGGAAAGGGTGTGTCAATTACAACCCTTCCTTATTGATCAGGCAATTTGGGTATATACCTCAGGGAGCGCCGAAGCCCGAGGAGATACAGGAATCTCTGTATCTCACTGGGGCAATAGGGAAAGAGATGTTGACCAAGCTTGAGAAGGCATGGAAGAACTTGCACAAGAGAGGGAAGCTTTCAGGTAGCAGAGGGGATACTCGAGTTCCTGGCCCGTATGTGGAATGGATTCGTGAGCGAGCCACGAAATTCCTTATGCCTTATCCAGCGGTTCAGCCATTGCATCCTTCTCCGGTGGAGGAGCCTACCACTGTGGACATACAGGTATTCAAGCAGCTGATGGCGGAGAAAGAAGAGCTAGCAAAGGCTAAAGAAGCTTTAGAGCAGGAGAATGCCCAGCTTCGTCACGAAAAGATTGAAACAGGATATTTTTCTAAGTAACAGGCTGAAACTCTGAAACATCTAAAGACTACGTTATTGGAATTGACTGAAACCAAGAAGCGTCTGGAGTTAGATGTAGACTCAGTTAGTAGTGTGTTGGCCACTAAGAAGCAAGAGCTGGAAAGGGCCTACACGAAGCTAGCTAAGTTCAGAGAGCACTGGGATCTCACTATGATCAAGCGCAAAGAGCGGGACGAAGAGCTAAAGACACAAGTTGCTCAGTTAGAAGAACAGGTCAAAGTGAAGACTGAAGAGCTTGAAGAAGAAGCATGCCGCCGATACGAGGCCGAACGCAAGCTGATTGGTGCCATGAAGAATTTGGAAGATTTTCAGCATAGAGCAGACGCCAAGAGACCCAAACCTGGGGATGGTGCCAATGATAAGGCTTGGGAAGACTTTGTCAGAGACATCCAGGGGACGGTCAGGAAGAGGGATCAGTTGATAGAAGGCTTGATTCATCGACCAGATCACGCAGAGACAAAGAAGATGGTCGAGGACTTCCGCAACCGTACCCGTACTTGATTTTTCTCTTGTATTCTGTATGTTGAGATCACCACCAGGCATGTTGGTTGGGATCCTCCTTTGTCATATCAGTTGTATGGAGCATAGTTATGTAACCTCTTGACAAGACTGTTATTCTAATAAATATATCAGGGTTTTTTTTCTAAATATTGTCTTTATGGTTTATCTCGTCTTGCTACCACTGACACTGGAATTGGAGGGGAAATATCTCCAATGCACACATGCACGTTAGCATTTTTGTATTTCTGTTTGCATAAATCATATTGCATAGCATTTCTTTAGCAGGCCAAAGCACTTATCCAGTCTTTGTTTTCACCAGAGGGTGGTTCTCGGGGGATTGTTTGAGGCAAAAGTGGAGTGTTGAAGACGACCAAGGGGTTGAAGCAGATTTGAGCAGAATCAAGCAGTGTAGTCAGTTACAGGTAATTGGCAGCTATGTCTGAAGGCAATTTCCAGGCTCCTTACACTGTGACAAGGTTTACTATGGCGTCCAACCATCAGTATGATTCTATGGAAGACTTCCCGAACAACCTTGCTGCAGACCAAGTCGTACAACCTATTGTCCAGAACCGAGATCGACATGAGCAGTTCGTTGCCCGAAATGAACGTTATCCTCCTGTTAACAATCAAGGTGTTGCTTTCCCTGTGATGAATTACCGGAGAGATATTCCAATGGCCGGGATGGTAGATCCAAGAGCTCTTGAAAAGGATAGAAGACTCCGAGCATTGGAAGAAGGTATAAAAGCCTTAGAAGCGAAAGATGCCGTCAACCTGGATGCTGTAGACATGTGTTTGGTTCCTGATCTGGTGTTGCCTTACAAGTTCAAAGTGCCAGAATTCGAAAAGTACACGGGAGATAGCTGTCCGAAGCTGCATTTGATGATGTTCTATCGAAGGATGACTTCGTTTGTGCGAAATGACAAATTAATGATCCATTGCTTCCAGTATAGCCTGACTGGGGCATCCTTGAAGTGGTATGTGCAATTAGAGAGTAATCAGATCCGATCATGGGTGGATTTAGCCAGAGCTTTCCTGAAGCAGTACGATTACAACCTGGATTTGGCTCCTAGTCTCGTACATCTGCAAGAATTATCTCAGGCGAAGAATGAATCATTCAGAGGGTATTTGCGAAGATGGAAAGAATTGGCTGCTAGTGTTCAACCACCGCTTCCGGAAAGAGAAATGGTTGACATCTTCTTGGGTACTTTGAAAGGCCAGTATTTTGACAAATTGTTCGGTTGCACAAGCTTTGTGGGCCTGATGAGAATGGGTGAGCTTGTTGAGAGAGGACTCAAGAGTGGAAAGTTTCGAGATGTTCCTTACGTCCCAGTTGATAAGATTGAGTCCGTTGTCAGTTCTCAAGAAGAGTGGGAAGAAGGAAATGACGTCATATCAGAGTCTCTAGCATCTCAGGATCGGTTTTCAGACACTTCAAGTCAACGGTCATCCTATCGTCGATCGCGTCAGCATGCCCCACGAAGACCAAGGAAACCTGAAAGACAGTTTACTCAGCTACCGGTGTCGTACAGTCAGTTGTTGCCAGATCTGGTCAAAAGTGGATTGATAGTGCCGAAAGAGACTAAGCCGGTGATTCCACCGTATCCTCCAGGTTTTGATGCCAGCGCCCGCTGTGAGTACCATGTTGGGGCACAGGGGCATTCAACAAATGATTGTAAGGTGCTTAGAAGCCAGGTTCAAGATCTGTTAGACTCTAGCCGTATTTGCATCACTCCTCAGGGTTTTGTTCAGATTAATGATTTTCCATCCTCCAGTTGTGTGGGTTCGTCAGTTAATGTCATGGAAGACTCCACCGGAAGTGTGTGCTCTGGAGATTGTCATTCAGAGAGTTCATTCGAATATGGGAGAAGTTTCTAGAAGTTTATGTGCCGGGTGTCGCATCTGTTTCCTCTGCATAATCCGTTTAGCTTTTGTGCACTAGTGTTTGCCGACCACCACCAGGATTGTTGGCTGGGGTCATTGTATTCATACTCATTTGTGCTTACATGCTGCTTTTGTTGGTTATACATGCGTGGGAGATGTTTGTCTGTGTGTTGATAGCTTGAGTTTCTCTTTGTCTTGTTATGAATATGTGCTTGTTTTCTGCGCTGCATTATCATTTAACAGGTACATCAGAACCGTGGGTCTTATTTCCTCATCCAGTTTATTGCAGGAATTCCTTCAGAGATATGGAACAGAATCAGTTTGAATTGATTGAAGTCCGAAGCCAGCTGGGGCAGATGATGAGAGACATGCAAGAGATGCGTCTGGAGCAGAAGATCCTCAAAGAGGAGAATAGTCAGCTGAAGACCCAAATGAGCTTGATCATGGAAGTAGTCAAGAATGTGCTTAGGAAAGAGGATGATCAGCTATTTGAATCCGCAATGAAGAAGCTCGCGCCACCCGTGCATGTGGAACCTGAGCAGCAGCAACAGAAGATACATCCGACTCAACGGAGGATTCAGGAAGGGAAGCCAAAGAGAATATTTGAGGCGCCGCCTACAACATATGCCGAGCTCTTGCAGACTTTATTGAGGTTTAATCTGGTTGAAAAGAGAACGTTGGAACCACCCACAAGAGCGCTTCCTCATGGGTACGATGCCAGTAAGCAGTGTGAGTTTCACTCTGGGGCATCCGGACACGACATCGAGGGTTGTCATGCTTTTAAGCACAATGTTCAAGACCTGATCGACTCGCACGATATTGAATTCACGCCGAGCGGTGTAGTTGTACGTATTGCTCCTATCCCAGTCGATGCTAAGATGACAGATGTTTCTAAAGCTGCAGTGGGTCAGAAGCGTATCCTGGACTCCATGGTGTCAGAATCCCCCTGCCCACAACTGTTGCCTATTCCAGGGGCAGATATGAGAAATAAAATGGCTAAGCACAAGGAGGGCTTTAATCAGTACAGTGAAAGTCAAGAAACCGATGTTGCATTTGATACGAAGGGTGTTCAACGGTCAACCCGATACCAGCAACAACAGCAACGATCCCAACAGGGGAAAAGGCAGCAGTATCCTAATCAGCGAAAAGCTCAAAATCAGAAGCCATTGAGGGTATTTAAGGTGCCTCCGATGCCGTATGCCGAACTTCTTCAGGTGTTGCTACGATTGCAGTTGGTTGAGAAGAGGAAGTTAGCTCCGCTGACAGGTACACCTCCAGCAGGTTATGATATCAAGGAGCGCTGTGATTTCCATTCAGGAGCACAGGGGCACAACATTGAAGATTGTCTGGCCTTCAAGCACAAAGTGCAGGATCTACTTGATAGTGCAGCAATCAGCTTCGGGCAGGGAAGTCCCATAATCATCTGAATGAAGGAGGAAGGGCTCTATAATTTGGTTGAGTCGTTGATCAGGACAACATCGAATTGTCTCTAATAACTGATTGCAAAGATAGCTGGTTCAGCAGCAGGACAGATGCGAAAGCCCGGTTCTCGGAAGCTAGCATTTTTTCTTTGTTTTATCTTGTCATTTCTTTACATTTGTAGTTTCTTTCCTGTTTGAATTTGCAAGCTTGTTTGTAAAACTTGTTGTTTTCATTCAATTGATGATAATGAAATAAATATGCATGTTTTGATTAAATCCATTCGTGTTCACTAATTGTTTTTACGAATGTCCAACGCTTGGTTAAGAAGAAGCTGGGGAGGATGACGAAAATGAACGACGTGCAAAATTCCGATTGTATGCTTTTGAAATAAAACCTGTTGATGATGTACAGGCATTGTTTCAAATCCCTAAATACCGGAGTTATAAGGAAGATAATCCCTTGTCAACCCCTTTGAGCCTAGTAGTAGGAGTTCTTTCTGAAAGCGAAAAACCCTCAATCTTAACCTGGGGCAGGGTAGGTGTTAGCTAATTTGACCGAGCGTCCAAATTGCAAAAGGAGTGTCCGTTCGAGGATCAATCACGTCCCTAGAGGTCGTGCCTAAAAGACCACAATGGTTCAATCAAGAGTGGGGCAGTCATGTCATTCCCCAAAGAGTCAGACAACCAGTGTCACACGACTTGTTCGAAAGAAAAAACGAAGAAAAAAAGAGAATCAAAAGCCCGCTAAGTCAAGAAAACTTCAAAACAAATGACTTAGGCAAAAATGAGGGCATCCCGCTGGACTTAAAAAAATCAAAAGAAACTCAAAAAGAGTCAGTCCAGGCAAAAGTTAGGGATATGAAAAGAAAAAGATGAAAAAGGATCAAAAGAAAAATCCTCAGATGAAATACGAGTCGTGTGACCCCAAGTGTCGAAGACAAAGAGGTGAGTGGCTGTCACTCCAACAATCATAACTTCTCGAACTATCACTCCTATGTTTCAGCCTCTAAGAGGTGAGCGCTAAGATTGAATTAGCTGAACATAGGATCGGAGAACATCAAGGAGAGCGGGTGGGTTAAAATAAACTTTGAGCCTTTATCCTTTCCTTCAAAACCATGAACCTGACCACGTTACAACCTTCAAAAGTCCTAATTGAAGCCGGTTGTTTCGAAAGCATACTTCGGTAAAGGTCGCGTCGATTCTGACTCCTAAAAGGGTTCCTCTTACCATGTGGGTACCGATGTTGATATTCTTGATGAATGTTTTGTGCATTTTATGCCATAAACTGTTTTTGTCTATTCCCAGTGAACAGATTGGATGTCAAAGCTGTCATATGTGTTGCATTAATACATCTTTTACGCAGAACAACTTGTTTTACTTGCGAGTAAGCGCTTGACGGCAGAAAAGTTTCCTACAGTGGAAAGTACGGTCAGGATAGAATGCAGAGCGCCCGAATGTTCCGAGAGCAGGGGCAAGCTATTATCGTAATCCCCAGTCAGGTCAGCTTTTCGAAGTCAGTTATCCTGGGGAAATCAGGTTGAGATTCAGGTAAATACGGCGTAGTCAGGGGTACTACTCTGAATCAGATAATCAGGGGCAAGGTCAGTGCAGTCAGGGGCAGGCCATCTTAAGAGGGCAGAAGTTATTCTTTATTCGAGAAGCATTTGGTGTGAAGTATTTCTCCGAAGTTCAGAATGCTGGGGCAGTTCATATCAGACCAACGGGGTACGAATGTCCAGATTTCCTTTCGAGGACTATCCCCACAGAAGCCCCGCAGGCTGGGGCATATCAGAAGCGAAAGGATTGTTCTTCTCCGTATCAGCAGGGTCATTCAGAGTTATTCGAGCAGATTCAGTCGATTTTCGAGATCGATACGAATGCGGGAAGTCGTGTCACTATCCCTTGACTCTTCACCCGGAGACTGTGTATTCAGGCAGAATGTTTTCCAGCGTCAGTTGTACCTGACCCATCACAGATAGCCTAAGAGTTCAAATCCATGTTGGCGATCACTGTGAAGCCCATCCGTGTTGGCGCATCAGTTTCCAGATCCGAGCTTCATTCGTACACAGGAGGGCTCAGTCTTTTTTTTTTCTCCAGCAAAGTCCAATTCGTCGTGGGTACGGGTGAGCTATCCCCAGAGAAGTCCAATCATACTTGGCGCATCCGCTATTTCACAGCGGAGTTATATTCCCCAGCAGGGTATTACTTCGTCAAGGTGTTCGGTTAAGTCCCTAATATCCCCAGCGGAGTTGATTTCACTCTCCCAGCATTTATTTTGCTGGAATAATTCTGTGATATCCGGGTTATCCCCAGCAGAGTTGGCTTAGTCTTCAGCATTTATTTTGCTGAAGTGGTTTTCTGTGCCTAGCTTTCTCCGACAGCTCGAGCCTGCATTAGCATGTTGCATGCATCATCATATTTGCATCATACTTGCATGTCATTTTCAAAATGCGTAGCATTTCCATTCTGAATGGAGCATTACGCCGTAGAAAGAATAAAGCATATGCATATGCATACGAAGCATAAGTCAGGTTTCCTATCAACCTCACATGGCGCGTGAATTACTCTGTGATCAGTTCAGGGGCATTTATCCAGCAGCAGTGTTCAGACAATTCAGCGGATTATTTGTATTCCAGATCATACAATAGTTGTGCTTTGATCAATCAGTCATCTGGTATCGGCCGACTTTTCTTCCCGTCAATTCATATTGACGATGTGTTCCTCCAATAAGTGGATTTCTCCGTCTATCATTAGACGTCTTGAGTTTGAACGTGTTTTTCTTCCCGTCTATCAGTAGACGATGTGAAGTTTTGGGGTGATTTTCAGTGGGGTTCAAGACGGGGTTTCTCTAGCAAGTGGCTTTTCTTTCCGTCTATCAGTAGACGATGTGAAGTTTCAGGATATTGTTCAGCGGGTTTCTTATTGTCGGATCATACAGATGGGGTGTTTCCCCAGCGAGTCTTCTCCGGCTATCTTTGATTGTTGAGGGGTTTCAAAACGATATTTCGGATAGTGGTTTTCTTTCTGTTTATTGGATGAGATGACGTTTCAAGAGGGACTTTTCTGACCGTCAATCCTTATTGATGTCAAGGCTCTTTGAAGAATGTTCAGTTTTCGTGATTGTCGATTCTTATTGACGACATGGTTTTTGAAAGGTGGTTTTCTTCCCGTCGGTCCATACTGACGATGTGGCCCCTTCAAGGATATTGATCTTTCCATCAATTCCCGTAGACAGAAGGATTCTGAAATTCAAGGGATGGTGTTGAATTGCGTTATGTTTTCTTTCCGTCTACCCTTAGACGATGTGAGTATGGAGATTAGTTCTTCCCGTCTATCCTTAGACGATGTGAATATTGATTTGTTTCATCAATCAGGATGATCCCGTCTATCCTTAGACGATGTGAGTATGCGATCAGGCTTTCTTTCCGTCTACCCTTAGACGATGTGAGTATGGAGATTGTTTCTTCCCGTCTATCCTTAGACGATGTGAATTGATTTGTTTCATCAATCAGGATGTCTTTCCGTCTATCCTTTAGACGATGTGAGTATGGAGATTAATGGTGTCTTTCCGTCTACCCTTAGACGATGTGAGTATGGAGATTGTTTCTTCCCGTCTATCCTTAGACGATGTGAATTGATTTGTTTCATCAATCAGGATGTATTTCCGTCTACCCTTAGACGATGTGAGTATGGAGATTAATGGTGTCTTGCCGTCTATCCTTAGACGTCGTGAGTATGGAGATTAATGGCGTCTTGCCGTCTACCCTTGGACGACGTAAATTGATTTGTTTCATCAATCAGGATGATCCCGTCTACCCTTAGACGATGTGAGTATGGAGATTAATGGTGTCTTGCCGTCTATCCTTAGACGACGTGAGTATGGAGATTAATGGCGTCTTGCCGTCTACCCTTAGACGATGTGAGTATTGGTGTTTCCTCCATTCAGGGTCTTCCCGTCCATCTTTGGACGATGTGAGTATATTTCTCTTCCCGCCTATCAGTAGGCAATGTGAAAGAATCAGGTGTTTTGTGGAAACCCTCGGGTTTATTATATAGGGCATCACAGGTAATTGGCATGCAAATCAGGAGTTCTTTACCAGATGAGTGATCAGTTTGTTGCCGTAATGACTGGGCTCGGTTTTCAGGACTTTATTCCCCAAGCAGTTTACAGTATATTCTCGCGGTTGGCAAATTTTCGGGTTTTATTTGTATTCAACCGTCTCGTACCTCCGAAGGTTTGAAGGCTGAGCGCTCTTCAAACCCTTCAGGTCCGAGTCGCTTGAATAGGGGCAGCTGTTGCACCCTAAAATTTGACCAACCGGTTCTCCTATCTGACTCGTGGTTTAAATTCATATTCGCAAATCAGACGCATGATATTTGTGCACAGACAGAAGATATCAGGGTTACAACTTGGGTTTCATTTATCAGATATGGCAGATCCAGTCCAGATCATCAGGGTTTTATTTTTCGGGAAATTGTGCGCTTCTCGGTGATTTTTAGCTTGCATAATGATTTTGGGATATTCTGATGCCCGGGGTTCTCTGTTCGATTCGATCTGGTCTCGTGCGCTCTTTTATGGTGGTCATTTGCATTTGTCTGCATTTTTAGGGTTTTAATAGACTTTTGTGGAATTTAAATAGGCATTTTAATCATTTTTAGGATTTAAATAGATTTTTTCAGCATTTTAAATAGTTTAAGTCTCTTTTTAGGATTTTATAGATTTTTAAATAGATTTAATAGTTTTTTTAATCATTTTAGAATATAAAAGATTTTAAATAGTTTTAATTGTTTTAGGTGATATAGAAAATATTATAGACTTTTCTTTTATTTTAATAGAAGTTTAATAGTTTTGAAAATAGAAGTAAATAGAGTTGTTTTAATATAGGTTTAGTAGTTTTTTTAGGATAATAGATTTAATAGTTTTAAATAATAGTATGAATTTTAATAGAAATTAAATAGGATTTTAGTGGGTTTTTTAGAGATTAGTAGAGTTTTAATCATTTTTGGTTTAATATAGAGTTAACTAGATTTTTAATCATCTTTTAGATTTAATTAGGGTAATTAGTTTAATTAGGTGTTAATTCTGTTTTAGGTTTAATCATGTTTAGGTCTAATTAGGATTAAGATAGCTTAATTTTTGGATTAGTCAGGTTAATTAGCTAATTAGGTTTTAATTGATTTTAATTAGATAATCAGGTTTAGATTTTATTCAGTTTTTTTTAGGGTTTTCTGATTAATTTTCGTATGGGCCCAGTACAGTTTTTTTGGGAAGCCCACTTCATTATCAGTCCAATTCATTTTTTTGTGTGTGCAGGTTTCAGCCAAAAATGCCACTTGTCCAAGTATAAAGGGTGACACGCGTTCACACTCAGGGGCCCCCACCAACACACCTCAGAATCTCCACACGCTGACACCTCGCCCACTCACAATCTCCCTCTGCCAGCGCGTCTCACGCGTGTCACCACCCCAACTTCCACTGAGACACTTGTCACGCCCTCAACCTTCACCGGAGCCCCACCAGAACCCTGCCGCCGACCATGCATCCTCCCTGAACCACCACACCGCCGGCCACTCTAACCGTCTCCGGCCACCGTCCTTGCCGGAAACTGCAAAAAACCCAGAAATACTCTTTTCTTCTCCGATCCTCCTCCGTCCCCCTTCATCTTCTCCTCATCGGAAAATCCAACCACCGCCGGAAACTTCAAAGGATTTTTCCAGATCCTTCATCAACGTTTCCCAGAAAAGCCTCAGAACTCCATCGTTCTTCAATCCCTCCCCAGAACGTCTTCGTTTCTCATCATCGATCATCAAGAAATTCACCGGTCTTCGTGGTTTTCAACCCAAAATCTTCCTCAACCAGGACAGTGTTCTTCATCAAGCCTTCCATATTTCCCCAGAACCTCGTTGTTCTTCATGGACATTCATCATTTGTGTTTCCAGTTCAAGAACGTCTGAGCGCGTTCATCGTCTTCCCAGCGAGATTCATAGGTTGTCCTCGCTTCTCCGTCTGTTTCCTCTAAGATTCTGCAAGATCTTCAACGATTTTTGAAAGCCTTCACACTGTTCGTTCGATCTTCCAAGGATCCCAGAAATCTTCGTCACCTTCAAGGGGCGTTCTCCAGAAATCTTCGTCTCCGGCTTCGCTCCAGGTAATTCCTTTCGCCTCCTAGTTGCTTGTTTAGTTGGATTAGGGTGTTAGCCTGAGATTTGCATGTTAGTTTGTTGGGGAGGATAGTTTAGGTTAAGGTTTGGATCAAACAAATTGGCGTTTAGGGTAGATCGTGGATTGGGTGAAAGGTTGTTTGAATTTGTTGTGAGAAGTTTCCTCAGAGAGTTGGGAGAGGATCTGCAGAGAGGGTGAGGAGGATGAAGACAGACGGCGCTAGGGTTTCTGAAGGATGAACAGTGATTTGAGTTGGAAGGGGAAATTAGGTTTTGTTGTTAGGGTTAGGGTTTGGGTAAGGCCCAAACGCGTTTACTGATGCTGCTCCCTGCGTTACTCGTTCACCCCCCCCTGTGAGAGAGGAGATAGAATGATTGGGCTGGGCCTTGCGCCCAATGCTATTCGCACCCCCTGTAGGTAAGCCCAATGAAGAATAACCCTGAAAAATTCACTTACTGCACCCCCTGTGTTTTTTTTTTCTCTTCTTTTATTTTTAGTGGATTTCTGGTAGTATTGGGCCAACGCCTTTTGCTAGGCACACCCCCCATCTTCTGGCCCACATGAAAAAACAACTGGGCGCAATGCTATTAGCACCCCCTCCTCTCTTATTTCAATTTTGTTTTTTTAATTTCTTTTATTTTCTTGCATATTGAAAAATTCATAATAAAATAAAAACAATTGATTTTTAATTTCTTGTTTTTTCTACCACCTCATATAAATGTCTAGAAAATCATATAAAAATAAAAATGCCATTTTATTTTGTTTGCTATTTTTGGTACATTTTCCATTTAAATGACCTTTTTTAATATTTTTTAGTGCATGCATATTATTAGAAAATTCATAAAAAATAGTAGATTTGATCAAATAATTCCGTTCTTTTTTCTGTAGACTCGTAATTCAATGTAGAATTTTATAGTGCAAAAACATTAGCTTAATCATGCATTTTCACTTTAATTGCATTTTTTTGTATTGTTTTGATATTAATAATTGGTTTGTGGATATGTCTGCTTTGTTGATTTTAGTTCTTTCTTCTGGTAATGAATTTTGCTCTGATTTTGTAGTATGTTGTCATAGAGCCATGTAGGTTTCCCATAGATTTTTGATAGATTTTTGTAGGATGTTCTGATATGTTTTGTCTGAGCTTGAGGATAGGAGAAGTCTTGATGGCTTCTGACTTTGAAGTTCAACTGTGGTTGAACTTCAGAGGTAGTTTCTTGTGGTTTGAGGACCTGTGGTTTCGTCATGAAGATGGGAGCTGGTTAAAGTCCTGTTGGAGCTTGCAAGGATGCAGTGGATTGAGGCTTAGTCTAGGAGCTTGTTCCCTGTTTGTGAGGTTCGAGATCCTGAAGTTTGAAGGGAGTTTATGGTACTTTCCTGAGGAAGGCACTATGAATGACTTTCATTCTTTCTTCTCACCTCTTTCTTAAGTATCCAATGATGTTGGAGCCTTCATGTGAGTTTAGTTTCTCCTGAGGAGGAATGTAAACTGATCACAGTTGTTGAGCCACATGGGATACGATTCCTAAGTGGAAGCCTCCTGGTACTTTCCTGAGGAAGGCACTATGGGTCTTCTCACTTAGTTCCTCTAGTTTATCTAGGATTTCTTAAGTATCCAATGATGTCGGAGCCAACTTGTGAGTTTAATTTCTCCTGAGGAGGAATGTAAACTGATCACAGTTGTTGAGCCACATAGGATACGATTCCTAAGTGTCAGCATCCTAGTACTTTCCTGAGGGAGGTCCTATGGGTCTGTTCACTTAGTTCCCTTAGTGCATATAGGCTTTCTTAAATATCCAATGATGCCGGAGCCTTCATGTGAGTTTAGTTTCTCCTGAGGAGGAATGTAAACTGATCGCAGTTGTCGAGCCGCATAGGATATGACTCCTGAGTAGTAACCTCCTGGTACTTTCCTGAGGAAGGCACTATGAGTTTGCCTGCTTAGCTCCCTTTCTTTGGTAAGCTTGTTCTGAAGCTTGGAGACTGGGATTGATTCCTCTTGCTTAGGGTTTTGATTAGAGTTTTTGCTTAGATCTCTGCTTAAGGTGTTGCATAGGGTTTTGTTTAGATTAGGAGTTTGTTTCAGGGTTGTTAGGGGCCCTGCTCAGGGTTGTTGTTTAAGCTTGGGATAGAGGTTTGTCAGGTTAGCTAGCCTTCTCTTTGTGTTGTTTGACTTGTATGGTGTTGTGTTGCATTAGACTTAGGGATTCATCTAGATAGTTCTGAGGTAGGTGCATCTTAGAAGTAGACTTTGTGTGCATGAGAAGTTGAGGTGGTCCTCCTTCTGCTTGTTTGTTATTGAGTGGCTTTGCTTGTTGGTATTTGGTAGAGCTGAGCTCCCTTACCTTTGTGGTTTGCGGCCTCTGTGCCTTGCTTGTTTAGTTGTTGCATTCATGCATGTCTTTAGTATTTCTTTACTTTGTAGTATTTCCCGTTTGCCGTTTAGTCCTGTTGCCATGATCCCTTAGGAGCTTTGACTTCTCCGCTGCGGAGTTGTTATGATAGACATTAGGATGGTCAACCAGGCATGATAGCAGTAGGTAGATTCCCTTCTTTTCCAGTCATAGTTTTAGGGTGTCTTTTCCCTTTCCTTGCAGTAGGAGCTCTGGAGTAGCTTGTGTCGTAGTTAGCCGAACTACAGCTGCTCTGATTCCTCGTACCAGACGAGGATATGTAGGCATAGGATGCGATATCCTAGCGAGCACACTAACAACTAACCTTTGTTCTCTCGCGGCTGTGCGATCGAGAATTTCCCGCTGACGACTAATTGTTTCCCCTTTCTCTCGCCCGAGTGCATTTGAGACCAGATCGTAGTTGTAGGTTCCCGAACCTTTGAGACCAGTTTATCTTCTCACTGCTGTGTGAGAACCCCCAGGTTAGCCGTAGTCAGTCGAACTACGTTTGCTCTGATCTTCCATGCTGCGTGGAAGTACGTAGGCACAGGACGCGATGTCCTGGCGAGCAACCTTTCCCCCGTTTAGACGTAGGTAGTCGAACTACGTTGACTCTGACTTTCCCATTGCACGAGGGAGTACGTAGGCCCAGAACACCGTATGTTCTGTCGAGTCCTGTCCTTTTATTTTCTTTTCAGACCGACCATTAGCGTAGATAGATAAATACACCCTTTTCCTTATAAACACCAAGCGTGGATCCCATCGAGTACGATGGACGTGAGGGGTGCTAATACCTTCCCCTTGCGTAACCGACTCCCGAATCCAGGTTTTGGTTGCGATGACCATACCTTTTCCCGTCTTTGCGAGGTTTACTTCGAGCGTTTCCTTTCCCGCTCTGAGGGATAAATAACGCACGGTGGCGACTCTCCTGTCAAGCCGTTGCCGATTTTCGCAGTAGCGACACAAGCTAGTCGGGGTGTTGAGCTGGAAGCTCAAGCAGTTTCACACTGCTCACGTGGTTACCGTTGTCATTTTAATTGTAGTGCTTTAACCGTTGTCCGTTGACTATGAATGGTGCATTGGTTTTATCGCTAATTTCGATAGCTCCATTATGAAGGATTCTAGTTATCTCGAAAGGACCTGACCATCTTGACTTTAGTTTTCCTGGGAAGAGTTTCAATATTGAATTGAATAGGAGTACGATGTATCCCACACTGAACTGTTTCCGGATTAAACACTTATCGTGCCACTTTTTGGTTATTTCCTTGTATACGCGGGCATTCTCGTATGCGTCTAATTTAAGTTCTTCCAATTCATGTAGATTCAAGATCCGTTTCTCGCCTGCTTCAGTGTAGTTGAGGTTTAGCGTCTTAATAGCCCAAAAAGCTTTGTGCTCTAGTTCCACTGGCAGGTGACATGATTTCCCATAGACTAATTTAAATGGTGTAGTTCCTATCGGCGTCTTGTAAGCAGTTCTATAGGCCCATAAAGCGTCATTTAATTTCGATGACCAATCTTTCCTGGAGGTGGCGACTGTCTTTTCCAAGATTTGCTTTATTTCTCTATTGGAAACCTCCACTTGACCGTTGGTCTGCAGGTGATACGGTGTTGCCACACAGTGTTTTACTCCATATTTCGATAGAAGTTTATCAAAAATTCGCGATATGAAGTGTGAACCACCGTCACTGATGGCATGTCTGGGTACACCGAATCTAGGAAAGATGGTATTCTTAAAGAGCTTGATAACTACTTGCGTGTCTTTAGTTGAAGCGGCAAAAACCTCAATCCATTTCGATAAATAGTCAACAACGACGAGTATATACTTGTTTCCAAAAGAAGACGGGAATTGACCCATGAAATTGATCCCCCATACGTCAAAGACTTCCACTTCCAAGATACCTTTTTGGGGCATCTCGTCGCACCTTAAAATGTTTCCAGTGCGTTGGCACCCGTCGCATCTTAGTATAGCAGCGTGGACATCTTTCCAAATGTTGGGCCAGAATAGACCAGATTGTAGGATTTTCGCACATGTCTTTGAAGTACTGGCATGTCCTCCGTAATAGGCGGAGTGACATTGAGAGATGACGTATTCAGTTTCTTCCTCTGGGACGCATCGACGAAATATATTGTCGGCTCCTTGCTTGAAAAGCAGAGGTTCATCCCAATAATAATGCTTTAAGTCGTGGAAGAATTTCTTCTTTTGCTGATAACTGAAGTCCGGTGGGAGCACGCCTGCGGCTAAGTAGTTTACAATATCAGCATACCAAGGCAGGGTGACTTGTGCATAGACGGCTTCCACGACTTTTTCTAGTTCTGGTTCTTCCGAGGTTAAGGGTGACATATCGCTTTCCAATCTGGCTATCAGGCGTTCGTAAGGGAAATCGTCGTTGATAGGCACTGATTCTGGCTTAATGCCTTCTATTCAGGATACGTGATTGGCCATTACGTTCTCAGTTCCTTTCTTATCTTTGATTTCTAAGTCAAACTCTTGTAATAATAGGATCCATAACAATAATCTCGGCTTGGCATCCTTTTTGCTTATCAGGTACCTAATGGCAGCATGGTCTGTATAGATGATTATTTTCGCTCCTACCAAGTAGGAACGGAATTTGTCGAGGGCGAACACAATTGCTAGAAGTTCCTTTTCAGTTGTGGCATAGTTCATTTGGGCAGGATCTAAAGTTTTACTGGCATAGTAGATTGCGTGAAGCTTCTTGTCTTTCTTTTGTCCTAGAACTGCACCTACAGCGTAATCACTCGCATCGCACATGATTTCGAATGGTAGTTGCCAATCTGGTGGTTGCATGATTGGTGCAATTATGAGGGCTGTTTTTAGAGTTTCGAATTCTTCCAAACAGTCCTTGTCGAAAACGAATTCGACATCTTTCATCAACAGACCTGTTAGAGGTTTTGTAATTTTCGAGAAATCTTTTATGAATCGTCGGTAAAATCTGGTGTGTCCTAAAAAGCTTCGTATCTCTCGTACGGTTTTCGAAGGTTGAAGATCCTTTATAATTTCTATTTTTGCTTTATCAACCTCAATCCCTTTGTCAGATATGACGTGTCCTAAAACTATGCCTTGTCGGACCATGAAATGACATTTCTCCCAATTGAGAACAAGGTTCACTTTCGCACATCTTTCGAGTACCATTTCTAGGTTCAATAAACAACCTTCAAAACTTTGTCCGCATACAGAGAAGTCATCCATAAACACTTCCATGATGTCATGTATGAAATCCGCGAAGATTGCCATCATGCATCTCTGGAACATTATTGGAGCATTGCAGAGTCCAAACGGCATTCTTCGATAAGCAAAAGCTCCATAAGGACAGGTGAATGTAGTCTTTTCTTGGTCATCAGGGTGAATATGAATTTGGAAAAATCCCGAATAACCATCTAGATAGCAGAAATACGAATGTTTGGCCAATCTCTCCAACATCTGGTCTATGAAAGGTAAAGGGAAATGATCTTTCCGAGTTGCCTTATTCAGTTTTCTGTAATCGATACACATCCTGCTTCCAGTTACAACTCTTTGGGTTATCGATTCACCTTTCGCGTTCTTTACCACGGTGACGCCTCCTTTCTTGGGTACGACGTGCACTAGGCTAACCCATTGGCTGTCGGGGATCAGATAAATAATTCCTGCATCTAGTAACTTTTTCACTTCGTCTTTGACTATAATGCTTAGGATAGGATTTATCCTTTTCTGATGTTCTCTAGAAGTTTTGCAGTCTTCCTCTAGCATGATTCGATGCATACAGATGGAAGGACTTATACCCTTGAGGTCAGTTATACTATAGCCTAACGCAGTCGGGTATTTCCTTAGGACTTCTAATAGTTTCTTAGTTTCTAACTATCCTAAATCGGCGTTGACTATCACTGGTCTTTTGAATTCGGTATCTAAGAATTCGTACCTGAGGATATTAGGCAATTCTTTAAGCTCTCAGGCTGGGTTCTTTGGACTTGGCATGTGATTAGGATTTAGTGCTAAGATTTCGCTTAGACTATCATCTTTGTATGGCGCACGCAAATTGTCGTCTTCATGAATTTTGGGGATTTGGATTTTCATGATTTTAGAGTATTTAGTTTCTTCCTTTTCCAGTTATCTTATGCATTCGCCAATGACATCTACTAAATATCATGTGTCATTTATGGCTGGTGCTTTTAAGAACTTGGTGAGGATGAATTTTATATTTTCTTCTCCTACTTCGAATGTTAGCCTATCTTTCTTTACGTCTATAATAGCTCCGGCTGTTGCTAGGAAGGGTCTTCCTAAGATAATCGGGGTAACAAAGTCTTCCTTAATATCCATGATTATGAAGTCAGTTGGAATGTAGAATTGACCTATGCGTACTGGAACATTTTCCAGTATACCGACGGGATATTTGACTGATCGGTCAGCCAATTGCACGGACATTTTGGTTGGTCTTAGTTCTCCCATATTCAGCTTTTTGCATATAGATAGGGGCATAACACTTATACTGGCTCCTAAGTCGCATAAAGCTTTGTCTATGACGAACTTTCCTATGACACAAGGTATGGAGAAGCTACCTGGGTCTTTTAGTTTAGGAGGCATGTTGTTTTGGATGATCGCGCTACACTCGGCAATAAGTGTAATTGTTTCATTATCCTTGAGTTTTCTTTTGTTAGACAGGATTTCTTTGAGAAATTTAGCGTATGAGGGCATTTGGGTGATAGCTTCTGTGAAAGGAATGGTGATATTCAGTTGTTTCAGAAGTTCTACGAATTTCTTAAATTGTCCTGTAGTTTTGGAATTTATGAATCTTTGAGGATAAGGAATTGGTGGCTTATGTGGCGGTGGAGGCACATATGGGTTTTCATCTTTGGCGGCCTCCTTCTCGTTATCTTCCTTCTTTTCGGTTTCAGACTCCTTTTCTGCTTGTTTATTAGTTTTCTGATGCATGACTGAGTTTTCACTCCTAGGATCGGTCGGTCCGTCCAGTTCTTTTCCACTTCTTAATATGACAGCGTTTGCATGACCTTTCGGATTGGGTTCTGGCTGTCCAGGAATTGTACCAGCGGGTGCGGCTGCAGAAGCTTGTTATTGAGCCACTTGTGATATCTGTGTTTCAAGCATTTTATGGTGGGTGGCTAAAGCGTCTACTTTGCTGGTTAGCTGTTTGATCTGCTCGCTAGTATGTATTTTTTGATTCAGGAATTCTTTGTTCGTTTGAGCTTGAGTAGCTATGAATTTTTCCATCATAAATTCAAGATTTGATTTTCTAGGGGCAATCAGGGCAGCTACGGCTGGTTTCTGATATCCTGGTGGAGCAGCGGGTGCTTGCAATGCGTTATCGCTTTTGTAGGAAAAGTTTGGGTGGTTTCTCTAGCCTGGGTTGTAGGTGTTCGCGTAAGGGTTACCTTGAGCGTAGTTTACTTGGTCTGGTGGAATTCCTGCCAATAATGGGCATTCGGGCACATTATGAGTGGAGATTCCACATAACTCACAATTTGGAGTTACAGCTGCTACGGTTGCGCGTGGCGTTACAGTTAAACTGTCGATCTTCTGCGTCAAAGCTTCTACCTTAGCGTTGAATTTTTTAAGACTGCTGATCTCGTACATCCCACCTTTTGCTGCGTGTTTCTCTGATGGAGTTCTTTCACCTCCCCATTGGCAATAGTTCTGAGACATGTTTTCGATAAGTTGATAGGCTTCATCGTATGGCTTATCCATAAGTGCACCGCCCGCGGCGGCGTCTACTGTTAATCTGGTGTTATACAGAAGTCCATTGTAGAAAGTATGAATAGTCACCCAGTTTTCTAAACCGTGGTGAGGACATGCTCTCATCATATCTTTGAATCTTTCCCATGCTTCGTAGCGAGATTCAGCATCTTTCTGTCGAAATCCGTTAATTTGAGCTCTTAGCATAGCAGTTTTGCTTGGAGGAAAGTATCTTGCTAAGAAAACGTTCTTCAATTGTTCCCATGTCGTAACGGAGTTGGATGGCAAGGATTGTAACCAAGCCCAAGCTCTATCTCTAATAGAGAAAGGAAAAAGACGAAGTCTTATTGCGTCTGGAGTTACTCCATTTTCCTTCACTGTGTCTGCGTATTGCACAAACTTCGTTAAATGTTCATTCGGATCCTCAGTTGCATTTCCTGAGAATTGATGTTGTTGTACAACTGACAGCAATGATGGTTTCAGTTAGGAATCATTCCAATTGATAGCGGGGGCAGTAATGCTACTATGAGGCTCTATCTGAGATAGGGTAGCGTAATCCTTCAAAGGTTTGTTCTGAGGTCCTTCAGCCATCGTTGATTCTTCTTCAGATTTAGGAGTGTGAACGAGAAGTTGGGGATTATTACGTCTTCGTCGATGTTCTACGAACCGTCTTCCTAAGTGTAGGAAGCGCTAAAGTTCGGCGATTGTTGGTAGAAAATGTTCGCTTTGCGAGCGAGTAATTGGCATACAATTGATGAATGAGTAAAAGGGAAATAAAATAGTTAACCTAGTCTATACTACGTAACAAAGGTTTACACTATTGACTAAACGGGTCCCCGTCAACGGCGCCAAAAACTTGATCGCGACTTTCTGAGTCTAACCTTAACTGACTGCAAGTGCATAGTCTATCGCGTAGTAATAAAAGATATCGATCCCACAGGGACTCGTAATCAAACTAGTGTTCTCGGGCGTTACTATGTTTAGCTAGGTTGGATATGGTTTAAGGGAAAAGGTGCAAAAGTAAAGAAAGGCTAAAAGGTTTCTTAGAATATTAATACGGGAAATCGGTATGCAATGCCTTAGTTCTTCGGGGATTCGAAAAGTTACCGGCGTAGTTTAATGATTTCAAAATAGTTTTCAGAAGAACATAACGGTTTAAAGACCTTTGTCTCACGTTGGTTGTTGACGCTAGTCGCAACTCTAAGGCGGAACATATGCTTTCGCTATCCCGTTCGGGGTTAAAAATTACTTTTTGAAAATCATTGAGTTCTAATCTCTTTTAAAGCGCTTTCGTTGTATTTAAAATAGATGCCTAGTTTTTACTATCTGGTCCTAGCCTCAGCTTTCGCATGTCGGTTCATACCTTAATGAATCTCCCACTGTCGTGGCGGGATTACTTTAAACAAATTCTCGCTGTCGCGACGAAGTTCAGTTTAATAATTTTAGATAAAAACTATGGCCAGAAACAAGTTTGAAAAAGTGGAAATACGCCGGATGTTATCGAATCTCGTCCTACTAATTCATTACATACCGATCGATATGGTTTAGCTAGACATAAATCTTAAAGCAGACATAATTAAATTAAAGCAACAGAATACGTAAACATACATTATAAAGCAAATGGAATTAATTAATAATAATGGAACCTGTAAACAATTCTGCTTCGACACTTGGATAATCCCCCACAATGTCGGCAGGATTACTTCGGTGACGATTAACGTACGGAAAGTTTAAAGGAAATAATACAATCGAAATCTGACAGGAAAAGTAAAGGAAAAACAAAGCAGAAACAAAGAATGGATTTTTGTAGTAAATTGGGCAGCACTTCGTGGTCTTCAATGCGGCTCCCCCCTATTCCAGTCCTCAAGCTCTCCTTTTATAGTGAATCTTTTCTACGTGAACTGCCTCAGAAAGTGCAGTTGAGCGTGAGAGAATCCAGGGAGTCGTGATTCTGTTTTTGGGCTTCTGTTGCACGTTCTCAAAAGTGGACGTTAAGCTGTTTTTGCAAGTGTGACGGTCGTAAGGAGTGCATGATGTTCATGGAGCTCATGACGTTCGTGACGTTCATGACGGTCGTCACACACGTGACGATCGTAAGGGACCTGTGACGACCGTCATATCAGCAAAATTCATTTCTGCTAATTCTTCGTCCTTTTTCTTCTGTTTTGTGTCTTCTAGTACTTGTTTTCCTTGTCTTGCTTCATTCTAGTGTTAACTTCGTAAACCTGCAGACTACTTTACAAACAATGCAGAGAAGGTCCGAAATCGGGGTGAAATCGACCATTAGTAGCATAAAATCATGGCATTTAATATATCCGTTTTCGCGTTATCAACAATATTAATGAGAGAAACAATTAAGTTCTCCTTTGAATCCTTTGCCCGTTTTTATATGGTTAATCCTTTCTTGAATCTATAATGATTCTTCTTCTATCACGACAGTTTTACAAAATAGTTGTGAGTGATGTCTCATCACACAATTTGCTTCATCTAATTACAATCCCTAATGTTTTGGGTGAAGTTGTAATCGACAAAGTTTGATCGACTATACAATATCCGTTCCACAAAATAGTATGCTCTATGTCTATTGATATAAACATCATCCCAAAAATCTTTAGTTCTAACTCAGTTATACACATTTAGTTCTCAAAGAGAATATAAATAAATTCCCATAATTTAGTAAACACGAAAAAATTAAACACAAAAAATTACTGAAAATTATAATAAGTTTATCATTACAATGAGAAAAAGTAAACAAATTACATAATTCACACAAATAATAGAAAAATCTTCTAAGGGGACTTAATCTAATGAAAGTAAAGGTGTCGCTTTTCATGTCTGGGCCACAATGATATTTCTTGTATATACGTGTTTTTTATTATGTACTCTATATAATGTATTGCATTACCTATCTTGCGCGACACATTTGTCCAAACTTGTTCATTTTCTTCTTTCTTTTTGATTCTTATGTGCAAGTTTTCTTCTTCCTCCGTAATCACAACTTCAATAGTAAAATAACAAAAAACTTTTCTGGTTATGACGATTTTTGACACAAATTAGTTTTTCCATGTTTCTTTAGAATTTTTATCAAAACCTATAAAAACATAGACTATTAAAAGTAAAAGTACTTAAAACGAATGCAAATTATATTAAAAAAAACATGTAATGATAAACTAATGATTTCCTTCACAAGTACGAATGCATGTTCTCCTGAATGTAGATCACAATGCCTTTTAATGGTTTCGAGGTTGAGATGCTTAATCACTTCGAGATTGCCCCATGTCAATTGCATTCAGTGAGGTGAGAAAATGTAAAAGCTTTCCAATATTGGTCTGGTATGAGTACAAGAAGAGCTCACATAGGCCGACCCTGTCTTTCCACTTCGTCCATGCTATAAGGTAGTCAACTGACCCTGACCACCCTTAAGAGTTAGCCTCATTGAAGCAAGGTCGTAAATCATTTGAAGTATACATGAATTATTTCAGAATTTCAAAAATAAATTCATCTTTTTGGTGCCCATCTGTTTACAGTGAAAATTGGTAAACAACCGCCGGTCTTTCAAAAAATGGCTATTGTTTAAGTTCTTTATGAAAATTCTAAGAACACTCCGACAACATTCATGTTTGTAAAAGATTATTTAAAGTTTTGAAAAGATAGATTTTGCAGAAATTGGTAAAGAAAATGCAATGAAGAAACTTCAAAGTAAAATTGCAATAAAAGAAGAAATTGATAACTAGAAATAAATTTATATTAAAATGAAATAATGTGGTATTTTAGATGTACATTCTCAATTAAAACTCTTTTATCAATTGATTTAGATAATTTAAGTGATTTTGTGAGTATTGTACAACAATTGAACACACAAAAATCCTACGCGCTAAGAGACCTATTTATAAATGTCGAATATAATTGTCTTCAACTGATATTCCTCCAAAAATTGACACGTTTTATTCTGCATGTCTTCATTTCGCTACAGCTCTCCACAAATCTTTTCTGAGAAAAGGATAACGGCAAAGACAATTATTATCCGTTCTTTGAAATTAAAAACTTATGTCAAAGAGAGCTTTGTACACACTCCATCGAAGTTGTTATCCAAACTTAGAAAATATTTCTAAGTGTTTTTTCTAGCATGTCATTCTCATGAAGACCTCTTCGATCAGGATCCTTGCACATGCTCTTGTCGAATCCAATAACAACTCAAGAAACAGTTGCCAAATTGTTTATTATCCTTAAACAAAAGCCTGGCGTCAAAATTCCTAGCCAACAAATTTCCCCCCAAAAATGTCATTTTCGACTAAATGGAGAAAATGACATTTTTTGAAGTTCACATTCGACGCCAGAAACCCTTTGTCTGTTATGACGTCATCATCATCATGACAACTTTTCCCAAACGTCTCCTCAAAAACCCATGTGTGAATGTTTTTAATCATCACACACCTAGTCCCTAAGAGATCGTGGGTCATATAAACTGCCACCGTCTCATCACGCATCCTCTGTATGGCACGTGTTCCACGATTTCTTCCACCATTAATGTGTACAGTAAATCGCTTTACTTCCCTCAGACTATATGAAATTCTGGAAAGCATACAATGGATGTTATCACGGATGTTATGACATCCACTGTAACACAGACTACTGAACTTACTAATAAGTTGTAAATGGAAAGCAGTAAATAACACAAGTAATTATTCACCCAGTTCAGTACCAACCACACCTACATCTGGGGGCTACCAAGCCAGGGTGGAAATTCACTATTAGTATAATTAATTCAGAGTCAAACAACCCGTTTGCACTCTTCACTTAAGACCTACCCAATGACACTTCAGCCTAGAAACCACTAGACCAGAGTTTCCCACTCACTCCCCCTCAATCACCTCAGTGATGTCAATACACAATTACAATTGAGATATGAAGACACACTTCAAACACACCTTAATCTTGCTTCATAGCTTTGATCAAGAGACACAACACTCTTGCTTAAAATCTTTGAGTGACACAATGAACACAACAGTTCATACACACTAAACCAGAACAATCATACAACAGACAGTTGCTTGGCACACAAGGAATCCTAAGACTCCTAAATACACGTGAAGAACAAAGTTCTTCACTCACAAAACACACTCTCCAATCTCTCTCCAGAAGCTCTGCTCCATTTGGAGTGATCCTTCTATTAATTATAGCAGCAAACTTGCTTTGGGCCTTGATGGAGAAATTAAGTTTACCCAAGATAAACCTCTCTTCATAAAGTTGCGCCCTTATCATTACGTCAGGAGTCTTCTATGTTATCCTCAACAATGCCTGTTATGTCACCTAAGATAACCAGGCTTCTTGGATTGTTTCCTGAAGTATAGCCTTAGCTAATAACAGAAAAACTAACCCTGCGCGCCCTGATGTCATACGCTTGATGTCATAACATCCATCATGACATTTAGCTTCACTTACTCTTAGCTCTTCCTACAGAACACTCTTCATGTATTTTATAACATCAGTTATGACATTCATACATACATTAACGTTTTTCCATAAAATGCAGCTAATCAAAAGTATCTACAAACTCCCCCTTTGGCAAATTTTTGGCTAAAACACTCTATTACAGTATCAGAGATTACAAGCAGCATAAGTCATATAATTTATCATGCAGGAAAGCTAGCTAAAACACACTCACACTATTAGCTCTTAGCTTCTCAGGATCAACCTGTTCACACACAATCATCTACAGATGTCACAATGTTTTGAGTAACATTCTGAGTTACTCCCCTTCCACTGATGCATACCACATCAGCTGTACACAACCTGAAGCCAACCTGTAGTCACACATAAATTATCCAGGCTTTTCTGGATGTCAGGACATTCAGGATGACATCCTGAAGAACATAATCACCTGTTACATCCTGTGCTACTCCCCCTGAAACAATGCACATCCACACACACGTTCTACAAACACCCTGCAGATACACACAACTTGTAGCTATCCTACTACTAGGTTCCATCAAGAAACACACACAATACCAACAACATCAGCTGTTATCACACCTGCACAATATCAACCATGTTCACAAACATGCTCACTTTAGCAGCAACACAACCCAGTCTTCCACCTGTGAGAGATACAATTCTACCACCACCTGTTCTAACCTGTTGTTACTACCTGATGTTACCTAACACTTCTCCCCCCTTTTAGCCACAAATTAAGATCAAAACTAATTAAATAGTACAGATCAAAATGAGTAACATTACAGAAGTTAGGGTTCATAAAAAAAACTGCTCATGAAGAGCATCACAAATTCATGTTGTCATTTTAAACAAAATCTAAACCAAGGAACTAACAAAATCACATCATCTCCACACCATCATCAACTCAGCAACCAGCAGCCTGAGCCCCTCAGCAGTCTATCAGCACATTACTCTTCCTCCTCAGAGGAGCTGGAACCAATGTCATTAGCACCGATTGAGACATTCTTATCAGAATCTTCACCTGTCATACCCACACCATCAATATCAGCTATATTTCTTTCAAGGCTTTGAATAAGAGATTCTAACTTGATATTTCTTGTAGTTGCTGTACTAATGGTTTCTCCCAAGTCCCTACATGTTTCCTTTAATTCAACAATTATCATTTCTTTAGAGATGTTGGCCTTCTCATCAGAAGTGAAAACCATATCAGGGACATGTCTCCCTGCAAAGAGTTTGAAGTGCAGAGACAGTGCATACTCCCTCTTGCTGGAAGTATCACTTGAATTCAGGATCCCAAGGTATTGGTTTAGGATGATCTCACAAATGAGGGAGGGAAAAGCAATAGGTAACTTGATGGCACTGGTTGTGGAGTGCTTAACAGTCTGCTCAAAAATGTATAGACCAAAATCAAAGTTAACTTTGGTACCTATGGCATGAATGATCTTGCCTAGTCCAACAACAATGGTGGATGTATGGTTGGTAGGAACCCAATTAGTAGCTCCAATTCTATGAAGAATGGCATATTTCACACTGAGCAATGCTGCAGACAGCTTCCCTTTGGATGGCCATGTTTTGACTTGATTTGCAGTGATGATCTTGCAAACCTGGTTGTCTAAAGCAACCAATTCAGTCTCACCATCATTTGCTCGCCCTAGATATCTGTTGATCACAACAGGAGAGAATTGCACACACTTTCCTCTGACAAACACCTTCAAGAACTCCTTGTTGTTTCTATTTGAGATTGAGTCAGGTATGTTTACAATGAACTCCTTTACCAGACCTTCGTAGCATTGGGAAAATCCAGTGACTGTCTTGAGCAGCCCAGCTTTGTTGATCAGATCCATTACCTCCTTGATCTCTAAGGCATCCTTCCCCAATTCTCTCTCAAGGGCTATACTCCTTTGGTAGACATATCTCCATTTTGTCACACTGTGAATAGTATGGAAAGAGATATTGTCTAGAGGGGCAGCTGGCATAGGGTTAAGAGTTTTCTTGCCTGATGATTTCTTTACATGAAAGATGTTAAGAGCATCTTTCACAACATCACTATAAGAATCAGAGTTACTATTAGTAACTTTCCTTTTCTTGGATGCAGCTGATACCTTGCTCCAAGGTTTGAGGGTCCAACAGGAGTTCTTTTTCTCTGACTTTTGGAATGATTTTCTCCAAGTACAGCTTTTCCTTTCTTGGTCACTAGTTTCCTGGCTATACCAGGAGCAACATTCTTGATGAGTTCATCATCTGATGACACATCTACAACATAATTACCATTTCTAGTAGCTTCATTCATCTCTTCCTCATTGTCAGTGCTCTTGGTTTCACCATTATTTTGGCCATCCTCCTGACCTTCCTCCTGTACCACATAGCTAGAATGATTTTCTAGATTCTCTGTGTTAGGGTTAGTCTTGAAAGAGGAAAACTCAGAATATTCCTCATGATTCTCATTAGATATTGGGGATGGATCAACCCTAGACAGAGGAATGGTGATTCCATGTACATTATGACCTTCATGGAGGATTTTGGAAACTAGTTCATGGACAGACCTGCTATCATAGGTAGAGTTCTCCATTCTATTATAGTTGTCCATGGATGGTTCAGGATTTTTACCTTCTTGGTTTGCATGTGAAGGAGCTGAAGTTTGGGCTTCACTACCTCTTCCAAAGGCCATGCTTAGAGGAACGACATCCAGGATATCCTCTAGGGATATTCTCTTGTGTTGAGCAGAGTCATTCTTGGTAGGGATGGAAGTTTGAGACATTGTTGATGACTTTAGCTGTAGAATAAGGGGTTTTCTGTGGTGGTTGTATGAGGCATGCAAGGAGACAAATTTGTGTGAGCAACCACAATGGCAATCTAATAGTATAAAGGGGCTAGAAGGGTTTGCTTGCAAGAGTGGAGGGAACTTAGTATTTTGACCAATCAGAATATGATTAATTTTCAAAATATAATTCCCTATTAATTGCTATAATCTCTTACTACACCACCTTCCCAAACTGCTTCTTTCATTTTCACTTAGGGTAGTCTGGTGATCCCTTGTGAAACTATTAGCCCTTTGTATGTCAGAGTCCTTAAGCTCTACACTATCTCTTCTAGAGTGAAGTTGGTCATCACTATACACTGTTCTATTACGATGAATTGAGTTCATAGCGATGTTACACTGAATGTCACAATATAATGTCATAACATTCTGAGTGACACTGATCTCTTGATTCTAGCCATTTTTCATGGACTCCACCAAATTCCAATATAACAGGTCCAGATTTCTGTGTTGTCCCTTCTTTGGATAAGCTATCTTGGCTTGCCTGCCAACCTGATATTTACCATATCCTGTTGACTTTGAAGTTCCTCTTACTACTGTCTTAGATATGGTATTTTCTAATTTTTGAATGTGTCTACCTTTCTCCAACCATATTTAATCCTTCTTTTCTTTATTGATCAAGACATTAAGGTTACTTATGGGCTCCCGTAGGTAGCAGTTGTTCTTGGCTCTAGATCCTCTCATGATTTCCTAACCTTCTTTATTGGTGACAACAAATTTACCCTTAGTAAATTTGACACTGAGACCTTGGTCACAGAGCTGACTGATACTGATAAGGTTTACAGTCAGTCCTTTAACCAACATGATATCATCTAATTCTGGAACACCAGGGCAATCTAGTTTTCCAGCACCTTTGATTTCTCCTCTAGCTCCATCACCAAATGTTACATGACTTGAGGAGTAAGGTTTTATGTTTACCAAAAGATTCTCTATTCCAGTCATATGTCTAGAGCAGCCACTGTCAAAATACCAATCTTCTTTGGTTGGAATTCTAAGAGAGGTATGAGCTACTAGAGCAACCTCCTTGGCAACCTGTAGCGGTAAAAATCGTGAGTGTAAGTTATTGATTAACTTAACTCAAAGAAAACAAGAGTCGCCACCGCACTTTTATTTTATCCCAAAAAGGAAAGGAAAAAGAGCGAACAAAACCAAAGAGTTCTAAAATAAGAACAAGAGACAAAGATCGGGGTAAGGGGGTTGGTTACGCAATGAGAAGGTGTTAGCACCCAAAACGTCTATAGTATTCTATAGGAGCCCTTTGAAATATTTACGTTTTTTGGTTTGAAAATGGTTTGTTTGAAAAGAGATTGGGGAGATGAGAAGAGAATTATTTTTTTAGATTTTTGTGTTTGGAGAGACTTATCGCCTCATGCCTACGCACCCACAAAGTGCAATATGGGATCAAAACCCCGTAGTTCGTGGTACAAATGACAAAAAATTGTTGGTTTTGATTGATTTTAGATGTAAAGACAAGTCGTCATTTCAAGGAGAAAACTGCGACTATCCACCCACGAGTATTAAGACAACATCTGCGTCACATAAAGATGGAGGATTTGCTTGGATTATCAACAAGACTATCACTCAACATCAACGTGGAAAATGTCAAAGTCTTAATAATATGGGGAATAGGAGATTTACATCTCAACTATAGAAATGAATCATGTCTAAACTTTATGAAAAAATTTTAAAGTGAAAAAAAAGTGCATAAAGGCACAAAAAGAGTTGATGAGTTTTTGTATTTTTTTATGTCTTTTGAAATTGGTCAAAGCATGATTAACATTGATTGACTTTTATTAAGAAAAAAACAAAGTTTAAAAAATCACTTGACGAAAGTCAAGGTTTTATTGCGAAAGCGATTTTGAAGTTTGAAACCAAGAAGTTTTTGAAAGAGGGAGAAAGTTTTGAAAATTTAAGAAGGGGAGGAGATGAAGTGACTATCCTAGAAACCAAAATAAGAGCTAGAGGTAAGAAAGATCTAACCGACTTGTAGCACACTCCATAGCAAGCAAAAAAGAATTCCATCCGATTTAAAGCATAAGCTAATGAGCGAGCCAAATAAAGGCTAAGATCCACAATACTCCAAGCATAGGAATGAGAGTCCTAATTCTAAGTCCAAAGGTCCATGAAGTCCAAGGTCTAAGAGTAGTCCAAGAGCATAACCACAAAGTTAACAACACCAAGTTTTTTAGAGATTTTTTATCCTTTTATTAGTGTTTTGAACAAGATATGGTCCAAATGGACAAAAGAGAAATGACATAAACATAAACAAAGATATGATATGAAATGGTAATATGGAAACATAAAAGTAAGAAATAAGGAGTAAGAAGAGAATATAAACAAAATTAAACAAGGATAATGTTAGTGAATTAGTAGTTAGTGGTTAGAACATATGATCAATAATGATTAATTCTTGCACTTAGACCAAGGTTAATGAAAACTCATTAGAGGATTGATAGAATCAAAGCCTCCTAACAATGATTTTCATAGGTATTGGACTTAATACAAGCAACTAAACATACTTGGACTTTTAAACGTAAGTTTGAGCCACGAATGATCATTTTTCGATTAAGGGACACTTTAGCGCTATGTTAAGCAATCGTAATCGGGTTTATGTAGAAACCACGACTATCTGAGGCCGGTCAATAAAATGTTAGTGTTAATACATGTTAGAGAAGTGATATGTAAATCACTCTCCTAAAACATGCCACACAAAAAGAAAAGAGGTAGTGATCTCATCATAATCAAGATTTTTAATCAATTAATCAAAGGTAATCTATCACTATTCCAAAGTACGGAGAATTATCTCAATGATTATTCATCCATAGATTTGAAATAATGAAGATTAAACAACCTTGATAATCAACAATCTATGATCCATAGATTTCATCGATCAAAAATAAAAAGAAGAAGAAAGAAAATTAAAATGAAGAGAAAACCATAATTTGAATCTTAAATTGATTAAATCATCATCAATATCAATCACCTCTTTTAGTGGATAAAATCAACACTCAAAGTCCATTGATATTGATGAGATCTTATCAAAATTCAAGATCCAAAACAAAACAACAATTAATCCAATACTAAAGTATTTTTTTCAAATCATTTTTTAAATGCTTTTTTCAAGAATATTATTATTATTTTTTAAAAATAAACTAATAACAATAAAAAAAGGAAAAGGCCCACACGACCAATTTTCTTAAAAGAAATAATAAAAAAGAAAAAAGAAAATAAATGAAATAATAATTGAAAAGGAGAAAGAGAAAATGAACAGAAACATCATCTTCTTCTAGCTCTCACACGCGAAAATGTTCACAGCCATGGATGCTTCGGTGCTCGCTTAAATCAAAACGGCGGGACACGAAAATCACACGAAATGGATCGAAATCAAGAGCTCTCCACAACAATACCAACAATTCAAAGAAATGCAACCAAAAGTAACGGATCGAAACTGACGGTGAAGCTCAATCTACCTTCAAACTCAGGTGAATGATGAAACCGAAACTCTCTTCTTCTTTCTTCTTCTTCTGAATGAATTCTGGTTCGAAATTGATCTCTATTTGAGGTTAATTGAAATTAATTTGGTGGAAGGAAGTAGGAGAAGAGAATATGAACAAAATGTTTCGTAGTGAGGAATTGAGGAAGAAAATTAGCCGAGATTTTTTGGCTTGAAAAGCTTGAAAAAACAAATGAGAGGTGAGTCGTATTTATAGATTGAGAATGAGGGAGAGTGATTTTCCGTTTGTGAAATTTTCACTGCGTTTTGGTTATTTGATGTGGGTTGTGCGTGATATTTTGCTGACAAAACTTCATGTCGTTTTGATTTTCTCTTTCAGCTTTTGTTGTAATTTGAATGTGACGTGGATTCTTGCTTTTTGATTTCAGCTCAAATTTAATTAGATGACGTGGATTGGATTTCATAGCTCACTTATGATTCGCACGACTTGGTCTACGTGATGTTTATTTCCTCAGCTCAACCTCGGTTTCGAACCGCTTTCGCTCTGCTTTGTGCACTCTGTCTAATTTTCCGAAGTGAAGATTCTGTCTTTCTTGCCACGCTAACAAGGTCGGCAGCTAATTCATAATAACGATCAGTAATCTCAGTTGCAGCACAAAGGAGTATTTCCTTTTTAGTTTCACTTGCCAAATATCTAGAGGTTCTTTCCCCATCCAAAAAAAAAAGTCTTTAGGGGACGCAATACTCCTGCAACATATGGTGAATGCCTAACAGGTAGAGGTTTATTAGTCATCCTGTAAGTTGCTGTTATCCCCTTCATCTGTCTTAAGTCCTCAACTGATTTTTCCACCAGTGACTCCACCACTGCTTTAACGACTAAAGGTTCTAAAGATTTCAAGGATTGACCACTTTGTAAAATGCTCTGCCTTACTGATTCAACAACATCAGAAGAGCATGAAGATAAAACTTGAACAACATGTTGTAAGTAATCACCACGAACATGCTCCTCCAAACACCTGATATCATGATAACAAGGATAAAGTCGTCTATGACAGCTGAAACAGCCCATTCGCGCCCAGTGCTAGTGCTTGTACTATGACTCTTGCGTGCAATCAATCCAGATGACAACCAATTTGAGTATCTAGAAAGAAGCTGCAAGGATAGGCGAAGGAACTTGTCAGAACAAGAAAGGATAAGAACATCCTCTCTCCAGCACAATCTCAAACTATCCAACAGAGTTACACTTTGTTTTAGTGTTAAGTCGTGATAATTTGCTTCACCGGGATCTAAATTTGGAATGGGGACGAGACTGGATGTTGTCAGTACAGAATCTAGAGACCCTGCTATTTCCTGAAACCTCAAGGAAAAATACACTCCAAGATTCCATTGCTTCATGAACTCGGTATAAATTGCTTCAGATCGAAATTTAGCAACAGCAGATCTGGACGGACAGTAGCCTTCTAGATAAGCCAAGAACTCCAAGCTAGATTTGTAATTTTTCAAGAACTCTGTTGGTCTTCCAGGAGAAAATGCACCTGGTTTTCCCTTTTGAAGAAGTACAAGCAATTTGCTAACTATTCCATCCGAGTATGGCGTTAAAATATCAGGTGTACAATTCTCACTGAAGTTGAGTACTGCTGAGGCAGCATGAGCCTGTACACGAGGGTTCTGAAAATCATCCATGGCGGCAGCTAGAGCTGGCAACACTCCCTGATGATATTGAACTTGCAAATCAGGACCCAAATCAGTAGACAGTTGTCCAATTGCATTAATGGCTGCCCACCTCTCTCGGGGATGTTTCGGGTATCAGTGTGTAGAGGAAACTCTCTGCTGAAGTCTTGTAAGATTCAAGAGATTCTACATTTCCATCTAGTACTTCCTTGGAGACAAGAACATTGAGGCCAGCATGCTTATTTACGGCGTCTGCTGAAAAGCAAGCCCTGCAAACACCTGAGAGCTCTTTCTTGAGAGATTGAGGAACTTCTGTAGTTGTAGCTGTTGGATATTTGTAGCAGCGGTGGAGAGAAGAATGTGTTCGAAAGAAACACTGCGAAATGCTACGGATGCCAGCTTGGTGTTCACTTAATCCAAATTCTATAAAAGCACCTATGGCTGAAAGATTCTTTCCGCAGACGAAAAGAACCAAACTACACTATGACTCAAGCGCCTCAAAATCTTTCTCCAAAACGGAAAAATACCGCACCTGTTCTTGAATTATGGTCAACGGCATATTCTGCTCTTACTAAACCAAGCTTCATACCAGCACCATAAGAGGACCCCTTACCCATTCGCCTATAGACTACAGTCGGATTTCCTTTGACATCTTTCGAACTTCCTAGATCAGTGCCATGTTCTGCAGAGGCATACACATGCGTACCTTTAATAGGTATACGTATCTCAGCTGCCAGCTCGAGGATGTTTCTGGCTGCTCCAATCTCAATTGATTTCTTGATGGAATTTTGTACCTCATTTAGCAGCATAACCAACCATCCTTTATGCACTGCATCCAAACCAGCATCTCCATAAACTGCAGAATTATCCTCTTCACCAACCTGCAGTTTCCCTTTTACTTCCACGGTTTGTTGTTCATCTTTGAAATCAATATTCCAAACTGAACACCAACTCCCATTGCAGAAAATCTGCGGGCTGTGCCTAGAAGCAGAAATCACTACAGCAAGCTCGAAATCAGAACCCGGACCCTCTGAATCCTTTCCATTTACACAGTAGATAGAGCAAACACCTTTTGGATAAACTTCTTCCACATATTTAAGTATCTCAGTATCCAGACTGAATCAAAATTCTTCAATGTATGCAGATACAAGTTCTTCATTCAGTGCAGGTCTCATTTCTTCATAAACTTGTTTAACATGGTCAACTATTGCAACTTGAGCAGTCCTAGGATCAAGAAACGCATTTTCCACAAGCTCACCAAAGGAAGTAACCAGTGCGTCTCCGCTTCGGTCAGGCATTGAAATAACAATAAAGTGCGATTTGTTGTAAAGAGGAAACGCTTCGGAAGCAGCTTCGTTGAACAAACCTTCGTAACTTTATCCAACTGTTCAGTTGTGCAAATTTCTCCACAAGGTAGATTTCAAGTGAGTCACTCAATGCATCGTTTGTGAGAAGGCTGTGCAGAAGATCAAAGCACAGTTGTGTATAGAAAAGCACACTGAAGAACACATTCTGACCCAAGCTGCAACTTATCATCATGTTTCAAAGTCGCCATGAAAGTTTTGTCACAGTCAATCCCATGTAAGTCAACATCTGTTGAGATATGTTTACAAAAGTTGCCATAATACTCATGTACTCGGATGCCTCGACTACATCTCACGCGCATTACCGCCTCAAAACCTTTCGGCCTAGTGACAACAAATTTCCAACAACAGCTCTAAACATAATTTTGTCACTCAAAGACACAATTATTTCATCGCTGCTTCCAATAACCTGACGACGGCATAAACTGGATTGTCGAAATAGCAGTAGCAGTAATAATACTAATTCTTCTAAACGTCCGATAAGCAACACCAAGCAGTGCTCCTCCGTTTACATTGACAACATCTGGATTTGCATTATACGGTTCCGGTTCGAGAAACTTACTGGCTGCTCTCACTGCTAACTTTAATCCTGTGAGCAACATCGGTCTCATAATACCAACATTGTGCGACGGTGTGTTGAAAATGTGATATTAGACTTCACACATTCAGATAAAAAAGACTTTGCAAAAGAGCAATTGGGGTTGCTTTTCAATCATTGGGTTATCATGAATCTGATCTTGGAGCTGTAAAAGATGAAAGAAGACCGGCTGCCTACGCAGGTAGAATATCTCCAAATGTGGGCATAGATCTATCCTTAAAAATACCAACTTGCCTTCTGTTAGCATTGATCCCAGTTTAAAAATACTCTCCCCAAACCTGCTTCCAACTTGCATGAAAGACTTCAAAAACGGTGCTGCCACCCCAAGACTTGAGCTGTCATCCAAATTTATCTTTTGAGAAAGCTCTCCATTTGTAATCGAATTCCATGAACTTCTAGGAGAGATTTCATTTGAAGATGGGGTGAATGATTTCTTTGGCCCTCTAGAGGACAATGCTGGAGCACTGATGGGAAGGTACTTAAACCGGGGAACTGTAGAACACCTCAGAGTATTAGATTCTGACTTAGTAGGCAGTTTCTGAACAGTATCTGTGTACATTCGATTAAGTTGCTCAAAGAAACCAAAAAGAACAGCATGCCGTAGATATGACTGCCTCTCATTCTCCTAAAGATATGGTTCAAAGTTTATCTACATCATCTTGTTTAAAATCCTGAGAGACAATAGCAGCAAGCTCATCTGACATCCATAGTATCCACAAGTTGTAGGCTCTTATGCAAAGATCCCCTATAGTCTTATTCAGTTCTTCTAATTCAGGGCTTGCACCTTCTCTTGCTCCAAACAAGGCAGCTGTGGCAGAAGAATTTTGCCTTTTAGAGCCAAGGCTTGTTTGTCTTCCTGGATTATCACAGATAGCAGAATCAGATCCAAAACGAGAATGTTTCACCAGAGATGGTAATTTCCCAACTGTAGATGCATTCCCACTGGCCCAAAAATCTGGGAGAACCAAGTATCAAGGGTATATGTTTAGAATGGTTTTGGAATGCAAACAATAGCCTCCCAATGAAAAGGGATTTTTCAACAGTAACAGTTGTTGGTACCTCCTTGTCACCACTTTCCATTGAGCCATATAAACTGTCAAGTTCTTTTTGTAATGCTATTAATATAGCAGACACACTTGGCTATTATGGAAGGACTGTTTGTTGTCCAACCCTGAACAATTGTAGGAAGGAACAGAATAGCAACAGGAGACCATAAAACAAGGATCATGCCAGCAAACCCAAAGATCCTCTGAAATAACGGACGCCCAGAAAAATGAAAGACTGAGATAAACTTGTCCGTCAAACTCATTGCACCACGGATACCACCCATTGACTTGATTAAATCTGACCCAAAATCCACACTTGAGATTTCTTCATCAATCTTTGATAAAATGAATGAACCAATCTTGGACCACTGAAAAGCTTTACAACTAAAGAACCTGTCATTTGAATCCATTTGAACTTTTCATAATTTTCTGAATCTCATAAATCACTTCTTGATAGCCGGATGAATTCTAGCACGAGACAACATGGCCTTGAACATTCACATTTCTTGAGAAAATAGCCCACTGATACATATACTTACAAATGAATTAATCTCTTGATAGTTTGACCTTAACTGCACATGAATAACCACACTTGATTCCAGGTCATTCCTTTGTCATAAATCATCCTGCAAAACCTTAATCACACAGAGAAGACAAAACAAACAAAAGATTGCAAAATATTTTTGGTATTTTGATTAGAGGTTAGTAAATAGAAACAAACATAAAGCAAGTAATAAACAACAGGGGTGTGAGAACCATATAGTATGATCTTGTTTGTGTATGCAAATGATGCCAATGAAATGTGGGATCTTAGGGGTAAAAATTAGGGTATTACAGCTGCCCCTATTTAAGATTCTTCTATCCGGAGATAAGAAGATTGACATCTTTGTCTCGACCAGATAGAAGAGACTTAAATATAACACTTAACCCAATTTTTGGCCCTAAGAGACCACAAAATGATATGGTTATGCTAATGGTATGCAAACACAAGACCTCTGTGGGGAGAAAATGCCACAGGAGACAAACAAAAGTTCGGGAGCAAAAGAAGAAAAGAGACTCCACAAGGGAAAACAAAAGAGCAAGATCCTATTCCAATAAAGGAAAGGAAACGACTCAACAGGGAAAGAGATACCAACTGCCAGTTACTGGGCGAATATAGTCGATCCAAAGAGAACAGGTAAAATGCTTCTACTGGTTACTGAGTAGAAAATAAGCATAATAAACCAAAGGGGGTGAGAATATTACCGACTACCAATCAATAGATAGCACAATAAAGGCAATATACTCAAAAGGTGAAGAAACATTACCGGATACCCAGTACTAGGTAGAAAAATTTGGGTAACTAACTCACAAGGAAAGATTACCGACTACCGATTACTGGGTAGAAAAATATGTCGATAACTGACCAAAAAGGATGAGAAAAATACTCAAAAGGGTGAAGAAACATTACCGGATACCCAGTACTAGGTAGAAAATTTTGGGTAATGAAATCACAAGGAAAGATTACCGACTACCGATTACTGGGTAGAAATATATGTCGATAACTGACCAAAAGGAGGAGACAAATGCTACCTACTACCTATCACTAGGCAGAAAATAAAGGCAACAATCTTGGGAGGAAGGATTATCTTTTACCGGTCAAATGGGTAAAGCATAACCAACCAAAAGGGGTGAGAAATATTACCAGTCAATAGAGGTAATATGCTCGAAAGGTGAAGAAATATTACCGGATACCCAATACTAGGTAGAAAAATTTAGGTAATGAACTCACAAGGAATACCTGCTACCAATCAATGGGTAACTTAAATCCCACAACAAACTTCTCAAATAAAGAGACAACCATTTGTTGGGGTGAGTTTTATCTTGTTGGAGACATACAAGTTGCTCAAATAAAGAGACTGTCACATAAAGTTGCACAAGAAATCACCAAGAGAGTATTATCAAAACACCGCTGGGGAAATCAAATCTTCATCTTCTGATGGGAATCAATAACAGATTCCTTCCGAGGAAAGTAAATCCTCAAAAATACCTTCTCGACATCCAGGTTTCACAGCCCAGGGAAATCCAAAATAACCGCTGCAAGAGACCAAAGTTCAATCCAGGAACAAACTGGAGAGAAACGGTCAAACAAGACTCGACCCCATGAGGAAATAACTCAAATGGGGAACAATTCCATCCAAATAAAAGCTGGGGAAGAAAGCTAAACAAACATCCTCCACGAGGCATAAACTCAGTGGGGAATTAAAAAGGATAGATATTTTCTGCTTAAGGGTGGACACTCTAATGGAGAGAGGAAACACGCACTCCGCGGGGATAACAACACCGGCGAAAGGAAAACACCAAAAAATGCAAGATGCACAATGTAACAAAAACATGCTATGCTCAACCAAAATGAATGTGCATGCAATGCATATGAGTATGAATATGCTGACAAAACAGACAAAAAAGACAAACAGAGGGTGAACAAAACATCACAACACCACTGAAATACTCGGCTTATCTCAGCAAATTAGAGATATCATTGGAGATCGTGCTGGGGATCAGCAACAGAAACCCTGCAAGAGATACACAAGAGCCATCAAAGGAAAATAAATCCTACTACAAGGCTCAAACCTCGCTGAGGAAATGGAGATACCGCTTGGGGAGGAGACCCCAAAGATCAATCTTCAACCATCAATAATTCAACAATAGGGAACAACAATATGAACTCCGCTTTGAGAAAAAAATTGTTGGAGAAAACAAAGCAACACAAATTTTCCAACTCTGCCTGGGGAATAAGAAGTTAACATCATAGCAAAAGGTCAAACTGTGGGGGATTTTAAATCAACACCCAATCACAAGGTGAGAGAAAACCCGATAGGTGACTGCTATGTCAACACTTCTTAGAAGTAAGCAACATTTTTCTCTACTTGTGGAATAATCCAAAGTAAATATACATAACCTCCGCTAGGAATCATTAAAGACAAGTCTCCGCATGGGCAATAACATCAAGGAGAGGTGGTCCTCAAACTACTCAACTGTCTGATCATAACCTGGCTAGATGAAGGAAACATACTCATCTGGAGAAGATTTGAATCACGACTTCGCTGTGGAAAACTGATCAATACTTGTCTGGTCATCCATAGGAATAAAACTCTGCTAAGGGAATATCAGCAAACCCTACTAGAGAAACCTCGATATAGCCCAAATGGGGAAACATCAACACAACTCTACTGGGGAGCTGCCAATAAATTCTACCAGAGGAGCAAGAAATAACTCTGCTGAGGAGAACATCAACAAATTCTACTGAGGAGAATAAGAATCTGATGAAGGTCATATCCTATCTTTCACAACCAGTAGTGATAAATGTGTATCCTCTGCACATGATCAACAAGGATGATACTCTGGGTACTAACAACCTTGAGAGAAAAACTTGGAATTGTAGGGATAATTAAGAAGTTAACATCACAGCAAAAAGTCAACCTGCAGGGGATTTTAAAGCTCAACACAGGGTGAGAGAAAACCCAACAGTTGACTGCTATATCAATACTTCTTAGAAAGGAAATATGGTTCAAATTGGCCATAAGAGAAACAAACCATAACGGAGGAGGTAGAAATCTGCCAGGGATTCCTCTTCAAGTTTTATCACAGAACATGATGGGATCCAACAATCACATTCACACTTAAATATGCTTGATCATAAACAGGTTAGGGAAGGAGAACCATGCTCAAATTGAAGAAATCTGAATCAAGACTTTGCAGGGGGAATCCAAGTTAAAAATGCTTGAACTAGTGCCCAACTGAGAAATGCATCAATAAGACCAAACTTTGCTTGAGAGATTGTCAATAGACTGTATCGAGGAGAACATCAACAAGGACAAACTCTAATTGGGAGAGTATCGAGTTTATAATACCTTGAAATAATCTGCCCCAATATCTTCAAACTCTGAGAGATTCGTCGAATCTCGACGTAACTTCCCCAGATTAATTGTAGTCGGCATATTCTTTTACTGATGGAGTATTCAAGCTTTGCCCCTGCGAAAGCATCAACTGGGAAAACAAACTTGCTCAAGCTCAACGAAGTCTTCAAGAAACATGCCCCTGGATATGATCATTCCTTGAAACGATTTGCCAATTACTCATCAGATTTTTAGGCTTCAAAATATTGAGTTCATCACTAATGCTCATATGTAAGCTTCCATGATGTCAACAAATGTATGTAAGTAGAAAATGCTTAATTTTGAGAATGATAATTCTAATGCAATTACATATGTTTGTCTTGATGTTTTTTTTTTACTGAAAACATGTCGCAAAAAACTTGTGAACAAATCACTAGTTAAGATGTGACATTGATTTTTGAATGCACATGCAATACCAACAAAAGTCTTTTAGCACAACTCATGGGAGTCAGGAACGCTATTTCGTTAAAGTATGCTTTCAAAGTAAACCCTGCTTCAATTAGGTCTTTCGAGGGTTATAGTGTGGTCTGGTTCACGGTTTTCAGAAAAAAGGATATTTAGGCTCAAAGTTTATTTGTACCCACCCATTCTCCGTGATGTTCTTCAGCCTTACATTCAGCTAATTTGACACAACTATTCATCCCTCAAAGGATTTTGTGATGGTTGAGGAACTGATGAAAAATGATGGTTTTAAGAGCCAATAAGGCTTTTCAAGGAATAACAGTCACCCCCCTTTTTTTCTTTTGTAGTCACATAGATTTGTTCAAGATTTTTCATTGTAATCCTTTCTTTTCGCTTTTCGCGTTTTTTCTCTAATTTTTGCCTGGACCAATTCTTTTGAATTTTTGATGTCCAGCGGGATGCCCTTATTTTTGCCTAAGTCACTTGTTTTCAAGTTGTACGACTTAGCGGGCTTTTTATTTTTTTTTTCTTTTTTGTTGTTGAATAAATCATGTGACATTGGCTTATCTGACTTGCTAAAAGGGTTATGACTGTCTATTTTCTTTGGAATGAGGGATAACCATCGTGGTTGGTTCTTAGATACACATTCCTTTTGGAAATTTGAACACTTGGTCAAATTAACTGAAGACTACCCTGCCCCAGGTTAAAATGTAAGGGTTTTTTCATTTAGAAAGGAAAACTCCTACTTCGAGGCTCAAAAGGGTTAACAAGGGATTATCTTCCTTATATCTTCGGTGTTTGGGAATTTGAAACAATGCCTTACATCATCAGTAGGGTCTTATTCAAAAGCATATAACCAGAAATTTTTCGTTTTCACCTCATCATCCTCCCTCCAAGAGTTCAAACAAGAAGTTGGTATTGCAAATGCAGGAAAATAATTTATGAGCGAATGCGAATGGATTTCTTCAAGACAAACATACTCATTGTATTATGATTAATATTCAAAATCAAACAAGTTTCTACAAGCAAACAAAGCATTAACAAACATGAGAGATTACAAATAAAATTGCAGTAAATGAACTAATGATCTGAGGAGACTATCTCAATCCGAGCTTGAAAGAACACCCTCAACTTCCTTTGGAGAAACAGAAGCAAGTGCACGACCGCTACAGGTCACTCCACTAACACCAGCAATATGAATTTCCTCGAGTTTTATATTTTATCAACATAAAGGCGTTCCATTCAAAAATGGGCTTACTCCTTCGAAAGTCAACACCCCATCGTCAATCATCTCTTGAACCATTTCTTGGAAAACCTTGCACTCCTCAATTGGATGCCACATTACCCCATCATGAAACACACAACTGATATTTGGATTGTACCAACGAGGACAAGATTCCATGACTCTGGTTTTTCTGGGTGTCACTACCGAGTTTCGGGAAAAATAAGACCATAATTGACTGTAAGTCATTGGGATTGGATCAAACTGGTGAGTCTCTCCTTTTGGTTTATTCAAGACTAGATTTTGCAGAATCTGAGAAGACTTCTGAATTGCATGGACCTCAACATTTTCTCCTACTTGGGAATCACTAAAAAAATTTTCTCCACTATCTTGGCCATTCGAACCATCTTGGATTTTAGAAAGTTCTTTCTCAAAGAGTGGCAGATGAACTTGAGCTTCTTTGAAATGATTCGGAGTTGCAGCATGCATCTCAACTACATCGACATTACCATGTTCAGGCAGCATATTGACTTGGACGTTTGTGCCTTTGAGAAACAAAATTCCTTTTCGCACTAGTCTTTGCACTTCATGTTTCAAAGGAAAACAATCTTCAAGACCATGCCCTGGTGCACCCTGATGGAAAGCACAACGAGTCTCTGGTTTATACCACCATGGAATATCTTTTGGAACAGCAGGAGGAGATCTGGTCTTCACAAGATTCTTCTGTATCAAGACAGGAAATAATTCTGCATACGACATCGGAATCGGATCAAACTGCATTTGCTTTTGAACACAACTTTGCTGATCAATCTTTTGTTGTGTATGTTGTTGCTTACTTTTGTTATGAGATCTTCTACGCTTTCCTTGCAAAATAACGTTAGCAACATATTCTTTCTCTTTGGAAAAACCATTTCCATACTTCTTAGAATTGCTAGAAGAACCATTTCCTTTGGTCAACCATCCTTTCTGGACACCTTCTTCGAGACACATCTCGGTAACATGACTGGAAGCGCTAATGGGAGCCACAGAAATGAGTGTTGAAATGATTTCAGAAATCACAGTCTTTTGTAGTGGAGTCTGAGAAACATGAGGAGAAAGTTGATTCTTAGCAACAACCAGAGTTTCAACCAAAGTAGAGATCCTTTCCATACCATCCCTCAAAGTAGCCAATTCCTCGCGAAGCTCGCGATTCTCTTGTTGCAACTGGTCCATCTTTAGCTCGAGTATTGTAGTGATGCGACAACTTGTCTGAACAAAGACCAAGAACAGGAAGTAAATAAGACGCCCGGGAAAGGCAAGATACAATGCAGAATGATGCTTGATGCAAATGCAAATGCAAGTTTTCAAGGAACTATAAAGCAGTTTGCAAACATTACATTAAGATAACACACTGGATATACCAAAAATCTCATTTCATTAATACTGAAAGAATTACAGCTTTGAAGTATAGTTTCATCAATCTTACAACACAAGAGAGAAAGAAATCTAGTTCTAATGAATTTCGTTTGAAAACGACCCAACTCTGAGCTGATACTTCTTGTGAAGCCTCTTGATTTATCTTACATAGCTGATCTTCATGATGTCTTTCTCTATCACGAGTTGATCCATAATACCCTTCCAATAACCGGAGGTAGGAAGATGAGTAAATGATGATATGTTAGAGGAAAATAAATCCTCTGAATCCTTGGATCTCTTCATGACACGTCGCTCAAGAAACTCAATGAAGACTTGTACACCCATAAGATAGGCATACTCCTCTAAGGTTGGAAATAGATGATAATATGGAAAAATAAATCAACGATGCAACAGATTGTAGAACTGGACCAAGGTATTAAGAATCCCCTCTTCAACATCAGTCCTCAGAGTAATCAACAGTTTCCTAAACAACATTTGAAATCTACAGGACTAGATACCAAAGATCCAAGCTTTCTCAACTCTTGTAAGTCAAAACTCGTGAAAATGTACTTCTTAGTGTTACTTCTTTCAATATCCATGATTCTAAAAAAAAAAAATTGTGATATTTGCAAAAAGAAATCTCTGAGTTCCTTAAAAACCAACTGAAACACAATGCTCATGAATGCATGAGTGCAAGATGCAACACCCACAAACAAGACATACAAAGCACACAGGTTCAAAGGTTCGGCACGAGCATGGAGCCAAAGGTAAGAACCAACCAACCCACAATGGTATGTACTATGGTTATATCATCACCTGTAGAACAAGGTTCTAAAAAGTTCCCAGAGTCATAATTCCATCTTTTGGATATTATCGGCTTAAACGACTACTCGTCGGCCAACAATATTCTCAAGAGAAACTCGTCTGAGTGTGGTATCGCGTAACGACTAATTCAAGTCTACACCTGAATAGCCACCGCACCACGTCCTAATAAGGCCAAGATGGGTTAAAGGGTTCTAAGGTCCTCAGCTTCTCAGGCTCTCAGTCAGAAAAAATAATATCAATTACGACTACTCGTAAGACATCAATAATTCCAAAGGGGCCTCCACCGAGCGGGGGATCTCAAGTCAGCTTAGTAAGGACTACTCCATGTAAGCCAACAAGACTGTACCACCCTCCTATCATAAGTGCACTCAAGTCCCGGTATAGGACTTATCTCACTACACAGATTACCAGGCACCAAAACAGAACAATCAATAACAAACAAGTCAAACAAAAAAACAATGAATAAATCAAAGTATGCGAAACCCGCTAGGATTCTTATATTCCCCAGCAGAGTCGCCACTTTTCTGTAGCGGTAAAAATCGTGAGTGTAAGTTATTGATTAACTTAACTCAAAGAAAACAAGAGTCGCCACCGCACTTTTATTTTATCCCAAAAAGGAAAGGAAAAAGAGCGAACAAAACCAAAGAGTTCTAAAATAAGAACAAGAGACAAAGATCGGGGTAAGGGGGTTGGTTACGCAATGAGAAGGTGTTAGCACCCAAAACGTCTATAGTATTCTATAGGAGCCCTTTGAAATATTTACGTTTTTTGGTTTGAAAATGGTTTGTTTGAAAAGAGATTGAGGAGATGAGAAGAGAATTATTTTTTTAGATTTTTGTGTTTGGAGAGACTTATCGCCTCATGCCTACGTACCCACAAAGTGCAATATGGGATCAAAACCCCGTAGTTCGTGGTACAAATGACAAAAATTTGTTGGTTTTGATTGATTTTAGATGTAAAGACAAGTCGTCATTTCAAGGAGAAAACTGCGACTATCCACCCACGAGTATTAAGACAACATCTGCGTCACATAAAGATGGAGGATTTGCTTGGATTATCAACAAGACTATCACTCAACATCAACGTGGAAAATGTCAAAGTCTTAATAATATGGGGAATAGGAGATTTACATCTCAACTATAGAAATGAATCATGTCTAAACTTTATGAAAAAATTTTAAAGTGAAAAAAAAGTGCATAAAGGCACAAAAAGAGTTGATGAGTTTTTGTATTTTTTTATGTCTTTTGAAATTGGTCAAAGCATGATTAACATTGATTGACTTTTATTAAGAAAAAAACAAAGTTTAAAAAATCACTTGACGAAAGTCAAGGTTTTATTGCGAAAGCGGTTTTGAAGTTTGAAACCAAGAAGGTTTTGAAAGAGGGAGAAAGTTTTGAAAATTTAAGAAGGGGAGGAGATGAAGTGACTATCCTAGAAACCAAAATAAGAGCTAGAGGTAAGAAAGATCTAACCGACTTGTAGCACACTCCATAGCAAGCAAAAAAGAATTCCATCCGATTTAAAGCATAAGCTAATGAGCGAGCCAAATAAAGGCTAAGATCCACAATACTCCAAGCATAGGAATGAGAGTCCTAATTCTAAGTCCAAAGGTCCATGAAGTCCAAGGTCTAAGAGTAGTCCAAGAGCATAACCACAAAGTTAACAACACCAAGTTTTTTAGAGATTTTTTATCCTTTTATTAGTGTTTTGAACAAGATATGGTCCAAATGGACAAAAGAGAAATGACATAAACATAAACAAAGATATGATATGAAATGGTAATATGGAAACATAAAAGTAAGAAATAAGGAGTAAGAAGAGAATATAAACAAAATTAAACAAGGATAATGTTAGTGAATTAGTAGTTAGTGGTTAGAACATATGATCAATGATGATTAATTCTTGCACTTAGACCAAGGTTAATGAAAACTCATTAGAGGATTGATAGAATCAAAGCCTCCTAACAATGATTTTCATAGGTATTGGACTTAAGACAAGCAACTAAACATACTTGGACTTTTAAACGTAAGTTTGAGCCACGAATGATCATTTTTCGATTAAGGGACACTTTAGCGCTATGTTAAGCAATCGTAATCGGGTTTATGTAGAAACCACGACTATCTGAGGCCGGTCAATAAAATGTTAGTGTTAATACATGTTAGAGAAGTGATATGTAAATCACTCTCCTAAAACATGCCACACAAAAAGAAAAGAGGTAGTGATCTCATCATAATCAAGATTTTTAATCAATTAATCAAAGGTAATCTATCACTATTCCAAAGTACGGAGAATTATCTCAATGATTATTCATCCATAGATTTGAAATAATGAAGATTAAACAACCTTGATGATCAACAATCTATGATCCATAGATTTCATCGATCAAAAATAAAAAGAAGAAGAAAGAAAATTAAAATGAAGAGAAAACCACAATTTGAATCTTAAATTGATTAAATCATCATCAATATCAATCACCTCTTTTAGTGGATAAAATCAACACTCAAAGTCCATTGATATTGATGAGATCTTATCAAAATTCAAGATCCAAAACAAAACAACAATTAATCCAATACTAAAGTATTTTTTTCAAATCATTTTTTAAATGCTTTTTTCAAGAATATTATTATTATTTTTTAAAAATAAACTAATAACAATAAAAAAAGAAAAAGGCCCACACGGCCAATTTTCTTAAAAGAAATAATAAAAAAGAAAAAAGAAAATGATGAAATAATAATTGAAAAGGAGAAAGAGAAAATGAACAGAAACATCATCTTCTTCTAGCTCTCACACGCGAAAATGTTCACAGCCATGGATGCTTCGGTGCTCGCTTAAATCAAAACGGCGGGACACGAAAATCACACGAAATGGATCGAAATCAAGAGCTCTCCACAACAATACCAACAATTCAAAGAAATGCAACCAAAAGTAACGGATCGAAACTGACGGTGAAGCTCAATCTACCTTCAAACTCAGGTGAATGATGAAACCGAAACTCTCTTCTTCTTTCTTCTTCTTATGAATGAATTCTGGTTCGAAATTGATCTGTGTTTGAGGTTAATTGAAATTAATTTGGTGGAAGGAAGTAGGAGAAGAGAATATGAACAAAATGTTTCGTAGTGAGGAATTGAGGAAGAAAATTAGCCGAGATTTTTTTGGCTTGAAAAGCTTGAAAAAACAAATGAGAGGTGAGTCGTATTTATAGATTGAGAATGAGGGAGAGTGATTTTCCGTTTGTGAAATTTTCACTGCGTTTTGGTTATTTGATGTGGGTTGTGCGTGATATTTTGCTGACAAAACTTCATGTCGTTTTGATTTTCTCTTTCAGCTTTTGTTGTAATTTGAATGTGACGTGGATTCTTGCTTTTTGATTTCAGCTCAAATTTAATTAGATGACGTGGATTGGATTTCATAGCTCACTTATGATTCGCACGACTTGGTCTACGTGATGTTTATTTCCTCAGCTCAACCTCGGTTTCGAACCGCTTTCGCTCTGCTTTGTGCACTCTGTCTAATTTTCCGAAGTGAAGATTCTGTCTTTCTTGCCACGCTAACAAGGTCGGCAGCTAATTCATAATAACGATCAGTAATCTCAGTTGCAGCACAAAGGAGTATTTCCTTTTTAGTTTCACTTGCCAAATATCTAGAGGTTCTTTCCCCATCCAAAAAAAAAGTCTTTAGGGGACGCAATACTCCTGCAACATATGGTGAATGCCTAACAGGTAGAGGTTTATTAGTCATCCTGTAAGTTGCTGTTATCCCCTTCATCTGTCTTAAGTCCTCAACTGATTTTTCCACCAGTGACTCCACCACTGCTTTAACGACTAAAGGTTCTAAAGATTTCAAGGATTGACCACTCTGTAAAATGCTCTGCCTTACTGATTCAACAACATCAGAAGAGCATGAAGATAAAACTTGAACAACATGTTGTAAGTAATCACCACGAACATGCTCCTCCAAACACCTGATATCATGATAACAAGGATAAAGTCGTCTATGACAGCTGAAACAGCCCATTCGCGCCCAGTGCTAGTGCTTGTACTATGACTCTTGCGTGCAATCAATCCAGATGACAACCAATTTGAGTATCTAGAAAGAAGCTGCAAGGATAGGCGAAGGAACTTGTCAGAACAAGAAAGGACAAGAACATCCTCTCTCCAGCACAATCTCAAACTATCCAACAGAGTTACACTTTGTTTTAGTGTTAAGTCGTGATAATTTGCTTCACCGGGATCTAAATTTGGAATGGGGACGAGACTGGATGTTGTCAGTACAGAATCTAGAGACCCTGCTATTTCCTGAAACCTCAAGGAAAAATACACTCCAAGATTCCATTGCTTCATGAACTCGGTATAAATTGCTTCAGATCGAAATTTAGCAACAGCAGATCTGGACGGACAGTAGCCTTCTAGATAAGCCAAGAACTCCAAGTTAGATTTGTAATTTTTCAAGAACTCTGTTGGTCTTCCAGGAGAAAATGCACCTGGTTTTCCCTTCTGAAGAAGTACAAGCAATTTGCTAACTATTCCATCCGAGTATGGCGTTAAAATATCAGGTGTACAATTCTCACTGAAGTTGAGTACTGCTGAGGCAGCATGAGCCTGTACACGAGGGTTCTGAAAATCATCCATGGCGGCAGCTAGAGCTGGCAACACTCCCTGATGATATTGAACTTGCAAATCAGGACCCAAATCAGTAGACAGTTGTCCAATTGCATTAATGGCTGCCCACCTCTCTCGGGGATGTTTCGGGTATCAGTGTGTAGAGGAAACTCTCTGCTGAAGTCTTGTAAGATTCAAGAGATTCTACATTTCCATCTAGTACTTCCTTGGAGACAAGAACATTGAGGCCAGCATGCTTATTTACGGCGTCTGCTGAAAAGCAAGCCCTGCAAACACCTGAGAGCTCTTTCTTGAGAGATTGAGGAACTTCTGTAGTTGTAGCTGTTGGATATTTGTAGCAGCGGTGGAGAGAAGAATGTGTTCGAAAGAAACACTGCGAAATGCTACGGATGCCAGCTTGGTGTTCACTTAATCCAAATTCTATAAAAGCACCTATGGCTGAAAGATTCTTTCCGCAGACGAAAAGAACCAAACTACACTATGACTCAAGCGCCTCAAAATCTTTCTCCAAAACGGAAAAATACCGCACCTGTTCTTGAATTATGGTCAACGGCATATTCTGCTCTTACTAAACCAAGCTTCATACCAGCACCATAAGAGGACCCCTTACCCATTCTCCTATAGACTACAGTCGGATTTCCTTTGACATCTTTCGAACTTCCTAGATCAGTGCCATGTTCTGCAGAGGCATACACATGCGTACCTTTAATAGGTATACGTATCTCAGCTGCCAGCTCGAGGATGTTTCTGGATGCTCCAATCTCAATTGATTTCTTGATGGAATTTTGTACCTCATTTAGCAGCATAACTAACCATCCTTTATGCACTGCATCCAAACCAGCATCTCCATAAACTGCAGAATTATCCTCTTCACCAACCTGCAGTTTCCCTTTTACTTCCACGGTTTGTTGTTCATCTTTGAAATCAATATTCCAAACTGAACACCAACTCCCATTGCAGAAAATCTGCGGGCTGTGCCTAGAAGCAGAAATCACTACAGCAAGCTCGAAATCAGAACCCGGACCCTCTGAATCCTTTCCATTTACACAGTAGACAGAGCAGGCACCTTTTGGATAAACTTCTTCCACATATTTAAGTATCTCAGTATCCAGACTGAATCAAAATTCTTCAATGTATGCAGATACAAGTTCTTCATTCAGTGCAGGTCTCATTTCTTCATAAACTTGTTTAACATGGTCAACTATTGCAACTTGAGCAGTCCTAGGATCAAGAAACGCATTTTCCTCAAGCTCACCAAAGGAAGTAACCAGTGCGTCTCCGCTTCGGTCAGGCATTGAAATAACAATGAAGTGCGATTTGTTGTAAAGAGGAAACGCTTCGGAAGCAGCTTCGTTGAACAAACCTTCGTAACTTTATCCAACTGTTCAGTTGTGCAAATTTCTCCACAAGGTAGATTTCAAGTGAGTCACTCAATGCATCGTTTGTGAGAAGGCTGTGCAGAAGATCAAAGCACAGTTGTGTATAGAAAAGCACACTGAAGAACACATTCTGACCCAAGCTGCAACTTATCATCATGTTTCAAAGTCGCCATGAAAGTTTTGTCACAGTCAATCCCATGTAAGTCAACATCTATTGAGATCTGTTTACAAAAGTTGCCATAATACTCATGTACTCGGATGCCTCGACTACATCTCACACGCATTACCGCCTCAAAACCTTTCGGCCTAGTGACAACAAATTTCCAACAACAGCTCTAAACATAATTTTGTCACTCAAAGACACAATTATTTCATCGCTGCTTCCAATAACCTGACGACGACATAAACTGGATTGTCGAAATAGCAGTAGCAGTAATAATACTAATTCTTCTAAACGTCCGATAAGCAACACCAAGCAGTGCTCCTCTGTTTACATTGACAACATCTGGATTTGCATTATACGGTTCCGGTTCGAGAAACTTACTGGCTGCTCTCACTGCTAACTTTAATCCTGTGAGCAACATCGGTCTCATAATACCAACATTGTGCGACGGTGTGTTGAAAATGTGATATTAGACTTCACACATTCTGATAAAAAAGACTTTGCAAAAGAGCAATTGGGGTTGCTTTTCAATCATTGGGTTATCATGAATCTGATCTTGGAGCTGTAAAAGATGAAAGAAGACCGGCTGCCTACGCAGGTAGAATATCTCCAAATGTGGGCATAGATCTATCCTTAAAAATACCAACTTGCCTTCTGTTAGCATTGATCCCAGTTTAAAAATACTCTCCCCAAACCTGCTTCCAACTTGCATGAAAGACTTCAAAAATGGTGCTGCCACCCCAAGACTTGAGTTGTCATCCAAATTTATCTTTTGAGAAAGCTCTCCATTTGTAATCGAATTCCATGAACTTCTAGGAGAGATTTCATTTGAAGATGGGGTGAATGATTTCTTTGGCCCTCTAGAGGACAATGCTGGAGCACTGATGGGAAGGTACTTAAACCGGGGAACTGTAGAACACCTCAGAGTATTAGATTCTGACTTAGTAGGCAGTTTCTGAACAGTATCTGTGTACATTCGATTAAGTTGCTCAAAGAAACCAAAAAGAACAGCATGCCGTAGATATGACTGCCTCTCATTCTCCTAAAGATATGGTTCAAAGTTTATCTGCATCATCTTGTTTAAAATCCTGAGAGACAATAGCAGCAAGCTCATCTGACATCCATAGTATCCACAAGTTGTAGGCTCTTATGCAAAGATCCCCTATAGTCTTATTCAGTTCTTCTAATTCAGGGCTTGCACCTTCTCTTTCTCCAAACAAGGCAGCTGTGGCAGAAGAATTTTGCCTTTTAGAGCCAAGGCTTGTTTGTCTTCCTGGATTATCACAGATAGCAGAATCAGATCCAAAACGAGAATGTTTCACCAGAGATGGTAATTTCCCAACTGTAGATGCATTCCCACTGGCCCAAAAATCTGGGAGAACCAAGTATCAAGGGTATATGTTTAGAATGGTTTTGGAATGCAAACAATAGCCTCCCAATGAAAAGGGATTTTTCAACAGTAACAGTTGTTGGTACCTCCTTGTCACCACTTTCCATTGAGCCATATAAACTGTCAAGTTCTTTTTGTAATGCTATTAATATAGCAGACACACTTGGCTATTATGGAAGGACTGTTTGTTGTCCAACCCTGAACAATTGTAGGAAGGAACATAATAGCAACAGGAGACCATAAAACAAGGATCATGCCAGCAAACCCAAAGATCCTCTGAAACAACGGACGCCCAGAAAAATGAAAGACTGAGATAAACTTGTCCGTCAAACTCATTGCACCACGGATACCACCCATTGACTTGATTAAATCTGACCCAAAATCCACACTTGATATTTCTTCATCAATCTTTGATAAAATGAATGAACCAATCTTGGACCACTGAAAAGCTTTACAACTAAAGAACCTGTCATTTGAATCCATTTGAACTTTTCATAATTTTCTGAATCTCATAAATCACTTCTTGATAGCCGGATGAATTCTAGCACGAGACAACATGGCCTTGAACATTCACATTTCTTGAGAAAATAGCCCACTGATACATATACTTGCAAATGAATTAATCTCTTGATAGTTTGACCTTAACTGCACATGAATAGCCACACTTGATTCCAGGTCATTCCTTTGTCATAAATCATCCTGCAAAACCTTAATCACACAGAGAAGACGAAACAAACAAAAGATTGCAAAATATTTTTGGTATTTTGATTAGAGGTTAGTAAATAGAAACAAACATAAAGCAAGTAATAAACAACAGGGGTGTGAGAACCATATAGTATGATCTTGTTTGTGTATGCAAATGATGCCAATGAAATGTGGGATCTTAGGGGTAAAAATTAGGGTATTACACAACCCATTGTTGCTTCTTGACAGGAACTTCCTTCTTGGGTCTAACTTGATGTTGTTTCTTGGCATGAATAACCTGTTTGGATTTGCCTTGATTAGGGTGACTAGGAAATCCATGCAGCCTGAAGCACAAAGGTTTAATGTGTCCAAGTCTTCCACAGTAGTAACACCTATACCCTTGGAATTTATACTTGGTCAGGTTTCTACTTCTGTTCCCCTGATGTTGTGACATTGGTCGTGACATCCGGTTTGACCTCTGATTTTTAATCTTTGGCTTCTTGGACCCCAATATGGGTTTCTGTTCACCAACAAATCCCAGACCAGACATGTTACCTGCTGTCTGACCACTCTGTAGAATTTTTTCTAGAGTGTCAGTCCCAAGGTTCAGCATCCTTATGGATTTTGACATTTGCTCCAGATTCGATTTCAACAAGCTGGCTTCACTTTTGAGAGACTATATTGTTGCAAAATGCTCAATCTTCTCAGCCTCTAACTCCCTTATGAGTTTCTTCTGTTGCTCTCCTTGCTGATATAAGTCTCCACTTCTGATGCAAAGCTTCTTATATGAAGCTGCAAGTTCCTCAACAGTTAGCTCATCTTCACTTGAGTCATCATTAGATATGCATACACTGGTTAGTACATTGACATGTTTGGCATACTCTTCTTCTAATCCACTTTCTGAGTCTCCATCAGACCAGGTGACATTTAGGCTTTTCTTCTGTTTCTTTAGATAGGTGGGACATTCAGTTCTAATGTGTCCATATCCTTCACATTTATGGCATTGGACACCTCTGCCCTGGTAAGGTTTCTCTTCAGAGTTACCCCTTCTGCTGATGTCAGAGGAGCTGTTCTTGACATAAGACTTAGACTTATGGTCTATTCTTTTGATCAGTTTGTTAAATTGACTTCCAAGCAAGGCAATCGCTTCTGACAAATTCTCCTCATTGTCTTCCTCTGAGTCATCTGCAATATTTGAAGCAAGAGCTATGCTTTTGTTCTTTTTCTCCACATCTTGATCACTTATTCCCATCTCAAATGTTTGAAGAGAACCAATGAGTTCATCCACCTTCATATTGCATATGTCTTGAGCTTCTTCAATGGCAGTGACTTTCATGGTAAACCTTTTAGGAAAAGATCTGAGTATCTTTCTCACAAGCTTTTCTTCAGACATCTTTTCTCCCAAGGCTCATGAGGTGTTTGCAATCTCAAGAATATTCATGTAGAATTCATGAATAGTCTCATCCTCCTTCATTCTCAGACTTTCAAACTTGGTGGTCAACATTTGTAGTCTTGACATCTTGACTTTAGAGGTTCCCTCATGAGTTGTCTTGAGAGTATCCCATACCTCTTTAGCCAGTTCACAATGATGCACTAGTCTGAAAATGTTCTTGTCTATACCATTAAATAAGGCATTCAGAGCCTTAGAATTTCCAAGAACCAAGGCTTCTTGCTCTTTGGTCCATTCTTCTTCAGGTATAAGCACATATACTCCATCTTTATCAGTCTTCGCTGGATGTTCCCATCCTGAGTTTGCAACTCTCCATGCCTTGCTGTCTAAAGACTTTAAGAAGGCTATCATCCTAGGTTTCCAGTAATCATAATTAGAGCCATCCAGAATTGGTGGTCTATTTGTGAATCCTATATCTTTACCCATAGTACCAGAATTTATTTTCCCTAGATCTCACCTAGAAATAACAGGCAGGGTGCCTGCTCTGATGCCAAATGAAATTCTGGCAAGCACACAATGGATGTTATCATGGATGTTATGACATCCACTATAACACAGACTACTGAACTTACTAATAAGCTGTAAATGGAAAGTAGTAAATAACACAAGTAATTGTTCACCCAGTTCAGTGCCAACCACACCTACATCTGGGGGCTACCAAGCCAGGGAGGAAATTCACTATTAGTAGAATTAATTCAGAGTCAAACAACCCGTTTGCACTCTTCACTTAAGACATACCCAATGACACTTCAGCCTAGAAACCACTAGACCAAAGTTTCCCACTCACTCCCCCTCAATCACCTCAGTGATATCAATACACAATTACAATTGAGATATGAAGACACACTTCAAACACACCTTGATCTTGCTTCACAGCTTTGATCAAGATACACAACACTCTTGCTTAAAAGCTTTGAGTGACACAATGAACAAAACAATTCATATAGACTAAACCAGAGCAATCATACAACACACAATTTCTTGGCACACAAGGAATCCTAAGACTCCTAAACACACGTGAAGAACAAAGTTCTTCACTCACAAAACACACTCTCCAATCTCTCTCTAGAAGCTCTACTCTATTTGGAGTGATCCTTTTATTATTTATAGCAGCATACTTGCTTTGGGCCTTGATGGAGAAATTAGGTTTACCCAAGATAAACCTCTCTTCATGAAGCTGCGCCCTTATCATTAGGTCATGAGTCTTCTATGTTATCCTCAGCAATGCCTGTTATGTCGCCTAAGATAACTAGGCTTCCTGGATTGTTTCCTGAAGTATAACTTGAGCTAATAACAGAAAAACTAACTCTGTCCGCCCTGATGTCATACGCTTGATGTCATAACATCCAGTATGACATTCAGCTTCGCTTACTCTTAGCTCTTCCTACAGAACACTCTTCATGTATGTCATAACATCAGTTATGACATTCATACATACATTAATGTTTTGCCATAAAATGCAGCCAATCAAAAGTATCTACACTATAAATAGTGGAAATCACCACTATTCAAACTTTTTCACTCTTTGAACCTCTTTGAGCAAACTCTATCAACTCTTCATCTCTTGTAAACCCTTTTTTCTTCCAATTCTACTTCATCAATGGCATCTTCTACTAAGACTTCCAAGGATTCGGGCAAGAACACCAAGGAGTCCAAGAAATTTGTAGAGCTTGCTCCAGTTCACAAACTTTTGGGCCCAAATGTGGTAGGTAACCAACAACATATACCTGAACCACCTCTTGAAGAAGAGAAATGCAAAATTTACCAATCTCATGTACTTATTCCTATCTCTATTTCTGGCAAAACACATTTCATGTTAGGTCCCCTTCCAAATCTTTCTGCTGATCCTGCTAGGGTTAAGGAATTTTTCCCTGCATATCATCGTTATAAACCTATAGAAAATGGGCAAAAACCCAGGTCTAGTGAGGGCATTAAAGATAATGAAAGGTTAAAAGTTAATGGTCAAGGTTCCCTTTCGGCTGAAGCTACCAAAGACCCAATTAACTTAGAATATATGAACAATAGATTTAGGATATTTAGATCACGCTCCTTATTCAAAGACCCATCAGATTATCTCGCTTCGCTGAAGAAAATGGAGAAAGCAAAATCCCAGGTTTGGAAAAACATGGGCATCTTCGACATGATCCAGCTGTCGAAGGTGGGACCTGGATATCGCCCGTCCATGCTGATCGTATTTCTATATTTCTGGGATAACACCCACAACAAATCTTATCTTTCCTGTGGAATGATGACTCCAACCCTTTTCTACATTTCCGCCATCACCGTACTTAAGCCAATCGGAGAAACCTATGACCCTAACTTCTTAGCTGGAGATTCTATAGGCTTTGACACTATCAAAGCAACTTTCACTACTTACATCACCTATTAACATGATAAAGAATCTGAGGAAGTATCTGACCAAGAGCATATTACTTTTCTTGCTCTATGGCTATCTCGTTGCGTCTTCTTTTCTAAATCCTTACAGGTGGCGAAGAGATATTTAATAATGGCGAACCAACTGCATGCTAGAGATAATCTTTATCTTGGCAAGATGATCCTATCCAACCTCTATGAGGTATTATGGGAAGGCGTTACAACAATAAAAACATTTAAACCCAAAGGAAACCTACTTCTTTCTGGCCTTTTTTGGCTACTACAATTATGGCTAAATTCCATGTTTGAAGCATCTCTTCCTGTTCGTAACCCTATTAATGTAGAGGCTAATGAAGTGAAAAATAGGAGAGTCGAAGAAATAAGACTTGCCTTGCTGACCCCAAGTGATGAAGGGTTAAATCTCCAGCAAACCTTCACTAGTTATGTGATGATGTTTGCCAAACACTACAACTTCTCACTGAGCATGGCTCCCTTTGCTGATAGAAAGGTTGACTCTGAGTGGTTTACAAGAAGATTTTCTGCTCCTTCGAAAGACCAATAAGCAAAATCTCTTGCTATATGGGAATCTCTCCTCACCCCAAGACTGCTAGCCACAAGACTCACCCCTTCGAGACTTCGATTCACTTTGGTCAGCTACCAACCAAACCTTGTTTCTTGACAAGGTGGTCTTATCCAAATCAAACCAAAACCACTCTTCCCCAAGAAAGGCTCATTGGTTCATTATAACATGATCCATATTGAAGTCGAGTGTAACAAAGAAGTGGTCAAATATGTTGGCATTACACAATTCACCTCTGTAGCTTTCAAACCAAAATATTTCTGTACCAAATAATTCGACACTTGGTGAAAGACTATTACAATACAGAAGTTTTTGATGTTGCTGCTTTCACTCAGCACCTAAATCATGCCTTTGCCCTTGTGTAGGAAAGAGTAAAGAAAGGTACTTCGACACATATCAAAGAGATCCAAATATTCCAGAAGTACTTTGAAACTGCTTACAGACCTAATGACCTTAGTCGAACCATTCACAAAGCAGTAATCATATTGAAAGAAAAATTTACAAAGAAATTAGAGGATTTAAAACTATCTCCGTACGTTAAACCTGAACAACAGTACAAATTAGCTTTTAACTTATATCCTCCAAAATTTCCTCGACTGCTTAATGCTGAATTTGGGATGACTTTTAGTCCTCCATTTCCAGATTGGTTCGTCTGTGGGGATTTTGTAAAAATCCTTCGAAAAGAATCACAAAAACATGCCAAGCGAGTGGTTTCGACTAAGTATACTCTGGACAATTTCAAAGGCCACCTTCATATTGGCATAAAACACGTTCACGTAGAGTCTCCAATATATGAAGGTGTGGAATGAGAGGTTTTTCCACATCACTTATCTTATCCATTATTTGTTTATTTGTTTTTTTTACTTCTACTAATTGCATTGATTTTCTTACAGCTGTAAGGATTCCCGCTAAGAAACCTACCACTACTAAGAAGGATGTCGTTGAAGAAGAAGGCGAAGACAACACCATTAAAACAACAACAAAGGTAAACTTTGTGATTATTGTTCTTTTCCATATATTGTCTTCACATTATAACATCTAAGGTATTTTTTTCCTTTCAGGGAAGTCGAAGACCACCACCGACGCCCAAGAAGAGGAAACAAAAAGAGCTTGAGGTCCACGTAATTGAATCAGATGATGGAGATCTTTCTTCAGATACCTCCAGGAAACCAAAAAAGAAGAAGAAACAAATTTTTTTTGATGCCAGTTCCCAACCCAAACCAAAAGCAATTAAACCTCCTGTGAAGAAACCTTCCACTCCAACAGTGGTCGAAACTGATGTTAATCCAGCCACCAAAGACTAGACTGCCAAGACAAACCCTAACCAAGTCGAGAGTGATAAATTTATCCCTAGGGCTGAGGTTTATAAGGTAAACAATTCTTCCTCAATCCCTAGAGTTTATAATTCTCTACTTACTTATCTTCGACTTACTCATTTCTGATCCTTTTCTTTTGATATTTTCAGGGTGTTAAAAATGACAAGGGACAACCCCTCATTCAACAGATTCTTCCTACAACCACCAGCGATCCTTCTTACCATCCTATCAACCAACTTCTCCTAAGGATTCCACCAAAGAATTCACAAATTAGGTGAGTCAACTGGCTGGTGAACATCAAAATAATTCGCCACCAAAATTCACGACTGAGCTTTCTCAAACTAGTGACTCTGATCATGACAAGAGCCCACTAAAGAAAGATGCCTTGGTTGATATAGAAGGTGACACAGAGATGCCAACTGCAGAAGGAATTTTCGCAGAGAAATATGAAGATGGATTTCTAATTAATGCATAATAAGGCATTGATGGCGAAGATGGCAAAAAGAAGAATAGGAGGAAGAGGACCGTTCCATGTTCGACTTCGAGGCAAAATTTCATGTGGAAGAAGAAGAAGAAAAATATGACAATGACGAAGATAAAGAGCAACAAGATGACCAACCTAAGGCTGACCCAAATCCTGCAGCTTCGACTAGAACAACCACTAGCCTCTCCCATGAGGAGCTAGAGTCACTAAAGCAGCGTAGACCCTTTGAGTACCTGAAGGCTATGATTAGTGCAAGATGTAGTTCGACTGAGAAAAGCACCAGCGCCTCGACTGTATCAGGTGATCAATCTACCAATAAACCTGGAGACGACTTACTCCTCAAGATCAAGGAAAAAGTCTTCGATGGTGATCTATTTCAACTTTTGGAGAAAGATACTTCAGCTTGCTTTGGGATTAAAAATCTCCTAAAATAAGTTAACGTTTTGGAGGTTTTTCTAGAAGTTGCAGATGTCATAATGGATTTGGGATTACTAGTCGACCATGTCGTTGCAGATATTAACCGCATCAAGGAGGCTTAGAATAAAGTTCAGAAAAATTCAGAGACCCAAATGGCTGAATGAGATGTAACCACTGAATCCACTGCAAAAATTGCAGAGTTGGAAAAAGGGCTCTGAACAGAATAAAATGAAAATCGAAGCCTACGACAAAAATGCCAAAGCTTGGGAGCAACATATCAAAGATTTGTAAGCCAAAATTTCAAAGGCCAAGGAGCGTAAGGAAGAACTCTTGAAGTTTGATCATGAGGAGCTGGCCAAAGAAATTGAAGTTGGCATGCACCATGTCGAACAGGCTCAAAAACTTGGGAAAGAAATTGAAGAAATTTCGACCAACAAATCTGTCTGTGAACGATACTTGATATTCCAAAGGTCAAAATATAAAAAGATGAAAAATTTACTCCCTTTTTAACTTGATTGTAATTGCTGAACTTGTTTCTTTGTTGTAATGATGTTAAGCCCTTTGTGGACTTTAATGTAATGACTTAGCCATTTTGGCAACTTATGCATTATTGATTACTCATTTTGGATTCGACTATTTATACATGAATTATTGCTTAGTTATTTTTACCTCTTGAAGTACATGCTTATATTTCTTCAAATATTTCCCATTCACTTACAAGATTCTTTGATCCTCAGTTAACTCTTCGACTTCATATGTGCCTTGAATAATTTGAAAGGGCCCTTCCATATAGGGGACTATTTACCCAAAGTTCTATCTTTTTTATCCATGGGAAAAATTACTTTCGAAACTAAATCTCCAGTCGAAAATAACTTAACTTTGACCCTTTTATTATATGACTTCTCTACTCTTTCTTTGTTTAAATCAACTAATTCGTCAAACATTATGTTCCAATAGGACTCATATGGTATCTCATGCTGTCTTTGAATTCTAGTTAACTGTAGATAGATTTTGACTGGTAACACCGCATCGTGACCATATGTTAGTCGAAAAGGTGTAGTGCTTGTGGCATCCTTGGGGGAAGTTCGACATGCCCATAAAATTTGGTCCAATATCTTATTCCAATTCCTTGGCTTCTTCCCCACTTGCTTTTTGATTAGGCTAATCACTACCTTATTTGCTGCTTCGACTTGAGTATTAGCCTGAGCATAGTAAGGTGTGGATGTCAAAAGCTTGAACCCTATTTTTTAGCAAATTCTTGAATATTTCGACCTGTAAAAACTGATCCTTGATCCGTTGTAATGGTTTCTGGGATCCCAAACCTATAAATCATATGTTTTTGGATGAATTCGACCAGTGCATCCTGGTCAACATTTATCAATGGTATAACTTCAATCCACTTAGTGAAATAGTATATCCCCACTAGAATGTACTTTTGACTCTTGGATAACGTTGGTTGAATTTATCCTACTAAGTCTAAGTCCCATCCTCTAAAAGGCCAATGCTTCACTATGGAATGCAATTCGCTTGTGGGAACATGCTGAATGCTTGCATGAATGTGACATTCTTGACATCTTTTAGCGAATTCAATACAATCTTTAAGAATGGTAGGCCAATACATCTCTTGTTGAAATAAGAACCATTTCATTTATGACTCACCTGATGCACTCTACATGCCCCACTATGGACATTAGAGAGATTTAAGTATGCCTCAGACTCACTAAGGCATTTGAGTAAGACACCTTCAGACGTCTTTTTAAATAGTTCATTCCCCATAAGAACATAAATTAAAGCACGATATTTGACTATTAGTTCAACAAATGTTGTTGGGTTTTGCAAGTAGTCTACTATTGGCTTTCTCTAATCTCCGTCTATCAAACTATCTATGACCAATATCTTAAAACTCTCTTTGTCAGCATATCCTAGCTTCACTGTTTTCAAGTCTGTTAGGGATAATCTAGTTAATGCAACTCTTCCTCTGACTTCGATTGCATCTTGTAATTTTTCTTTCAAAATTTTGTATTCGGAAGCAATCTGGGCCATGTAATTGGCCTCTTGGTTCTCAAGTCAAGGTAAGTGTCAAAACTTACCATTTTGAATCTTTGTAATAATCTATTAGTTGTCACAAAGTACATGGTAAGATTTTCCTTAAAACATTTATACTCCTTTATGATTTGCTTTATAACTAACTCTGAGTCACCCATTATTTCGACTCGAGTTACCCCCGATTCCAACAAGATTTCAAGTACAACAATTAAAGCTCCATACTTAGCTTCGTTATTTAAACAAAGACCTTCGACCTTGTACTTGAATTTTGTTAGGATAAATAATGAATACTCCCACACCCGTTCCATCTTTATGACTAGAACCGTCGAAGTATAACTTCCAAGGTTCAAGCTCCACAGAGTTTAGGGAGTTTTCGACTATGAAGTGGTGGACTATGAAGTCTACTACCACTTGTCCTTTTATAGCCTTTAAAGGCATATAAGTAAAAAATATTCAGTTAAGGCCAGTGCCCATTTTCCAATTCGACTATGAAAAATTGGTTTAGAAAATATATGTTTAATAACATAAAAATGAGATGAAACATAAACTAGCTTTATATAATGCTTTAACTTTGTACATGAGAAGTATAAACATATACATAATTTTTCGACTATACTATATCTAGTTTATGCATCATTCAAGACTTTACTAAGGTATTAATTGGCTCTTTTGATGCCATTTTCATCCTCTTGAGCCAACATGCTCCCTAAAGTCTTATCAGACACAAATATGTACAATCTCATACTCCTATCCCTACAAGGAGGTGCTAGAATTAAAGGATGAACAAGGTATTATTTAATCTTGTCAGAAGCTTCTTGTTACGCTTGCCCCCATTCAAATCTATCTTTCTTGAGTCGAAGTAGAGGTGAGAAGGCTTGAGTCTTGCCACTTAAGTTTGAGATGAACCTTCTCAAGAAGTTGATATTTCCTAACAATGACTACAACTCCTTTTTTTGTTGAAGGTGCTTTCACCTCCATGACCGCCTTGGTCTTGTTCTGGTTAATTTTGATTCCTTTATTATGGACCATAAAGCCTAGAAAATCCCCCGCCTGCACATAAAAAGCACACGTAAGAGGATTCATCTTCATACCATGCTTCCTCATTCTCTCAAATGATTGTCGAAGATGGTCTATATGACTTTTTCCTGAAACTGACTTAACCACAATGTCATCAATATAAATCTAAATAAAAGTTTCAATAAAGTCATGAAATATAGAATTCATTACTCTTTGATAAGTTTCCCCATCATTCTTTAGGCCAAAAGGCATTACTACCCATTCGAAGGTGCCTAAGGCTCCGGGGCATCGAAATGCCGTTTTTGGCACATCTTCTTCAGCAATGAAAATCTGATTGTATCCAGAATATCCGTCGAGCATACTTAGATACTCATTTCCTGTAGCAGAATTGACTAACATTTTCGCAACAGGAATTGGGTACTCATCTTTTAGGGTTACAACATTTAAATCTCTAAAATCTATGGAAACACTCAAAGTTCCATTTTTCTTAATGACTGGAACAATATTGGCAATCCATTCGACATACCCGGTCATACGGATGAATTTGCATCTTAGAAGCCGTTTGACCTCTTATTTGATCTTCGAGAGAACTTCAGGTGTAAAACGCCATGAAGTCTGCTTGATGGGCTTCTTCCTAGGCTTTATAGGCAACTTTAGTTTGACCAGATCTTTGCTTAAACCAGACATTTCGTTCCAATCCCACGCGAAGCAGTCCTTGAACTCCTTCAATAGTTGGATTACTTCGACTCTGAGCTATGGGGTAATGTTGGCGCTGATGTATGTTGGCTTTTTTGTTGCCCCCTCTCCCAGGTCAATTTCCTCTAAAGGGTCTTACGCCAACATCTTGATGTTGTTCGCTAATGGATCCTTTTCAAAACCCAAAGGATCGTCATCATAGACGGCGTCAAGCCTTTGGACTTGCACTTCACCTTGATCCTTGTCTGGTAGTTCTGGATCGAATTCCTTCCCAGGACCTTCAAAGTGTTCTTCATTGTTTTTGGCTTTGACAAGCATTTATTTTACTTCTACCCATAGGGCCGCTTTTAATTTATTTTCAGCTATGTATGCTAAAATCTTTCTAAGTGCCAATGGCTCAGTCATCATCACCAAACTCGCTACCCCAACCAGTTGGTTGGATTCCTTATGTTCCAAACACGTAGTCTTCTTCACCTACTACTTCCATATCCCATTGGAAGTCGTAAGTTGGATGCAGGTATAAGGAACAAAATGCATTGTCTATAGGTGTGAGGTCGAATCCTACATGATTATAGGGTGCTATGTGGCTAAATTCTTGTCGAAATGTCGCCCATTCAACTGATTGACCTCAACCATATAGTAGCTTTGGTCAGCCTCTGTGTTTTTCACAATCCCATCGCTTCGCCAGATGGAGATTCGTTGGTGAAGTGAAGAAGGAACTGCACCAAATCCATGTATCCACTCTCAACCAAGGAATATATTATAGTTTTCCTTCGACGTAATTACCATGAACATTGTTGGCCTTGTGATCATGTCAACTGTGATATCTACTTGTATAACCCCCATAGTAATAGCCAATTCTCCTTCATAGGTCAACAAAACCATGTTGTGGGGGCTTGGTATCAGCGTCATTCTTCCCAATTTTCTTCAGCATGTAGTGCGACATAAGGTTTACATCCGCTCCGCCATCAACTAGTATCTTGTTTATTCCAACATTTTTTATTTTGCCTCTAATAAATAGAGGCTTTAGATGGTTCTTTATTGTTTCGTCAAGCCTTTCAACAAAAGCATTTTGTTCTTCGGCGCAACCATTATTTAGTATATAATAACATACCGGCCTGTGACTGGCCACCTCCAATTTGACTTCATCCTTTGGTTCGTCCAACACTGTGACCCTATCGTATTCTTTACGCAATACGAAGACTATGTTGCAGATGATATCTAACGACAGCTCTGAACCTGACTCGAAGTCATCCGTCATCATGTCGTCATCTGTAGCAACTTGGTCAGATTTTTCTCTCACTTCCTCCTTTTGATCAGCAAACAAATTTATTTCGACTGGCTTCTTTTCGACAGGCTTTCTATCATCCTTCCTGACGAGTATGTTGCTACTTAACTCAGCCTTTTCCTTCTCTGCAGCCTCTATTTCATCTTTTTTCCTTCTCTACTGTCTCCTCAATTGAGACCTTGACATTGGGTTTTTACCCTTATAATTTTCAGAGTGTCACATTGATTGTTTAGAGGCTTGAAACTTTCTACGGTATGCTATTGACAAACCTCTTTCCACTTTAAAAATTTGCCATTTGTTTTAGCTTTGTTCCCTCTTTTCGACTGGTTTCACCCATTTGCCCCTAGGGGTGTCAGTAGTGGGTTTGAATGTGGTTTACTTGTCTCTACGTAAGCCTTATCCACCTTGGTCATGTCTCTTGGATGCTCCCTTCTTGTTGAAAGCCCCACGGTTCTGAGAATCCCTCAAATTGTTTTTGTTTCTTGCTCGTCGAACTCCCTGTATATTCTCTACAACCTTCCTATCAAAGACTGTGCTGCATCTTGGACACATCATTACTTTAGATTTATTTCTTCGACGCCTATGGAGGAATTCGACCAGGTTCTCATCCTGCTTTGGATATGCCACCTTGACATATTCTTCCCGCTTGAGGTTGCGCTCGTCCACCTGTATTGCAGATTCCTAGGGTCATTTCGACCATATTGACCCCTAGGTTGGCACCTTCAGTGATTGTCACACCCTCATTTTCACCTTTAGCTTTTTATACCCTACACTCGTCATATCATACATCGTTCTATTGCATACCAAGCATGTGGGTTCACAAGGTGAGGATTGGGTCAGTTCGTTTCAAATGAGATAAATTGCCTATCATGGGCTACTTGGAAGAAAAGGTTCATTATCTAAGGTTTGATCTAAGTTGGAAAATCTACTCATGTAGATTACTTCAAGAAGAAGTTATTTGAAAATATTGGGATATTCAAGATAAATATTCCTAATGAACATGAAACGGAAGGCTAAATTCAAGACTTTTTCCATGTTTGTTTCTATGGTCAAGTGGAGTTCAAATTTGCAAAGCATGTGTCAAGATTACAAGTGCACAATTCAAGACTCCATTCATTTCAAATTCAATGATATAAGGGAAATCCATCATTCAAAGTTCAAGATTCATGAATTCAAGGCTAGAATTTTACAAAGGGAATTTCATGACATTACAAGAATGCCATTTGTTACAAAATTTCCAACTCTAAGTAATGTTTAGGAATTAATCTATTTCTAATCTTCATTCAAGTTTCTAATCAAATTCATGCAATGGCACCCTTCATTCCCCAACAAATTTACATGTCCAACATTATGCTTGCAAACATCTAAAGAAAATATTTAAGAGTTAACTCAACATTGGAACATTTCAAGATCAAGACTATGTTTGCTTAGCCATGGTTAATTTGAATGTCATACAAAATAGCCCCATGCAAGAGGTGACAATTTGCATTATATCACAAGACCATCACATGTCACAAGACCAAGTAAATGAGCTCACAATGATGCATCTACATATAAATATCAAAATTTTCAAAAATGTTGTCAAAAGGTAGTAGCATTGACCACAAGAGCTTTCCAAACACAAGCTAACAAATGGGTACAAGTTTTAAGGGCAATGTAGAATGCTGCAGAAAAAAGACAGCATAGGCAAGTAGTGCAACAAAAATACAGTATAACAACTTGCATGGAAATGGAAAGAAAGAGAGTGACATGAGGAAAGTGGCAAGAGACATTACCCCATGAAAAAATATGATATTTTGGGAGAAGGGAAAACCCTAGTGGGCTGAGATAAGAAGAGGAGAGGGGTTGCAAACATAGACATTCAACATTCACTACACACATAAAGAGATTGAGAGCAAAAGCATTGAAAAAAAATAAGAAAAATAGTAAGAGAAAAAAACAAAAAAAAAGGAGAGAAAATATTGAGAGCACTCACAAACATCTGAGAGAACAAGGGAGGGATAAAAAAAACCCAGAAGAAGGAGGTAAACCATAAGGAGCACATCCAACAAAGGCCATTGGTGAAAGAGTAGTGTAGCTCTTGGGTATACTTTCTCTCAAACCCTTATCTTTTTACATTTTTGCATTGCTTTATTTTCAGTTGTTTTTCCTTGTATTGTTGTTGTAATAAGGTCTTGAGTGACCAAGAAATTTTGTAATAGAATGAAGAAAAGAGATAAAAGTTAGTTTAGGTCGCATAGTGACATGAGTTGAAAAACTCAAAATACTGTCACGTTCGATACCAGTTTGCCTAGCGAACTTTGCCTCCTTTTCCCTTACGTTCCTTTAAAAAACACGTATTCTGGGCAAACAACGTGAAGTTCGCCTAGCGAACTTCTTGATGTTTTTTACTGTCATGTTCGCTGGCACCTTCGCCTAGCGAACTTTGCCCTATTTCGCCTCTATTTGCGTTTGCTGGCACCTTCGCCTAGCGAACTTGTTGTTGTTTTTTCTGGGCAGCTTAGTTGGAACCTTTGCCTAGCAAACTTCAGTGCCTTTTGCATTTGTTTACATTTGCTGGGAAGTTCGCCTAGCGAACTTCTTGTGTTCTGGGTAACTTTCGCTGGCACATTCGCCTAGCGAATTTCTCCTAGTTTTTCTTGTTTTTTTTCCTTAAATTTTTTTCCAAGGAGTTCGCCTTTTTTTGCATGTCTTGATTTTTTAAGCCGACTAACCCTATGCGGTTGTATGATTTTTGTATATGAATGTTGTTATGGTCATTTTTTGACCTCAAAAACCATTTTTTTAAAAAATAAACTCTCAATTTTGTCGAGCCATTTTCAACCTTGTAAGTCGATTTCCTTGTGCATCGCCATCGACCTTGTTCACATCACTCCAAATATTTTTACAAACAATAAAATCTTGATCCAACATCAAGTGATACTTTTCTTATAAAAAATCCAAAAAAATACAATAAATATACGATTAGGGTTATACACCATGAACTTTAAAGTGGTGGAGAAGGAACGAGAATGGAACCCTCCTACACTCGTTCCAAATGTTTTGAGTACAAGGCGCTCGACTTGGTTATTCGAAACATTCATCTCTATCCAAAGTTTTAGTGTGGTCCTAATCAAGAACAATTTAAAAAAATAAAAATAAAAATAACGTCAACTCATCAAACTTCTTTTCGCCTTAGGGGATTAATCCAAAAACCCTTTTTCAAAGTATAAAATCAGCCAACAAACAACTATTTCACAAGCCTCTGAACTATGAAGCTCTGATTCTTCACTTCTTTTAAGTGAGGATACGTAGGCACAAGGGCCACAATCCTTGGCGAGCATTAAAATATAAAACCAACCCCTCTTTTCCTTAAGCAAGCACACTTTTAATAATAAAAACACCCATTCACGCTAAACAACCTAGAAGGTTCCCATCGAGTACGATGGACGCGAGGGGGTGCTAACACCTTCCCCTCGCATAACCGACTCCCGAACCCTAAGACTTGGTTGCGATGACCATGCTCTTTTCCCAAAGGTTTTATCACTATTTCCCTTTCCCTCCTTGGGATAAATAAAATCCGGTGGCGACTCTGTGTCATTTTTCGTGTAGCGACAATGATTTCCATCTCTTGTAATTTGATTTTAAGGCCTTCAGCAGCCTTAGTTTCATTATTAACTTGTATGAAACCATCAACAGTTTCATGTGTTGTAATTATTTGGTTAGAACCTTAAGTGATTCATTTGTTGGAGCTTTTAGTAGCCTCTTTGACGAAATTCTTAGTGGTTTCCATGTTGAAGTCGTCAGTGACTTCCTTGGTGAAGCCTTAAATATCTTCCTTATCGAAGTCATCAGTGACTTCTTGGTTGAAGTCCTCTATAACTTCTTGAGCGAAACCCTCAGTGGTTTCTTTATTGGAGTCTTTAGTGACTCCTCTGGTGAAGCCTTCATCAACTTCGACCATCACAGCGTCATTGGCGAAGTCCTCAACAAATTCCACTATGTTAACCATGGATGACTCAGAGTAATATGCATCTGCTACTGGAAGAGGATCAGAGTCTTCTTCATTTGATTTTTTGATTTGTTAGCGAACCTGAGCCTTCACTCCTTGATAGTGTTTTAAACAAGATCCATGAAAAGAAAGTATTGAGAAGTTTTATGGCCTTAAAAATCATGATATTTACAAAAACCTCTCTTTTTGATTTGTTCTAAAGGAGGCATTTTAGTGTCAGGAGGCACTATTACCTGGCCATCTTTAACTAATAAATCAAAGACTTCGTTACACTTAGTGACGTCGAAAGTATAAGTTCTCTTAGGGAACCTATCACTCTTCTCTGATTCGACTGGAATTTTTCCATTAGAAGGTGTTAGAAATTTATAAGAATAAGGCGGGCCTTGTTTTAGTCCATCAAGGTCGATTTCGCTCTCGTCGAAAAAAGGATCACTACTAGATTCTTGTTCGTCTTTGTCAAATTCGACGCATGCTGTTGTTGCACCCCAAAATTTGCTCAACCTTTTCTTACCTGGTTTATGTTTCATTGCATTATCATTTGCATAGTTATATCATTTGCATATCATGGTATCATTCATATAGTAGGGGATTAAGTGTGATTCTTATCAAGATAAGCCTAGCAAGAGGTTTTATTCAAGATTGAGATGTCATCAAAGTCATAAGAAGGTGGTTTGATTGCCTAAGGGTTTAGATGTTTAAGTGTGAATCTTCTCCTAACTTGAGGATCAACTGAAGACCATCTGAGGGTTGTGAAGTGTTAAATATGAGAAGAGGATGTGTATGGAGCTCACAGAATGCCTAGAGGGCCATGGGAGATTTTAATCAAGTCATTATGTCAATTGCAAGAGCCACAGTTGAGGTGCAAGCAATTAGGGTTTCATCTGGGTTAATCCTAGGTCAACTGGGCAATTGAAGAGTATCAAAGCCTAATTTTAGGTCATGGAGTTCATGAAATGGTATGATGAGACATTTGTGGTGTTGTGCCAAGATCAAGTCAAAAAAAGTCAAGAGTGTGGGAAGTTGCTAAATTAGGGTTCCAATGCAAAATTCCCTGTTTAGTGCCTAACTTCAAGTCCACATAAGTCAAGATAAAAGTTTCAAATGGATCTTTGTCCAACATGAAACTTGTATAGAATCTCAATACCTTTGATTTGAGTACTAGAAGTCGTCAAGGGGATTTATAGAACTCAATTTATGACCCAGACAAGTTACAAGTCCTCAGATGCCTCTGAAATTTGTCTGTGAAAATCATCTTACTTCAAAGCTATTTTTGACCTAGAAGGAGGTTTCACCTGAACTTTTGGAAAACATGGAAGTTGTTCCTCATGATCTTAGATTTCTAAATTGTACTAGAAGTCTTCCATCTGATATGTAGAACTCAAGTTATGAGGTTTACAAGTCAGGGGTATTTTGGGAAAGTAAGATTATAGGTCATTTTCAATCATAGGTCAAAATCTCCAACTTGCACTTGTCAAATCGATTTTTGTTCAACATGAAAGTTGTTCAAAATGTGGTTTTTAGGCTAACCAAGAGGTCATGATGGATTGATGGGGCACATAGCAAGACTTGGTTTGAATTGGTTTGAATAAGGAAGATTTTCAAATGATTAAAAGGGGGAAAATTCAAATAATTGGATAAATGACCAAAGCATGTCAAATAAGTGACCATTTTGATTGTAAAGTTCATTTTAAACACATTGACATTGGTAGATTTTGGGGCATAGGTCCATTTTCATGAGTTATCATATGGTTGCTTCAAATGCAAGTTACATAACCAAACACCTTACCAATGCAATTCAGGCCTCCCTCTTGGTTTAATTTCGTGCACAAGGGAATTTGCAAGCCAAATGAAGCTTCTAGAACAAGTTACAAGTGAGAATTCGTGGCTGTTACATTGCACATGTGAAGGAAAATCAGAATTTGCAAATTGATGGATTGGGCTTCAAACACACTTCAAAAGCCCATGAAACCATTCTATATATTCATTGCATTGAATTCAGAGTGAGGTTGGCTTTCATTTCGTGAAGAACACTGAAGTTGCAGTTGAAAAATTCCAAGGAGCAAGAGAAATCGAATTTTCAGATTCAGACTAATTCAAAGCAAATTGAGGTTTCCAATCTACTCCTGGTGCATCCTTGAACGTATCTGGAGAGTTTTGAAGGGAGAATCAAGCTCCAAGTGCCTATGTTACTAGATCTACAACAGGTTAGTAACTTTCAACATTCCACATGAATTAGCATGATATATGTAGATTTGAACTTGTGGTTAGGATCTAGGCAAGATGTAGATCGTTTTAGGATCAATTTGGAAGCAATTGATGAATGTTGATCATGACATAGCATTTCTAATTTGATTCGAATCTCTTGATTCATGGAGAGTTAGAGCAATCTAGATAGATCAGAGTGATGTATGTAACATGAGGATAAATTCTATAGCTTTAGATTTGCAATTGATGATGATTGATCTGGATGTGTGTTCTGAACATTGCTTCGAATCTTGAAATCTACGGAGAGTTAGAACATATGGATAGGAGATTTGAAGTCCTGATGAAATTCTGAGTGAGATTGGTATAAGGATTGCATGTTTTGGATGCCTGTGACTTTTGTCTCGCCGGAGAAGACAACCGGAGTCTTCTCCGGCCACCACACTGAGTCTCACTCCGTTTGGCCTGTGATTTGGAGAAGATGATCTCTGAGCCATCAAATCATGCTCTGACTGAAGACTAGACCACATATCCAACGACCGTGTTTTGTTTTTTGGTTGACTTCTGAAGTGATGAAACGATGCAGTTTCATTAAATGACGTGGACACGCTCTTGGCTCTTGGATCAGCTGACTAGTCCACACATCCATTGGCTCGTGTTTTATTTCAGCATTTTATTTTCTTTTATCCATTTTGTTTATTTTAATTGCATTATTGATTCTAAAAATCACAATAATTCTATTCTTGATCCAAAAATTATTTTAAAAATACATCCGTGATCTTGAGAGAATTTGTGATTTTCTGAAATCAATAAAATGCATTTTCATGCATTTTTAAATTTAATTTGTTTTTTCTTATTTTGTTTAATTCTTTAATATTTGCATATTTGATCATCTGTCTGGTTGAATTTTTTTCTTCCAATTGGTGTTGAATATGACTTTGATTTTTTAGTATGTTTTAGGGTAGATATCCATGTTCCCTTAGGATTTTTGTTGGAATTTTAGAACAACTTAAAGTTTTGTTTTAGGTGTTGAGCTTAGAGCCTTCCCAAACTTGTGGATCACCTTGATACCTGTAATACCTCAAATTTTGCCCTAAGATTTGTCGTCGCATTTCATTGCATTTTTATTGCATTTAATCAATTACTAACAAATTTGTGTAGTCGTTTGACTTTTTGCAGGTAAATATCATATGGCATGCATTTTTTTTCTAAAAAGTAAAAATGGCACAATTGGCAGGAGGACATGTGTAAGGAGTTATGAGTGTGAGAGGTTGAGAGTTCGAATCTCACCTTTGTCACTTTTTTGTTTTTTATTATTTTTACTCTAAATTTTTCTATCTTTCATTAAAAAAATAACAAAAATAGTTTTTTATTATTATTTAATTATTATTTTCGTATTTTAATTAAATCATTTTTTAAAATATTATTTTTTTCACTTTTTTCTAAATTATTCATAAAAATATCCAAAAAATCATAAAATAAAAAATATTAAAAAAATTTTTGTTCTTTTTATAATATTTTTGATTTTAGGAATCAATAGGATTATTAGTTTTTATTTTAAGTTTATTTTAATTATTTTAAATTATTTAAATTTTATTTTTTCTTAACTAATTATTTAGTTTGGGCTTTAAAATGGGCTTTAGGGACATTATTGACAATTTGGTGTTAACCCTAATTTTTTCCCTATATATACATGTGTTGCCTTGTTGGAAAAGAGGAGAGAATGAAAAAAACCTAAGAGGAGTGAGTGTCGTTTGCCGTTATTTAGTTTTCTTCTTCATCCATTACTATTGTTTCTTTTTCTTCATCGTTTACCGTTATTTCTTTTCCTTCATCTATTACTGTTGTTTCTTTTTCTTCATCTTTTACCGTTATTTCTTTTTCTTCATCTTTTACCGTTATTTCTTTTTCTTCATCTATTACTGTTATTTCTTTTTCTTTATCTATTACTGTTACGTTTATATATATATAATTTTTAAATTGTTAGAGTTTATATATATAAGATTAATTTTGATCGAATTATGTCGATACGATGTTTGCACATTTGTGTGCATGACGCGTGACATTTGTGTTAGTTCGATCTGGTTGCGATGATCGCATTTTTGTGTGAGCAATAATACTATTTTTTGCTTAATTTCTTTTTCTTTGCAATAAATTTTGTTTCGTTCGATTTAGATCTGGTTGCGATGAGCGCATTTCTGCGTTAGCAACATTGTTGGGTTATTTGGCACATTTAAAATTCATTATTGCTTTATTATTATTATTATTATTATTATTATTATTATTATTATTATTATTATTATTATTATTATTATTATTATTATTATTATTATTATTATTATTATCATTATTTATTATTATTATCATTATTATCATTATTATTACCATTATTATTATTATTATCGTTAATTTATTAAAACTTGTTATAATATAAAAATCTGTTTTTTAAAATAAATAACATTAACATCTTTTCCAAATTAATATGAAAACCTATTATTTTTAAGAAAAACTTTTTTTTAGATAAATTTAAAATAATAACTAAAATCTTTTTTTTATAATAACTAGAACCGTTATTTATTTTATTTTATTATTGTTCAATTCAAATTTCATTATCATATTGTATCTGCTCCTCTCATGTAACCTCGCGAACTTAACAATCGCTCTTTAAATTCTGCCTTTAAATTTCTGCTTGCATGGTTTAAATTATGACATTATCTCTCTGTTTGCATGATTCAATTATCTCACGCGTTTACCATTATTTCTGTCACATTGCACACATCCGAAGGTTAGGTCTAACTGTTTGGCCGCCGCGCCAATAGTCCGTAAAACTTCACACATTCAATTTCAAATCCTCAAAACTACAAACTACAAACCCTAATTTTCACAAATGCCTCGCCGCAGGCAAAATTGCAATTTTACCCCTAGCATTAGGTCAAAGAGCCGCCGCGCTCATTTTAGGGTTTCCCGCCGTGGAATCCCTAATTTAACCCTAATTACAACTTAACATTTCAACGTAGAGATTTGGAGTTTCTACACTCCACGTAAGCGTGTCCTTAAGATGCGTTTATTCCCCTTGAGACCTTGACCACAGTCAAGAAGTTTCTAACCTCCCTATTGAGGGGAACTACGATTACTCTGATTCCACTCCCGTAAGGATACGTAGGCACAAGATGCGATGTCTTGCCGAGTAAACTTAGAATTAACCCCTTAGGTCTCCTTTCTCACTTGTAATCCCTTTGTACATATACCTTAAGCAAATAAATAAAGCAAATAGTAAACATTTGAACAAAAGGTTCCTGTAGAGTACTACAGAAGTTTAGGGTGCTAATACCTTCCCTAAATTTAACCAACCCCCGAACCCTAGATCTTTCCCCGCATTGTGTTTACGATGCAAAAATAGGTTTTCCCTTTTTGACCTTTTCCTTCGGATAAATCAAAGAGCGGTTGTGAATTGAATTGCGATTCAAACTCATTAATAGTTTGTGATCCTATTTCCATCGCAACAGAAAATGGCGACTTCACTGGGGACTTTCTAAACTTTTGAGGGTTACCCCTAATTTGTTCATATTTATTACTATTTGTTTTACTATTCATTTGCATGTATATATTGTACTTTGATTTTGGGACTGTTCCTCGCGTTGTGAGATAAGTCCTACGCCCGGACTAGTGACATTATTATAGGATGGGGATATATTCGATGAGGCTTATAGGGAGTTGAATCCCGACCAAGCTGATTCGAGAATCACCGCTCAGTTGATACCTTTTCGAAAATGGTTCGGTTGAACGAGTAATCGTTGAAAACTTTTTCCATGGTCGATTGGAGTCTGTGATATTGGGAACCGTAGTACCTTTACACCACCTCGGCCTTATTTAGGACGTAGTGCGGGAACTATGTGGGAGTAGTCCTACAACGGTTGCTACGTGATACTACACTCAGAAGAGGTTCTCTTGAGAATATTATTAACCCTCGAGTCAATCGGAAGGTCGATAATATCCGAAGGATGGGCTGATGACTTTGGGCACCTTTTAGAACCTTGTTCTGCAGGTACAACTAACCTATAGTACACTCCTTTTGGGATGGGTAGACCTTAACTCCACGCACGTACCTTTAACCTAGGACTTTGTGTGTTTTCATGCATTGCATCCATAAAACATCATATTGCATTAAGACTTCATGGAATTCAAACTCTATTTATGAACATTGCAGGATACCATGGATCACCATAGAAGGCATACTTTGAAGTTTACTTTTAGGGGTTTTAATTTGGAAGTCCTAGAGAAGCTAAGAGATTTGGTTCAAGATCAAGAAAAGTTCCAAAACAGATATGGAAGGCTATTGTCTTTGTTGAAGATTCAAGTAAACGAAGGACTTCTTGCGACTTTGCTACAGTTTTATGATCCAAATTATCACTGCTTCACCTTTCCAGATTATCAGCTTTTACCTACCTTAGAAGAGTACTCTCAGTTGATGGGATTGCCGATCTTGGATAAGTCTCCATTCCCTTTCTTGGAGGAAGACCCTAAAGAACGAGATATTGCTAAAGCCATTTGTCTAAGGATATTCGATGTCAAAAACAATATGATCACCAAAGGGGGGACCTCCGGTTTTCTCAGGGACTTCCTAATTAAGAAAGCCCAATTTTATGCCGATCATAAAGACATGTTTGCCTTCGAGACAATTTTTGCTTTGCTTATTTATGGGTTGCTGCTTTTTCCTAGTTTTGAGGGGTTTGTGGACCTTAATGCAATCAAGACCTTCATGAGAAGAAATCCAGTTCCAACGCTATTGGGTAATACTTATCATTCAGTACATCTCCGAAACTTTCATGGTGGAGGAATGATTACATGTTGTGTGTCATTACTATACAAGTGGTTTATTGCTCACTTACCCAAGCCCGGTCCGTTCTGGAGACCCAATCAAGAACGTTGGTCGCAAAAAGTCATGGCTTTAACTCACTCTGATATTGATTGGTATAATCGCATGTACGATGGGATATCGATCATTGATAGTTGCGGAAACTTCAACAATGTGCCTTTGCTCAGTTTCAATGGATGAATTAGCTACAATCCAGTCTTAGCTCGCCGACAGTTGGGATACCCCTTGAAGGAACCGCCTAAAGGTATTCATGTGGAGAAAATCTTTTTCGAAGACGACAAAAAGCTTCAAGATCAGATTCTATCTTCTTGGAATCATCTGCATAGGAAAGACAAAGAAAGTTTGGGAAGACCTAATTGTGTGTCCATGGAACCATACCTTCAATGGGTCCGAGGAAGAGCTGTTGAGTTGAAGATGCCCTACTCTCGCCGAGATCCTTTACCTCAAAGCGAAGAACCTGCCCAGTATTTCATGGTTGAAGCTGAGACTTTGAAGATCACTTTGAAGAGATCACAACGCGAAACAGAAGCATGGAAGAACAAATACCATGTGATGGCCAGCGAGTACGAAGAACTTCAAAAGCAGATTCAGTCGAAGAATGATGAGATACAATCCTACAAGAAGAGAAGGCTCTACGAATATTTATTTTCCTCCGACTCTTCGTCTGCTCACTGAAGTTGTGGAAGATGCTTCTCTAGGATTCTCTAGGCTTTTATTTAGCTATTTTGGTTGCAAGAATATTATTTGTAATTTGTCTTCAATGAATTAAAAGTTTCCTTGGTATGCCGCAATATTCGTAAATATTTGAATTCCATGAAATCTTCATTTGCATTCACATTTTAGCATCATACTTTTGCATTGCATGTGTCTCCCGATTTCTCATACTCGGTTCTCTCACCTTCCAATTTTGTCACCCTAAGTTCTCTGCATCAATACGACCCTTCAAAAGGATGGAAGATCAAAACCAAGAGATCAACCGTGTCAGCCATGAACTCGAAGATCTTCGAGGAAGTGTAGGGCAGATTATGGAGATGCTACGAGCTCTTAGTGTGAAGGTGGATGCTTAGTCTACTGTTGTTTCTGAGACTACTAATACCGTTATGGAATCTCAACCAGCTGTTATTGTCGAGAATGCACCTCCTCATGGTCTTCAATCCGGTTTGGTGCCTCCTAGTGCTCAACCAGTTCGACGAGCTACCCCTCCAAAGTGCAAAACTCCTAACTCCGACCATGGTAAAGGACCTGCACGTTCGAGGAACCGCAAAACAGCTACTCCTCAACCTTGGCAACATCAGCAGAGTTATGTTCAAGGTTATCCGTTTCCATATGTCCAACAACCTTATGTAGCTACTGTTGCACCTCCTTTCAATCAGCAGTTTCCTACATACCAGCCTGTGCAGTCAGCTCTGGTACATCAAGCACCGGTTTATCAACAACCTTCCGGTTATCCGCCCATGCAAGTTCCTGTCAACAGTCAACGAGTGCCCAACGCTCCTGTTCACCAACAATCACAGAATCAGGTTCCTTATCCCCGTAAGAGGCAGTATAAGCCTTGTCCTCCAATTTCGATAACTTTCACTGAGTTATACCCCCATTTGGTACAACAAGGTCTGATTACCACCCGTGCTTTGGGTCCTCCACCTAATCCGTTACCTGCAGGTTACAACGCTGCCGCTCATTGTTTATTTCATGAGGGTGCGCCCGGCCATGATCTAGAGAATTGCTACGCTCTTAAGAACTTTGTCAGAAATTTGCTAGAAACAAAGAAGTTGTCTTTTAGCGATGCTCAGCCGAAGATCGATACTCCTCTCGGGGTTCCCCGCTTGTCAAGCTTAGATTCTGCAAAGTATGTTGACCTCTCAGCAAATCAGCCGAAGCCAGTAATTATTCAAAGGCCTAGCTCGCTTCATTTCAGTAACCCTCAAGATGATATGACCGGGATCAACAAAGAATCTGGGAAAGTTATTTTGAAGCAACGACTGAAAACTGTTGAAGATGTGACCAGCGTAACTGGGGCAAGCCATGACGACTCACACGGATCATAAACCTGACATTGAGGCTCCGCCAAAGGAAACTGTTACTTTTGAATGCAAGATTTCATGAACATTTAGAAGGATTTTTTTCGACAGTTCATTTGTATATTTATATGCATTTCTCTTTGATTAAGCATATTTAGCATATACGAATTTGTTTATCTTTGATTAATTAATGCAACGCATATGTTTGTCTTGAATAAATCCATTCGTTTCACTCATTCAAAATATATTTTTCATAAATTATAATGCCAACTTTACCCGATCTCTTGTTCTGATGGAGAATTGGGGGGAGGATGACGAACCCAAAACGTCAGATTTCTTGTCGTATGCTTTCGATTGAAACCCGCTGATGATGTAAGGCATTGTTTCAAATCCCATACACTGGAGATATAAGGATGTTAATCCCTAGTCAACCCTTCGAGCCTTGAAGTAGGAGTTTTTCTTTCTTTTTAAGAACCTTCATCCTAACCTGGGGCAGGGTAGGTTTCAGTTAAACCGATCGAGCGCTTAGACTCTTAAAAAGGAAGAGCCAACCTTCGAGAATTTATCCTTAGCATCTTAAGAAGTCCAATACTAAGACTATTCCTCGGTTACCTAAGGAGTGGGGCAGTCACGAACCTTTCAAAAGATTTACACGACTTGTGCATAAAAGAATATTCAAAAGGATAAGAGCCCACTAAGTTAAAACCTATGAAGGAGACTTAGGCAAAACTGGGGCATCCCGCTGGACTCCAAAGTCAAATCAATAGACGCTGTCCAGGCAAAAGTTGGGGAATAAGAACAACAAACCAGTAGTTTTTAGAACCCCTATAAAGAACAAGGTCGTGTGACCAATTGCCAAAAGAAATAGGTGAGTGACTGCCATGTCCAAAGCCTTGATAAGTTCTCGACCATAGCAAATCCGCTTGAGATATGAGCGTTCGTATCCGGTTAACTGAATTAGGATTGGAGAACATCACGAAGAATGGGTGGGTACAAATATAACTTTGAGCCTTTATCCTTTGTTTCTTAAACCGTGAACCAAGCCACGATACAACCTTTGGAAGACCTAATTGAAGTAGGACTTCGGTTGAAAGCATACTCGATAAGATCACGTTTCCTGACTCCTACGAGCTATGCTCAGAAAAAAATTTCATGTTGGCATTATAATTAAAACTTATATCCCGATTAGTGATTTCGGTCACAAGTTATTGCGATATCTTTTTCAAAACAAAAATTCAAGACAAATATATGTGTGCATTGACAAGCTCAGGATAGGCATTTCAGGCATGACGATTTTGCTTGATATCTTAGAGGGTTACATATGGATATAGCCCGTGAAACTTGAAGATCTTGCTAAACAGGGGCAGGCAGTTTCCCAATTCGCTTACCAACGCGAGGCCGACGTTCTTAAGAGCTATTTCTCAAAGACCTCATCGTGACACGATTAACTTGTGCCAATTACGTCAAGACCTGACAAATCTCTTAAAGAGTTTGAAAACAGTGGGGCAACCAGACTCCGTGTTCTCTATGAAATTCTCTTGGGATGACCATACCTCACAACGCAAGTATCCTGGGGCACCGTGTTTTTTAAAGAAACAAATGGCGACTACTATAAGGTCCTTCGAGATCAAAACCATGTGGTTTCACGATTTTCTTCATGCACCCGATGGATTTTACTCACGGCGGTCTTCATTCCCCAGTAAATCTCAGTGTTGCAACAGGCTCCTAAACTATTGCCTCATCACAGTCCCCAGAGAGACTATAAGCTGACAACTTTTTCTTGAGTAACTCGAAAGTGTCCCTCAGGTTTTCTTCTCCCCATGTGAAGACGTGATACTGTACACCCAAGCAGATTACCTTCTCCCCAGAGAATTCAGAACTTTAAAACCAGATTTGGTTCTACCATTGATCTTTCTTACCCATGATTGACGTATTGGTTGCAGAGAACGCAGGTTATTTCCGTCGAGATGTTTATTTCATCTCTTGTCCCGTCTCTAGTCTGTTTCGTCAGCATACGCAAGGGCATAAGCATCACATGCCTCTTTCATTACATATTCATTACATACTCATTACATATCCAGTGCATATTCATTACATATTCATTACATACTCATTACATACTCATTTCATAACATCTTGCATACATAAACATTAACATACATAGACATTAACATACATTCACATTAACATATGCATTAACATATGCATTAGCATTCACAGGTTCATTGTGTTTCACCATCATTTGGTTGTTACCGCCGAGTAACTGGGTTCGTCCATTCCCTCCAAATAGATTGTCATCCCTAAGCATAAAATACTTACTTGTTTCCAGTTTCCCCACAGAGCTCGATCCTCGTGGATGACGGTTACTTCAGCTATCTTTCCTCACCAGGATAAGATATTTACCCTCCGAGATCATTCCCTCGATGGAGTCTTGATTACCAGTCTTCTTTCTAGCTCGATCCTAGATTGAATCTCAGTCATGTCGGTCGTCGAGCCCAACCGGACGTGCATTTATTTTGCACCATCTAAAGGTTTTCACCATACCCTGACAGATACGCGACTATCTCGCTTGAGAAGTTTATCGTTGTACCCGGACGTGCATTTGTTTTGCACTATCTTTCAAGAAAATCAACTACAATCCTTTACAGATACACGCCAGTTCACGCCTGGAAAAACATCGGTACAACACTTTACAACACTTTACATCTTACAACATCGGTATACAACATTTCTCACCTAAGAAGCCGATCCTATCTTCGTTATGACTCGCAGCAAATGGCCATCTCCATGGAGCAGTTGGGCTTCCATTTACCTGTCGTCTTGAAGTATGGGGGGTTTTGAACCAAATCGTATTCAGGAGAGCACGATCTTGAAATACGGGGAGGTTTGAGCGGAATCATATTCAGGAGAGCACGATTCTGAATTATGAAGAAGTTCATTTACCCTTTAGTAAAAGAAGGAGCGGAATCATATTCAGGAGAACACGATTCTGAAGTATGAGGATGTTCAGTTCACCCTTTTCATATTCAGAAGAGCACGATTCTGAAGTATGAAGAATTTCATTTACAAGAAAGAGCCGAATCATATTCAGGAGAGCACGATTCTGAAGTATGAGGATGTTCAGTTCACCCTTTTCATATTCAGGAGAGCACGATTCTGAAGTATGAAGAATTTCATTTACAAGAAAGAGCCGAATCATATTCAGGAGAGCACGATTCTGAAGTATGAGTAAGTTCAGTTCACCCTTTTCATATTCAGGAGAGCACGATTCTGAAGTATGAAGAATTTCATTTACAAGAAAGAGCCGAATCATATTCAGGAGAGCACGATTCTGAAGTATGAGTAAGTTCAGTTCACCCTTTTCATATTCAGGAGAGCACGATTCTGAAGTATGAAGAATTTCATTTACCCGAAAGAGCCGAATCATATTCAGGAGAGCACGATTCTGAAGTATGAGGAAGTTCAGTTTACCCTTTTCATGTTCAGGAGAGCACGATCTTGAAGCATGAAGAAGTTTATTTATCCTTCAGTAAGAGAAGAATCAGAATCGTATTCCAGGCGCCGACCTCAAATGCGAGAAGATTTATTTATCAGATAAGCAGCAGCCTCTTTATTTGAGTGCTTATCCATTTTGGCATATAAGTCCCTTCCAACGATGAGTGACAATTCTCCCTCGAGAAGCTTATCAGGGCAGTTCCCATTAAAGTCCATTTATTTTGGCATACAGCCGGTCTTTACCCTGTATATTTGATACGGATTTCTGAAAAGTCCATTCGATCCCATCACGAAGGATAGTTTATAGAAGCTTGGATGTTATTCTTTGCTCAATGCTCCAGCAGTCTGTAATCAATCTTGCAAGCCGTGTAGATCCTGTTATTATTAAACATTCCCAAATGGAGGTCATCTCATAAGTGCCCTCTCCATTTAAGAACCTTATTCCTAAAGTCCATTTATTTTGGCATACAGTCGGTCTTTACCCTGTATATTTGCTACGGAGTTCCGAAAATGTCTGTTTGATCCTGTCACGAGGGATAGTTTACAGAAGCTTGGATGTTATTCTTTGCTCAATGCTCCAGCATTCTGTAATCGATCTTGCAATCGTACATGATCCAGTTTTACTTTTAGATTCCCCAGTGGAGGCCGTCTCATAGGTGCCATCTCCATTTGAGAATCTCGTTCCTTTTCTAAAAAAGACAATTGGTCGTGTTCGCACCAGTTGACCATCATTTTTAGAATTCCCCAGTGTTGCACTGTGTCCCGGCGCGTCGTTTTCTCCGGTGTGTTCTTCTCGTAGCGTCTGTCCCTGTGTCGTTGTGTTCGTCAGCATTTTCGCATTCATCATTCCAGCATACGCATCATATCATATTCATGGCATCATCTGCATTAAGCTGTTCCCGCTTTGTCCATGGCATTGCATATCGTCGCATATAAGGGCAAAATTTTCGGTTATCTATATTTAAATCCCTCCACCATGATTCCTCGAGTCTCTGCCACTCGAATCACCCGGTGAAGTTATTTAAATAGGGGCAACTGTAATACCCCAAATTTTGCCCTAAGATTTGTCGTCGCATTTCATTGCATTTTTATTGCATTTAATCAATTACTAACAAATTTGTGTAGTCGTTTGACTTTTTGCAGGTAAATATCATATGACATGCATTTTTTTTCTAAAAAGTAAAAATGACACAATTGGCAGGAGGACATGTGTAAGGAGTTATGAGTGTGAGAGGTTGAGAGTTCGAATCTCACCTTTGTCACTTTTTTGTTTTTTATTATTTTTACTCTAAATTTTTCTATCTTTCATTAAAAAAATAACAAAAATAGTTTTTTATTATTATTTAATTATTATTTTCGTATTTTAATTAAATCATTTTTTAAAATATTATTTTTTTCACTTTTTTCTAAATTATTCATAAAAATATCCAAAAAATCATAAAATAAAAAATATTAAAAAAATTTTTGTTCTTTTTATAATATTTTTGATTTTAGGAATCAATAGGATTATTAGTTTTTATTTTAAGTTTATTTTAATTATTTTAAATTATTTAAATTTTATTTTTTCTTAACTAATTATTTAGTTTGGGCTTTAAAATGGGCTTTAGGGACATTATTGACAATTTGGTGTTAACCCTAATTTGTTCCCTATATATACATGTGTTGCCTTGTTGGAAAAGAGGAGAGAATGAAAAAACCTAAGAGGAGTGAGTGCCGTTTGCCGTTATTTAGTTTTCTTCTTCATCCATTACTATTGTTTCTTTTTCTTCATCGTTTACCGTTATTTCTTTTCCTTCATCTATTACTGTTGTTTCTTTTTCTTCATCTTTTACCGTTATTTCTTTTTCTTCATCTTTTACCGTTATTTCTTTTTCTTCATCTATTACCGTTATTTCTTTTTCTTTATCTATTACTGTTACGTTTATATATATATAATTTTTAAATTGTTAGAGTTTATATATATAAGATTAATTTTTGATCGAATTATGTCGATACGATGTTTGCACATTTGTGTGCATGACGCGTGACATTTGTGTTAGTTCGATCTGGTTGCGATGATCGCATTTTTGTGTGAGCAATAATACTATTTTTTGCTTAATTTCTTTTTCTTTGCGATAAATTTTGTTTCGTCCGATTTAGATCTGGTTGCGATGAGCGCATTTCTGCGTTAGCAACATTGTTGGGTTATTTGGCACATTTAAAATTCATTATTGCTTTATTATTATTATTATTATTATTATTATTATTATTATTATTATTATTATTATTATTATTATTATTATTATTATTATTATTATTATTATTAGTATTATTATTATCATTATTTATTATTATTATCATTATTATCATTATTATTACCATTATTATTATTATTGTTATCGTTAATTTATTAAAACTTGTTATAATATAAAAATCTGTTTTTTAAAATAAATAACATTAACATCTTTTCCAAATTAATATGAAAACCTATTATTTTTAAGAAAAACTTTTTTTTAGATAAATTTAAAATAATAACTAAAATCTTTTTTTTTATAATAACTAGAACCGTTATTTATTTTATTTTATTATTGTTCAATTCAAATTTCATTATCATATTGTATCTGCTCCTCTCATGTAACCTCGCGAACTTAACAATCGCTCTTTAAATTCTGCTTTTAAATTTCTGCTTGCATGGTTTAAATTATGACATTATCTCTCTGTTTGCATGATTCAATTATCTCACGCGTTTACCATTATTTCTGTCACATTGCACACATCCGAAGGTTAGGTCTAACTGTTTGGCCGCCGCGCCAATAGTCCGTAAAACTTCACACATTCAATTTCAAATCCTCAAAACTACAAACTACAAACCCTAATTTTCACAAATGCCTCGCCGCAGGCAAAATTGCAATTTTACCCCTAGCATTAGGTCAAAGAGCCGCCGCGCTCATTTTAGGGTTTCCCGCCGTGGAATCCCTAATTTAACCCTAATTACAACTTAACATTTCAACGTAGAGATTTGGAGTTTCTACACTCCACGTAAGCGTGTCCTTAAGATGCGTTTATTCCCCTTGAGACCTTGACCACAGTTAAGAAGTTTCTAACCTCCCTATTGAGGGGAACTACGATTACTCTGATTCCACTCCCGTAAGGATACGTAGGCACAAGATGCGATGTCTTGCCGAGTAAACTTAGAATTAACCCCTTAGGTCTCCTTTCTCACATGTAATCCCTTTGTACATATACCTTAAGCAAATAAATAAAGCAAATAGTAAACATTTGAACAAAAGGTTCCTGTAGAGTACTACAGAAGTTTAGGGTGCTAATACCTTCCCTAAATTTAACCAACCCCCGAACCCTAGATCTTTCCCCGCATTGTGTTTACGATGCAAAAATAGGTTTTCCCTTTTTGACCTTTTCCTTCGGATAAATCAAAGAGTGGTTGTGAATTGAATTGCGATTCAAACTCATTAATAGTTTGTGATCCTATTTCCACCGCAACAATACCCTTCAATCTAGAAATTATTTAGGTGACTTAGAAGTTGAATTAGGCTTTAATATTTTAACCCTAGGTTCTTCAAACATGTATGTTCCCCTAGGAATTTTATTAGAATTTTACAACTTTGTTTTATATTTTAGTTGTATTTTGCAAGTTGCTTGTGCTTGTGGTGTTCTATTTTGTGTGCCTTTTCTTGCTTGGTTTTGTTGGTGACCTTGGAGCTGGATTTGCTTGGATTCCTTCTTGGTAGGTATTCTAGATTTGGTGTAGCTGCTGTGGCTTGAAGATTGGAGCTTGGAGTTGAAGTTTTCTTTTCTTTTAGGAGCTTTTCAGGAGCTTAGGAAATTAGGGTTTTAGGAAAAGCCATTAGGACTAGTTTTGATTCTTTCATCAAACATAGAATGCATCGTGTGCTTCTATTCTATCTAATGATGTAAAGTCCTCCTAGGGAAACTCCATCTCTCCTTTGGAGGGATGTGTGGTATGCCCATAGTTGAGTAGAACTTTGAGGATGCCTTACCATTTCAATGTTGGTACTTGATGATTTCCTTTGGTTTTCATTTGGTTCTCAACATTTCAACTTTGATCTTGGTGATTAATCCTTTGCTTGGAGTGTTCTTGCTAGAGCTTGAAGATGGAGTTTGATGAAGCTTGAAGATAGAAGCTAGCTTGAAGATGAAGCCATTTTTTTTGCTGTCAACTTTGCTGTCAATAGGATTTGCTGTTTAGAGCTGCTGCTGTTGAGTATTGAAGTTGCTGTTTGCTGAAGACTGTTGCTGTTGCTTGGGCTGCTTTCTCTATTTCTTTTCTTTTGTTGTATTGTCTGTTTGCTTGTGTTGATTACCTCTAGGTTTGAGGTGGAGCTTGTCTCCCTTTACCTATTGTTTTCTTAGGTTTGAGGTTGAGTCGGACTTCCTTGCCTCACTTGTACTGTTGCACAACATGCATTTTACTGTTTACTGTTCACTGCTTGCTTTCTTTTGCTGTTTTCCCCTAGGATCTCTGATTTCCTCAGTGCAAGATGAAATTATGACAGACATTAGGTTTTGACCCATGCATGATAACTGTAGGTAGATTCCCCTTTCAACCATAGTTTTAGGGTGTCTTTCTCATCTCATCTCAAAACAATTCAAAAATACAGTAATAAGGTTAATTGAAGTCGTGCGTTACGAGCCTTAAGCTATCTGGAAAAAGGTTGGTGGAGGGTCTCTCTCCAGTAATCTGGATGTTAGTGTGGTACCCTTTGGGTGACATACGAAGCGTTCACTCCTGGGTCATAGTCTCTAGTGCGATTGAGATTGCAAACATCCTAAAAAACAGTTCTTTCATAAAAAACTCAAACAAACATTCAAAATCTGTTTTTGTCCTCTTGGACCTTTAATCAGGAAAACCCTTTCATAAGGAGATAAAAAATTGTCAGACAAACTTGTGTCTTCTGTAGCCCGAACTACGTTTGCTCTGATCTTTCATGCCGTATGAAAGTACATAGGCACGAGATGCGATATCTCGGCAAGCAACCTTCCCCCCATAACCCGTAGTTAGGCGAACTACGTTGAATGTGATTTCTCGTTTCAGACGGGAATACGTAGGCATAAAGTGCGATAATTTGCCGAATCATTTTCTTTTCTTTTTAACTCAGACCCTTAGAGTAGATAGATAAACATACCCTTAGATAGAAAACAAGCGTGGATCCCGTCGAGTACGACGGACGTGAGGGGTGTTAATACCTTCCCATTGCGTAACCGACTCCCGAATCCAGGATTTGGTTGCGATGACCATTCCTTTCCCTCTTTGCGTTAGGTTTACTCTGAGCATTTCCTTTCCCTTTTGTGGGATAAATAACACACGGTGGCGACTCTTCTGTCATAGCCGGCGCCGATTTTCGCAGTAGCGACAGCTGGCGACTCTGCTGGGGATCCAATGGTTCCCTACGCGAGTCAATCCTAGTGCTTGTTTTCCCGTCTGGGGTTTTGTATGTATTTATCTTTTTGTCTTGGCTTTCAGTACTGTATATTATTGTTATTATGTTGTGGGTAGAGAGTTAGTTTGAGAGATAAGCCGAACCTGGGCTTGAGTGTACATAGACTTAGAAGTAGAGAGTAGTGGTTAGCCTGCTTGCTTTGCTCGCACCAGCTAGCTACGAAATCTGCACTCAGACGAGATTCTCTTTGATGGCATCTTGCCTGGCCCTTTGGGCTCGACAGGTTGTTGGATTTGAGGGTTGTCGACTCTGGGGACCTATCATTTGGGATTCAGCTAAGTGAGGCCTCTTCTAGGGATGATGATGCCACACCTTCTGGGTATCGTATCATTGCTCTTGAAAGTATGTGACGCTGATGACCACATAGGATGTCGTACCTCGTCTGCGAGTTAAGTACATACCTGTGAGGGGTAGGTGGATCTTTTTGCAGGAAAACTCTGGCCTTAGAACACCTGGTTTGTCTCTGTCATTGAGAATTGGTTATAAAGGTTTCTTTTGTGGTTGGTTTGGTTTGAGGAGAAGATCTGATGGTTCTCAAGCTGCAGTACAACATAACACAGTTCTTCATTATTGCACTTGATCCCCTGCTGCATATGCATCTGCATTTTCATGTTTGCATTTCATTAACGTGTATTTATGTTGCAGGTGTGTTTTCCCCTCAGATTCTAGTGTTCTTCTTGCCAGACATGGAGTCCACGAAAAGAACAGTTGCTTACAGGTTGCCTTCTCCAGATATCAATTCCTTATTGCAGTTGGTTGCTCTAGCAGATCAGAGAGTGAGGGCTGAGTTTAGAGAGTCTTATGGGAAGCTGCTCAGTTTGGTATGCAGACCTTCTGTGTTTGAGATGACTGGATTGTATACCTTGATGCAGTTTTACGAGCCTCAGTTGAGATGCTTATTGTTCCCTGATTTTATTCTGGCTCCTACTTTGGAGGAATATTTTGATATGCTAGGAGTTCCTGTGTTGGATCAGATGCCTTTTATTCACGAGGATACTAAGCCTGAGTTGGCTAAGCTTGTTGAGATTGTCAGTTTAGATGTTTCTGAGTTCCCCGGAGGTTTGGTCAAGCTGAATGGAGCTTATGGTTTTCATATTTCTTGCTTGGTTGAGAAGGCTATGCAGTGTGCGAAGGATGGATGTTGGATTGTCTTCAGTGCTATTCTGGCTGTTTGCATTTATGGGATTGTATTGTTCCCTAACCTGCCTAATTTTTTTGATTCAGATGCTTTCTTTATTCTTGCCTTGAAGAATCCGGTGCCTCCTCTCTTGGGTGACGTTTATCATTCTATTCACTATAAGAATGAGAAGCGTCGGGGAAAGAATGTTTCTTGTTGTGTACCTCTTCTATACAGGTGGTTTCAGGGACATCTTCCTAAGAAGGGACCTTTTGTTGATACTGCTGGTACTTTAGATTGGTCTTCCAGATTGATGGGATTGTGTGTTGAGAACATTGTTTGGTTTGATCGGAACTTACTTGGAGTGAGTATTATATATAGTTGCAGTGGATTTCCGAACGTTCCTTTGATTGGACAGAAAGGTTGTATTAACTATAACCCTTCTCTGCTTGTGAGACAGTTTGGCTATGCTTTGAGGGACTCTCCGGTTGAAGACGAGATACAGGAATCTCTGTATCTCACAGGTTTATTAGATGGAGATGTTTTGGTCAGATTGAGGCGTGCTTGGGGTAATATTCACAGAAGAGGAAAGACATTGCTTGGCAAGGGTGACAGTTGAACTTATAATCCTTATCGGCTCTGGATCCATGAGAGAGTTAGGACTTCTTTCATGCCATATCCTGCTGTAGAGCCTGTGTGTCTTCCGGTGATTGAGGAACCTACTTCAGTAGGGATTGAGAAGTATAACAAGCTGTTGGCTGAAAAGGAAGAGTTGCAGAGAGCAAATGAAGAGCTAAAGAAAGAGATTTTCCAGCTTCGACATGAGAAGAGTGAGGCAACATTAACTTTGAAGTAGCAGACTGAGATGATTAATAGATTGGGTTCAGACTTGACTAAAGAGACCATTAAGAGAGAGAAAGTAGGAGTAGCCCTGAATGGTGTTAGTAGTGTACTTGCTACTAAGAAAGAGCTTCTGAACAAGGCTTATTCTCGACTTTCCAAATGGGAATTTTTGTGGAATGCCACGCTTACTAGCCGGAAGGAGCGTAAAGATGAGTTGAAGCTTCAGATTTCCCAGTTAGAGGAATAGCTCAGTGCTAAGGATGCGAAGATTGCTGAAGAGGCATCTCTTATACGTGACGCTGAGTCTCAAGTGAGCAGCATGGTCCAAGAAACTAGGGGTTGCGAATTGAAGGCTGGCTTCAAGAGATTCATGCTTGATGAATGTTTCGGCAGGGGAGCCTGTGTAGAGGACGCCAAAAAGCTGAGATCCACTGTTGAGCGAGACACATTACTGATATAGGAACTAATCTCCAGACTAGGTCATCCGGAGACGTTGAGGCTATTGGAAGATGTCCGGGCGCGCCATTTGTCCTGATTTACCTTTGCTTTTCTCTTGTTATTCATACTTGTATTTTGACCATCGCCAGGCTTGTTAGCCGAGGTCTTTTCAGTTGTATCTTTGTACTTTGCCTCTTGGCATTTGTTTATGTATGAGGTTTCTGATTCTGCGCTTGCTTACTTGGGACTCCATTGTCGTTATGGCCTCTTCTCCGGAACTAGAATCGGGGGGGGGGGGGGGGGGGGGGAGGGGGGAGGGGGAATTAACTTGTTGCATATTTACACGCGTGCATTTGCATATTCATATTGCATGGCAGGTACTTTTTTGAGCTCGAATCTTATCTCCTGCGTCTTACAGGTTGTTTCAAGATTGACTAACAGAGAACTCACCGGTACGCTACAAGAAGCAATAGTAAGAAGATCATGGATCAGGTACAGTCTGAGATGCAGGAGATCCGGGATAGATTGGCCGAATTCATGCAGATTATGGAGACTGTGGCTAAAGGCCAGGAACATCTTCAAACTCTGGTGCAACCGCTGCTGGCGCGAGCGGCTGGTAATACTGAATACAACTCTGTTCATGTTGAGACTCCTCGCAGGGAGGAAGTGATACCAAATGCTGGTGAGACTGGTATTGGCAACGACAACGGCAACGCTGGTAAGAGAAATACTGATAATGTTATTGGGAACATGGAAACCAACAGGAATATTGGTATCAACACTGGTTTTGGTGACAATAATTAGGGTCTTGGCTTTGGCAATCGGGATGGCAATGATGGCTTCAATAATCAGGGCTTCGGCAATGGAGGGTTTTGTGATAACAATCAAGGTTTTGGTAACGGCAATGCTGGATTTGGCAATGTGAATACCAATGGTGCTGGGATGGGTCCTTTCAATACTGGTTTTGGGACAGTGGCTGCTAATCAAGAGCTTGGCAATCTAAGGTATGATCCCAGGTTCTTCCAAAGTGGTCATGGTCATGGTCGTAATGTTGCTTATGACAGATATGGTAATGAGGGTCCTTACTGGAATAGAGATCGTTAGGAAGACGCCTTTTCTGGGCAAGGCATGGGTTTTGAGGGTCCCACTAATAATGATCGGAGGATTAAAATGCTGGAAGAGCAGATAAGAGGTATAGCCAATCAAAATTCTGCAGGTTTGGACATGGCTACCATGGGTCTGGTTCCTGGGCTGAGGGTGCCATTGAAGTTCAAAGCTCCCACTTTCGATAAATATAAAGGGGATACATGCCCACGGGTTCATGTGCATTCATACTACCGAAGGATGTCTACTTACTCTGATGATGAGAAAATGCTTATGCATTTTTTTCAAGATAGTTTGTCAGGACCATCGCTGGAATGGTATATGGGACTAGAGCCTGCATAGATCGGAAGTTGGAAAGAATTGGCTGATGCTTTCGTCAGACATTACCAATACAATAGTGACCTTGCACCAAACAGGGTTCAGCTTCAAAGTCTTTCACAGAAGAACGGGGAAAGTTTCAAGGAGTATGCCCAGCGTTGGCGGGATCTGGCGGCAAGAGTCCACCCACCTATGGTTGAAAGGGAATTGATTGATATTTTTGTTGGGACATTCTCGAGGATGTACTATGATAAATTGCTCAATTGCTCGATGGTTAGTTTCTCTGACATGATACTCATGGGAGAACGGATTGAAAATGGCATCAAAATTGGTAAGATTCAAGCCGGTGAATCGACCTCAGCTGGAGGTGCAAAAAAGGTCTTTAGTGGTAAAAGACAAGGAGACGCCAGCGCAGTGTATGGTGGTCGAAGACGAGGTAGAGGTAGGAATCAGTATCTTCAACAACAGGTTGCTAGTGTGACGATCCCTATACCACAACAACGACAACTACCACCACAGCAGCAGCAACAACAACAAAGGCAGAATCCTGCTCAGAGAAGGATCCAGAATGGGAAGCCAAAGAGGGTATTTGATACACCTCCGACAACATATGCATAACTGCTTCAGACGCTGTTAAGTTTGAATCTAGTTGAGAAGAGAACATTGGACCCACCCACATGAGCGCTTCCTTATGGGTATGATACTAGTAAGCAGTGTGAATTTCATTCCGGGGCACCCGGACATGATATCGAGAGTTGTCATGCTTTTAAGCACAAAGTCCAAGATTTGATTGATAGTAAAGTCATCAACTTCAGTTAGGATGGTCCTAACATTATACAGAAACCAATGCCAAATCATGGAGCGAATGCTATTTTGACAGAAGAAGATTTGGATTTGGTTATGGACGTAAATGATCTGAAGACACCTTTAAGCTATGTTAAAAGCAGATTGTTGAAAGGAGGGGTCTTCCCCGGATGTGATGAGTACTGTTTGGATTGTTGGACCCGACCAGAGGGCTATATTGATTTGAAGAGAGGTATTCAGGCCATGATTGATGAGGGAACTTTGCAGTTTGACCGCACTGCTATTGAGAAACCTGGTGAGGTAACATGTGAAAAGCAGGGTGAGGTCGCAACAATTACAATTCCACGAAAGACTATTACGATATCAGCGCTCGCCAAGCGGCCAACTATCACGATAACGAAAGCAGGACCCGTTCCTTATGAGAGTACGAAAGCCATTCCATGGAATTATGGGTTGGAAGTTTTTTGCAACGGGGAAAAGATTAATGTGGATAGCCAGCCGGCAGGGGCAGTGGGCAATATTGTTGGAGCGAGAGGTATGACCCGAAGTGGTAGAATCTTCACTTCACCCGAAATCGAGGCTGAGAGGATTGCTAGAGGCAAAGCCAAAGTGAATGAAGGAGGACCTTCCCAGTCGAAAGAGAAAGAAACATCGATCAAGGATGTAGAAGAGTTTATGAGGTTGATTCGCAAAAGTGACTATAAGATTGTGGAGCACTTGCAGCAGACGCCCTCCAAAATTTCAATACTATCATTGTTGCTTTGTTCCGAGGCCCATCGGAACGCCTTATTAAAAATCTTGGACATGTCTTTTGTACCTCAAGAAGTAACTGTTAATCAGCTTGAGGGGGTACTGGCGCATGTGAATACCGGCCACAACCTGGGATTTACTGATTTTGATTTGACGCCTAGAGGTTGGGACCATAACATGGCTTTGCACATTTCAGTAGAATGTCGGGGCACTGTTATGTCGCACGTTCTTGTAGACACCGGATCATCTTTGAATGTGTTGCCGAAGAAGGCTATGATGAAGCTAGATGTCCGAGGAATCATATGCACGCCAAGTGATTTGGTCGTGAGGGCTTTTGATGGGACTAGGAGGTCGGTGTTTGGATCCATAACGTTGCCGCTCCAAGTCGGGCCGAAAGTGTTTGACACAGTGTTCTACATCATGGATATACATCCAGCTTACAGGTGTTTACTTGGGCGACCATGGATACATTCTGCAGGGGCTGTGACGTCCACGCTGCATTAGAAGCTTAAATACATGGTCGGTGACAGTGTTGTTACTATTTGCGGAGAGAAGGACATTCTGGTTAGTCATCTTTCGTCATTCAAGTACGTCGAAGTGGATGGGGAGATCCATGAGACGCCATGCCAAGCTTTCGAGGGGTTGCAGATCAAGGACAAGTCTCATGTTCCTAGCAAAGGGCCAGAGGTGGCCATGTCATCGTACAAAGATGCTCAGGCAGTGGTTCAGGCTGGAGAAACCAAAAGATAGGGCCAAGTCTTAGAAATTCCTGTCAAGATGGACACGTTTGGGTTGGGATATCACCCGACGTCATCACCTTCCGCATCAGGCGTGCCAAATTTCAAAGGACCAGTGGTGATCACTCCAGGTGGGGTCTATTATGAAACAATCAATGCTGCTTCCGATGCTGAAGACGGAGATAGTGACTGCGATATGGACTCGTGGATCAAGCCCGGCGTGCCAGGACAGAATTTGTGCAACTAGTCTATCCAGGAACTTGTCCCAGTGACTACAAAACAATAATGATTTTTTTTCTCAATTATTGTATAATCCTGTGTCCTACCCGGGGCATAGTGATTTTGTTTTTAGGGCTACCTGCTTATGTGTGTACTTTGTTTAATCATTAATAAAGGCGTTTTTCTCATACAAATTTTGTGATCCTTGTTTTTCCTGTTTTTGTTTAACAATAAAATGGAAACGTGGTTATGTGCTTTGTTTGCATTATTTGAAACATTTAATCATTCTCATTGCAGGATTCATATTTCAAACAACACCGATTACGAACTTCCTATGACTCATTTCGACTTCGAGCACCCGATATTTCAAGCAGAAGGAGAGATTGTTGAGGATAATGACTTATCAGAAGAGCTGACTCGACTATTGAAACAAGAAGAAATAATCATTCTGCCTCATCATGAGGAAATTGAAATTATCAATGTGGGGTCCGAAGAGGTTGTCAGGAATATCCGGATAGGGGCTGCACTGCAAAGTGATATCAAGCAAAGGCTTATCGAGATGCTGCGGGAGTACAGTGATATATTTGTTTGGTCTTACGAGGACATCCTGGTTTGGATACTGATATGGTGGTTCACCGTCTGCCATTGCGTGAGGAATGTTCGCCGGTTAAGCAGAAACTCAGAAGAACTCGACCAGATATGGCTGTGAAAATTAAAGAGGAAGTTCAGAAACAGTGGGACGCTAGTTTTCTGGCTGTTACAACTTATCCTTCATGGGTCGCCAATATAGTACCTGTGCCAAAGAAAGATGGTAAGGTGCGGATGTGCGTGGACTATCGAGATTTGAATAAGGCGAGCCCAAAAGATGACTTTCCGCTTCCTCATATTGATGTGCTGGTCGACAACACCGCTCAATTCTCCGTGTTTTCCTTCATGGACGGCTTTTCAGGCTATAATCAGATAAAGATGGCGCCAGATGATATGGAGAAAACAACTTTTATCACCCCGTGGGGAACGTTCTGCTACAAAGTGATGCCCTTTGGTTTGAAGAACGTCGGGGCAACATATCAGCGAGCTATGACAACACTCTTTCATGACATGATGCATAAAGAGATCGAAGTCTATGTTGACGATATGATTGCCAAATCCCAGACGGAGGAAGAGCGTCTGATCAATCTTCTGAAATTGTTCGAGAGGCTTAGGAAATTCAGGCTGAGGCTGAATCCTAACAAGTGCACCTTCGGGGTGAGATCTGGTAAGCTATTGGGGTTTATTGTTAGCGAAAAAGGAATTGAGGTTGATCCTACTAAGATAAAATCAATACAAGAAATGCCAACACCGAAAACAGAAAAAGAGGTTCGTGGCTTTTTAGGGAGATTGAACTACATAGCTCGGTTCATATCTCATCTAACGGCCACGTGCGAGCCATTATTCAAGTTATTGAAAAAAGATCAGGTTGTGACCTGGAATGAAGATTGTCAAAGGGCGTTTGAGAAAATAAAAGAATATTTGCAGGAACCTCCAATATTGATACCCCCAGTAGCTGGGAGACTATTGATTATGTATTTGACGGTTCTTGAGAAAAGTATGGGTTTTGTTCTCGGTCAACATGACGAGACCGGACGTAAAGAGCATGCGGTTTACTACTTGAGTAAAAAGTTCACAGACTGTGAGTCCCGTTACTCAATGCTCGAAAAAACGTGTTGTGCGCTAGCCTGGGCTGCCAAACATTTGAGGCAATACATGCTCAATCATACAACCATGTTAATTTCAAAGATGGATCCGATCAAATATGTGTTTGAAAAGCAAGCACTTTCCGAAAGGATTGCCCGATGGTAGATGGTATTGACAGAATACGATATTCAGTACGTTTCTCAAAAGGCTATTAAAGGTAGTGTTCTGTCAGAATACCTAGCTGAGCAGCCAATTGATGATTACCAGCCGATGAGGTTTGATTTTCCTGACGAGGATATCATGTACTTAAAAATGAAGGACTGTGAGGAGTCGTTGCCGGATGAAGGTCCAGAGTTGGGTTCCAAATGACAATTGATATTTGAAGGTGCCGTCAATTCATATGGAAGTGGAATAGGGGCAATTATTACTACTCCCCATGGGTCGCACATCCCATTCACTGCTAGATTGACTTTTCCAGTTACCAACAATGAGGCCGAATACGAAGCATGCATTATGGGGCTCGAAGAAGCTATTGATCTGAGAATTAAAAATCTTGATGTGTACGAAGACTCTGCTCTAGTTGTGAACCAGATCAAGGGAGAGTGGGAGACTCGTCAGCCCAATCTGATATCCTATATGAATTATGCAAGGAGGTTGTTACCTTTCTTTGACAAGGTGGAACTGCACCATGTACCACGAGCAGAAAATCAGATGGCAGACGCTCTCGCAACGTTGACCTCAATGTATAAGGTTAACTTCTGGAATGAGGCTCCCAGGATAGTTATCTCTCGCCTTGATAGGCCCGCTTTCATATTTGCCATTGAAGAAGCTTCCGATGGCAGACCGTGGTATTTTGATATCCGAAATTTCCTGAAGAACCAAGAGTATCCGGCTGGGGCATCTAGTCGTGAGCAGAAGACTCTTAGGAGATTGGCTGGCAATTTCTATCTGAATCTGGATGGTGTTTTGTACAAGAGAAACCACGACTTGGTGTTGTTGCGGTGTGTGGACGAGAAAGAGGCTAAGTTGCTCATGGATGAAATCCACGAGGGTACATTTGGCACGCATGCCGGCGGACATGCAATGACGAGAAAGTTATTAAGAGCAGGGTACTACTGGCTGACAATGGAAACAAACTATTTCAAATTTGCAAAGAAGTGTCATAAATGCCAGATTTATGCGGACAAGATTCATGTGCCTCCGAGCCCTCTGAACGTTATGTCGTCACCTTGGCTGTTCTCCATGTGGGGAATTGATGTGATTGGAAAGATTGAGCCCACGGCATCCAACGGACATCGTTTTATCTTGGTAGCTATTGATTACTTCACCAAATGGGTTGAAGCGGCATCGTATGCTAATGTTACCAAGCAGGTGGTAGCCAGATTTATCAAGAAGGATATTATCTGCAGATATGGAATCCCGGAGCGGATTATCACTGACAACGGTTTGAATTTGAATAACAAGATGATGAAGGAATTGTGCCAGAGTTTCAAGATTGAACATCATAACTCTTCTCCTTATCGGCCCAAAATGAATGGCGTTGTTGAAGCGGCCAATAAAAACATAAAGAAGATCGTTCAGAAGATGGTTGTGACCTACAAGGACTGGCATGAGATGTTGCCTTTTTCTTTGCACGGTTATCGTACGATGATACACACATCAACCGGGGAAACTCATTTTTCACTGGTATATGGTATGGAGGTTGTCCTACCATTGGAGGTTGAGATTCCTTTTCTGAGGGTTTTGCGTGATGTTCAACTTGATGAGGCAGAATGGGTAAAAGATATATTGAATCAGCTCAGTTTAATGGATGAGAAGAGACTGGCTTCTCTAGCATATGGTCGGCTGTATCAGAGCCGGATGAATAAAGCTTATGATAAAAAGGTGTGTCCTCGAAGCTTTCAGACGGGCGATCTTGTGCTGAAAAAGATTCTCCCACCATAATCAGATCACATGGGCAAATGGACTCCCAACTATGAAGGTCCATATGTCGTTAGAAAGGTTTTCTCTGGAGGAGCCTTACTGTTGTCCATCATGGATGGTGAGGATTTCACATCCCTTGTGAACTCGGGCGCAGTTAAAAAATACTTTGCTTAAATAGACCCGCTGGACAGAAAAAAGAGAGTCCAGGCAAAAATGGGGCATCCCGGCGAACCATAAAAAGGAATAAAAGGTTCGGGCAAAAATTAGGGATAAAATTGAAAAAATGTACACCCGCGAAGTTGAAAACCTGAAAAGGGCGACTTCGGCAAAAAAGGGTATCCTGGTGAATTGAAAACCTGCAAAGGGCGGTTCACGCAAAAATTAGGGATTTGAAAAAAGCAAATGACTGTGGTCCGAGTTTGATACTGCATTGCTTAGTGGTTTGGGAGTACCTGAGGGTCGTATATCCGAAACAATCTCTTCCGAAGATCGAGTATCGGGAAAGCGTCAGAGTCGGGCGAGTCATAGGAGGATCAGCTCATGGTGTTCGTCTGTACCACGTTGCCGACATGTATACAAATTTTCTTTATGCTTCTGTATATTTGTATTTTACTTGTGCGTAACTTCCTCTTTTCAGGAGTTGCATCCAGTGTACAAAATTTTGCCTATTTACAGGCCCGTTATCAATAAAGCATGTTATTCAGTATTTGATGCTTGTTCTTTACTGTTTTGTTTGAGAAAAAACGCTGATGTTTTTGATGAACTTGCATGTGCATAAACTTGCTGGTCCTTGCCAATAATTGCTAAAACTTCGAATTGAATGAACGAATGTCACGGATACTAACTGGAATAGATCTTGTTGTATAGATTCGTTTGTCTCGTTTGTGTTTTGTAGGGTTCTCACCTTTGGAGCAAACAGGCAGGGAATTTGTGTTTCCCCAACCAGAGTCCCGTGACAAAATGATTGTATCACACCTCAGCAGATGGAAGTCATCTTATCCCAGAGGTAATTGAGGTGGTAAATATCCCTATGGGATGTGGGTGGTCCTCCCCAGAAGAGTATTCCCCAGGAAAGTTGCCAAGAGAGTATCTTCAATGGATTTTGATGTCCCCAACGGGAAGTGCATTCCCAGCAGTGAATATGTGCGCACTCCATTCCTAGCATGGGTAACTCCCGCAGAGTATAACCAAGTCGTCTTTGGTTCAGAAGGATTATCCCTGCACAGGATTGTTTTTCCTTCTCCCCAGTAGTTTGTTTTTCCTCCGACAGGATGAACATCCCCAAGAGAGTTCGTAATTTCAAGCTTGTGAGTCGTCCTCCGACAGGATGATGATCCCCAGCGGAGTTGGTTGCACTGTTCCAGCATTTATTTTTGTTGGAATATGTATGTGATACCTGGTTATCCCCAGCAGATTTGGTTTCGTCTTCGGCATTTATTTTGCTGAAGCGCCTATTGGCATCTTTGCATTTTGCATATATCATCATATTTGCATCCGCCCAAACGGGTAGCATTTCCATGTCGAATGGAGCATTACGCCATTGTCGAGCATATGCATTCTGAACATAAACCAGGTTGGTTACCTCTTCGGTTTCAGGTGTTGCTCCCTATAGAAGAGTGAAATTCTTGCTCAGAAGGATTTCTAGATATTCAAATTCTCAGCGTGAGATAGGTGATGATAACGTTCATCCCCTAACAGAGTTACTTGGTTAAGTAACTTTTCATCCCCAGCGGGATTATTCTCAGGTTGCTGTTACGTCAACATTAAAAGAGTTCATGCCTTAAACTTTCGGAGTTGTCACTAGTGATTTCCCCACAGAGCGTTTGGTTAAGTTTCTCATATTCCCCCAGCAAAGTATTCTTCAAATGAACCTGTGATTGACAGAGATTGTTACCTATGATGGACAGAGATTGCGCCTGTGTTGACAGTGATTGTTATCCGTGTTGATGGAATGGTTATCCGTGTTGACAGATTTGTTACCTGTGTTGACAATGATTGTTATCCGTGTTGACGGAATTGTACCTGTGTTGACAGTGATCCGTGTTGACGGAATCATACCTATGATGGACAAAAATCGTACCTGTGTTGACAGTGATTGTTATCCGTGTTGACGGAATCGTTTCCCCGTGCTGACGGTGATTGTTATCTGTGTTGACGGAATGGTTATCCGTGTTGATGGAATTGTACCTGTGTTGACAGTGATTGTTACCCGTGTTGACGGAATCGTTACCCGTGATTGATGGAGTTTCCTAATGAAATCGCCAGAGATTGTTATCCGTGTTGACGGATTTGTTACCTGTGTTGACAGTGATTGTTGTCCGTGTTGACGGAAGTGTTACCTGTGTTGACAGTGATTGTTACTTGTGTGAACGGAGTCGTTACCCGTGATTGACGGAGTTGTCCCTAGTGAAGTCGCTAGTGATTCTCACCCGTGTTAGCGGAGTCGTTGTCGGTGTTGACAGTGATGGTTATCCGTGTTGACGGAGTTGTTACCTGTGATTGATAGAGATTGTTATTCGTGTTGACGAAGTTTAGTCCAGTTGTGGACGGAGTTGCTCCTGGCAAAGTTGATTCGATGCCTGTGGCGTCACACAGGGGGTTGATGTTGAAATCCAAGGTTTTATCAGATGATTGATCAGTTGTTGCTGTAACAACTGGGTTCAGCGCAACAGATGTTGCTCCCCAAGCAGTTTTCGTGGTGTATTTCTGTGGTTGGCAAATTTCCGGGTTTCTTGGTATTCAACCGTCTTCTACCTCGATTGTTTGAAGGTCGTTCGCTCTTCACCCAGTCGGGTCCAAGCCGTTTGAATAGGGGCAACTGTTGCACCCCAAAATTTGCTCAACCTTTTCTTACCTGGTTTATGTTTCATTGCATTATCATTTGCATAGTTATATCATTTGCATATCATGGTATCATTCATATAGTAGGGGATCATGTGTGATTCTTATCAAGAGAAGCCTAGCAAGAGGTTTTATTCAAGATTGAGATGTCATCAAAGTCATCAGAAGGTGGTTTGATTGCCTAAGGGTTTAGATGTTTGAGTGTGAATCTTCTCCTAACTTGAGGATCAACTGAAGACCATCAGAGGATTGTGAAGTGTTGAATGTGAGAAGAGGATGTGTATGGAGCTCATAGAATGCCTAGAGAGCCATGGGAGAGTTTAATCAAGTCATTATGTCAACTGCAAGAGCCACAGTTGAGGTGCAAGCCATTAGGGTTTCATCTGGGTTAATCCTAGGTCAACTGGGCAATTGAAGAGTATCAAAGCCTACTTTTAGGTCATGGAGTTCATGAAATGGTATGATGAGACATTTTTGGTGTTGTGCCAAGATCAATTCAAGAAAAGTCAAGAGTGTGGGAAGTTGCTAAATTAGGGTTCCAGTGCAAAATTCCCTGTTTAGTGCCTAACTTCAAGTCCACATAAGTCAAAATAAACGTTTCAAATGGATCTTTGGCAAACATGAAACTTGTATAGCATCTCAATACCTTTAAGTTTAGTACTAGAAGTCCTCAAGGGGATTTATAGAACTCAAGTTATGACCCAGACAAGTTACAAGTCCTCATATGCCTCTGAAATTTGTCTGTGAAAATCATCTGACTTCAAAGCTATTTTTGACCTAGAAGGAGGTTTCACATGAACTTTTGGCCAACATGGAATTTGTTCCTCATGATCTTAGATTTCTAAATTGTACTAGAAGTCTTCCATCTGATTTGTAGAACTCAAGTTATGAGGTTTACAAGTCAGGGGTATTTTGGGAAAGTGAGATTACAAGTCATTTTCAATCATAGGTCAAAATCTCCAACTTGCACTTGTCAAATGGATTTTTGTTCAACATGAAAGTTGTTCAAAATGTTGTTTTTAGGCTAACTAAGAGGTCATGATGGATTGATGGGGCTCATAGCAAGACTTGGTTTGAATTGGTTTGAATAAGGAAGATTTTCAAATGATTAAAAGGGGGAAAATTCAAATAATTGGATAAATGACCAAAGCATGTCAAATAAGTGACCATTTTGATTGTAAAGTTCATTTTAGACACATTGACATTGGTAGATTTTGGGGAATAGGTCCATTTTCATGAGTTATCATATGGTTGCTTCAAATGCAAGTTACATAACCAAACACCTTACCAATGCAATTCAGGCCTCCCTCTTGGTTTAATTTCGTGCACAAGGGAATTTGCAAGCCAAATGAAGCTTCTAGAACAAGTTACAAGTGAGAATTCGTGACTGTTACATTGCACATGTGAAGGAAAATCAGAATTTGCAAATTGATGGATTGGGCTTCAAACACACTTCAAAAGCCCATGAAACCATTCTATATATTCATTGCATTGAATTCAGAGTGAGGTTGGCTTTCATTTCGTGAAGAACACTGAAGTTGCAGTTGAAAAATTCCAAGGAGCAAGAGAAATCGAATTTTCAGATTCAGACTAACTCAAAGCAAATTGAGGTTTCCAATCTACTCTTGGTGCATCCTTGAACGTATCTGGAGAGTTTTGAAGGGAGAATCAAGCTCCAAGTGCCTTTGTTACTAGATCTACAACAGGTTATTAACTTTCAACATTCCACATGATTTAGCATGATGTAGTTAGATTTGAACTTGTGGTTAGGATCTAGGCAAGATGTAGATCGTTTTAGGATCAATTTGGAAGCAATTGGTGAATGTTGATCATGACATAGCATTTCTGTTTTGATTCGAATCTCTTGATTCATGGAGAGTTAGAGCAATCTAGATAGATCAGAGTGATGTATGTAACATGAGGATGAATTCTATAGCTTTAGATTTGCAATTGATGATGATTGATCTGGATGTGTGTTCTGAACATTGCTTCGAATCTTGAAATCTATGGAGAGTTAGAACATATGGATAGGAGATTTGAATTCCTGATGAAATTCTGAGTGAGATTGGTATAAGGATTGCATGTTTTGGATGCCTGTGACTTTTGCCTCGCCGGAGAAGACAACCGGAGTCTTCTCCGGCCACCACACTGAGTCTCACTCCGTTTGGCCTGTGATTTGGAGAAGATGATCTCTGAGCCATCAGATCATGCTCTGACTGAAGACTAGACCACATATCCAACGACCGTGTTTTGTTTTTTGGTTGACTTCTGAAGTGATGAAACGATGCAGTTTCATTAAATGACATGGACACGCTCCTGGATCTTAGATCAGCTGACTAGTCCACACATCCATTGGCTCGTGTTTTATTTCAGCATTTTATTTTCTTTTATCCATTTTGTTTATTTTAATTGCATTATTGATTCTAAAAATCACAATAATTCTATTCTTGATCCAAAAATTATTTTAAAAATACCTCCATGATCTTGAGAGAATTTGTGATTTTCTGAAATCAATAAAATGCATTTTCATGCATTTTACAATTTAATTTGTTTTTTCTTATTTTGTTTAATTCTTTAATATTTGCATATTTGATCATCTGTCTGGTTGAATTTTGTTCTTCCAATTGGTGTTGAATCTGGGTTTGATTTTTTAGTATGTTTTAGGGTAGATATCCATGTTCCCTTAGGATTTTTGTTGGAATTTTAGAATAACTTTAGGTTCTGTTTTAGGTGTTGAGCTTAGAGCCTTCCCAAACTTGTGGATCACCTTGATACCCTTCAATCTAGAAATTATTTAGGTGACTTAGAAGTTGAATTAGGATTTAATATTTTAACCCTAGGTTGTTAAAACATGTATGTTCCCCTAGGAATTTTATTAGAATTTTACAACTTTGTTTTCTATTTTAGTTGTATTTTGCAAGTTACTTGTGCTTGTGGTGTTCTATTTTGTGTGCCTTTGCTTGCTTGGTTTTGTTGGTGACCTTGGAGCTGGATTTGCTTGGATTCCTTCTTGGGAGGTCTTCTAGATTTGGTGTAGCTGCTGTGGCTTGAAGATTGGAGCTTGGAGTTGAAGTTTTCTTTTCTTTTAGGAGCTTTTCAGGAGCTTAGGAAATTAGGGTTTTAGGAAAAGCCATTAGGACTAGTTTTGATTCTTTCATCAAACATATAATGCATTGTGTGCTTCTATTCTATCCAATGATGTAAAGTCCTCCTAGGGAAACTCCATCTCTCCTTTGGAGGGATGTGTGGTATGCCCATAGTTGAGTAGAACTTTGAGGATGCCTTTCCATTTCAATGTTGGTACTTGATGATTTCCTTTGGTTTTCATTTGGTTCTCAACATTTCAACTTTGATCTTGGTGATTAATCCTTTGCTTGGAGTGTGCTTGCTAGAGCTTGAAGATGGAGTTTGATGAAGCTTGAAGATAGAAGCTAGCTTGAAGATGAAGCCATTTTTTTTTGCTGTCAACTTTGGTGTCAATAGGATTTGCTGTTTAGAGCTGCTGCTGTTGAGTATTGAAGTTGCTGTTTGCTGAAGACTGTTGTTGTTGCTTGGGCTGCTTTCTCTGTTTCTTTTCTTTTGTTGTATTGTCTATTTGCTTGTGTTGATTACCTCTAGGTTTAAGGTGGAGCTTGTCTCCCTTTGCCTATTGTTTTCTTAGGTTTGAGGTTGAGTCGGACTCCCTTGCCTCACTTGTATTGTTGCATAACATGCATTTTTCTGTTTACTGTTCACTGCTTGCTTTCTTTTGCTATTTTCCCCTAGGATCTCTGATTTCCTCAGTGCAAGAGGGAATTATGACAGACATTAGATTTTGACCCATGCATGATAACTGTAGGTAGATTCCCCTTTCAACCATAGTTTTAGGGTGTCTTTCTCATCTCATCTCAAAACAATTCAAAAACACAGTAATAAGGTTAATTGAAGTCGTGCATTACGAGCCTTAAGCTATCTGGGAAAAGGTTGGTGGAGGGTCTCTCTCCAGTAATCTGGATGTTAGTGTGGTACCCTTTGGGTGACATACGAAGCGTTCACTCCTGGGTCATAGTCTCTAGTGCGACTGAGATTGCAAACATCCTAAAAAACAGTTCTTTTGTAAAAAACTCAAACAAACATTCAAACTCTATTTTTGTCCTCTTGGACCTTTAATCAGGAAAACCCTTTCATAAGGAGATAAAAAATTGTCAGACAAACTTGTGTCTTCCGTAGCCCGAACTACGTTTGCTCTGATCTTTCATGCCGTATGAAAGTACGTAGGCACGAGATGCGATATCTCGGCGAGCAACCTTCCCCCCATAACCCGTAGTTAGGTGAACTACGTTGACTCTGATTTCTCGTTCCAGACGGGAATACGTAGGCATAAAGTGCGATATTTTGCCAAGTCATTTTCTTTTCTTTTTAACCCAGACCCTTAGAGTAGATAGATAAACATACCCTTAGATAGAAAACAAGCGTGGATCCCGTCGAGTACGACGGACGTGAGGGGTGCTAATACCTTCCCCTTGCGTAACCGACTCCCGAATCCAGGATTTGGTTGCGATGACCATTCCTTTCCCTCTTTGCGTTAGGTTTACTCTGAGCGTTTCCTTTCCCTCTTGTGGGATAAATAACGCACGGTGGTGACTCTTCTGTCATAGCCGGCGCCGATTTTCGCAGTAGCGACAACTACCCTCTCCTTTCTGTTATTCTTATTTGCCCTGGATTTCTCAGTCATAAAGCGTTCTACCTGTCGAACTATGTAAGCCAACTAGGCCATGTCTTTCAGGTATTGGGTATCCAATTTCTTCCTAATTGAGTAATTCAGGCCACCAGCGGCCATTTCGACCAACTCATGCTCATGCACTTATGTAAAATACATGGCCTTAAGCAAATGAAACCTATTCAAGTAATCATCTATTGGCTCAGAGAATTTCCTCTTAATGCTGGCCAATTCTTTCAAGCTTATCTTCGACTGTCCCATATTGAACTGTTCATGGAACAATCTCTCCAACTGAGTCTAATTGTGAATTGAATTTGTTGGTAATATGGTGAACCAAGTAAAGGCATTCTTTATAAGTGAACATGGGAAATATTTCATCCTTAGGTTCTCATTATTAGCAATTTCCTTGCCTCTACTAGGTATCTAGCCACGTGTTTGACTGTGGACTCACTAGTATCCCCAGAAAACTTAGTAAAGTTGGGGACTTTCCATCTAGGGGTAATTCTGTTTGTAGAATATACTCCGACAATGGTGATGTATAATTTGGCATATGAAGGCCAATATTCACCTTATTCCTTGCCATAATTCTCTCGACCATGGCTGCTAGGTTATTGTCTGCTGTCATATCATCACGTCGAACTTGATTTATGACTTCATTAGTATTTTGGTTCCTATTCACCATCACTACCCTTGGTTCCCTTGGGACTGATTGTTCAATTCTAGGAGGTTAGACCCTAGGCGATTCGACTCCTGCTCCCTAGTTTACCACGTTCGCCTGGGGTATATTTCGTTGGACTTGGTTAATTGTGGGGTCTTTTTCCAAGACTACCCCTGGGTTCTCTACCATTCATTCCCTCTAGGGTTGTCAAAGGATTGTGGAATACCAAAAAAATCAGCAATGTGCATCATTTACGCTGCCAACTGTTGGTTTGTTTGAGTCGTGTTTTAGATTACAGGGTTGAATATGACACCCATTTGTTAGGTAAGCATCTGGACCATCCCGTGATAACTTTCGTCCATCTGTTGCCTTATCACTGTTGTAGAATTATTGGTGTTACTAGGCATTTAGGTAGGAAATTTTGTCCCTAAGGACTGGCTAATTTGACCCATGTTATTAATGCCTTAACCAGATCCTTGCAATGGCGAAGTTACATTTACCATTGGGTCTGTGAATTCTGATGTTGTATTGTGCAAACTTGCCATCATTGATGTTGGCATGCCATAAGGTTGTTCGCGACCTATTGGGGGCATTGAGAATCCAGGCATATAAGGCCTGAATAAATTACTCCCAATTGGAGGGGGGGTCACTGGTGGACCCTGTATTCCCATATAAGACAAAATAGGTCCACTTTGGGCAATTGACTGTCGTATTTGCCATGGATGGTATAGTTTCAGACACTGGCACTAGAACCGTATTTCCCTCTGTCGAAGAAGAAGAGGTGGTTCTTCATCATTTGATGGGTTTTGATTCACCATCCTCCTTACATATCTTCTCCTTAGTCTCTCTTCGTTGTTTGTTGCTATTCTACCACTTCTAAATCTCATGCAACAAAGTTTAGAGAGATAGTAAAAATGAAGAACTTATGCAAAAAAATTTAGAAAGAAAAATGTTTTTTGAACAATAGCACTGTCCCACTAGGTGTGCCAATTTGTTTACCGTGAAAATTGGTAAACAACAGCTGGTCTTCCAAAAAATGGTTTACTTGTAGGATCAACCAGTGAATCCTAGGACATAGCTATTGCTTAAATTCTTTCTAAAAATTCTAAGAACACTTTGACAACATTCATGTTTGCAAAAGATTGTTTAAAGTTTTGAAAAGATAAACTTTGTAGAAATTGATAAAGAAAATGCAATGAAGAAAATTCAAAGTAAAATTGCAATAAAAGAAGAAATTGATTACTGGAAATAAATTTATATTAAAATGAAATAATTTGGTGTTTCAGACGTACATTCTCAGTAAATTTTTTTTTCTCAATTGACTTAGATACTTTGAGTGATTTTGTGAGTATTTTACAACAATTGAACACACGAAAATCCTATGCACCAAGACTTTTATTTATAGTATGTCGAAAATAACTGTCTTCAATGAATATTCCTCAAAAAATTGACACGTTTTATTATGCATGTCTTCATTTCACCACAGCTCTCCATGCGTCTTTTCTGAGAAATAGATAAGGACAAAAGACAATTATTATCCGTATTTTGAAATTCAAAACTTCTGTCGAAGGAGAGCTCTGTACACCCTCCATCGAAGTTGCTATCCAAACTTAGAAAATATTTCTAAGTGTTTTTTTCTAGCATGTCCTTCTCATGAAGACCTTTTCGACTAGGATCCTTGCACATGCTCCTGTCAAATCCAACAACAAATCAAGAAACACTTGCCAATTTGTTTATTATCCTTAAACAAAAGCCTGACGTCGAAATTCCCATCCAACACCCTCAACCATGATACGCACAAAAACTCTATAAGATCCCAAAATAGGTATTTATGGATGAGGGGGACAAGAAAAATGACCTGAAGGGACATGGAGATAACTCAGAAGCAACCATATCCAATGATTCCTTCAAGCCACATATGAGTAGGGAGGAGGAAGGTGAGAGCTCTAATGAATATGAAGACAAGTTCCCAAAGTGGTGGTCTCAAAATCATTTTGCAAAGGGTTTTGGAACATACATCTACATGGAATTTGATATTTCTTTTAAGAAACTGAGGTTAAGAAAAAAACTTGAAGAGTTTGTACGTGACTTCGAGTGTGAGGTGGACGCTGGCTCCGAGGGTGGTGCTCCCTCTCAAAAGAAACTTTGATACATTGAAACTCATTTACTTCTTAAGGCAAGTGTGAAAGGGGGAAGAAAAAGATCTTTGGTGATGAGTGACTTCATCATATTCCTTTGTTATTTCAATGTTTTCCGACTATGTTTTAATCATTTATGTACTTTTATATGCACTGTTTCTTTTTCTAATATAATTGAAAAGAGAAGAGGGGAGATACCACTTATTCCCCCGAATGTTGTTATGGTATCGTCATTTGAGGATGTCACCAAAGATGCACCAGTGATCAATGATGCAGTGGAGAAAATAAATTCCATAAAGAAAATAGATTATGTGGAGGAAAATGTCGCAACCATGAAGGAAGTTCTCGATACCCAAAAAAAATGTATTAGTCTTTGGTCCTAATGCCTAATGACTGAGAATGATTAATAAGACGTTGTCACAAAGAATGATTAAAATCACTTGGCTAAGTAAGACAATGTTGGTTATAGGGAAATGTTCACAAAGTCTCTTCATCATTTATAGAAGCTCTTCAATGTCGGGTCTTTAATAGCTAGTGGCTGCATTAAGTCTTTTTCATCTACAAAGATTCGTGAAGGGATGGAATCCTTAAAGATCCATTCATATAGTTCCAATGCAGAGAATGTGAAGGCTATGGACGACTTGACCAAGGCCCTTAAGAGGGAGGATAAGACGAACAAAATCCAACCAAGAATTCTATGAACAACTTGCCAATCATGATAAGGATGTCAAAAAAAATATGGTTCTTCTTTAGAGTCAAAGGAGAAGGTGAATTCTCTTGACAAGATTGTGACTAGTCAACGCAAATCTATGAGTGAGAAATATGTCACTCTTAGTGAGCCTTTTGAAGGTTTGACTGCTAAGGAGACCACCCAAGAGAAAGACCATTATACTTTGACTAATAAGGAGGGAAATGCAACAATTCTGCAACGGAACTGAGAATTGTTGATATTTTGATGAAGACCATGATGAAGATGTTTCTGGTGCGGTGGTGATAGTTTTTCGGTGATTAAAGAGGACACCTACAAAAAAGATTAACACTCTGACACTTAAGTCAATATGAGATTAAGGTGGAACTTTGCTAGTATGACTTTAATCGTATCTGGATTTAACTCATGGCCAAACTTATATAGGAAAGACCATTGTGATTGTCTTTGAGCTTTCTGATGTGGGGGTGTGGATAACCTTTGGATGAAGATCAACATCTCTAATTAAAAGGGAATATGATTTCCTGTGCTACACTAGGTGACACAAGTATAATTGTATAACGCCATGATGAACTCCTAAGAAGAATTGCGTCTATGTGAATTGAGACTATCTTTATAGACCTTTGACCAACCCACAATAATACTAATAAAAAATAAATAAGTAATATATTTTATAATTATGTGATTTGATTCAATTTTAAAAAATCATTTCAAAATCTAAACCTATCTAAACCTATTTGAACATTTTATAAAAATAACATTCAAATATATATAATATTCGATTTTGTGGGATTTTTAATTTTTAAGATTAATTTGTGTTTTTCATTTAGTTTTGTTTATATTTGAAAACCCTTCCTTCAACATCTTCTCTTCTATATCTCATTCAAAAGAAAGAAAAAAAAATTACAAGAGAATATACTTCTATAACTAACCATAATTTGAAACCACTGGTTGTCATAAAATGGATACACAAGCATTTCGGTTATGCTATCCATTAACATTCACCAAACCCAACAACAACAACCACTACATCAAAACTCTCTCTTCTCTTTGGAACAAAACTCTCTCTCATTCTCTCTCCATCAAACCCCACAGTTGCAGCTTCTTCAACCTGGAAGCCAGCAGCAGCAGCAGCAACAACACTCCCTTCAATGAGGCTGCTTATGAGACCGAGCGGTTAACCCTCGATGCCGAAGCTCGCCGAGCAATGGCGATTGAGGGGGAGAATTCTTCTCTCCAAGATGATCCCAAAGCTTGGAAATGGATAATCAGAAAGAGAATTTGGGATTTGATGGAAGATAATAATTTTGCACAAAATCCGAGACCTGTTCATCATAGGATCCCTAATTTCGTTGGTGCTTCTCTTGCTGCTGAAAAGGTATGCGATTGAAACACATTGAGGCTGATTTTCAAATGTTCGAATCTATATTTAGTTGAAACACATGAAATTAGGGTTAACGATGTTCAAATTTGTGCTTAATTATGTCTAGGTTCATTGTTAATGAGTTATATTCTATCTTGATATGCATATTAACCTCTCACCGGATTTGCATGAATCGTATTTAAGAACTCGGTGAACCATTTAAAATTTGTCGAATTTTATTGTCCAAAATTGATCTTCAAACAAGACTTTTGTTAATAATAATACAAGCTCTTGTATATATTTTGAAGTGAATAAACTTGAAACATTCTCAAAATAAGCTCCAACTGAACATGTCATAAATGTGCAAACTCAGCATTTCTGACATGTGACGGATGAATTAAGTGTTCAGCGATCTTCAATTTAAGTGACTTATTTTCATTTTGTAAATTTTGAAGAGTAATTAAGTGGTTTATAGATAGATTTTGCTTCTCAAAGTAATCTAATCACAGGCGATGAGATTTTGCACTAAGTTTTTGTCTTCATATTGCTGGCTTAAGAAAGTGTCACACACTTCCAAGCTCAAATATGTTCAGCTGAAGGTTTGATTCTAGACCAGGCTTCTATTGGTGTTTTATGTTTGACAACTGATAGTGTTAAAGATTGGACAATATATAGCCTGAACATATGTTAATAAATAGGGGCAATCCTCACCTTACAAAGCGGTTTTGTAGGATTGAATTAGCCCCAACCAAACATTCTTAAGATGGTATCAGAACCTCGTTTTAAGATCCATTGGACCACCCACTATTTAGTGTTTATAAATGGGGACAATCTTCATCTTACAAGCCGGTTTTGTAGGGTTTAGTTAAGCCCAATCACACATTCTTAAGAGTTAGCAGTATGCAAATCACTTTCGTTACCACCACTAATCTCAGACAGTAACTAAACTTGACAAGGGATGCTCAGATTTTGGTCTCCAATTAAAACATCTACCCTTCATTGCTACCGTCATCAATAAAGAACCTCTAGGATTTTCTATGTTGCGTGTTTGATTTTTGAAAGTGTGATGGTAATTGTCTTCCCCTATTTGTCTTAGACCTAGTAAATTCTCGTTATCTTGGAAACAAAGTGAACGTCATGCATTACTACAGCAATTCTCTTAAAATCAACAAAAAGACAAACATTACCATCATATGGTTTCTACAACCTCTATGAATATGATCGTCTCTTGGCTTATGTAAGCCTTGTAACAGGATCCTAGAGCCGTGAGCACTTGTTCGTTCCACATTTGTTGGAAAATTATAGTCTTCAGCTGCGTTAGTCTGTTTCTTCACTTGATTTCTGTTGATTTGACATGCATTTTCAATATGCCTAATCTTGCAGTATATGCATTGAATATTAGGTTTGTGCTAGAAAAACTTCTACAAATGAATAGTCTTGCAGTTATAGGACACTTGAAACGTTTCCATCTTTTCATTTGCATCCCTATTGTTCGTACAAATCATAGTTCTCCACTAAATATAGATGGGAAGGAGACCAAGGAGGAAAATCATGTTTGTGGAGGCCATTTCTGTGTGTTACCTTACATGTTCCTTTTAGTCTCTGAGTCTTTAGTGTCCTTTCTAAAGAGAAAATTGTTAAAAGATACTTCCTCTGGTCCTATTTATAAGAAAAATTTGCTTTTTAAATTCATTAAATAAACAATGTATTTAGAGAAAATATAGATCAGAAACATTAGTTATTGAATGAATCTAAAAAGTAAATTTTTTCTTATAAATAGGACCAGAGGTAGTAATTCATTAAAGACATAGAGGATTTAATAAGAAATTGAACTGTGATTTTAATATAGATAACAATATTGATCATACGGCTCAATCTGTGTGTTAGTAAAAGGGAGCACGAAAGAGTATTCGATGCATTTATTTTTCTTCCATTTTAAATTTGGTTTTGTAGATGAAGCTGACATATTATATAATACTAATTTATTATTATGATGTTTAGACATGCCTTTTTCGAGATGATATACCATTGGCAGATGCCTAAATTAGTATTTCATATTTATTTACTTTCATTTTTGAAATACATGTGTTAAAATTACATAGTTAAATAAGGTAACTATTTTTTAAATTTTAGTAAATAGGAGTTTGATCTAAATCTCGTAGAGTAGGTGAGCGAATGGATCTGAATCTCGCTGGGTCTGATTAGAATTAACTTATTTGAACTTATTTACTCGCATAAGCACTTATTATAATTGGTTTTTTATGAGGCGTGGAATAGGAAATGATTGTTATTTGGAATTTGATTAGAATTATTTGACATATGGTGTGAGTTCTTTTGCAGATGAGGGAGCTAGATGTTTTCCGCGGTGCACAATGTGTGAAGGTTAATCCAGATTCTCCTCAGAAACAAGTCAGATTTCTCACTCTTTCAGGTTAGATAGATGCTTTGAGTTTGTTGAGTAGGGAGGGGGAAGGTTACTCATGAAGTATAAACACGTTATGTGATTAGTGCCTTGTTGATTTTGTGCAGATGGAAAGAAGTTGTTAACTCCTCAACCACGCCTGAGGACAGGTTTTTTCTCTGTAATCGAGTCCAATATGTTAACTTTGGGTACCATCAAGGAAGCCTGTACTTCTGTCGGGGTTGCCAAATATGGGCGACCAATTGGATTAGATGAAAAGATAAAAGTAGATCTTATTGTTATTGGATCTGTTGCTGTTGACCCGAGTACCGGTGCTCGATTAGGAAAAGGAGAGGTACATTTCAATGCCTTTATGATCATTTACTGGACTTTGAACTTGAATGTTACTTCAACTAAGAGAGGACTAAAATGCAGGGATTCGCAGAACTAGAATATGGTATGCTGCGGTATATGGGAGCTATAGACGATTCAACACTGGTGGTCACATCTGGTAATTTTGGTTTCTCCATTTACTCGTCATGTGTAAAATTTACAATTTTCATTTTTTTGATTGATATATAACACAATGAGAAGTAGTGTTACAGTGCACGAGTGCCAATTGGTGGATGATATTCCAGTTGAAAAGTTGTTGATCCATGATGTACCAGTTGATATCATTTGTACTCCAACCAAGGTCATTTTTACACACACTTCCATTCCAAAGCCTCAAGGTTCGTCAAATATTTCTATCTAACTTACCATTTTCTTTTTTACTTATTTTTAGTGCCTTTCTCTTCTCTCTGGAGCGCCGATTTCTCTATGTCAGTGTCCATTTCGCCAAACACCAACATTGACATGACGTTCAATTATTTGTCTGGTATTTGTGCTTTAGCTTATGAAAACAATTTATATGTAAAAATAACTAATGCATAAACACTTATAAGAATTTATACAACAGACATTTATACTGCTGCTATAAGCGCCTAATTAAGTTGTTTGTTTATTCACACGTGACTTGTTCAGTTTTTAATTTTTTAAAAACTAGAAATAGTTTTTGAGAAAATAATTCAAAGGCTCCATCTAACTCAACTTATTTCTTTTCCATAGGAATTTATTGGGACAAATTGTCTCCTGAGAAGCTGGGACAAATCCGTATACTCAGAGAGCTTAAAAGAAGGATTGAACAAGAGACTGGACAAAAGCTTCCTACTGGTCCATCAGAGAAATTACCTCCTACTGCTCAACGAGGTAGAAGGGGTTAATTTAGTAAATATCAATTTTGACGAATTTATGTATATAATGGATATGTTTAACATAGGCTTCAAAATGGAAATGTTTAATAAGGTAATATGAATATACCAATTCTAAAGTAATTTCAAGCAAGCAATTAACAAACTGAATAGGGAAGGCATATCGAACCATCCCTAGCGAGGATATCCACACAAGTTACTCACAATGGGTATGGGAAGGACGCAATTACGTGTATTTTAGTACCTATCTTGTGTTTATTAAAATTTGTTAATGTAGGTTCGTTTATTTTTATGAAAGTTTATTTTAACAAATTTTAACTAAAAATGTTTAAATGCATATTAAGGTGCATGTTATTAAAATACACCTTCATAAAAATAAATGAGTGCAGAGTTTGTTATAATACACTCATTTATTTTGATAAAAGTGTGTTTTAGCAAACTTTAACTAAAAAATGGTTAAATGTACTATAATATGTATGTTACTAAAATGAACCTTCATAAAAATAAGTGAGTTTATGTTAGCAAATCTCATATATATATATATATATATATATATATATATATATATATATATATATATATATATATATATATATATATATATATATATATATATATATATATATATATACATTTTGGTCATGATCAATAGGGCGTTTCTGAAAAGAAGCATAAACCTTAGTATGACAAGTAGAATCTCTTTTATTTGTCACTTTCAAAGACTAAATGAAGCAACTAAATTAATTGTGAAATTGTGTTTGTATCTTATAATTACGTGAAATAGTTGCGTGAAGTTTGGTGGAGTTGATCGATGGAGATCAATATCACTGGGTAGATCTCGAATATATGGGAACAATTTCCATCGACTGTAGCATGATTGTCGTCGAGTGTGTAGACGTTAAGGTAGGGTCACCGTTCAACTGGTCTCTCTTCCCCATCCTTTCTAACAAAAGGATTTGAATCTTGTTCGAAGGGTGCTCTATCCCTTTTTACGACTGCATCTTTTAGAAATTAGGAATAAGATTGCCTCTGACCGTTTTTTAGAAAGAAGTGCTTGAACATCTTCACCTTGCCCCCTATCAACTCCACTCAGTTGCATGGACTTTTGTAAAAGTATTTCAACATTGTTATGAGTACAAAGAGCAAATGAGTTTCGCCTCAAAAAACCTTTTCCTTCATCTTTTTTCTGTTTTTTGTTCTGCGACTGAAAAAGGGGTGTGGCCGAGGGTTGGTCACCCTTCATCCCGATAACAAGAATAAAGTATTCCTCATTTATACCAAGAGCTTGAAGTAATTTAAAGACATCTATCTCCTAGTAACTCCACTTTCTTTGGCGACTCACTCATAATTTCTACAAAGTCCCAAATTCCACCTTGGGGCCAGTCGCTTGCATAGACATAGCTCGAAGGGGCCGTTCACTGAATCATTTTGAAGAAGTGTCACATCATAAAAAATATCCGACTGCATCGCACGCTCAAAAATACAACAGAGTCCCCATTGAATTTTATTTATTCTAAGAGAAAGGAAAAACCCTTTGGGAAGAGAAACAAGTAAGGGAGTCGATTATTCAAGGAGAAGGTGATTAACCTCAAGACTGTATGGGTATCCAAACAGTATTGTGTTTGGTCCAAAGAGAAAAGTATGGTTGATGTTGATTGTTGAAGTGTGGTTTATGGGTGAAAGTTGAACATTGTTTGATTTGAATTGCACTAAAGTCTATGAATGAAGACAAACACTTTGAATAACTAGGGCCTATGTCCCGTATTCAAAGATATTCACAGCAAAGGTATGAATGATCCCTCTTATTCTTCTCCATTGCTTAAGACTTATGGCACACAATTCGCATCAAAACTCCACAAATTCCCTAAGTCAAACATTTTTAAACTTCTGAATCAACTTCAACTTGACATTTCTTATCTCTACTTCATCTGCACCTTAAATTAATGAGTCATCTACATACAAGCATAAGATGATTTAACTGAGCCTGTCTGCATCATTGACATACACTCCATGTTTAGAGACATATTTTTTGAAACCTGATTCAATCAAGAAGCTATCTATTCTCTTATTCTAATCTCTTACGGCTTGCTTCAAGCCATAGAGAGCTATCCTCAATTTGTACACCTTTGACACCCGCTATTTGATTTTGAATCCTGGTGGTTGATTGACATAGACTTATTCTTCCAAAGGTCCATTAAAAAATGCTGATTTTACATCCAACAGATGTATCTTCCACCCTTTGTATGCTGTCGTCGACACAACAATTCTGATTGTCTCCAACCTTGCAATGGGTGCATAGACTTAGCCAAAATCAATACCAAGTTTTTTTCCCCGGAAATTACTCGCCATTAGTCTTGCCTTATGCTTGGAAATTTCACAGTTTGGCCTTCGTTTCAACTTGTAAACCCATTTCACATCAATTGGCTTCTTGATTGATTCTTCGACAAGCTCCTAGGCCTTGTTATTCTCGTTTGCATTGAGTTCTTTCATGGTTGCTAACCAATTCAAATCATTCATGTCTTGATCCAAATTGATTGGTTCTTCTTCAGCCATCATAATAGTTTCTTCTATTAAGTAACCATCTGCATCGACTTCTTGGTCTGGAAATCTATCATATCCCGCTAGCCTTATCAACTCAGTTCTTGTTCTAGTTGATCTCCTAACATTTTGCTCAGGTGGTTCTTTGTTTTGGGTTGTTGTGGCTTCAGTTAGTGTTTCTGATTCCTGTAGAACTGAACTATGTCTCCAATTCCACCTTTTTCTTTCATCCAGTAAAACATCTCGATTGATCACAAGTTTATCATCATTTGGCGAATACAACTTGTATGCACCAGTAAAATGATAATCTATGAGCACCATAGCCTGACTTCAATCATCTAATTTCTTCCTCAATTGTTCAGGTACATGCCTGAAACACGTTGATCTAGACCCTCAAAGATAACTAACATTCGGCTTCACACCTGTCCAAGCCTCATAAGGAGTCCTCTTGACAATCTTCTTGGTTGGACATCTGTTTAGAATGTATACTGCTGTCAAAGATGCTTCACTCCAAAATCTCTTTGACACATCTTTAGCTTTCAACATGCTCCTAGTCATGTTCAATATACTTTGATTCTTACTCTCAAATATACCATTATGTCGAGGTATATATGGTGCAATGACCTCATGCTATATACCTTCCTCATTGCAAAATTTGGAAAATTCTCGATAGGTGTATTCACCACCACCATCAGTTCTAAGTTTCTTTAACTTGCATCCACTTTGTTTCTTGACATGCAATTTAAACTTCTTGAACTATGTGAATACCTCACTTTTTCTTTCAATAAGGTAAATCCACATATATCTAGTGAATTCATCTATGAAGGCTAGGAGATAGTAGTTACCTCAATTTATCCTTACTTCAAATGGTCCACATACATCAGAGTGAACTAACTCCACCTTTTCCTTCGACCATATAGGCAAGTCATGTTTGAATGTTTTCCTAGTCTGCTTTGCTTTGCAACATTCCTCACATACATGACTTGGTTCCTTCACTTGAGGTAAGTCATACGCCATCTTCTTCTGGTTGAGCATACATAAGCTTTTGAAGTTTAGATGTCCATACATGTGATGCCATAACAAGTTTTTGCCTTCTTCTGCAGTTGAAGCAAGACACTTGTGATCAATCAGGCTGGTATCTACTTTGAAAGTCCTGTTGTTTGTTAGTGGTGCCTTCAAATCAACATCTCATCATCGTGATACAGCTTAATCTGATTCTTTTCTAACTTCTGTTGTACCCTTTTGCGAGTAATTGACCTACGCTTATCAAGTTACTCGTCATCGAAGGTATATACAACATATTAGTGATGCTAACTTTTCGACCATCCTTTATGACAACAGAGATATCTACTTTCCCACATGATATGATATGCCTGCCATCTGCAAACTTTATCACTTTCTTAACTGATTCATCTAGCTTGGTGAATCAATTTTTATTACCAGTCATTTGGTTACTACATCCTGAAACCAGGCAATACATGTTAGTTTGCTTAGTCTTCGACTGAGTGTTATCCATGAGTAACACATCATTAGAGTCACTATCTTCAGTATGTGCATACTTCACTTCATCACTATCTTTCGCTCGTGCTTCCTTCTTTCTACGATAGTCTCGAGCATAGTGAGTAAATTCTTGACAGTTGTAACACTGCGCCTCAACTTTCTTCCATAATACTTGTTGCCCAGACCTTTCTTGATCGAATCATAATGAATATTTTCCATATTTTCCATATGTATTATGTATATTCGTTCTATGTATTTAGTGCATATTCATCTTAGTATTACTACCACAATAATATCTCAATAGTATAAACACAAACAACCAAAATTATAATTTTTATACAAAATCAAAATTAACATCAATGTAAGAAGAGAAGGCAATGGCTTTGAATTGCATTCAAGGAGTATTTCATGCTTTCTTAAAGTGTTTTGGTGTTGAGTTCACTGAAATCACCATGGATCCATCACTCCCAAATACTCAAACTCTTGTATGTATATTAATAATTCAAACTTTTCTTTATTTTTCTCAAAATATATGCAAAATTTTATAATAGATTATGTGCAGAATGCAAGTTCAATGGAAAAGAGTAGTAATTATGTCTCAATTTCTCAATTATTATTAGTTAAAATTCTTTTAAATTACTCTTCATTAATTAAAATTCTTATTTCTATGTTAACAGGCTAGAATCGAGCCCGATTAAGTTTAAATGAGAAATAAAAAATGTTTGGTTGGTTCAACACTATTATCAACTATACATGGTGCATTTAGTACTTAGTTATATTCTTATTTTCTTTATCTCTATGTTAATAAGTTAGAATCGGGTAATACCATGTTTTTGCTGAAATGACATATCACTTATAGTTAGGGACAGGGATGAATCCAAAAATATTAATTAGTGGGAGCATAATACTCCTTCATCTCATAAAATAATGGATTCAAAAATATTAATTAGTGGGGCAATAATAATCCTTCATCTCATAAAATAATTAGTAGGGACAAGTGCCCCCAATTAGCATAACCTAGATCCGTCCCCACTAGTTTATTTATTTTATACTAAATAATTAATTATTTTAGTTTTATTTTCTTAAACATTAAATATTGCCCCCATGAAATGAATTAATTAATTATAATTATAAATAATTAAATAAAAAATAATTTAAAAAAACACACACGCACGCACGCGCGCGCACACACACACACGCGCACACAGACACACACGCGCACGCGCGCTCACACATACACACACATACACACAAGCGCACGGGCGCTCACACACACACACAAGCGCACGCGCGCTCACACACACACGCACACACACACACACACACAAGCGCACGCGCGCTCAGACACACACACACACACACACAAGCGCACACGCGCTCTCTCTCTCTCGCGCTCACACACACACACACACAGGCGTGCGCGCTCACACACACACAAACAGGCGCGCGCGCTCACACACACACACACAAATATATATATATATATATATATATATATATATATATATATATATATATATATATATATATATATATATATATAGCTTAAAGATTAATTTGTTGTTTGAATAATTATTATATATTTATTTTATTTTTTTCAATTTTTTGATGTAGTACTCTAATGGTAACAATAATTATATTCACAAGACAAATATATATTTATTTTAATAAATTTTAATGCAAAAATTTCTAATATGCGGTATGTAATATTTAAAATATGTGTACTTCCTTCTTCACATAAAAAGTATCTCACTTTTATATTTTTCTATGTTTTAAAATAATTATCTCTTAAAAATACGATTCAATATTTATTATTATTTTTCTATTACTATTTCTATTATTTATTAACTTTAATTTAATTCAACTATGTTATTTACTACAATGAATAAACGTATTCTGGAAAATAACATTGGTTTTTCATTAAGATTAATATATATATATAATTAGTTTTCTAATTTTTATAAGATGAAGAAGTATCATGCCCCCACTAATTAATATTTCTGGATCCGTCCCTGTACCCAACCACATATTTTCTCACCTTTCACCCAAAATGTATCTTCTTCATTTTCTCACAAAACCTATATACTTCTTTTTAGAACACCCAAATTTGGATTTTAGAACGAACTCTCAAATTGGAACTTGTTTTTTATAAGCTGAATATATAGTTTTTACTTTTTATCACATTTCTTTAACGATATTTTGGGAAGCCTTTAGTTGATTTGTATGGATGCTTCAAAATCAACAATTAATGGACTTATCTTTTTCAAAAAGGACTCATAACAATATTTTGCCCCCTAAACATTTTCCATTCATGTGGAAGACTTATTAAAAAAATTTCAAGAAGGTTCTATTACTGATTTTCAAGTTCAATTTGAAATACTGAGAAATTGTGTTCGTAGTTGATCTCACCTAATTAGAAATGAATCAGTAGACTGTCACGCGTCGTGAGCTGCTGCGTTCACCGGTGTTGTAGAGGAGGAGGAGGTGTACCTGCAAGGTGCTATGATACTTAACCGAGTAACGAAGTTAGAGAGAAAGAGAGCAAGTATAGAGAAAACGTGTAGTGAATAAGATACCTGACCCTCTAGTGAAAGAGGGTATTTATAATGTGCCCCCAACGCGGGGCCAGCGGTTACGTTGCATTGGGCCGGATTGCCAAGCCCAACACAAGTGACTGGCATGGCTTACGTGGCGTAGGGAAGACCAGCACGTGGTCTTCGCCCTGGATCAACTGCCCCGTGATCTTCGGAAGGTGGGCAGACCAACTCTTTCGGAAGTGCGTGAGTTTCCCCGTCAAGAGAGTCCTCTGCCCGACTAACGTGCCTTGTTGAGGCTCGTGCCCGACAAAGAGGGGATTGGGCCCTGTTAGGCCTTATCACTATAAAATTGGGTTGAGTCTGTCCGATGGAGGGGCTGGGCTCGGCCCAGTCCATAACAGGAGCTCCCTAAGTCGTTGCTCCTAGGTGGAGGAGTAATGACTTGAGGGCAGGTCAAGGTGTCAAGGACCAGTTCGGAAGATGGTATTTTGTCTGACGCATAGAATTGCGAGTCGTGTACGAGGCCAACAATGGAGGACGCTCGACGAGACAATATGTCAGGGAAATGGAGAGAGTCGTGTATGAGGCCAATAGTGGAGGATGCTCGACGAGACAGTATGCTAGGGAGATGGAGAGAGTCGTCTACGAGGCCAATAGCGAAGGATGCTCGACGAGACAGTATGTCGGGGAGATAGAGAGCGAGTGGACATGCTTGATCTCCGTGCTCGAGGGGGAAACAAATGGGTGTGAAGCATCTGGTGTTGCCACGTGTCAGGGCACTTAATGCCTAGCTAGGGAGGCTAGGGGTAGGGGCATTCGAATGCCTAGGGGCGCCTTGAGTCCCGTGTTATGTTTATAAATAGGACCGAGTTCGCTTCAGTCTCACTTTTCCCCTCTTCCGCTCAAAACATTTCCTCTTCTTCTCGTCGCACTTTTCCTTCCTCTGCTCCAAGACATTCGTCGTTCGTCACCGTCTCGTCGTCCCAGAACCGTCGTACTAAGTAAGTCACTGCTGCTTTACTCTCATTTTTACCCATTTTCTGACGGTTTCTTTGGTAGACTTGATGAATGTCTCGGGGAAACTATGAAGCTTCCAACGAATACGCCAGAACTTCTTTGAATTATTATTGTTCTAGATGAACCTCTCGGGGACAGGCGATGAAGCCCCCAGGGATGTAGGATGAGTGTCTCGGGGTCATAAGATGAACCTCCAGGGGACAGGCGATGAAGCCCTCAGGGACGTATGATGAGTGACTCGGGGTCATAAGAGGAATGCCTCGGGGACCTGAGAAAGGTTTCGGGGACTTGGGAAGGGATACCCGGGGACGTTACATGAAAGTACCGGGGGCCCGGTTCTCGCCTGTCGAGGCGGGAGAGGCCCTGCCCTTAGAGGTGCCCCCTCTTCGCCCTTTCACTTGATATGCAGTGGAAGGGTGAATTTGATACGGAGTGTCGAATCACCATTTCCTATGCTTTTCAGGTGAAGATGGCTGCTTGGATAAATGAGGTCATTGAAATTGACGACGAGCTTGATTCCCCAGTAGCGCAGACCGGTGAAGAACGAAAATGGATTACCATCGATTAGGCAGGGGAGGAGCCCCTGAGTATTTCTTCCCGCATTACCGTGGATGAGTCTGACGCCTACGCTACGGTCGAGGATCGTTGTGAGGGTTCCCCCTTGAACTGGAAGGTGTACAAACCACGAGAAAACCATCAGATGCTCAGCTTTTAAGGGGATAAGGTTCCCCATGTATGAATTTACTTTCTGGGAAGCGGGCTTGCGTCCGCCCTTCACTAACTTTCAACGAGGAGTTTTTGACTGGCTGCGGTTGGCGCCCTCGCAACTACATCTTAACGCGATTGCGTTTGTTCGAGCATATGAGCTCGTTTGTCGTCATCTCAACATCGGGGCCACGCTCACTCTTTTCTTCCGTATCTTTCATCTTCAAAGATAAACGTACGAGGGTCAACACGGCTGGGTGTCTTTGAAGAAGCCGAAAGAACTGTTCCGGGCATATCTTAATTCCATCCGCACTTTCAAGACTGGTACTACGTTTTCAAACCCGTCACTCACGCGGCCGTGGACTCGCTTTTCAACCTCGAGGTCCGGGAGAAAGACGAGCAGCCGAATAAGGTTTTATTGCCGAAGTTCCCGTTAATTTAGATGGAGGAGCATTATGACAAGGGAACAGACAACTACATAGTAAGGGCGGGTTCGTTGGATGCCGACGACCAGGTGGCCTACCAGAAGCTGGTCGCATTTGTCGCTAGCTTCACCCCTACAAAGTGTGTGACGCCGGACGGGAATTTTATCCTTGACTCGAATGGGGAGATCCTTAGGGAGTCACGATTGATCAACAGTAAGGCCCTCCTCGAGTGTGCGTCCGAGGAAGAAACCTTGCGTTTTTTAGGTAATGGGTCCGCTTTCCACTCGGGCTCCCTTTGTTCCTTTGCTGTTTGCTGACTAGTTTATTTTTCTTTTGCAGGAGAAATGTCGAGCATGTCGGAGCGTGTAAAGAGGTTGGCGGCTAGAAAAGGCGCGAAGAAAGCTGGTAAGGGGAGGGTTGCCCAAGTACAACAAATTCCTGGTCCCGACCAGGGGCCCGATGGCTCCTCCTCTTCCCCCCAAGGCATCCAGTCTCCATCTTCACAGAGGACATCAAAGAGGCCACAGGTCAATGAGCCCAAGACTGTCGACCTCATCGAGGGTAATGTCAAGGAGAGGTTCTTGCTCCTACCATGCTATCTACAACCCGCTTTCTTCTGTGGGGTGAATTCCCCGGTTGTGGGCGTCGCCGAGTCCTAATGCTGTATTTTCTCAAGTATACGAATAGCGTCAGAGTAATATAAAAGATTATCAATCCCACAGAGACCGAACGTCAATCTATCGATTTCTATTGTTACGATATTTATCTAAGGCAAATCAATCGGGAGTTCGTGAGTGCATTGTAAAAGTAAAGTACGAGAATATAAAATTCAATTTAAAACAACAGGCTTGAATGTAACTCACACAGCCGGGTAGTATTCCAAATGCTTGTAAATAAAACTTCTAATGGGGTAATGTTTTCTACTTATGAAATGAACTAATTTAACGGGAACTGTCGCTTTCGTGTATTCAGAACTGAGTTTATCCCTTAATCAAACCCTCTTATTGTCACTTATAAAAAGGCGCGCATTGCGTTAAAGTAATAAACCTATTTTAAAGAAATATAGTTTCTTGACTCAGTTGAAAAGTATTTTGACTTGGAACTTTTAACAAAAAGAGGTTCATGCGAACCGGACTTTAAACCCATAAATGTGTCCAAAAATAGTTTTAAAATCGTTTTTCTAAAGTATAAAAACTCCTACTTAACTGGACAAAGCGCTTTCGCTTCCTTTGAACAGTTAAGACTAACCAAGTTTAACTAAAGGTTGGACGGTTTTTGATCTTACCCAACAGAAATGAAGTGCAGAAAACTTGTGTTAAAAATCAGAACAACCCCTAAGTGTTTCTATTGACAGCTTGTATGGAATACTACTTTAACTATGATCCTTACATTCTAACCTTTAAAGTTTAGCCGGACATGGAAATGTAAATAGACATGTTAAATAATGCGGAAAAGTAAATATTGCGAGGAAATAAATAATGCGGGAAAATAAATATTGCAGAGAGTAAATAATGCGGGAAAATAAATAAGAAACCTGCTCCAAATATGAGGTTTTAAATCTGGTACAACTGGAAATAAATGACTGGAAAGGAAATAGCGGCAGGATTAACTTCCACCAGAGTGCTCCAAACTTGATTACAGACTCGATCGGACAATGCGATAACTCCCTGATGTGAGAAGTTTATCACTTTACAATACTGAAAATATATGGCTTGATTTCTGTAAGTAAGCTCGGATTCCTAGAAATGAACAAGAACTCATCTATTTATAGTCTAGAAAAAGTACAAGGAAAGACTAAAGTCCCCCCAACTTCTTTTGGAAGGGAAAACATACGACAAGGGTGGCGCCCGCCATACCCTCATGACGCACGCCATGTGAACCAAAGGAGAAAGAAGTGGGGATCGTGGCAGTTGACAGCAATTGAACTCTTATCCAAGTCATGGCCTACCCTATGGCGCCCGCCATGGTGGATGCCATGTGTACAATTTCCTCAAAAACTAGTCTTTCTTGCCCGTTTTTCTTCATTTCCTCACGAGGAGCTATGGGAATACAAAATCCTGAAGAAAAAAAACAAAACAAAAGCATAACACAAGAAAATAGCAATAAAATCCTAAGAAACATGTGCAGTCCGAGTCAAATATACAGTATGATTCAGTGTTATCAAGTTCAAGGCCATCCTAGGTGCTGACCGGAAGACGAGGAAGAAAGCTTTGTTTGGGGACCTGGCCACGGTGACGTGGGTTTTTGAGATGGCTCTGGTCCTCAACGATGAAGCCTGCTCTTCTACTGACCTATCCAAGTTGCAGAACGACCTCGCGATCGTCGAGGCTGAGAGGAACAAACTGGCGGGTGATCTCGACCAGGCTAAGGAAAAGAGTGTCGTCCAGCTCAAGCTCTACGGTAAGGTGAAAAAATAGTTGAAGGTCGCTAGTGAGGAGAGGAAAAGGCTCTTGGCAAGGATTAATGAGTTGGAAGTGGCTTCCCAGCCTGCCGAGGATGAAACTGCTGAGGAGAAACTCATGGTGTCTTAGGCGCCTTTGGTGTCGAGGATCTGAGAGCTCGAGCATGACTACGTAGGGGCCTTCGAGGTGGGCTTTGACTGTTCTGTGGAGCAACTCTGGATTGTGAACCCGGATGTTCAGTTCATTATCGAAGGGACGAGGCCCTTTCATCAGGTCGTCGAGGGTCGTGTAGTCGCGTCGGTAATCGAGGAGGAAGATGACAGCTAAGCTGAAGCGGGTGATGAGTAGGAGGAAAATGAAGTCGTGTAGTGTTGTAGTGTTTCTGTCTTTCTGGGTTGAGTGCCTATGTTTTTTCCTGGCCTGCATGCATATTATTGACTTGTTTTTTCTGGCCTGTGTGTCATCTATGTAATTCTTGAACAATGGGCTCTGCCTGAAATTTTTGGGAATGTAGTAATTTTACTTTGATGTTGTGTGTGTTTTATTTTCTTTGTTTTCTTGTTTTCTATGTATGGATAGCATTTGTGTGTTTATCACCGGGAATTTTTTGCTCGACCTATTTTGTGGCTGATCGTGCAGGGAATTGGCCGGGTGATTGGAGTTGGTATTCGATCGATGACGGAGCCAAGACCTCGATCAAGGTCTTTACCCGGGCGTGAACTTCCCATCGTGAGCTGGGTGTTCTGCCTCACTAGTACGACATCGGTGGAGCTCAGTTGAGGGGTTCCCTATAGATCAAGGGTCTACCCGCACACGCAAGGGCAGACTCTTGTCTTTTTGTTTTTAAATTTAGGGGTCGCGCCTGAACCGCGTCGCACCCCTGTGGTCGTGACGCCAATGGGTTACGAGCAGTGTCTAACTATAGTATTGCTTGAGCTTTTTTGCGTTCCATGATCGAGCAAGTTCTTCCTTGTGCAGGTTTTTGAGGTAATAGGCTTCGTTGCTCGTTTTGTCTCGGACACAGTAGTGGCCTTCCCAGTTTGCGACGAGTTTGCCCTCGCACGAATCTTTATGATTCCTTCGTAGGACTAAGCTGCCCACCTGGAACTTGCGCTTGATAACTTTGTTGTTATGCTGCAAGGTTATCCTTTGTTTCAGCGAGGCTTACCATAGGGATGTGCCCGACCTGATCTCCTCGACTAGGTCGAGTTCTTCCCTTAACGCCTCGTCGTTTGCCTCCTCGTGGAGGGGGGACTCGATTCTTCTGGAAGGTTCCCTTATTTCCACCAGAATTACTGCCTCCGTTCCATAGGTCAGTCGAAATTGGGTCTCTCCGGTTGTCGAGTATGGGATAGTCCTGTAGGCTCTGAGCACGCTGTGTAGCTCCTCGACCCATCTCTTCTTGGCATCTCCTAGCCTTCTCTTCAGGCTGTGCATAATCACTTTATCCGCGGCTTCGGCCTACCCGTTTGTTTGTGGGTGTTCGCCCGACGTGAGTTGTTGCTTCATGCCTAGCTTGGTGACGAAGTCCTGGGAGTTCTTATTGATGAAATGTGTCAGTTGTCAGTGACGATGGCTTGGGGTACGTCGAACCGGGCAAGTATATTCCGTTTGTAGAAACACAATATGTTTTGAGCCGTGATTTTGGCTAAGGCTTCAGCCTCTATCCATTTAGTGAAGTAGTTGACGCCGACTATCAAATATTTATTTTAGCATGACCCTTTGGTGAAGGGCCCTAGGATGTCCATCCTTACCAGACAAATGGCCATTACGATGAGAGTGTTTTGAGCTTGTTGGGCGGAGCCAGGTGCATGTCCTTGTGCCGTTGGCATTTGTCTCACTTTGACGTGCTCTTTTGCGTCTTGCTGCATGGTGTGCCAATAGTATCCCGCTCGTAGGGCCTTGCGAGCAAGCGATCTTCTGCCGAGGTGCTGGGCATTGATCCATTCGTAGATCTCTTAGAGTATGCCCGGTACCTTGGATTCATCGACGCACTTGAGGAGGGGGATGCAGAATCCCCGTCTGTATAGTTTGTCCTCGATCAAGATGTATGAGTAGGCTCGACGTCTGACCATGCTCACCTCTTTGGCATCATCGGGCAGTCATCCCATACTGAGGTAGGTGTAAACAAAGGTCATCCAGCAGTAAATGTCGTCGATAGCGTTTACTTCGACAGCTGTTGTGTCTTTTTCGATGCTCGGGCGAGAGAACACCTCCTGGATTATAAATTTGTTTCCGCTCTTTTTCTTCGTGCTCGCCATTTCGACAAGATGTATGCCCGAGTATTGTGTTTGCATGGAACGTGTCATACCTCTGCAGGGTCGAAGCTTTTCATTCTTTCTCTTGCCAAGGAGTGGTACTCTGCGAGATTGTCTTTCTTGGCTTGGTACTCTCCCCGTACCTGAGAGGCTACGAGTTGGGAGTCGGTAAAGATCTTTACCTCCTTCGTGCCAAGGTCTTCGGCCAGACAGAGACCTGCGAGGAATGGCTCGTACTCGGCCTGGTTGTTCAACATTGGGAACGACAAGGCGAGAGAGACTTCTATCAGAAAACCCTCTTTGTTTTCCAATATAATTCCCGCTCCGCTTCTTGTCAAGCTAGAGGCGTCGTCGATGAAGATGGTCCATTTGTGTGCCCCCGGGGTGGGGACCCTGTGGTAGTCATCTCCACGACGAAGTCGGCCAAGACTTGAGCTTTGAGGGATTTTCTGCTCTCGTATTGGATTTTGAATTCGAAGAGCTCGAGCGACCATTTGAGCATTCTTTTCGACATGTTCGGCCGCCCGAGTAGCTTTTTGACGGTCTGGTCGGTTCTGACCATGATCGTATGGGCCAGAAAGTAATTTTTTAATCTCCTGGCCACATTGATGAGGGCCAGAGTGACCTTCTCGCTCTGTTGGTATTTGAGCTCGGGATCTTGGAGGACTTTGCTCATGAAGTATATCGGCTTCTGTCCTTCGAGGGTATCGTGGATCAGCGCTGCACTAACGGCCTTTGTGGCGATGACGAGATATACGTATAGGGTTTCCCCGACCTCATGCCTCGACAGCACTGGTGGTTCTGAGAGGACTTGGTTGAGGTAGAGGAGGGCATACTCTCACTCCTCGGCCCATTTGAATGCGACTTCCTTGCGCAGAAGCTTGAAGAAGGGGAGGGCGTGTTGAGCGGACTTGGCGACGAAACCTGACAACGACGCGAGCATCCCTTTTATTGATTGGATGGGATTCTTTGTGTTCGGCATGGTGAACTCGGAGAAATCCATTCACTATAGGAGGTATTTTACAGCTTTTTCAACATCCTTCGCTTTCTCAAGAGACTGCCTATGCCTACTTTGAACTATGGCCCTAGAGGCCGAATCTATGGTGAGGTGGTGGCATGCTACGTCAGGGTCAAGGCTGAGCATCTCCGCAGCGCTCCAAGCGAACAGGTCAGTGTTCTCCCAGAGGCAGGCCTTAAGTTGTTTCCTTTCCAGGTCGGGGAGTCTCGTGCCAATCTTCACGCTTTTTCCTGGGCCGTCTTCGAGCGTGATGAGCTCGAAGTCTCCATCTAGAATGAGGTGTGTTGGGTGGGAGAGCTGTCCATTATCTGTTGGAGGCGCGTCTTCAGATTTCGTGCGTTGCTCCTGCTTGTTGGGAAAGCGGTTGTCGAGGTCGACGGAGTTGATGTGAGGGAGTGGCTTCTGCTTCTCAGCCCGGGCTAGCCTGCCGGCCGACTTGGGGGAGACGTTGATCGACTTGAGGCCTTTGAGCGCGGTTTCAAAGCATCTCCTGACCGCCTCAATGTCCTCGTGGAGGGTGATGACCCGTCCTCTAGTCATGTAGTACTTCATCTTCAGGTGGACTGTAGATGGTACCACGGTCAGTTCAGCCAAGGTCAGCCTTTCCAGGATGCACTTGTACAGAGAGGGGCATTCGATCACCAAGAAACGGACCTTCACCTGTCTGACTATCTCCTCGGCCCCGAATGTGACGAGTCGTTCGACGTATCCCCAAGGCTTGATGGTGGTACCGTTGAAGCCCTATAGGTCAGAGCCGACATACAGGGTCAGGTGGCTTTCGTCGAGTTGGAGGGTCATAAACAGATGGGTGTACATTATGTCCACCAAACATCCTTAGTCGACTAGGATTCAGCGCACGCCGAAGTTCGCCATCTGAGTCCTAATCAAGAGAGGGATGTTGGAGTTTGGTGCACCCCCAGAAAGCTCCTCGAGGTAAAAGATAATCGGGTTCGATTGACCTTTGAACTTATCGAGGGTAGCGTTTGTATTTGATTTCTTGTCGATGAGTTCCTCGAACTTCCTCTTGACCGACCCGACCGGTAGTTTGCTGGTTCCCCCGCCGGATATCGTTCAATTTCATGTCAAACTCGAATATCATTCATTCCGTTCATAACAATATTCCAAACAAACTCTTTTGATGTAAAAATTATAAGTTCAAGATTAGAATACGAAATCTACAAAGTTAAGCTAGACTCAAAAGGAAACTTAAATTTCTAAGCCTAAGGGAGTCGTAACAACATTGAACTCAAAAGAGCGGCCTACAAACTTTTTTCTCCATGACAAGCTACTTCAAAGTCTTCTTCCCCCATGGCCATTTTTTCCTTGGAAGACTCCAATTCACATGAAAAATAAGAAAAGAATAAGGGTTAACAACATTCAGTTCATCAATGCCAAATTCGATCCTGAACTGCTATCAAAACCGACATCAACGTTCAAGTTACTCAATAAAAGATCAAGGCAAGCAACAAATTTCAAATTTTATCAAATTCGAATCATTCATATTTCAAGACCCAAATTCAGAAATCCAAACCACAACCAATTTACTATTCGTGTCATGTTTCAAAGTTCAAGTCATGCTGCAAAAATTCAAGAGAAAAAAGAACAACAATTCATACAAATCATTTTTAAAATCCAGCACACGCACAACCTCATGTTATTGCTAGCCAAGTCAGTTTTTATGAGAACATATCAAGACCATCCTAATCAGGTTTACATTGTGATTCAAAAAAAGGTTCAAGTTCAATCTATTCCAAAGGTTTCAAGGCAAGATTCATTTAAAAAACACAAGGAAACCAATACACAAGGAAACCAATACATGGCAACGTCAATGACGTTTGAAGTAAAGAAGGGAGAGCGGAATAAGTAAGAAGGAAAGGAAACAAGAACGAGGGAAGAAAGTTTGTACCTTCACCGAAAAGTTAAGATCAGAGCCGCTCCATTTTTGGTAAGTCTCTTGTCTTTAGCGTTCTTTGAGCTTGAATTCGTACTCTTCATTCCTCTGTTATTACATAGCTCTTTGTAGGTTGTGTGTTTATTTTTCTCGTTGATTTTGTAGATCTTTCGTTTTAGGGTTTCGAGCTTTAGTGATTTTAGGTAAGGGTTTGTTGAATTTTGAGTTCGGATTTGAGCTCAGAGGTTTGATCTATGTATGATAGAGGTGTTTCGAGGGATGGTCGGAGAATGACGGCGGCGGCCATCGTGCGCCACCGTCTTCTCCGACAGGTTTCGTGGCCTCCGGTGACATTAGGTTGCAGAGGATAGTTTGTAGTTTGAGAGAGAGAAGCGTAGAAGAGTGAGAGATGATTTTTCTTTCTCACTTATGTTTTGGTTTTTATTATTTTTGGCCACGCGTTTGTTGTTGGTGCAGGTGGCTGATGCTACCGGTTGTCGCTACTGCGAAAATCGAGGCCGACAATGACAGAAGAGTCGCCACCGTGCGTTATTTATCCCAAGAGAGGGAAATGAAACGCTTAGAGAAAACCTAACAAAAAGAGGGATAAGATCGGTCATTGCAACTAAATCTCGGGTTCAGGAGTCGGTTACGCAAGGGAAAGGTATTAGCACCCCTCACGTTCGTCGTACTCGACGGGATCCACGCTTGTTGTCTAGTCTAAAAGGGTGTAAATCTATCTAATTACAGGCCTAAGGACAAAATAAAAAGAAGTGACTCGGCAAAGCAACGACGCTTTGTGCCTACGTATCTCATCTGAAATGAGAAGTCAGAGTCAACGTAGTTCGGCTAACTACGGGAGAGGAGGGGAAGGTTACTCGCCAAGACATCGCGTCTTGTGCCTACGTACTTTCATCTGGTATGAAAGATCAGAGGAAACGTAGTTCGGGTGAAAGGGGAACACATGTTTGTACAACTTGTTTTTTAAGCCCGAGTAGGGTTAACAAGTAATTCTAGCAGTTGGTGTATGCAGCTCGAGCATGGGAGACTTAGGCGTTACCGTTTGCGATAGATCCAAGATTTAACAACACTCTTTTTTTCTGAAAAAAGATTTTCCAAGATTAATGGCCCCAAAGGTAAAAAAGAAGTTTGAATGATTTGTTTTTGTGTTTTTTTAGAGGAGAAGTGTTTTTTTGAACGGTTTGCAATTCATATCGCACTAGAGACTATGACTTAGGAGTGAATGCGTCGCATATCACCCAAAGGGTGCTATACTAAACATTCAAGCCATTGAAGAGAAACTCCTCAACAACTCTTTCCTAAGTGCTTAAGGCTCGTAACGCACAATAATCATTAACCTTTATTAAGTGTTTTATGACTGTTTTAAGATGAGAAGAGAAAGACTCAAGCTAAGGGGAAACTGGACCCTAAAGTTATCATGCACAATACTCCTAAAGTTAGGATGAAAGGGAATGGAACTATCCTAATGTTATCATGCAAAGGATTGAACACCTAATGTCTCTCCTACTCCCATCCTAAACGGAGGGACTAGGAATCCTATGGGGATCATAGCACGAGGCCAAGTAAACACTAAATAAATCAATTGCAGATGAAATGAGAAAGAAAATAAAAATAAAAATGGAAGAGAAAACACATTAATTTATTAATTCAAAATAAAAAATGACAAAAATAAGGATGAAAATTAAAATGAAGATTAAAATAAAAAGAAGGAAAATAATATATAAAAAAGATTTTTTTTGGGGGGTTTTTAATATTTAAAACTATAAGATAAAAATAAGAAAAGAAATAAAATAAAATGAAAATAAAATAAAATAAAAGGATGGAAAATGAATTAGCATATCAAAAATATAAATATATGATTTTTTGGGTTTTTTTTATTAAAAAAAAAGGTACTTAAAAGTAAATAACAATAAAAAAGGAAAAGAAATAAAGTAAAACAAATAAGTGCTAAAAAAATAGGAAATGCTGCCATAATGGTTTGAACCCTTGACCTCAAGGCTGCAAGCCCAAAACACAACCATCTCTACCACTGCACGCGTGTGATAAGGAAAGGAAAAGGAACATTAAATATAAAACATGGAAAATGAAAAGAAAGAAAAAGAAAAACGCCCCAAGCTGGGCTCGAACCGGGGTTTCATGGCATTGTGAGTGACTTATGGCAAAGCTTTTAACCACTGGGGTGGCGATACATTCGTGTATTATGCCACTCCAATAAATACTAATACCTTCAAAAAGCGCATGGCTGGGCAAAACAAACATGGCAAGAACACATAAAACATCCAAATGCGTTTTGATCACAACTGTCTCAAATTTCCACCAAATTCAACGAAATTTTAGTCAAACTCACTCCATTTTTCACAAGGAACACAATGGTGCAGTCCAAATTTCCAAAATGTGCTTCCAACTAAAAACACGATGGAACATGCCAAGATGATCAAAGAAATGCATTTTGGAAGTCACAGTTCAATAAAGAAGCAATCAGGCTCAAAGGAAAACATGAACATGTTTCAAATATGTAAAGGAAAGAGTTCCATCAAGAAAGTTTGTTTAAAACACAATAGGGAAATAAAATGGTGTTTGAGTTGTCAATGATGACATTGATATCCAAGCAAGAACCTATGACAACAACTACTCCCAATCCAATGTTTGTCTGAAATGTAACACTCATGTTCATGCTCTAAGGGGTGATCCTAAAACTCACTGAATCGTGTAATGACCAACACAATGCAATACATGGAAGTGGCTCTAAAATGAGCTTTAAATCTCCTTACAAGTGTCACAACAGTGGTTATGACAACAGCTCACACCAGTTCACACTGCTAATAAAAGAAGAAATTAATCTATGCAAGAGTGGAAATAACACCTGATAGCAACAAAGACTGGTAGGTGCAATGCATCACCATATTCCTTAACAGCTTAACAACCAGCTATGAAATGATGCAAAAGCTTCACAAGGGGATCTCACTAAAACAATCATGCTAATATCCAAACATATATGCTCTCCAAAAGAAAAATCTGATATGAAATCCTGACAAGATAAACTGGTCTTGGCAGCAAGAGTTGGCAAGTTCATTCCAATGCCACAGCTTAAAAGAAACTACCTAAAACATGGATTGATAAATCCAACCTAAAAAAAACAGCAAAGTCCTAAGCCAGAATCCCAAAGACAAACTCCCAATGCAAATCCCAGATGGCAGTTGCTTGAACAAACCATGATGAGCAGTTCGGATAGTAATGAAAGCCCAAATGGCACAAGAACAAAACTAACAATGCACCAATGCTCAACAACAGTGCTCTCAACAACCTGAGTCAATCAAACTTTTCAAAACACCAAGCAAGCCACTAATAATAAACAAGCATCCAGAATTCCACACAAACCACACCAAACTCCTTCAACCAGCAAATCAAACAGACTGCTTGCAAGGACCTAAATCAAAGCTGAGGCACACCACAACCTTAGAAAAATCACATGACAATCCTCACTCTAAGGATAATGCTAAACACCTCACTAAGTGCTAGATTGCTCTAGGTACTCTAAGTGGAGGTTCACGAATCTACTCTCAGTTGTGCTAATATTAGAACACTTAAATCCGGGTTTGCAGAGAGCTCAAAGAAAACAGTCTAGCAGCGGGTGGAATCAAATCAGGCTCATAATACCCCAGTCAACAGACTCAAAGCATGTCAATCTAAGTTGACAGGTTCAAACTCAATACAAACTCTAACAGTAGCTATGAGTTAGCCAACTCAAAATGGCTTTTTCAGAACCAAAGCATTCTATCAATATAAGTGATTTTCTCCCAATGAGATGTTACAACTTCATGCCATCAAGTTCTCATGATTTCAGTAAGAGGTTCAATGCTCAGCATAATAATGCACCAACATAAAGAGTTTCTAACTCTAGGTATGCAACATGAGTTAACAGATCCAACCCTAACACCAATTCCAAAAAACAGCCTTCTACATAAACTTGAACTGCTTCTAAGCAAGTTTCCAATACAACTCTGATTCCTAACTGATACACCCTCCAACATACCTATGGCCATCAGACCTAGACAGAAAAAAAAACTCAAATAGGCCAAGAAACCCTACTGAGTCCTAAACCCTTAGTCCTATCTAGTCTACCTAGAACCACTCTTGCCAATTCCTGAAAAACATGAGGCACACCACTGTCTTATCAAATGCAGAGGGTTGACTGTACTAATCCTCATCTCATGACAGCAACAGTCTTGGTCCTCGTAATGCCAAACACTAGCTTAAGACATTGCATTCATGACAGTTAATACATCATAGGCAGGTCTTAGTTATGAGAAACAAGTTTCAGACAGCAATAATCATGAGTTCCAAATAACAATATCAATCCCTAATCTACCATATGTTTCAACATACTACATCAACACCTTGGCAAAGGCAATAACACACACAAGTTACCATAATGACAGTCTTCCATCTAACAACCAAACTCTCAAAATGAGAAAAAAACCAGATAACAACTGAGCCTGAAATGACAGTCCTAAATTAAGGAACCAAACTGGCTAAAACTAAAAGGCTCAACTATGGAAGCCTTGCTTGGCAGCAACAGGCCTAAACATGGACATCATAATGTCAATCCTAAACCCTCACAACATCAACCTTCCAACAACAAACAAAACACAGACATTGGCCTCAGTCCCACCTAGAAGCAAATTACTAAATTCCTTATGCCAAAAATGGACTGACAGTAACATTATAAGCTATAGTGTCTAGAACAAACGGGCTGGTCAAAATCCTAAATGATAGGGTACCTGTCCTCTTCTAACAAGCCAGTACAAATACTAGGTTTAACGAAAATAACAAGAGTTTAACATAGCAATGTTAACCTCAAATCAACTTATGTGCTCATGGCAAAACAATAACATCTTCAGAGAAAAAACACAAAGGCCTACAACATGATGGTTACAAACATTAAGACAGCAAAATAGGTATTGGTCCTCATGAATAAAAAAAATAGGCCTCACAATTACATGACTCATCCCAATGACCTTTGACAAATTTAACAAGATTACACATCTTGACAGCACATTCCAAACAAAATGGCACTATTGATCATCATAGGTTAAGATGTGTTTCAACAGCATCTAGGTGAATCACTTCAATATTGGTCAAGATTAAGCTAGACAACAAACAATTTTTTTCAAAAAAAACAGTTGAAATGAAATTTCAAGGCTTGAGTGCAAAACTAACATGCTTGTATTGGTTTAAAGGTGCACACACATTCTAAATATGCTATAGACGAAGTTCCAACAGAAAGATGCATAAAAAATGTGCTGGAATTGAAAATGGTGTGTGAGTTGCAATTTGGATTGAAAGTGAAAAACAAGAACAGAAACAGTGATCAAAACCTGCTGCCATACTACAGCCCATAAACAGTCCATGAAAACTTTGCCCTAAATGCTCAACAGGGTGTGTTAATAAAACTCTACTCAAGAACAAAACAGGACAGGGCCAAAGCAGTTTTCAAACCACAGCAATGTTGAGGCTCTTAACAGGTTTGTCATGACAACCACACACTCTCCAATGAGAGGTTGCTACCTCAAACAATTCAAAACAGCAAAGACACACCCAAAACCAAGTTGATCATCAACAAGCCATTGTGAATCATCTCAACATTGGTAAAAAAACAAACATACTTGCAATGCAATTGAAAGTTCTAACAGACTCTTAGTGCCAACAAACTATGATAGCAGCAAAAAAAATCAGGGAAAACAGAACAATGGCTTAGTGGTAGTATAACACTCAAGAAGGTGATGAAAATTGGCTTGCAAAGTGGTGCAAAAATTTGCCCAAACTTAACAACTTTTGAAACCATTGAAATCTCCAACTTGAGCTCCAAATATCATATGACTATCAATTAGTACTCAAAAGAAAGCTTGAAATACAAGGAACAACTTTGATGTTGGCCAAAAGTTCATTTGAAACCTTTATTATGAATAAAAATGGCCTTGAAGATGGCTGTTCCGAACATAAAACTTTCCAAAAATGGAAAGTTCAAAAACCCTAATTCCCAAAAATGGAAACTTTCAACAACTCTTGATTTTTTATGATCCTCTTGACTTTTCTTGATCAAATTTCATCCATTGGCCATATTGAATTTGAGTAACATGATATTGACCTCAAAAAGTCAGGAGTTGACTTTTTCACTACACAGTTGACTTTTTCCCAAATCTCTTGATTTTCAATCAACCGATCAATTTGAGCTCTTCTGATTTAAATTTATAATCGATCTCTCATCCTAAAACATCTTAGGACATGTGAAGGGCCATGGAAACAAGTTTGCTTCAAGAAACAAATTTTATCCTGATTAAAATTGAAACCTGTCATACCCTAAATTTGTCCTACCCATTTTCAATTATTTTCACTGTTCGACTTTATTTTATATTTTACGTTGTCTGATTTGTTTCTTGTTATTTAGACACATGTCCGCTCGCAATGGGTCGATTTTTAGAAATCTATCTTTATGACCCATTAAGGCGTGACACGTGGCCTAACAACCTCTTTGTGAATTTTATTTTCTTAAACTTTTTCTTTTTTAAAAATTTACTAATTATATATATATTTTTTATATTTGTTCTATTTGTTTTTTAAAAAAAAATTTCAATCTATTTTTTATTTTTCTTTTAATATTAATATTATTAACTTTTATTTTATTATTTAGTTTTGTTAGTTAATATTGCATTTATTAGTTCATGTTATTAGGATTTGGTTTAATATTAACTAATTAATTAGATTGCTGAAAAAATAAAAAAAGAGAGAAAAGCAGGCCCATTTGGTTAGTGGCCCATTAGGGTTGAGTCTGGTTATTAAAAGGGGGAGAGAAAACCCTAAGAAGGGACGAACACTGTTCATCCCCTTCTTCTTTCAGCAAAGCGGCGCCGCAATTCCAACCCAGAAAACCCTAAATTTTGTTTCTACTGCTCATCCCCCAGAACAGCAAAATCCATCGCCTGGAAACCCAACCCAAACCCTAAAAAAAAAACCTTTTCTTTCGCCATTAACGTCGTTCAATCATCTTCTCCCTTTCATTCTAACCGTGCACCATGATAATCTCCTCGATTTATCGACGATGAAAACTCCGACCATCATGAGCAGCAACCACAATAACCGTTTTGTTGAATCTTCACCATAAAAATTATTGCCATCAGCAACTGTTTCACACCCTCAATCGTCATACATCACCCGCGATAATGGCTATGGGACAAGCAACTTCGAAGCATTCAACACACCCCGTTACGGTTCCGACGACATTTTCGGTACACATCCGAAAAGTTTTGTACAACCGATAGTAATGCAACGCCCATGACAGTGAGTTTCGACACTAATCCGCAACCCAACTCTTCGTCAAAAAGCACGATTCAGTTTGCAATATCAGCTTCTGCGACAACAATGACGAACGAGTAGCAATAGCGGTTCAGTACAATCTGAGTTTTGAGATCCTGATGGTGTAGTTTTACTGACTCTGTTCTTATTGTAGGTTGATACTGGATTTGGTTTGGTTGGATCCTTGCTTTTAGTTATCTGCATCATGTGCATATTTTAAACTTGGTTTGTAAATTTTTTAATGTGTGTTGATAATGAGGGGTTAGAGTCTGAATTCTACTTTCATAACTGTTGTTTGATTTAATTTTGAGTTATTGCAGAGAGGGGATTTAAGGTTTGACAAGTTTTTCCCGTGAATCATGTTATTAGGGTTGGCACTGTGTTAATTTGATAGAGTTGTGTAGACCTTGTTTTCATGATTCCGTTTCTGCAAGTTTCTGCTACTGTTGTGATGTTCTGTTTTGAATAACGTTCATTGCGGTTATTTTTACTGTTGGCAAAACATGTCGCTATTCTGATTATGCTTATATGGTGGGGTTTGATTATTCACTTTCAGTTTGGTTTTTCTGATTATGAAAAGTTAAACTTAGAGGAATATATGTAGCTGCTGTCTTACCTTGATATTCTAACGAGTTTCAATGAATGCCGCTAATTTCGTTTTGCTTTGTCAAAAAACAGGTCGCAATTTCGAAAGCAGTCGCGACATATTAAGTGTAGCAGCCATGACTTCAGATTCCTACCCGGTTTGACAACAACGTGAACTCGACCACAACAGATTTGCAGCCGACATCAACACTAGCGCCATTGCGGCTACAATTCTGCCACCAAATTCTAGTCTGATCCTGCAACGACATTGAGTCGCATACGCCGGCATCTTATCTCGTCATGGTTTCGACATCAGTGGCACATTTTTGACGAGGTCTTAGATTTAATATTTGTTGGTCTTTCGTCTCTAGCTCTGTGTCAATTCTCGGTTTTTTTACGGGTTTTCTAGTTAACGCTGTAAATTAGGATGTCTTGTTTTGATAAGTTAGCCTTAAAATTTTGATCTGAGATACTGATGCATGTGTGGTTCTTTGTTTCTGGTTTTTATCATCATGATGGCGGCTTTATCTTGTGCCAGGATTACGTTTTTTGTGTGGCTAACAACATGGTTTGATAAAATTGCATTTTGCCTAGATATTGTACCAATCAATTTAGGTCGTTGGTGTTTGGCTTGTAGGTATATGTCGTTTCTACCCCAAATTGCTTTTAGTCATTTTCAAGTATCCTGTTATTATTTAATTAATTTTATTTTAGCAATCAAGCAATTGTTTATAAAACTAACTTAGAACAATTTGTTTCTCTAAATAATTGTTTTTTTTAATTAAATTCACTTTTTATTTTAACAAATATTTTATTTTAAAGACAATTCAAAATTTTTTTCTTCTAGAAAGGACATGAACAAGTTTAAGGTGTATTTTCAAAATGTGACTAATTATACATTAAATTATTAATATAATCTATTTTCAACACACAAATCTTTCTCTTAATCCATCACGAAAATTAAACTCTTAAGGTCTAGCACCTCTTGAGTTTTTGAGTAATTATTATTGGGGCGTACGCCTTGGATAATATTGTTCATTTTTGTTTTTCTCATTTTAAAGTATGCTTTTAATTATTCGAGCAAAAAATATATTATAGGAGTCTAGCACTCTGTGTGATATATTCGTTGTTTATTCAAACAATATTTCGTAAATTAAATCAATGGGTGAAATTTAAACTCTTGGAGTCTAGCACTTCTCGAGTTTTCGAATGAACATTATCAAGGTGTACACCTTAAATAATGTATTGTTCATTTTTTTTTTTAGATAATTAATTTATTAGACAATTCAACTTTTGTATTTTGTATATGCTTTAGTATGTAGCATGTTTTAGACAATTCAAAAATTACACTTTAGATATTTCTTTCAAATTTACTTTTAACTTTTGATTAATTTATTTATTTTGTTAAACTTAAATCAATTTATTTTAACAAACTATTTTTCAGCTTATTTCAAAAATATGTTTGTTTCTCTTTAAATCCTGTTTCAATATATTTTTCGACACCAACTTTTTTTTCTCAATCAAGTCATGAAATTAAATTCTTGAAGTCTAGCACTTCTTGAATTTTTGGACAAACATTATTGGGGTGTACATCTCAAATAATATGTCGTTCGACTTTTCATTTTAGTACGCTATTTAGAACGAATATCATAAGAATCCAGCAATTCTGTGTGATATTCCCGTTGTTCTTTCAATGTATCGTCAAGATCTAGTATCTCGATAATACCCTGATTATTTAGTTGTGGGACCGACGTCTCATTTATTAAATAATCGATATTTTCAAACCCAACTTCGCGTTCTCACTTCTCACACGTTCATAATTTATTTTCATACCCCATCTCGTTTCAAGTCATTTTTAAATATTCTTTCTCGATCAAACTTCGAAAGAAGGAGATACTTGGAATCTAGCATTCCTTGTGTCTTCGAGTGAATAACTCTCAAGGCACGCCTTTGAGTTGTTATTCGCTCAACCTTTCGACTTTTTCAAACTCAATCATTTTCCAACGTTCTCCTGAGTCGAGTGTTCGTACGCATTCGCAACCTTTGACACTTCGCACACACATTCACAATTCCTCGTGGTCTCGATATTAGGAGCACCCTCAGGGACTAATATCGTTTCTCACAACCTTAACCCTTGACACGTCGTCAAGTCGGTTCCATCTTCAATCAAATCCTCGACACGTCGTCGAGCTACTTCAAAACAGCTTCCTTTTGGCCTCGCATGCCATTTTTCGATTCGATCCTTTCACAAACATTTTTTTAAAAACTTACGAAAGAGGGATATTCTCAGAATCAAGCATTCTTGGAATATTCGAATGAGTAACTCTCGAGGCGTGCCCTTGAGTTGTTATTAGTTCGTTCTTTCGTTTTCAAAACATCCAACTCTTTATCTCCAACCTATTCAGTCAATTCCCGAAAGAACTGAGTTCTTGGAATCTCGCATTCTTTGAATTCTTGAGTGACAAGCTCTCGAGGCACGCTCTCGGGTTGCTTGTCAGTCACCCTTTCGCCTCAAACTCAAACTTCCAACCCATTCAACCTCACCTTTTCGTGGTTGTTACCACGAACTACGGACGCTCTGGTTCTTTATTCATTCTTGAATATAAGATACGTATGCACAAGATTGCGATGATCTTGGCGAGCACAATCCCATCCATCTTTCGTATCCCCCCATCCTTTTCCCGTAGTCGAACTACGACGCTCTGATTTCTCATTCTCGTCCGAATGAGCATACGTAGGCACAAGGGCCCCAATCCTTGGCGAGCACCCTATCTTCTAACCACCCATCTCTCCTTAGCGTCTTTAACCTTTTACCCTACCAATTCTACCTTTAATAACGAGAAGAAAACAAGCAAACCTAAACAACACTCCCCACATTTATCTTAAGAGGTTCCCGTCGAGTACGACGGACGTGAGGGGTGCTAATACCTTCCCCTCACGTAACCGACTCCCGAACCCGGAACTTGGTTGCGACAGCCCTGTTCCTATCCTTTCGTTTCATTTAAGAGGTTTTCTCGATATTTTCCTCTCCCGTTTATTCGGGAAAAATAAAGTTCGGTGGCGACTCTGTCGAACCGCATTTTCCGCGCCTTTCGCGCGAGGGTCGTATTTTCGAATGTGATTTTTCGAGGTGCGACAAAACCCTAATTCCAACCCTTTTGGCCTGGGCATTATTTAGATGAACTGAGTAACCATTCCACTTCACTATAACCTCTGAGGTATTCAACAAGCTTCTACCTAGTGTTCACACTAGTGATAAGACCCTATGGACTCCTTGACAGTCTTCTGATGGTTCGTACCAGTGCCTTTGCTTGAGCTCGAAACCAATAAAGACTTTCCTCTTAGGTGGTACACAGACAGACACTTGATCCTCTGTAAATGCAAAATATTATGCAATGCAATATGCTAGAACAATGAAACATAAGCCAGAGATTAAGAAAAGAGGTTGGTCAAATTTTGGGGTGCAACACCGGTGACAAGTGTCACCGGTTTTGATCTAGTTTTTTCCTTTCATGCGTGCGTGTCTTTGTTAGCTAGCATGTACACTCATTCTTGGTCCTTGGATTTGGAGTTACGATTTGACTCGGTGTAGAATCAAGGATCCTGATTTGAGGGTAAGTCATGACTGATCTGAGTGTCCACGATGGACCCTCCCTCTCCCTGCATGGACTTTCCGGGTTTGGGCCTGGGTTCTGTTTCTAGTTGAACCCCACTTCTTTTTTTTGGGTTTTCTTTTTTCTTTTTTTATTTTATTTTATTATTTTATTAGGTTTTTTTATTTATAATATACTAAAAACATAAAATATATATTAGTTCCTTTAAATACTCTTGTTTTATATTAATTAATTATTCTAAAATTTATTATTTTTTCTTGACTTAACTTATTTGTTATTTCTTTTTTTCCTTATGCATGAAAAATTCAAAAATTTACTCTTAATTAATTCTTAAATAATTATATTAAACCTTCTTATTTAATAAGTCAATTTTTTTGGGGTTAACCGTAAGAACACAGATTGTTTCTTAGTTATAACTCTATGTTTTGATGATAACACTTATGAATTTTGTATTCAAGAATTATATACTCTAAATTTGTTCTAGACTGTTTGCTACAGGTACTAAAGAAAATATTCTTAAAGAGCAAATTTGGATCTGAACAATGATATTATGAAAGGCTTCAAAGGTTCAAGAGCATCTTAGATGAAGATCTAAACGCTGCCTCCAGAAGAATCTGAGTGCTATCTACTGAAGATTCTGAAGCAGAAGCCTCTAAAGAATAAAAGACTCTGAGAGTTCAGAAGCTTAGTCATCAGAAGACTCTGAAGATACTGCGCTGCATAAGTATTGAGAATCTGATATAGAAGACTCTGCTCTGACAGAATTACACACTCAAGCACACAAGCTGCACATACTCTGATTCAGCATAATCTGAAGAACATCCCAAGACTCTGAAGATCCAGAAGATCTCTACTCTGGAGATTCTGAAGATCCAGACTCTGATGTTGATAGCTGAACTTACTTAGTGAAGAAGATTTGAATATGTACGTTGGCATATCTCAACAGCTCTTTCCTCTTTTATGCTAGACACAAGAACACAGACAAAAAGGTTTTATCTGTGCATTCCATTCTAAGGAAAGTTTCTGCAAAGTAAAAGACAACAGGCATCAGGCTTTTTCAGCACAGCCTCCAATGTAAAGACAAAAGGCTCCAGGCTTTTCAGCACAACCTTCAACGTTAAGAAGACTTCATGGATCTAAGTGCCTATATAAAGAAGTCCACTCCATCTTCTTCAGGAAGGAATAACTTGCAAAATTCACTCTAAGCAAATCTCTCAAAAGCTCTTTTATCTTATTTGCTGTAACATTGTTCTAAAACTTAAGAGAAATATCACAGTTGTGATAATAGCTTTTTAGAAGCATTCTTACTCTTGTATTAGTTTTACATTGATTGTAAAAGGTTTCCTTAAGAGGATCCAGTTGGGATCAGTAGCTCTTGAGAAGACTAAGAACAGTTGTTCTTAGGTGTTACTATTGTAATCTGTTTGATTAAATAGTGGATTAAGTCCTTGACTGAGAAAGGCAAATCACTCTTGAGAGGGTGGACTGGAGTAGTTGAGTTCAACGAACCAGGATAAAAATAACTGTGTTTGAATCTTGGATTATTTGTCATACTTATTCAACCCCCCCTTCTAAGTAATTTTCTCACCTTCAGTTGGTATCAGAGCCTGGTTCTGCGTGTGCTATCACTTAACCGTGTCAGTAAAGATCCAGTGAGAGAAGTTACTTTGATAAATATCTGTTTGTCATTATGGGTGATACTTCTACATCCAACTGTAACAAATATGAAGGGGATAGAATCAGCACAAAGCCTCCCATGTTTGATGGAGAGAAATTTGATTACTGGAAGGACAGGATATAAAGTTTCTTCCTTGGGTATGATGCTGATTTGTGGGACTTGGTTATTGATGGCTATGAACATCCTACAAATGAGGATGGCAAGAAAGTTGATAGAAAATCAATGACAGAAGCCCAGAAGAAGGATTTCAAAAATCACCATAAGGCTAGGAGAATATTGCTTAATGCAATCTCTCATACTGAGTATGAAAAGATTACTAACAGAGAAACAGCTCATAGAATGTTTGAGTCACTTAAAATGAATCATGAAGGAAATTCTCAAGTGAAGGAGACCAAGGCTCTGGCGCTTATACAGATGTATGAAGCGTTCAAAATGGAAGAATCTAAAAATATAGAAACTATGTTTTCTAGATTCCAGATCCTTACAGTTGGTCTAAAGGTTCTGGACAAGGGATACTCCACATTAGATCATGTAAAGAAAATCATCAGAAGTCTACCTACCAGATGGAGACCAATGGTGACTGCCTTGAAGATGGCTAAAGATCTGAACAAGATCTCTTTAGAAGAACTCATCAGCTCACTAAGGCGCCATGAAATTGAGCTTGAGGAAGATGAACCTCAGAAGAAAGAGAAAGATAAATCTATTTCTTTAAAATCTAATAAATCTGCTAAAGCTTTGCAGGTCATTGAAGAAAGCTCTGAAGGATCTTCTTCTGAAGAAGAAGGTGAATTATCCATGCTGTCCAGAAGGATCAACAGACTCTGGAAGCACAAGGGAAAGAAGTTCAACAACTTCAGAAAATCTGATCATAGAAAGGAATCTTCTGGGCACAGAAGATCTGGCAAGAAAGAAGTTGTATGCTATGAGTGTAAAGAACCTGGGCATTACAAGAATGATTGCCCCAAACTTCAAAGAGAAAAACCCAAGAAGAAGGTTGACAAAAAGAAGAAGGTTCTGATGGCAACATGGGATGACTCAGATGAATCTGAATCATCTTCTGAATCAGAAGAAGAATGTGCTAATGTTGCACTGATGGCCAGCATAGAAGATCAGGAGGAAGGAACTTCAGGATCTGAATCTGATTCTGAATCTGACGATGACGCTGAAGAGGTAATGGCTAAACTTACTAAAGAACTTATTAAAGTATTATCAGAAGTTATGAAAAGTTATAACAATATCAAACTCAAATACAAGAAGCTGAAAAGCAGTCTTGAATCTGAGATTGATCTTCTGAAGACAGAACTTGTTGAGCAAAAAGAAATTAATCTGAAAATCAAAAATGACTTTGAAATAGCTCAACAAGAATCTGAATCTGAGACTAAGTCATGTGAAAACATTTTAGAAAAATATGACTCTAGCTTTCAGAGATTCCTTACTAAGAGCTTAGATAGAAGCAAGATGGCTTCTATGATCTATGGTGTTAGTGGGAATAACAGAAGAGGTATTGGATATGAATCTTCCTCTGGAAGTAATCCAAAATCTGTTGACAAACTCTTCATCAAGAAGACACCTCTGTACTCTCAATTTAAGTTTGGTCACTTAAATGACATTAAACACACAAGCTCTGAGAAGAATACTTATGTGTTTAAACCCAAGGCAAGTCAGAATAAACATTATTTTGAAAAACAGAAGTTTAGACAAACCTACAAACCAACTAACCCTAAAGGACCCAAGAAGATCTGGGTACCTAAGAGCAAAATAATCCCTGTTGCAGATGTTCTTAGCAGCAAGATCAGGATGCCAGTCATGGTACCTGGATTCTGGATGCTCACGACACATGACAGGAGAAAGGTCTATGTTCCAAAGCCTGGAACTTAGATCTGGAGGTGACGTGAAGTTTGGAGGGAACCATAAAGGCAAGATCATTGGATCTGGCACTATTAGAAACGGTAAACTTCCCTCTATAACTAATGTTTTACTTGTTGAAGGCTTAAAACATAACTTATTGTCCATAAGTCAATTAAGTGACAATGGTTATGATATTACCTTTAATCAAAAATGTTGTAAAGCTATTATCAAAAGGATGGCTCTATCCTATTTAGTGGTAAGAGGAAAAACAACATTTATAAAATAAATCTTTCAGAACTTAAAGTTCAGAATGTTAAATGCCTCTTGTCTGTTAATGAAGAGCAATGAGTCTGGCACAGAAGATTGGGCCATATTAATATGAGACGTATATCTCAGATTAATAAACTTAATATTGTCAGAGGACTTCCTAATCTGAAGTTCACCTCAGATGCTCTTTGTGAAGCATGCCAAAAGGGGAAGTTTTCAAAAACATCTTTTAAATCAAAAAATGTTGTTTCTACTTCCAAACCACTAGAATTACTTCATATTGATCTGTTTGGACCAGTGAAAACTGCATCCATCAGAGGAAAGAAGTATGGATTAGTCATTGTTGATGACTATAGTAGATGGACATGGGTAAAGTTCTTAAAACACAAGGATGAGTCACATTCTGTGTTCTTTGACTTCTGCAAGCAAGTCCAGAATGAAAAAGATTTCAAAATTATAAAAGTCAGAAGTGATCATGGTGGTGAATTTGAAAATAAATATTTTGAAAAATATTTTTCTGAAAATGGCATTGCTCATGATTTTTCCTGTCCTAGAACTCCACAACAAAATGGGGTTGGAGAGAGGAAAAACAGGACTCTGCAAGAAATGGCCAGAACCATGATCAATGAGACAAATCTGGCAAAACACTTTTGGGCAGAAGCAATCAACACAGCCTGTTACATTCAGAACAGAGTGTCTGTAAGACCTCTTCTGAAAAAGACTCCATATGAACTGTGGAAGAACAGAAAGCCTAACATTTGATATTTTCATCCTTTTGGATGTACTTGTTATATACTTAACACTAAATAGAATCTTAACAAGTTTGATTCCAAAGCACAGAAGTGTTTCATGCTTGGTTATTCTGAATGCTCTAAAGGCTACAGAGTATTCAATACTGAAACACAGATTGCGGAAGAATCTATTCATGTAAGATTTGATGATAAGCTTGGCTCTGAAAAGCCAAAGCAGTTTGAGAATTCTGTAGATAGAGAAGTGATTCTCACAGACTCTGAAGGATCAGAGGCAGAAAAGGCTAAAGAGAAGGAATCTGAAGCAACTCCAGATGCTATTCCCCTATCTTCTCAATTGGACAACTTACACATTTCTGAAAGATCAAATGTTAGAGGATCTTCTTCCAGAATCAAGGCATCTCACCCAGAAGATGTGATTATTGGAAAGAAAGATGATCCAATCAGGACAAGATCCTATCTCAGAACATCTGAATCTTCATTGTTTGGCTTAGTGTCAATAATTGAACCAACATCTGTGGATGAGGCTCTGAAAGATAATGAATGGATTATTGCCATGCAAGAAGAGCTAAATCAATTCACCAGAAATGAAGTTTGGGATCTGGTTCCTAGACCTAAAGGATTCAATGTTATTGGAACAAAATGGGTCTTCAGGAATAAGTTGAATGAAAAGGGAGAAGTTGAAAGGAATAAGGCAAGGTTGGTTGCTCAAGGATACAGTCAACAAGAAGGTATTGATTACACTGAAACTTATGCTCCAATGGCAAGGTTAGAATCTATACGCCTTCTTATTTCATTTGCTGCACAAAATAACATCACTCTGTATCAGATGGATGTTAAAAGTGCCTTTCTTAATGGTATTATAGAAGAGGAAGTATATGTCCACCAACCTCCTGGTTTTGAAAGTGAAAACTTTCCAGATCATGTTTTTAAACTAAAGAAATCTCTTTATGGCTTAAAACAAGCTCCCAGAGCTTGGTATGAGAGGTTGAGCAATTTCCTTCTGAAGAAAAATTTTATCAGAGGAAAAGTGGATACAACTTTATTCTGTAAAACTCTTAAGAAAGATTTGTTGATTTGTCAAATTTATGTAGATGATATTATTTTTGGATCAACAAATATTATGCTTGGAAAGGAGTTTGCTAAATGTATACAGGCAGAGTTTGAAATGAGCATGATGGGAGAATTGAGATTCTTTTTGGGAATCCAAGTCAACCAGACTCCAGAGTGCACCTACATACATCAAACCAAATATGTTAAAGAGCTTCTGAAGAAGTTCAACATGGTTGATAGTTGTTGCACCCCAAAATTTGACCAACCGGGTCTCGTATCTGGCTCGATGTTTCGACGCATAATCGCATTCGCATCTGCATATTGCATACAGTGCATTTTTCATTTGTATTGATTTTATCAGGGATCACAGCTCTCGTCTCGCGTCTCAGGTGTTTTTTTATCAGTTTAAATAGGTAGAATCGTATTTTTGGGATATTTCGGCGCCCGTTTATTTTTACCGATTATTTTTGTGTCGTTCGGTGCTTATTTTGTTCCCTCGGGAATTATCGTGATTTTTCTGGATTTTATTGACATTTTTTAGGGCTTAAATAGATTTTTAAATCATTTTTAGGTTTAATAGGATTTTTTAATAGTTTTAATTCTTTTTTTTAAATAGATTTTAATCATTTTAGGGTTTAATAGATTTTAGATAAATAATATAGATTTTTAGAATATTAATTGATTTTTTGAATAGTTTCTTTTAAATAGTATAGAATTTAATAGATTTTAAATAGTTTTAATATGTTTTAATTCATTTTTTAGATAATATAGAGTTAAATAGATTTTATTTTTTTTTAATAGAATAATATAGTTTTATTAGAATTTTATTAGTGGGTTTATTAGAGTTTTAATTAGAGTTTAATTAGATTAGTGTTCAGATTTAATTAGTTAGATTAATTTGAGTTTTAATAGTTAATTAGGATTAGATGTTTAATATTGTGTTTTTTCAGTTTTTTTTGGTTTTTGTCTGCATTTTCGCATTGGGCTTTATCCACCAATTTCGCAGGCCCAGGTATTGAAATTGTCCAAAAAAGTCCAGAAACGTCCAAAGTGATCCAGCAATTGTCCAATTTTTTCCAGCTAATTCCAGCCACATCTAGAAGCTTCTGGAAGCGTCCAGAAATCTCAGAGTATAAATGCAAGAGCCACGTGTTGAATCAGAGGCTGGCCCACACTGCATCACCCTCTCACCGCCACGCGTCTCCTCAGTCCTCTCTCTCACCGCCACCTCATCGCATGCACACTCTCCAGCATGCCACCTTCATCCCACGCGTCATGCATGCATGAATCGCCTCCACCATCCCTCACCACTTCTCCACCACGTGGCAACCACCAAGCCTCCCGCCTGAAAACCTCGCCGGCCGGCCTGCATGGCCGGCGGCCACCGTCCCCCTCGCCGGAAAACCCCAAACATCCCAGAATCCGGTCATCTTCCTCTCCTTCTTCACCATCTCCTCTCATTACCACCGTGAATCTCCCCAGAAACACCAGAAAAACCCAGAAAAAACCCCAAATCTCCAGATCTCCGGTCCATATTCATCATCATCAACGAACTTCAGAATCACCACTCAACCAGCAACCTTCATCCAGATCCTCTCAACATTCATCTTCAACAAACATCAATCATCAACGATCCCCAGAAGAACAACACCCAACCAATTTCAAGAATCTTCCAGATCTCCTTCAACAATAATCATCAGTGATTTTCCAGTTTCTGATCTGCACCAATAGACATCTCCAGAGATTCAACTCATCAAGAACTTGCAACCACGCTCAACGATCATCAACGCTCAGTCCAGATCCAAGATCAACCTTCAAGATCTTCAAACCCGTCACGAGCTTCGTCCGGATCTACCACCAGAAATGCCTTTCGGCATTAAGAACCCAGACTCCAACCATAAGTCTTTGAGTCCCTCCAGAAAATTCTTCCAGATCCAGGCAAAGATCGTCATGTTGGTTTAACGATCTTCATTGTGCTTCACGCCTCAGAACATGCAAAAGGACCTCCGGTTCACCAGCTTCAACAAACTAAATATCCAGAAACTTCAAGCGTTTCATCCAATATGTTCAGGTCTTCACCGATGATGACTTGCCTCAAAGAACATCAAAGAGTTTGTTGCAGTTTCTAGAAGGATTGTTTGAGGAGATTAGAGAGTTGAACGGAGGTGTTGAGATGATAGAGAACGACGGAGAAAGAAGGGAAAGTTGACGGCGGCGGAGGGAGAAGGGAGATAGAGCTAGGGTTTCAGAAAGGAGTTGGGAGAAGAGAGTGGGCCTTAGGGCCCAGTTCCATTTTTTTTGACACCACACTCCCTCCGTTTTTGGCTGAGAGTGGGTTGGGCCCAGCGAACCAAATGCTATCAACACCTCCGTTTTCCATTGCCACCCCCCCTCCCAATGTTTTTCTGAATTTCCTTTGGGCTGGGCCCAAGCCATTGTTTTTTATTTTTCTGCTTAAATCACCCCTTGTAACCAGCATACCCCCTCCCCTCATTTTTTTGTTTCTTTTATATTTTTTTTGCTTCATATGGGAAAAATACAAAAATAGAAAATATATTTGAAAAAAAGAAAGAAATAAGAAAAGAAAAGAATATGAAAAAATAGTGAAAAAAAGAAATATTTGAAAAAGAAAAGAAAAAGAAAATATATGAAGAAAAATATATTGAAGAAATAATGAAAAAAGAAATAAAGAGAAAATACATAGAAAAATAGAGAGAAAAATATTTTGAGAAAAGGGAAAAATATATTGAAAAGAAAAGAAGAAAAAGGAAAAAATATTAAAATAGATTTAGTATTTTTAAAGCACATTTTTCTTTTAGGATATTTCCATAGAGTTTATTTTCCGATTTTAGGACAGTTTAGAAGCCCATTTGTTAGGGGGCTATTTTCATTTGATTTTTCAGGATAGAATAGGATAGTGTTCCTAGGAGATTTATTTGCAGTATTCAACTCATTGTAACCATTTTTTCGAAGATTAATAAAACGAGATTTGAGTTGTGGTCCCGTAGTAGCCGAACTACAGCTGCTCTGATTCTTCGTACCAGACGAGGATATGTAGGCATAGGATGCGATATCCTAGCGAGCACACTAACGACTGACTTTCTGTTCTCTCGCGGCTGTGCGATCGAGACTTTCCCGCTGACGACTAATTGAAACCCATTTTTCTCTCTTGCCCGAGTGCATTTGAGACCAAACCATAGTTTTGCCCATAGGTTCACGACCCTGTGAAACCAGTTGTTTTTCTCACTGCTGTATGAGAATGTTTGTTTAGCCGTAGTTAGTCTGAACTACGTAAAGCTCTGATCTTCCATGCGGTGGAAGTACGTAGGCACAAGACGCGAGGTCTTGGCGAGCCAATTTTCTCTGTAGTCCCGAACTACGTTGACTCTGACTTTCTCTCTTGAGAATACGTAGGCATAGAGTGCGACGCTCTATCGAGTCAATTCCCTTCCGTTTAGATTTAGCAGCCGTAGATAGATTGTTTTGCATCCTGTAGACAACCCAAGCAAGCGTGGATCCCGTCGAGTACGACGGACGTGAGGGGTGCTAATACCTTCCCCTTGCGTAACCGACTCCCGAACCCAGGCTATGGTTGCGATGACCATACCTTTCCCCGTTTTTTTGTGAGGTTTACTTCGAGCGTTTCCTTTCCCGCTCTGAGGGATAAATAACGCACGGTGGCGACTCTTCTGTCAGCCGGCGCCGATTTTCGCAGTAGCGACAGCTGGCGACTCTGCTGGGGACTGCGATAGTTCCCCATGCATGTGGGATCCAACGTCCCCTAAGAGAGTGTCAATCCTAGCGCTGGTTTGCTTGTCTATTTGGGTGTTTATTTATTGATATTATCTGTTGCTGTTGGGGTGTTACGGGTATTCTATGATTGAGATAAGCCGGACCTGGGCTTGAGTATGAGTACACACCTAGATATAGTTGCGGAGAAGTAGTAGACGAACCTGTCTGCTGAGCAGGCACAGTTCCCTACGAAAATTCGCGCTCGGACGAGGTTCTCGCAGAGGTGCTCCTTTCCGGTCCTGAGGATCTGAGGGGAGTCCAGACGTGAGGATTGTCGACTCTGGGAACCGATCATTTGGAAGTTAGCTAAGTGAGGCCTCTTCATGAGATGACGATGCCACTCCTTCTGGGAATCGTATCATTCCTCATGAAAGTCTGTGACGCTGACGACCGCATAGGATGCCGTACCTTGTCAGATATAGGTCCACACCTGTGAGTGGGGGGGTTTTTTGTGCAGGAAACTTGACTTCCAACCTACCCATTATTCTGGTCTTCTCTTCAGAGAACGTCTTCGTCAGCAGCGCAGCAGTATTCAGATTTTGTGTGGGGGTTGTGATCCCGTGTTTGTTGCATTGCATTGCATTTGCATAGGCATCTTCGCATCATATTGCATATCATCCTCCAGCTAGCCAGAGTTCTGATCCAGCCTTTGTTTCCTGAAGGTGATTACCCGGAGCTTGGATTGAGCAGCTGTTGATTGTCAGAAGACCGACCTAGGGTTTGAGCAGATTTGAGCAGAGTCAAGCATTGAAGTCAGCTGGAGACTATTGGTAGCTATGTCTGAAGGCAATTTCCAATCTCCCAACACCCTGACAGGGTTCACTATGGCGTCCAACCCTCTGTATGATTCTATGGAAGACTTCCCGCAAGTGAACAATGTTACTGCAGACCAAGTTGTACAGCCTCCTGTTGAGAACCAAGATCGACATGAGCAGTTTGTTGCCCGGAATGAGCGTCCTCCTCCTGTTAACTATCAAGGTGTTGCTTTCCCTGTGATGAATTACCGAAGAGATATTCCAACGACTGGGATGGTAGATCCAAGAGCTCTTGACGATAGTAGAAGACTCCGAGTGTTGGAAGAGCAAATGAAAGCTTTGAAAGCCAAAGATGCTGTTAACCTGGATGCTGTAGGCATGTGTTTGGTTCCTGACCTGGTGTTGCCTTACAAGTTCAAAGTGCCGAAGTTTGAGAAGTACACGGGAGATAGCTGTCCGAAGCTGCATTTGATGATGTTTTGTCGAAGGATGACTGCGTTTGCGCGAGATGATAAGTTGATGATCCATTGCTTTCAAGATAGTCTGACTGGGGCATCTTTGAGGTGGTATATGCAGTTAGAGAGGAATCAGATTCAATCATGGATGGATTTAGCCAGAGCTTTTCTGAAGCAGTACGATTACAATTTAGACATTGCTCCTTATCGCATGCATTTGCAAGAGTTGTCTCAAGAGATCAATGAACCTATCAGGAGATATGCTCAGAGATGGAGAGAATTTGCTGCTAGAGTGCGTCCCCCGCTGTTAGACCAAGAGCTGGCAAGCATGTTTGTAGATTCCCTACAATATCCGTACTTCAAAAGATTGCTCGGAATTCCGGCAAGTTTCTCTGACTTGGTAGCATTAGGAGAACGCCTCGAGTACTCCATAAGAATGGGGAAAATTCAGATTACTTCATATGATCAAGCTGGTGAAACTGAATACCCTTGTGACTATCAGAGTGAAGAAGAAGTTGTGATCAACTCAGTTATGCCAAAGGTTGAATATCCTCGAAGCGAATCAGTGAATTTTGTTGGTTCATCATCTTATCAGAGATCAGTACCTCCTGTGGCTTGTTATTCTGAACAGACAGTCGTGCCTGGGGCACCCTATCAGGAACCTTATGTCGCTTCCACTGCAAATCAGCGAACTCGTGGCCGAGGTTATCAGAATCAGCGTCAGAACCAGAACAGACCTCGCAACAACTTGGAACGAAGGAACGCTCCTTTTCACCCAGTGCCTATGCCGTATAGCCAATTGCTACCATCTTTGATTCAGAAGTCTTTGGTGGAACCTAAAGCTCTTAAGCCAGTTCCAGAACCTTACCCTCCTGGGTACAATCCCCACGTTCAGTGTGGTTATCATGGTGGCTCACCAGGGCATTCGACGGAAGATTGTAAAGCATTTCAGGCGAAGGTACAGCAGTTGATTGATCAGGATCGCATTTCCTTTCGAGAAGGGTTTCTGTTTGTTCATCCCAACCGTTCAGCTGTCTAAGCTCGTAGACTCGGAAGGCATTCCCCAGCAAAAGCCAGTGGTTCAGACGGGCGGGCGCCTCAGCATTGGCAGTCTTCAGACTATACATCATTTGCATTTGTAGTTTCTTTTTCTGTTAGTTACTACCTGCTTTTAAACATTGTATGTTTCGAATGGTGATAATAATAAAGTGACTATGCATTTTTCTGAATTAATCATGTCGTTGTCGCTCATGTATTGCATTGCACTGACACTTGCATTTTTTCACTCCACTTTATCACTGTGACTAGCAAAGTTAGGAGGGAGGATGATGAAACTGAAACTCATAACCGATGATCGTATGCTTTCAGATAAGACTGTACCGATGACGTACAAGGCATTGTTTCAAATTCCCCAAACACTGGAGATATAAGGAGTTAGTCCCTTGTTAACCACTTCGAGCCAGGAAGTAGAAGTTTTTTCGGACTTTTAAACCCTCACATCTTAACCCGGGGCAGGGTAGTTGTCAGTTAGCTTGACCGAGCATTCAAGTCTTACAGAGGAGTGTTGTCTTTCGAGGACCAATCAGTTTACACCTTTCAGAGGTCAAATCTCACCAATCAGGAGTGAGACAGGTACAATCCTTTCGGAGCAATCAAGGCAACCAGTGTCACACGACTTTGTTCCAAAAGAAAGAAGAAAGAAAGCCCGCTAAGTAAAAAGAAAGAAAAGCTGGAAAGCTAATACTTAGGCAAAAATTAGGGCATCCCGCTGGACTTCAAAAGAAATCGAAAATCGAAAAGAACTCAAAATGAGTCAGTCCAGGCAAAAATTAGGGAATCAAAAGAATGAAAAAGAGGGGATATCAAAAGAAAATTTTTCCCCAGCAAATCACAAAGTCGTGTACACAGACACCGAAAGCAAAGAAGGAGTAACTATCACTCTGGAAGAAAAGCTTGTGAATTCCTTAACTGTGGGTCTTACCATTCAACATACTTCTCGAAGAGGCGAGTGCTTGTGCCAGGTTAACTGAACCTTAGGATCGGAGATCATCACGTAGAAGGGGTGGGTACAAATCAAAATTTGAGCCGGATATCCTTTGTTTCACAAACCGTGAACCCGACCACGATACAACCCTCAAAAGACCTAATTGAGGTAGGGTTAGTCTGAAGAGCATTACGATAAGGTTGAGTAACCTGACTCCTTCTTGACTTGCTGGTCACATCCTTGTTGTATTTTCACTGACCACATAAGCACTGCGTTTGAACTTCGGTTCACTCGTCACTCTATCATATGCATGTAAATGAGTGACAGCTCAAAATTTTTCAAAATCTGCATAACCATTGCATTAAGATTACCATTCGTGAACAGACAGTTCTAATTGCAGGTTAGTAGTTGGCATGAAAGAAATTCCAGCAGGAATAATCAAGCAGGACTGAGTAATTCAGCAGTCTGAGCCAGAATGGTGTATGTTGTGAAGCCTTTGAATCAGGGGCATCGACTTCCGGTGAGTTCGGAATCAGTTAGTCTGAGAGCGAGTCCCGAAGCTTCAGTTGAGCAGGGGCAGTTTATTTGAGAAGCGGTTGATCAGAAGTGAGTCTTCTCGAGAGTCGATCAGGGGCAATTATGCAGAGTGCTGAGACCTGAAAGCAGATGCTTCCAGTGGATAATCAGATCGGGTTAAGTCGCTAGAACGCTCATTCAGGGGCAAGTCATCGCAGAGAATGTTGAAATCAACTGGGTTGTTAGGTGTCTAATAGAGATTGAATTCGGTCGTACAGATACTAGGGCAAGTAATCTCGAGGTCGTCTCGTAGCAAGCTGTTCAGAGCAAGTATTCCCAAGAGATAGATTGGGGCAAGTTGAGTGTACTGGGGCAAGTTGTTCAAACCAGTCTTTTTATCCCCAGCTGAGTGCACTGGGGCAAGTCATTCAAACCAGTCTGTTTATCCCCAGCCAGAGTTGAGTATCGGGGAATCGTGTCAATACCCTTATCAAAAAACCTGAACCTTTCAAACCTTAAAAGGTCTTGTTGTCGTTGGATCATTGTCCTGCAGTTTAAACCTGTTGCGTGTCAGTAACCAGTCATTTTCAAAGTCCAGTTCTCGCCTGGCAAATCGGTAACCAGTTCTCGTCTGGCCCACCCTTCCGTAAGCATCAGTTCCCGTCCTGGTGCAGTTTATTGTAAGTATCAGTTCTCGTCTGGTGCAGTTTATTGGTAACCAGTTCTCGTCTGGTCACCGTTTCTTCGAGTGTTGTATCAGTTCTCGTCTGGTACATGTCGTTGCGTAACCAGTTCTCGCCTGGTCATCGTGTGTTTTACCCTATGTGTTATACCAGTTCTCGCCTGGTGTACGTTAGCTTTCAGCCAGTTCTCGCCTGGTTGTCTTTTTCTCAGTCTGTTATCCAGTCAGCCCCGTCTGCTGTTCAAGAACACAAAAATTAATGATTGTTCAATTTACCTAACCTATCAGTTCTCGCCTGGTAGTCTACTTTTGAATGCTAGTTCTCGTCTAGTATTTTCCTTATCTCCCACTGTGTACATAATCCGTGTTTATTCTAAACCAAAAAAAAAAAACCTAAAGGTATCTGACACAGTATTTCCCAATGACCCGCATGTTGTCATGTTCCCCGATACGAAGCTCGATTAATGCCAGTGCTCCGAGTAATGTTTGAATTCCTTGTGGATGTTGTTAAATCAGAATTGATACTCTTCGGCAGATGAAAGTTGCTTATTATCCCCGGAAGAGTCGAGATCGTATTTTACCCCGTATCAGAGTAGGATCAGGAGTACTCTCAGCAGATTAAGATCGACATCCTTGATAGTAGGGGCGTTTCCAGCAGTGTGCTGCGCGCAATCAACCTCAGTTTGGGTCAATCCCCGCAGAGTACAATCAGTTGCCAATGGTTTGAAAAGAGCATTCCCGAGCAGAATTGTTTTCTTTCCCCAGTGAAGTCGCCAAGCAGGGTTGCCTTTTCACTTCTCCAGCAGAACGGTTATCCTCAGCGGATTTGATTTCCCGTTTCCAGCATTTATTTTGCTGAGACGATTCTGTGACTTCAGTTCATCCCCAGTAGAGTTGACGTCTACCTTCGGCATTTATTTTGCCAAGCGGTTTTCAGACCTGGTGTTCTCTGGCAGCTCGAGCCTGCATTAGCATTTGCATATATAGTCATTGCATCTATCAAGCATATAGTATATCCATGCCGTCTGGGCATCGCATTTTCAAACGAAACGCATAGCATATCCATGTCATATAGGGCATTGCATCATTATCAAGCATACGCATGTCGAAACATAGACCAGGATGGTTACCTATTGGATTTCGAATTTGTTCACCTGCAGAGTTGTTTGGTTCAGCTTCCCTTCTTCCCCAGCGGAGTGATTCTTCATATTTGGTTGTTACGTCAGCATCAGGAAAAAAAACAACAACAACAAGGAGAGACTATCATATATCAGACTTCTGAAGCTGCCCCCTTCGTCAAAATAGGTGCCAGGCAGTTCCATTCAGAATTCCCCCAGGAGAATTGTCCTCAAGTTCGCAGTGAACTGTGAGTTGACCAGATTTGATCCCATGACAGATGGGAAGGTGTTTGCTTTTCCGAAGCATTATTTCAATACTTGTGGCGTCACACAGGTATTGAAAAGGAGAAGAAAATGTTATCAGAAAATTGACCAGTTGTTGCCGTGACAACCAAACTTCAGTTTATTGGAAGCTATTCGCCAAGCAGCTCTGCAGTATATTCTTGCGGTTGGCAAATTTCAGGGTTCCATTTGTATTCAACCGTCATCTACCTTGAATGTTTGAAGGCTGAGCGCTCTTCACCCATTCAGGTCGAAGCCGCTTGAATAGGGGAAGCTGTTGCACCCCAAAATTTGACCAACCGGGTCTCGTATCTGGCTCGATGTTTCGACGCATAATCGCATTCGCATCTGCATATTGCATATAATGCATTTTTCATTTGTATTGATTTTATCAGGGATCACAGCTCTCGTCTCGCGTCTCAGGTGTTTTTTTATCAGTTTAAATAGGTAGAATCGTATTTTTGGGATATTTCAGTGCCCGTTTATTTTTACCAATTATTTTTGTGTCGTTCGGTGCTTATTTTGTTCCCTCGGGAATTATCGTGATTTTTCTGGATTTTATTGACATTTTTTAGGGCTTAAATAGATTTTTAAATCATTTTTAGGTTTAATAGGATTTTTTAATAGTTTTAATTCTTTTTTTTAAATAGATTTTAATCATTTTAGGGTTTAATAGATTTTAGATAAATAATATAGATTTTTAGAATATTAATTGATTTTTTGAATAGTTTCTTTTAAATAGTATAGAATTTAATAGATTTTAAATAGTTTTAATATGTTTTAATTCATTTTTTAGATAATATAGAGTTAAATAGATTTTATTTTTTTTAATAGAATAATATAGTTTTATTAGAATTTTATTAGTGGGTTTATTAGAGTTTTAATTAGAGTTTAATTAGATTAGTGTTCAGATTTAATTAGTTAGATTAATTTGAGTTTTAATAGTTAATTAGGATTAGATGTTTAATATTGTGTTTTTTCAGTTTTTTTTGGTTTTTGTCTGCATTTTCGCATTGGGCTTTATCCACCAATTTCGCAGGCCCAGGTATTGAAATTGTCCAAAAAAGTCCAGAAACGTCCAAAGTGATCCAGCAATTGTCCAATTTTTTCCAGCTAATTCCAGCCACATCTAGAAGCTTCTGGAAGCGTCCAGAAATCTCAGAGTATAAATGCAAGAGCCACATGTTGAATCAGAGGCTGGCCCACGCTGCATCACCCTCTCACCGCCACGCGTCTCCTCAGTCCTCTCTCTCACCGCCACCTCATCGCATGCACACTCTCCAGCATGCCACCTTCATCCCACGTGTCATGCATGCATGAATCGCCTCCACCATCCCTCACCACTTCTCCACCACGTGGCAACCACCAAGCCTCCCGCCTGAAAACCTCGCCGGCCGGCCTGCATGGCCGGCGGCCACCGTCCCCCTCGCCGGAAAACCCCAAACATCCCAGAATCCGGTCATCTTCCTCTCCTTCTTCACCATCTCCTCTCATTACCACCGTGAATCTCCCCAGAAACACCAGAAAAACCCAGAAAAAACCCCAAATCTCCAGATCTCCGGTCCATATTCATCATCATCAACGAACTTCAGAATCACCACTCAACCAGCAACCTTCATCCAGATCCTCTCAACATTCATCTTCAACAAACATCAATCATCAACGATCCCCAGAAGAACAACACCCAACCAATTTCAAGAATCTTCCAGATCTCCTTCAACAATAATCATCAGTGATTTTCCAGTTTCTGATCTGCACCAATAGACATCTCCAGAGATTCAACTCATCAAGAACTTGCAACCACGCTCAACGATCATCAACGCTCAGTCCATATCCAAGATCAAACTTCAAGATCTTCAAACTCGTCACGAGCTTCGTCCGGATCTACCACCAGAAATGCCTTTCGGCATTAAGAACCCAGACTCCAACCATAAGTCTTCGAGTCCCTCCAGAAAATTCTTCCAGATCCAGGCAAAGATCGTCATGTTGGTTTAACGATCTTCATTGTGCTTCACGCCTCAGAACATGCAAAAGGACCTCCGGTTCACCAGCTTCAACAAACTAAATATCCAGAAACTTCAAGCGTTTCATCCAATATGTTCAGGTCTTCACCGATGATGACTTGCCTCAAAGAACATCAAAGAGTTTGTTGCAGTTTCTAGAAGGATTGTTTGAGGAGATTAGAGAGTTGAACGGAGGTGTTGAGATGATAGAGAACGACGGAGAAAGAAGGGAAGGTTGACGGCGGCGGAGGGAGAAGGGAGATAGAGCTAGGGTTTCAGAAAGGAGTTGGGAGAAGAGAGTGGGCCTTAGGGCCCAGTTCCATTTTTTTTGACACCACACTCCCTCCGTTTTTGGCTGAGAGTGGGTTGGGCCCAGCGAACCAAATGCTATCAACACCTCCGTTTTCCATTGCCACCCCCCCTCCCAATGTTTTTCTGAATTTCCTTTGGGCTGGGCCCAAGCCATTGTTTTTTATTTTTCTGCTTAAATCACCCCTTGTAACCAGCATACCCCCTCCCCTCATTTTTTTGTTTCTTTTATATTTTTTTTGCTTCATATGGGAAAAATACAAAAATAGAAAATATATTTGAAAAAAAGAAAGAAATAAGAAAAGAAAAGAATATGAAAAAATAGTGAAAAAAAGAAATATTTGAAAAAGAAAAGAAAAAGAAAATATATGAAGAAAAATATATTGAAGAAATAATGAAAAAAGAAATAAAGAGAAAATACATAGAAAAATAGAGAGAAAAATATTTTGAGAAAAGGGAAAAATATATTGAAAAGAAAAGAAGAAAAAGGAAAAAATATTAAAATAGATTTAGTATTTTTAAAGCACATTTTTCTTTTAGGATATTTCCATAGAGTTTATTTTCCGATTTTAGGACAGTTTAGAAGCCCATTTGTTAGGGGGCTATTTTCATTCGATTTTTCAGGATAGAATAGGATAGTGTTCCTAGGAGATTTATTTGCAGTATTCAACTCATTGTAACCATTTTTTCGAAGATTAATAAAACGAGATTTGAGCTGTGGTCCCGTAGTAGCCGAACTACAGCTGCTCTGATTCTTCGTACCAGACGAGGATATGTAGGCATAGGATGCGATATCCTAGCGAGCACACTAACGACTGACTTTCTGTTCTCTCGCGGCTGTGCGATCGAGACTTTCCCGCTGACGACTAATTGAAACCCATTTTTCTCTCTTGCCCGAGTGCATTTGAGACCAAACCATAGTTTTGCCCATAGGTTCCCGACCCTGTGAAACCAGTTGTTTTTCTCACTGCTGTGTGAGAATGTTTGTTTAGCTGTAGTTAGTCTGAACTACGTAAAGCTCTGATCTTCCATGCGGTGGAAGTACGTAGGCACAAGACGCGAGGTCTTGGCGAGCCAATTTTCTCTGTAGTCCCGAACTACGTTGACTCTGACTTTCTCTCTTGAGAATACGTAGGCATAGAGTGCGACGCTCTATCGAGTCAATTCCCTTCCGTTTAGATTTAGCAGCCGTAGATAGATTGTTTTGCATCCTGTAGACAACCCAAGCAAGCGTGGATCCCGTCGAGTACGACGGACGTGAGGGGTGCTAATACCTTCCCCTTGCGTAACCGACTCCCGAACCCAGGCTATGGTTGCGATGACCATACCTTTCCCCATTTTTTTGCGAGGTTTACTTCGAGCGTTTCCTTTCCCGCTCTGAGGGATAAATAATGCACGGTGGCGACTCTTCTGTCAGCCGGCGCCGATTTTCGCAGTAGCGACAATAGTAAGAAGGCAGAAACTCCAATGCATCCTACAAGCAATCTAGGTAAGGAAGAGGTAAGTAAGAAGGTAGATCAGAAACACTACAGAGGTATGATAGGATCTCTTCTATACTTGACTGCTTCTAGACCAGATATTCTGTTTAGTGTCTGCTTATGTGCAAGATTCCAATCAGATCCTAGAGAATCACACTTAACAGCTGTTAAGAGGATTCTAAGGTATCTGAAAGGTATTACTAACATGGGTCTGTGTTACAGAAGATCTGATGAATTTTCATTAGTTGGATTCTGTGATGCTGATTATGCTGGAGACAGAGTTGAACGTAAAAGCACTTTTGGAAGCTGTCAGTTTCTTGGAAGTCATCTGATCTCATGGTACAGCAAGAAGCAACCCACTATTGCACTATCAACTACAGAGGCAGAATACATTGCTGCTGCTAGATGTTGTACGCAGATGCTCTGGATGAAGAGTCAGTTAGAAGATTATCAGATCTATGAGAGTAATCTTTCTATCTTCTGTGATAATACTTCTGCTATATGTTTGTCAAAAAAATCCAATCTTGCATTCTAAGGCTAAACATATAGAAATTAAACATCACTTCATCAGAGACTATGTTCAGAAGGGTGTAATAAATCTAGCTTTTGTTGATATAGATCATCAATGGGCTGATATTTTCACAAAACCCCTTGCTGAAGATAGATTTAAGTTCATTCTGAAAAATATTTGTATGGATTTTTGTCCAGAGTAATATTTATCAGAGGCAACTCCTCAGATGCAAAATGTTTAAAGATCTGAAGTATTTCATCTGATTATTTGTTCATTTATCTTTAATTGATTTATTTGTGTGAAACTCTGAACTAACAAACTCAGAAGATCTGAACGTTGGAAATGTTTCATTTCTTGAGAGATATCAGATGCACGTACAAAGCAAACACTTGTCACTCAATATCTGAAAAGATTGAGTGCTCTACTGAATTGACGTTTGAGGTATTGCTTTGAAAATCTCATTTTTCTTGGATTTCCCCCCAATTGTCATAATTTTAATTTGAAATGATTACTTTCATTAAATGCCGTATAAACGTGCGTATGTGTCTTTTGATGTGCCCAATGCTTGATTTTTTAGTTGTCTATAAATACCACCTATCACACTATTTTCACACTTTTCACACTCACTACACCAATGCGTTTCTGTTCTCTCTTCAACCTCTACCAAAACCCTAAACCCAAATCAAGATCTTCTTCTTCATCAATGGCTTCTACATCAAATGCTGCTGAAATCTCCAACAAAAATATAATGTACAAGAAACCAGAACACACTCTATTTACTCTAGTAGTAGATCTTGAGGTTCTGTGTGAGAGTTTCGTTGATCTTGAATCAATAGAAGAAAATGGGTTTGACCTAACAACTTCCATTAAAGCTCAAGGCTGGGAGAAGTACTTTGAGAGATTTATGGGTCCTGTGTACCCAACTCTTGTAAAGGAATTCTGGATTCACGCTAGTACTGGTCCTAAGTTCATTCACTCATCTGTCTTTGGGAAGGAGATAGTGATTACTGAGAAACTGATCAGGCAACTGTTCAGTTATACAGAATCTGATGGTGTTACAAAACTAGCCTCTTCACGTATTGATATGGCTAAGGTATATGAAGAAATCGCTGTAGCTGGAACACCAACAAGTAAGGTTAAAGATCTGAAACCTATCTATAGGATCTGGGCAAAGATATTTATGAGTACAATCTTTCACAGAAAGTCAACCAACTCACCAGACTATGTGAGTTCAGAGCATCTGTACTTCATGTACTGCATCAGCCAGAATGTTAAGGTGGATCTGCCCTATCTGATCTTCAGTCATCTTCTGACTCATGTCAAAGAGACTAGAGAAGAGGTAAGAGCTAAAGCTGGGAAAGTTAGAACTTGGATACCTCTAGGAAGACTTATTTCAGACATCGTTATAGAAAACAAGTTGGTAAAGCATCTGACAGATGCAAAGATAACAGAGGATCTGTCATACATCATTGGATCTGAGATAAATGGACTCACTCTGAAAAGGATGAAAATCATTTCAGAGCTGAATGGTAAACTAAGGAAGATAAACTCTGAGGAGGTCAATGACAGAAGGATACCCTTAGAAGACTTTCCAATGTTCAGTGCAGATGAACAAAAAAGTATTGTCTGGACTTACATTGTAGAGTGTCTGAAGGAAGGAATTCCTCTACCTGCTAACCTTGTTCAGAAACAAGGAGAAGAAATGCCCAATCTGATGAAGGAAAGGCGTAGTAAGAGAAAAGCTGAAGAAGGATCGGTTCAGAAGAAAAGGAAAGTATCTGAAGTTCCAAGGAAGAAGAAGAAAGGAGCAAAGAAAGCCAGAATCAATTCTAGAGATGCCACTCTGGAAGAGATTAGAGACACTATTCATCAGGTATTAACATCTGATCCTACACCTGCTGTTCATTCACCCCTTTCATCACCTCAACTCTCTCCAAACCTTAGACATAGAACTTCTAAACCCAAACAATCTGCAAACCTTTCATCTGAACCACCCTCATCTGAACCAGTACATTCACAACCATCTTCTGTACCAATTCCCTCTGAACCCCAACCTCATATTACATCTGAACCCCCTCAAACAATTCAATCATAAATTCCACAAGCAGAAATTACTCAACCAGAAATTTCACAAACAGAAATTCCTCAAACATAAATTCCACAACTAGCAATTTCACAACCAGAAAATCCCCAATTAGAAATTCCCCAACCAGATATAATCATCTCAGAACCAAACCAACCAGAGACTGTTCAAACTGAACACTCTGAACAACCAGTTCCATCAGAAGATCCAAATCTTTCTGACAATATTCTGGATATAGAACCCCTCAATCAATCCATTATCATTTCTTCAACATCTGTTCACTCAGATGAATCTTCTGATTGTGAATCATCTGATTCATCTGATTTTGAACCAGAGTCACTCAAACAAGCACGTTCTGACAGTGCTATGAAGGAACATGTTAACATTTCCATGTTTCATACTCCACCCAACTCCCCACCTCAGAAAACCATATCTCAACCATCTGAAACTCAAACATCTGAAACACAAACCATCCCTCAACCATCTGAAACCAATCTATCTGAAACACAAACCATCCCTCAACCATCTGAACTCCCTCAATCTGACATCCAAACATCTCAACCAACATCACCTCAACCACAACCATCTGAACCTACACCATCTGAACCTACTCCTGTTAACACTCCTAATCCTAAACCCTCTGAACAGTCTGAACAGTTAGATCTAGGATCATGTGTTAATGCTATGTTTGAAATATTCAAGAAGGAGATAGATTCTGAATATGCTCGTGTTAAGGATGTGTGCATGTCAAGCTTGGATCCAACTGTTTCAAATGCTGCTTGGAAGCGTTTCATCTGGATGTTCAACAAAGCTGCTTTAAAAGTTAGAGCTAAATGCTCTAAGCTTGCTAAAACTCAGTTTGCAGAATTAATCAAGATAACTCTGATGAACATGCCTCTTCCTCCTCCTGTGTTGCTTCTGGAAGTTGCTCTTCCAGAGGCTCCTGAATCTGAAATGGTTGAACAAGCTTCTGAAGAGAACCAGTATGAAGAGAACACTGCTGCTACTGGATCTGCTCCTTCTTCATCTGTGGTCATAGAGCTTGTGAATGATGTCAAGGAAATAAAAGATTGGATGGTCAAGCAAGAGAAGACAATGATGAGATCAAGACCTGGATGTCTAAGCAAGAAGAGTCAACTGCCAAAATGACAGAGCTTCTGACCCTTATTGCCTCACGCCAGACTTAGTCTTATTTGATGTTTTTGCACATGTTATTGCTTCTATTGTTTTTCTTATTGTTGTGTTATGCTTCTTGGCATCTGTCTGTTTGATTATGAACTTTGATCTGCTTAAATGAATGTTGATGTTTTTGCTTCTATATGCTTCTTTTCTTCTGTATCTTTATGTCTTTAAAAATCTTTTTGATTATGACAAAAAGGGGAAGAAAAAGAGAATCTGATTGTTCAAACTATAAGCAATTACTAAAACTAAAATTCAGACATTTTATTAACTTACCTTGAATTTAAGTCTTTCAGATTACATTGATATATCTAACATAATTCATTGAAGTTACCCTGAGACTTTTCCAACCAGAACCTGATCTTCAAAGTAAATCTGAGTATTCAATCAACTCTGATAGCTTACTCTGATACCTTTACTCAGGAAGATAATTCAAGCAAGATGATAACCAGGCGCTCTGACTGAAGGAAGTCATAATTATCTGGTATCAAGATTTGATTCTGAAAGTCAAACCTCTTGCATCAGGCTCTGAATCTGAAATATACTTAATCAAAAAGGGAAGTGTTTTCTTCTATTAGAGTATTTATTTCAGGGGGAGATTGTTAATCTCAGGGGGAGTTATAATTCATATCTTTTTAATTGAACAAAATTCCTCATGTTTTGTCATCATCAAAAAGGGGGAGATTGTAAGAACACAAATTGTTTCTTAGTTATAAATCTATGTTTTGATGATAACACTTATGAATTTTGTATTCAAGAATTATATACTCTAAATTTGTTCTAGACTGTTTGCTACAGGTACTAAAGAAAATATTCTTAAAGAGCAAATTTGGATCTGAACAATGATATTATGAAAGGCTTCAAAGGTTCAAGAGCATCTTAGATGAAGATCTAAACGCTGCCTCCAGAAGAATCTGAGTGCTATCTACTGAAGATTCTGAAGCAGAAGCCTTTAAAGAATAAAAGACTCTGAGAGTTCAGAAGCTTAGTCATCAGAAGACTCTGAAGATACTGCGCTGCATAAGTATTGAGAATCTGATATAGAAGACTCTGCTCTGACAGAATTACACGCTCAAGCGCACAAGCTGCACATACTCTGATTCAGCATAATCTGAAGAACATCCCAAGACTCTGAAGATCCAGAAGATCTCTACTCTAGAGATTCTGAAGATCCAGACTCTGATGTTGATATCTGAACTTACTTAGTGAAGAAGATTTGAATATGTACGTTGGCATATCTCAACAGCTCTTTCCTCTTTTATGCTAGACACAAGAACACAGACAAAAAGGTTTTATATGTGCATTCCATTCTAAGGAAAGTTTCTGCAAAGTAAAAGACAAAAGGCATCAGGCTTTTTCAGCACAGCCTCCAATGTAAAGACAAAAGGCTCCAGGCTTTTCAGCACAACCTTCAACGTTGAGAAGACTTCATGGATCTAAGTGCCTATATAAAGAAGTCCACTCCATCTTCTTCAGGAAGGAATAACTTGCAAAATTCACTCTAAGCAAATCTCTCAAAAGCTCTTTTATCTTATTTGCTGTAACATTGTTCTAAAACTTAAGAGAAATATCACAGTTGTGATAATAGCTTTTTAGAAGCATTCTTACTCTTGTATTAGTTTTACATTGATTGTAAAAGGTTTCCTTAAGAGGATCCAATTGGGATCAGTAGCTCTTGAGAAGACTAAGAACAGTTGTTCTTAGGTGTTACTATTGTAATCTGTTTGATTAAATAGTGGATTAAGTCCTTGACTGAGAAAGGCAAATCACTCTTGAGAGGGTGGACTGGAGTAGTTGAATTCAACGAACCAGGATAAAAATAACTGTGTTTGAATCTTGGATTATTTGTCATACTTATTCACCCCCCCCCCCCCCCCCCCTTCTAAGTAATTTTCTCACCTTCATTAACTTTATTTTAGTTTAGCCTAACTTAATTAATTATGTTTGGACTATTGAGTTATTTATATGCATATTTTCTATGGAGGGTGTTTGTTTTATTTTCATCCCTGTTCATCATAATGTGTCCCTTCCCCATGAGTTGCAATATATGCTATTGTTTTGTTCTCTAAGTCGTGCTTAGGTATTTTCTAATCAAGATTAAAATCAATAATACTTTTTCAAGAATTTACAAATGAGCTTGATTCAACATCAAGCATTTTCAAAACAAACCTAATTGATCACCAACTCATGTTCAAGCACACTTGAGCCATATATTAAGTCCATTACCTCTACTTTGTAAGTCGAGCGCTTTTTTGCCTCGCCATCGACCTTAACCTAGTTAATTGAGTCCTCCATCATGTTTAATTCAAATTTTTACACCGCTTCAAACGCAAATTTAAACCTCGGTCAACATCGAGCCCTTTTTTTCAAAGTTAAATCATTTAACCCAATTGCACTTAAACTATATTTTTAATAAAAGATGAAAATGGAGTGGGAATGGAGTCTTTGATTCCTCTCTTCAATTGTTTGGGTCCGAGAAGCCTTTCTTACGCTCAAACAACTGTCTTCTTTAAAATACTCATAACCCATTAAAACTATTTTTCTCAATATAAGATGAAAGAGAGAGAGAGAGAGAGAGAATCAAGCTTTTGACTCACTTTCCCGATTACTTGAGCCCGAGAAGCCTTTCTTAAGCTTTGAGTAATCATCATTCGTAACTTACCCTAGCTACATTAAAACTCTTTCATAATACTCAGATGAAAAAGAGAGAGAGTTAAGTCTTTAATTCACTCTCCCGATTACTCAGGTCCGAGGAGCCTTCCTTAGGCTTCAAGTAATCGTCATTACTTAAAATACTCTAGCTATATCAAACCTATTTTCATAATATTAAGGGTGAAAAAGAGAAAAAATTCAAGTCTTTGACTCATTCTCTCGATTATTTGGACCCGAGTAGCCTTTCTTAATCTTCAAGTAATTGTCATCCAATCAAAATATCTCAACACATTAACTTAATTTTCTCGTCGCCATGCGAACCGTCCAACTTTTTCATAAAAGATATGGTGTCTTGAGATGGCGCAAAATATTACTTCGTCCATAACCTATTTGAGTCGAGATAAGTAGCGTGTTTCCCGCGAATGTTGATATATAGAAATCCATTCAAGGTGATGCAAGCGTCCTCTCCTCACCCGTTTGGGTAAAACAATATTTTCTGTCGAATGCGACTAAGTATCTTTCGATAGAATCAAACCAATATCCGTAGTCCAAACTACGGACGCTCTGATTTCTCATTTGTCAATGAGAATATGTAGACATAGGATTGTGAGATCCTAGCGAGCAACCTTCTCTCTTCTCACCCGTAGTCCCACAAACTACGGGCACTCTGATTCTTCACTTCTTTCATGTGAAAATACGTAGGCACAAGGGCCCCAATCCTTGGCGAGTACCCTATTCTAAAAACCATCCATTTCACCTTTATAAATATAAACCCTTTTACCTTACCTTTACGCTTTATTCCTTTAGAAGAAAACAAACAATCTGACCTAAAATTTCTCACGAATCGGATCAAGAGGTTCCTATTGAGTACAACGGACATGAGGGATGCTAATACCTTCCCATCGCGTAATCGACTCCTGAACCTAGAACTTGGTTGCGATGACCATATTCTTTCCCTAAGGGTTTTCTCAATATTTTCCTATTCCATCTTGAAATGAATAAAGTTCGGTGGCGACTTTGTTTTTCGCGACCATTCGCGAAGGATCGTGCACTTTTCGAGGTAAGACACATATGATATTCTCTATGCACAATTAAGTTTGTAACTATTAAAGTTAGAAATTATTCTTTAATAGAATAATTTCATAAAGTGCGCAATAAAGAAAAGATTGAAGCAAGAGAAAATAAAATAGTGCTCATTCAGTAAATACTTCAAAGGATAAGGACAAATAAAGAATAATAAAAAAATATGATTTGAACTGACAAATGTTCAATGGTGTTGAAATATATATCAATTTAAAGAGCACAAATTTAGTAAAGATTGATATTTATTTTAATTTATTTTAGATTGTCATTATAAGCTTAAATTTGCATTTAAAAGATAATTTGGTGATTGAATGAAGTTTTATTTTAATATGATAATTTTTTTTAATGATGAATTCAATTTGTCTTTTAAATTCAAATATTATTCTAGTTAATTCAGACAAGACTTGTGACAATCTGAAATTGTTGAAAAATCTGAGAAAGATAAACTTTAGTCCCAAGTTAAAGAATATTTTGAGAAAAATTGTGTAATGTATCTTGAGAATATTGAGTTTGGGGGAGAGATATGGTCAAAGAACAAAATTGAGTGGGAAAGAATGGGTTCTGACTCGATTCATACACTTGTTATTTATATAGAAAATTTGGACCCTTATACAAATTGAAATTAATTCTTGAAAATCAAACTCAACATCCTCAAGAACTAGAGCATGAAGTGTCATAAAGAATTGACTAAAAAGAGAAATTCTATTCGATATAATTGAAATACTCTGTTATGATAGTAGTGACACTTGTTAAATGGAAATACGTTTACGTTCCTAGTTTAATGTGTCGATTTTATTTTATTTAGTCATAAATGATATATGATTATTGTGTGAAACCAAGAAATCTATAACAAAAGTTTATCGATGAAAGATATTGGACACATCTCTTTTGTATTAGGTATTTAGATACTTAGAGATTATTCTCAAGGTATCATCTGGTTAGCACAGTCGATTTATGTATATATATCAATAAAGTTAAAAATAAAATTGACATGAAAGAGAATAAATTAGGGTATGTCTCAATTATCAAGGGAGACTATTAAGTCTCAATCATTGTCAAAAATAAAAGAATCTGGAAATTTTAGAAAATTAAGTTTTTTGTACTTTTTCGGTTTTTGCGAATCTGATGTATATGCATCAGGAATAAGCATATATATAATGATATCATTTGGTAGATACAAAAATTAAAAATTTGAGTTGTTTAAATGAGGCAATCATAAGGATTGTTATAGAGAACAAAAAAGGTTTGTGCTCATATATTAGAGATCGAATAATTTGAAGATCATAAGTATGTTCGACTCTGATCCTTTTGGATGTCTATATATAATGGGCATCCTAACTCAAGAAATGACTATAAGTATTTATGTCACTTGGTTGCATATAGTAAAAGGTTTTAAAAGACAACTCGAGCTATATTGTGACATAAGTCAGTCAGATAATGTTTCAACAACTGTTTTATAAAGTTCATTAACTTATAAGTTGTTGTTGTTGAATGATAGAGCATATAGATATAAATTTTATGCTAGTTGACATACTAATCAAAGACTTGACATATAAGATATTTAATATGATTGATGTCATTAAGGATATCCAAGATTAGTGAGAGTCACTCATTCTTTATGTTTTATAATATTGTTTTGATATTGATACATATTTTGTGTTAAGATTATCTACAGAAACAAAAATTATGAGGTTATTATTGTTATAACCATTTATGTATCTTTTGTGCAAATATTGAATTTGCAAACTTCAATTTGATCTCAATAAAGAATTCAGATGGACCAGTTGAAAATATACATGATTCAGAGATCATATAACATGAAATTTCCATGCCACTCATCCATATTGATCTATGTCATCAAGTTCATTGATGTGGTAGCCGTCGGAGTTCTGTCACGTTATATGTGGTCACAATATTGATGTATGAGGTGGATCAGATTGTAAAGCTGAAATCTAAAGATAAATTGCATTTGGATGCGCGCCTAAATTTTTTTGATATAATTATTAAAAGTATATTGCCCAAGTGGGAGATTGTTCAAATATGTTATAATATTAATATTATTTAATTATTATATTCCAATAATTATTATGTGGGCATATATATTTTAATTATGTTAGCTATTTATCAAAATTAAGAGTCTTAATTGATTAAGTGGTCAATAAATCTAAATGTCTGATTATATATAGGCTATGGTCCCCAATATACAGTATATAAGCAATTTATCTTTTCTCGCCATCTGAACAGAATTCAAGGCATTAAGAGTACTAGTTGAGGAAGAACCACAAGGCAACGGGTGCTCGTCATTCGTCTCTCTTTACTTTGTATTTCAGAAAAGTATAAAGTTGTCAGGTCAATGATTCGATTATTCAGGTATTCCTAATCCCAATCCTTGATAAATTAACATGTTATAGATCCTAGTTTATATATATATATATATATATATATATATATATATATATATATATATATATATATATATATATATATATATATATATATATATATATATATATATATATATATATATATATATATATATATATATATATATATATATATATATATATATATATATATATATATATATATATATATATATATATATATATATATATATATATATATATATATATATATATATATATATATATATATATATATATATATATATATATATATATATATATATATATATATATATATGGTTTTCGCACTAAAGTAAGATTATAGTTTTAACCTTTGTTATTGAGCATGTTTATTTAATTTAATTCTAACAGTTTCATCTCAAACATTATAGTTTTTTTTGCATTTCATTAATATTTTTGCTGCTAATTTTTGAATATCTAAACTATTATGTATGAATGAGTATAGCTTGCGTTTGTTTTATTAGGTTTTTGATTAGGGAGAAGAGACTCTTGAACATCTCTGAGTAAATTTTTGTTTTATTATTACTAATTAGATGGATATGGTGTTCACATGGTAATTGTCTTTCTCAACATAATTTTTTTTTGACTTGCTGTTGTTATCGTTGAAGGTGTTTCATCGTTCTTTTACAAAACTATTGAAACAGGTTTAGATTTTCAGATTTCTAGATTTTTAGGAATGAGTATAACTTGTGTTTGTTTGTTTAGGTTTTTTATTTAGGAAATTTAGCCATCAATAGAGAAAGAACAGAAACTTCTGGTATAAATTTATTTTGAGTGTAGTAAAAGTTAAATTTTTTTGGTGTTATCTGTTATGAACTATGAGCAGGGGAGAAGGAGGTTATGCAGTAAAGAAAAGATACTCACTAACTTTAGCAATATTCTTTTTGTCTGCCCTTTTCATTCATCAACCAAGGAATACATATATAGCCAAACTAAATGAGAATCCAAGGAAATCTCGCTAGCCTAACAAACTTGTGAGTGGCATAACAAACTTATGACGTAATAAAATCTAGCAGCCTGTGACTAAGCAAAACAGACTCAACAGAAAAGGACAACATATTCCCTAAGACTTCTAGAAGCTTACTCACTTATTCCTACCCCCTTCTTAAGAGAAGGAATCACAAAGTCTTGGAAATGTCTGGGCCTGAGTTTGACTTGAAATCCATGATCCTCATCATTGCTAATAAGCTCATGTTCCTCATTCATAACATCCCTTGGTTCATCGAGACAAACCTTGTCCTCAAGGTTAAATTCCGGATAAGTAGCACGAATGTCTTAATAATCTTCCCAAGTAGCATCTTCGGGAAACAGGCCCTCCCACTGAATTAAAACTCTGGCTGGCTCTCAATTGTCTAATTCCCAATCCAGCGCGGTAAGAGGATGAATCTTAGGCAAGTTCCCCACAGTTTCCAAAGGCAAATCTAAGGCTGGAATCGAATCGTCAAAAAAAGGTTTAAGTTGAGACACATGGAATACGAGATGTATGCGACTGGAAGGAGGAAGTTCCAATCGAAAAGTTACGTCACCAACCGTGCTCACCAGTTTTAAAGGTCCGTAGTATCGCTTTGCTAGCTTGTGAATGCGTCTGCCTGCCACTGAGTTTTGACGATAAGGCATGAGCTTCACAAAGACTTTATCCCCCACCTGGAATTTGTGTGGTATGCGCTTCTGATCAGCCTGCTCCTTCATGGTTTCTTGCGCCTTTAATAATTTCTTTTTCAAGAGCTGCAATACCTCTGTCCGCTCTAATTCGGTAGCTTCTACTGCCTGCAACGTAGTTGAACCCATGATATAATCATTCAGGGTTGGTGGTGTGCGACCATAAACCACCTGGAATGGTGAGAATCCTGTAGATGTATGAATGGATGTGTTGTAATGCCATTCAGCCCAGTGGAGGTAATTTCCCCAATGCTTTGGAGTGTCATGCACAAAACAACGCAAGTACTGTTGCAAGACCTTATTAACAATCTTTATTTGACCGTCGCTTTGGGGATGATAGGCTGAGGACATCCGTAGCTTAGTACCACTCAAACGGAACAGTTCTTGCCAAAAAATGACTTAGAAAAATAGGATCTCTGTCCTAAACGATACTTCTAGGCATTCCGTGCAACTTGCACATCATACGAGCGAACAAATCCGCTACCTTTACTGCAGTGAACTGTGTAGGTAACATTCCAAAGTGTGCTACCTTAGACAGACGATCTACCACCACCAGAATAGCTGTGTTTGTTTGGAAAAAAGGGAGCCCAACCACGAAATCCAAATAAATGTCTTCCCACACTCGATGCGGGATTGGTAATGGGTGTAACAACCCGTAAGGGGAATGATTCGCTGGTTTGGTTTGTTGACACACCGCACAAGCTTTGACAAATGTCGCTACATCTTTACGCATACCATACCAAAAAACATTCTCTTGAAGACGGCCAAAAGTGCGATGCACTCCACTATGTCCTCCTAGGGGTGAAGCATGAAACTCCTCCAACAACATGTGTTTCAGGGAGGAAGTGGCTGGTACAAACAGTCTCCCTTTGAAGAAGGCTAGTCCATCCTTGATCTGAAAATGAGGGAAGGTTTCAGGATGATTTTGAATGTTTTGAATCCACTATTGGAATTCATCATCAACACTCAGCTGTGCCTTAAATTTCTCAAGGAAATCCAAATGTGGAACTGTGATCATTAAACAATGCACACAAGATAAGGCATCAGCTACCCGATTTTGTGCCCTGGGTTTATAAATAATCTCATAGGAGTAGCCTAGCAGCTTGGCTAGATAGGATTGTTGTTCTGGGGTCTGTATCACTTGAGTCATCAGTTCCCGTAAGCTTCTTTGATCTGTATGTATCGTGAATGTAGTACCCAAGAGATATGTCCTCCACTTTTTGACTGCCGACGTAATAGCACAGAGTTCCCTAACATAAGTAGATGCCTGGAGTAGTCGAGGACAAAACTGTTTACTATAATAGCAGATGGGGTGACCCTGCTGAATTAATACCGCACCCATTCCACTCCCGGAGGCATCTGTTTTGAGTATAAAGCGTTCCTCAAAGTTAGGTAAACTCAATACCGGTGCGATACTCATAGACTCCTTCAGTTTTTCAAATGCCACCTGAGTTGATTCAGTCCAAACAAAAGCGTCTTGTTTTAATAAAGCTGTGAGTGGAGCAGCTATAGTTGTGTAATGTTTGACGAACTTCCGGTAAAAACCAGTCAGCCCAAGGAACCCTCTCAATTGCTTAACGTTGCGAGGTTTTGGCCAATCAATCATTGCAGCAATCTTTGAAGGATCAGGTCCTACCCCTTCAGCCGACACCACATGTCCAAGGTATTCAATTGAATTCTGAGCAATTACATACTTAGATCGCTTCAGGCAGAAACTGTTGTCAAGCAGGCATTGAAAAACAATCTCCAAATGTTGCAAGTGAGCATCCCAAGTGGGGCTATATATCAGGATGTCATCAAAGAAGACAATAACAAAGCGGCGCAGGAAAGGTTCAAAAATCAAGTTCATAGTAGCCTGGAATGTAGATGGTGCATTGCAGAGACCAAAGGGCATTACCAGAAATTCATAGTGGCCTTGATGGGTGCGAAACGCCGTTTTATGGATATCCCCCTGAGCCATCCGTATCTGATGGTATCCAGAATGTAAGTCCAACTTTGAGAACCACTGAGTGCCATAAAGCTCGTCCAATAGTTCATCGATGGCAGGAATGGGAAATCGGTCTTTGACGGTAATGGCATTCAACGCTCTGTAATCAACACAAAACCTCCAAGACCCGTCTTTTTTCCGAACCAACAATACGGGTGACGAAAACGCACTAGCACTGAGTTGTATCAGACCATTGGCTAACATCTCCTTAATCTGAAGCTCAATCTCATTTTTTTGAAAATGAGGGTAGCGATAGGGTCTCACATTGATTGGGTTGGAGGAATTTGAGAGGTTAATTTTGTGGTCTACTGGTCTGATCGGTGGTAGGGCAGTAGGTGTTTGGAAGAGAGCTTCAAATTTGTCAAGGATTGGAGAAATTTGGGGGTGTTGAGTGGCAGGTTCGTTGTTTATGTTTTCTGTGTCAACAAGTTGCAGGTGCAGGAATGTATCAATAGCGTTAGTATGAATTAGACGTTGAAGTTGGTGGATATTGGATTCCTGTGGACTTGGTTTCGGAGCCCCCGATAATTGGACCGGTTTCCCATCAATGTAAAAACTCATTGTGAGTTTATCATAATCTGTTAACACTGGGCCTAAGGTCTTAAGCCATTGCACCCCCAAAACTAATTATGCCCCACTTAGTGGTAATACAAATAAATCCACAGTAAACTCATGTGGGCCCAGTAATAAGGATACTTGAGAACACATGGTAGTGCATGAGAGTTGCTCACCGTTTCCCACAAGCACTTTGAAGGATTGGGCCGATTGGGTAGGGAGGTCCAATTGTTTCACCACTCTATCCTGTAGGAAGTTATGTGTGCTGCCACTGTCAATGAGGACACCCACTGGACATTGGAGAATTTGGCCCAACACGCGCAGTGTTTGGGGAATAGAATGGCCCATGAGGGCATGTAAGCTAATCTGGGCCGGGTCGGGTTCCTGGTGAACAGCTTCAACTTGGGTCACAGTTTCCGAAAGTTGTAGCTGTAAGGTGGTGTCGGCATCCTCGTCTGGTTCCACAATCAACAAATGGAACGATCGCTTGCAACGATGACCTTGAGTATACTTTTCATCGCAGTTGTAACACAATCCCTTCTCACGACGGGCTTGTAACTCGGCCGGAGAGAGTCGTTTGATGGGGGTAGTTTTGGGCGGAGTGACCATCATCGTTGGCCGGAAAGATGAGGGTGGAAGCAGTGTAGTGGCGGTTGGGAGGCTTTTTGCTGGGACAGAAGAATGTGAAGCCCGATCTGCTAATTTCTCCTCCTGAAGTTTGGCGAGATTGATAGCATGTGTGAGTGTGAGTGGCTAAAACGCATGGACCTCCCGACGGATTGCCGGTTTAAGGCCGGAGACGAAACAGCTGAGATAAAAAGGCGGTGGTAAGTCGGTGATTCTGTTAGCCAACAACTCAAACTGACCTTGATATTCCTTCACAGAGCCAGTTTGGGTGAGTTTGAACAGAGCTCCTTTGGGATCCTCATACTGCGATGGTGCAAATCTCGTCTCCAGCGCGTGAAGAAACGATGACCATGTGAGGATCTGGCCGTTGGAGTGCATCCATTGAAACCACGACAACGCTTCCCCGTCCATGTAAAACGAGGCAATCCGGAGACGTTGTTCGTCGGGTGTCAAATGGTAGTCGAAGAACGGGTTGATCTTGAAGATCCAACCCATGGGGTCAGAGCCATCAAAGCGTGGAATTTCCAACTTGATGGACGTCGCCGACATGGTGGTCATGGTTGGACTAGATAGATTGAACCCTGGGGGGCCAAGGCGGGTACGAATGCACTGAAACTCATCAGTGATGTGATTCTGAAAGGCTTGTTGATTAAGGATGATACTGTTGATGGAAGCTGCAAGCTCTTCAATGATGGGAGGTGAAGACATGATCAATGAAAAGCACCAAATTGTTATGAACTGTGAGCAGGGGAGAAGGAGGTTATGCAGTAAAGAAAAGATACTCACTAACTTTAGCAATATTCTTTTTGTCTGCCCTTTTCATTCATCAACCAAGGAATACATATATAGCCAAACTAAATGAGAATCCAAGGAAATCTCGCTAGCCTAACAAACTTGTGAGTGGCATAACAAACTTATGACGTAATAAAATCTAGCAGCCTGTGACTAAGCAAAACAGACTCAACAGAAAAGGACAACATATTCCCTAAGACTTCTAGAATCTTACTGACTTATTCCTACCCCCCTTCTTAAGAGAAGGAATCACAAAGTTTTGGAAATGTCTGGGCCTGACACTGTTTCTTTTGGGCCTGAGTTTGACTTGAAATCCATGATCCTCATCATTGCTAATAAGCTCATGTTCCTCATTCATAACATTATCAAAGTCTACGATCTAACCTTCTTCAATGTTGTTTCTTAATTCTTGCTATTAACTAAACCTTTTTTTTATTCATTTTATTTTTATTTTTTTTAGTTAATACACTGAATATTTTTTCTATTTTGAATGTAGAATCCATAGAGGATTCTTAATAGCAAGCCATAGAAGGTTGTGGTTTGAGGTAATTTTTTTAAATTATATTTTCTGAATTGTTTGCTTATTTTTTAGATTAATCATTTGATGTATTTTGGTTTTATTTTTTATTTTTTATGTGATGAAAATTGAAATGTCATTATGATTAATAATATAAAATAATTTATAATTTTAAATAGTTGTCTTATAATATTTATTATTGTAGGGGGCTAATCTACCTAACAGCTCACACCTAACCCCTTAGTTATTTTTAAAGACTATTGTGGTTGCCATTTTCTATACTTTGAATTTGTTATTATTATTTTTATAGAGACTATGGTAGATAATAGGATTGAGACATAATAGTGGCAATGGATGGAACCACACATTGACAATGTTTCTTTTTCTTTACATTTTCTTTTCTATTTCTAATATATGTCTGCTATGATATGACGTGTACAGTAAATATAATGTGAAATTATGATAAAATATTATGATGTATTTTATTTTTCTATTTTAAGATTATAATTAAAAATACTATAACATATGAGAACATAATGAATAATATATATTTTTTAATCAATATACTTTGAATAACTCAAAAAATACCAATAAATATAAGCGATCCTGTGGATCCAGCTTCTAAAGATCAAAACTATCCAAAGATTATTGTGCTCTCACTATCTAGTTCACCATGAGACTAGTTATGTGCTTTCTAAGCTTCAAACTATTCCACACCCTATACATTATTGCTTATATAATTCTATTGCCTATACGACTATTGGTATCGACTTTACCAAAACTTTTTTCATTCCTAAGCTTCCATAACTCATAGACGGTTTCGGTAATGGCAAGCTTGATCATGGCATCATTACGACTTTTCCCCTTACATTGTTGAGTTAACCATATAAGTTCTTGATTACAATCTCCAGGAATATGTTGTACTTGGATCCAATGAAGGACTTCCATCTAGATATTCCTCATCGTTAGACATTCAAAAAACAAGTGGTTGAGCGATTCCTCACCTGTATAAAAGCAGCAATTTGTGTTATCAATCATACCAAATCTGAACAGTCTGTCCTTAGTTGCAAATTTCCCATGGCAGGAAAGCCAAAGGTTAAAGCTAGCTCGGGGTCTCGCCGCATTCCATACATTAGGTTCTTCCAGCTAACTTTTTGATCACAACCCTGTAGCATATTATAGACTATTTTCATTTCAAAGTTGTTCATGCTTTTTATATCTTCCCATTCTTCCATATTCTTGACGACATCTCTTTGGTTGAGGATTATTTTCATGATCCAAGTATAAGTAGATTTGCTTATTTTTTAAGTAGTAAGCATGGACCCATCGGACCCAAAGCAAATCTAATTTTCTACACAAGTTCTATAATAGTTTTATCATGGTAGTTTTATTACAAGGTTCCATATCAATAATATTCAGCCCACCATAATATTTGGAACTATAGATCTTTTTTCAAGCTACAGACGCCTTTCTACTACCCTCAAATCCTCTTGTCCACAAGAAAGTTCGGCAAATTGATTCGATCTTATGAATCACACTCTTAGGAAAGGGAAAGCATTATAACCAATAGTTAGTAATAGCAAAAGTCACACTGTTAATCAGTTGAATCCTTCCTGTATATGATGGCATACGCGCACTCCAATGTTTAATTCTTTCAATAATCCGATTAATCAGCGACATATAGTGATGGAACTTTAATTAATTAGAGTGGGAAATGGAAACATTTGTTGACAATTAATGAGCAATAAATGAACAGAAGTTAGAACTAATATAGAAGTGAATTTGAAAAGATTCATTTTAGTCCCACATTGATGGGGATGGAAATATTAGTAGTGTTTATATATTCCAACTTTGTCAATTGGGTTGGGCCCTAAAGGGCACCCAATTTTGTGAAAGAAGTGAGGACACACTCATGACCAACAAGACACACACGCGCACGGGCGCCGCCGTCCGGCCGGCCGGTTCGGTCCGGTCTAGATGAATTATTTTTTGGACCCGAATTCATATATTTTAATTATCATTAATTAATTAATATAAGTCGGTGGAAAATTAATTAATAATAAATATTAATTAATTAAGAAAATAATTGTTCAGTAACTGCCAGATCCAGTCCTCCACGAATTTCTCATTCTCCCACCATTTTCTCCACTCACCACGAATTTCTCTCCACTCAGGTGCAGGTAGCTGCCTATAAATACAGGGTAGAAATTCAGTAGTGAGTACATCGGATTTCACAAGTTCACACGAATTTTGATTTCCTTCTTCTCTCCCTTTATTCTCTTCATCTACAATTTTTTCTTTTCTTGACTGGTTATTTGCGCCAGATACTAATTTAGAAAGGTGTATTTCTAGAGCGATTTATCAGTGTGCAACTGATAATCGTAAGGTTTTTGAACGGGCTGTTTTATCCTGGAGGCGTCGTCGTAAATCGACTGCTTTGCATAATTTGGCAGTACGGCGAAACGTCTTAAAGAAAGCGACCTAGTACGCGACTCGACCCAATAATTTCCTTGTGCCAAACTCAATTTTTCAAATCCGAAAACAACAATTTAAAGACGTTTTGATAACTGCCATGGCAACTGAGCAAATTATCGGTACTACTGCGGCCGCTTCGGTCTCTGACAAACCTTTCAGGTTTGAGGGTTCAAATTTCAATCGTTGGCAAGCTAAGATGAAATTTTTCTTAACTCTGAAAAAGGTTGCCCACGTTCTGACTGAGGATATCCCGGTTGTCCCTTCTGCATCATCTGAACTACCTAACGGTAACTCACTTGCAGATTCAGACGGGATTTCCAAAATGTCTGACTCAGATGCTGTAAAAGCTAAGGCTGCAGCAGATGCTGCAAAAGCTAAGGCTCCAGCAGATGATCTACAGCTCCGAAAAGAAATCGCCTTATGGCATGAGAATGATTATCTGTGCAAAAATCACATTCTGAATAGCCTTGCTGATGATCTGTACGACTACTACAGTATCTACAGGACTGCTAAACAGGTATGGGAGACTCTGCAAAGAAAATATGATACTGAAGAAGCAGGTGCGAAGAAATTTGCTGTCAGCCGCAACTTGAACTACAAGATGGTGGATGAGAAGTCGGTGGAAGCTCAAAGCCACGAAATTCAGAAGATTGCTCATGAGATTATTACAGAAGGTATGCCCCTCAATGAACAATTTCAAATTGCTGTAATTATTGACAAACTGCCCCCTGGTTGGAAAGATTTCAAAAATGTGCTTCGTCACAAAACAAAAGAATTTTCAATCGAGAGTCTGATAACTCGCCTCCGAATTGAAGAGGAGGCTCGGAAACAAGATCAGAAAGAAGAAGTCTTCGTTGTGTCTAATAACAAAAAGAAATTCGGTGCGGTTCTGAAGCCTACGGGAAAACCTTTAAAGAATCAGAACCGCAATGCTATAAACCGAACTAAGAATGGGAATCCCTCTTGGGCCCCATCGGCTCCATTTGCTAAGCAACAGCCACCACCTCAAAGAAATGATGCTCCGGTTTTTTCTTGCTACAACTGTGGGAAACCGGGCCATATGGCAAAGAAATGTAGGAGCAGGCCTAAACCTGCAGCTGGCTCAAATGCTCAGGTCAACCTGACTGATGAGCAACTTATTGCCATGATCATTGAAATCAACATGGTTGGTGGAGGTGATGGTTGGTGGATAGACACTGGCGCCACTCGTCATGTCTGCTATGATCGTGCTATGTTCAAGACATACATGAATGCTGAAGATAAGAAAGTGTTTTTGGGAGATGCTCACACCACTAATGTTGCTGGAATTGGAGACGTTGAGCTGAAGTTCACTTTAGGAAAGACTTTGATCTTGAAGGACGTCATGCATGTTCCTGAAATTAGGAAGAATCTTGTTTCTGTTTTTCTTTTGAATAAGGCTGGGTTTAATCAAACTTTAGGGGCAGATTTGTACACCATCACTAAGAATGGTATTTTTGTTGGAAAAGGGTACGCCACTGATGGCATGTTTAAGTTGAATGTTGATTTGAATAAAATTTCTCCTTCTGTTTACTCTTTGTGTGGCTTTAATATTTGGCATGGTAGACTTTGTCACGTTAATAAACGAATCATTTCTAATGCAAGCCACATAGGCCTAATCCCTAAACTAAATGTTAATGATTCCAATAAATGTGAATTTTGCAGTCAAGCTAAAATTACAAAAACTTCACATAAATCAATTATAAAAGAATATGACCCCCTAGATCTTATACACTCTGACATATGTGAATTAGATGGAAGTTTAACTAGAAATAATAAACGTTATTTTATCACTTTTATTGACGATTGCTCTGATTATACTTATGTATATCTAATGAAGAATAAAAGTGAAGCGCTTGACATGTTTAAGGTGTATGTAACTGAAATTGAGAATCAATTTAACAAGAAGATTAAGAGACTTCGCAGTGATAGGGGAACCGAATATGACTCTAGCTTGTTTAATGATTTTTATGCTGAACATGGTATTATACATGAAACGACTGCTCCATACTCTCCTAAAATGAATGGTAAAGCAGAAAGAAAGAATAAGACTCTTACTGAACTTGTAGTTGCAATCATGTTGAATTCTGGTGCTGCACCTCACTGGTGGGGGGAAATTTTATTGACTGTTTGTTATGTCCTGAATAAATTTCCCAAGTCAAAAAGTAAGATCTCACCTTATGAGATATTAAAGAAAAGACAACCAAATTTGTCTTATTTAAGAACTTGGGGCTGTCTGGCTTATGTCAGAATTCTGGATTCGAAACGAGTTAAACTCGCTAGTAGAGCCTATGAATGTGTATTCATTGGGTATGCAGCAAACAGTAAGGCATACAGGTTTTATGACCTAAATGCCAGAGTAATTATAGAATCAAACAATGTTGAATTCTTTGAAGACAAATTTCCTTTCAAATCGAGAAATAGTGGGGGCACACAATCGAGTCACATTCCTGTGATAAAAAGCACTGAAAGCAGCGACAATGTAGAAATAGAACTTCGAAGAAGTAAAAGAGCAAGAGTTGCTAAAGACTATGTGCCCGATTATGCGACCTATAATGTAGAAGAAGATCCAATAAATCTTCAAGAAGCACTGTCATCTATGGATGCAGACTTATGGCAAGAAGCCATTAATGATGAGATAGATTCTCTAGAATCTAACAAGACCTGGCACTTAGTAGACTTACCTCCGGGTTGCAAACCAATTGGTTGTAAATGGGTTTTGAAAAAGAAACTAAAACCTGATGGAACGATTGAGAAATACAAGGCTCGCCTTATAGCCAAGGGTTTTAGACAAAGAGAAAATATAGATTTCTTCGACACCTTTTCTCCGGTCACTAGAATTACATCCATTAGGGTACTCATTTCAATAGCAGCCATTTATAACTTAATAGTACACCAAATGGATGTTAAAACAACTTTTTTAAACGGTGACTTAGAAGAAGAAATCTATATGGAACAACCAGAAGGGTTTGTGATCCAAGGACAAGAAAGCAAGGTCTGTAAGTTAGATAAGTCTCTGTATGAACTAAAACAAGCCCCTAAATAATGGCATGAAAAGTTTGACAACCTAATGATAATTAATGGGTACAAAGTGAATGAAAGTGACAAGTGCGTTTATTACAAATCTGAGAATCGCATTTGTACTATCATATGTCTATATGTAGACAATCTACTTATATTTGGATCAAACATTCAGGCCATTAATGATCCAAGTGTGAAACTGTTTAAGAACACTGGAGAAAGTGTCAAACAAGCAGAATATGCGAGCATCATTGGCAGTCTTAGGTATGCCACTGATTGTACTAGACCCGACATTGCATATGTCGTAGGATTGCTGTGCAGATTTACAAGTAGGCCGAGTAACGAACATTGGCAAGCTATTGAGTGAGTAATGAGGTACCTTAAAAGGACTATGGACCTCGGCCTACACTATCAGAAATTTCCTGCTGTACTAGAAGGGTATAGTGATGCAGATTGGAACACCTTATCGGATGATTCCAAAGCTACTAGTGGTTATATATTTAGTATAGTCGGGGGAACTGTATCTTGGAAATCAAAGAAACAGACCATTCTGGCACAATCCACAATGGAGTCTGAGATGATAGCATTAGCTACAGCTAGTGAAGAAGCAAGTTGGTTAAGATGCTTGCTAGCTGAGATTCCTTTATGGGAAAAACCTATACCAGCTGTGTTGATCCACTGCGATAGTACCGCGGCTATTGCAAAAGTTGAGAACCGTTATTATAATGGTAAAAGACGTCAAATTAGAAGAAAACATAGCACTGTTAGAGACTGTATCTCTAAAGGAGCTGTGAGAGTGGATCATGTACGCACTGATGAGAACTTAGCAGATCCTTTGACGAAAGGATTAGCTAGAGAGAAAGTCCATAATACTTCCAAAAAGATGGGACTAATGCCTATAAAATAATTTGTTACTCATGATGGTAACCTGACCTAAATGACTGGAGATCCCAAGACTTAGGTTCAATGGGTAATAACAAGTTGTGAGCAATATGAAAATGATCATGCAAGTAAAGCATGAATCTTGAAGTAATGAGAGGATGAGATAATAGAAACTCTTAATGAGATCTATACTCTGTATGAGGGAGTACCTAGGCTACAGGAGTACTCTTGATAGATTCATCTATGTGACTGTGGAACTGAGGCCGGTTCCTATGGAATTTTGAGGCAGAATTCCTAGAGCATTCACTAAACCGGGATACACGTGCAGGGCCACTAAAGCACGGGCTACAAGAATACACCTTACGGAAAGGTTCTGTGCGGGTCTGATGTCCGAGATAGAGTTCAAGACAATGGTGTCACTCTTGTTGAATCAGAATCCTACTCGCTACGCGTAGGTTCAAGTTGTAGACACCTTTGCTTATGCTCAACCTTAGAAACGTCTGACGTACTTCTAAAATCTCTTTTAAATTCAAGTGGGGGAATGTTGGAACTTTAATTAATTAGAGTGGGAATTGGAAACATTTGTTGACAATTAATGAGCAATAAATGAACACAAGTTAGAACTAATATAGAAGTGAATTTGAAAAGATTCATTTTAGTCCCACATTGATGGGGATGGAAATATTAGTAGTGTTTATATATTCCAACTTTGTCAATTGGGTTAGGCCCTAAAGGGCACCCAATTTTGTGAAAGGAGTGAGGACACACCCATGACCAACAAGATACACACGCGCGCGGGCGCCGCCGTCGTCCGTCCGGCCGGCCGGTTCGGTCCGGTCCGGTCTGGTCTAGATGAATTATTTTTTGGACCCGAATTCACATATTTTAATTATCATTAATTAATTAATATAATTCAGTGGAAAATTAATTAATAATAAATATTAATTAATTAAGAAAATAATTGGTCAGTAACTGCCAGATCCAGTCCTCCACGAATTTCTCATTCTCCCACCATTTTCTCCACTCACCACGAATTTCTCTCCACTCAGGTGCAGGTAGCTGCCTATAAATACAGGGTAGAAATTCAGTAGTGAGTACATCAGATTTCACAAGTTCACACGAATTTTGATTTCCTTCTTCTCTCCCTTTATTCTCTTTATCTACAATTTTTTCTTTTCTTGACTGGTTATTTGCGCCAGATACTAATTTAGAAAGGTGTATTTCTAGAGCGATTTATCAGTGTGCAACTGATAATCGTAAGTTTTTTGAGCGATTTATCAGTGTGCAACTGATAATCGTAAGGATTTTGAACGGGCTGTTTTATCCTGGAGGCGTCGTCGTAAATCGACTGCTTTGCATAATTTGGCAGTACGACGAAACGTCTTAAAGAAAGCGACCTAGTACGCGACTCGACCCGATAATTTCCTTGTGCCAAACTCAATTTTTCAAATCCGAAAATAACAGTTGAATCCTTCCTGTATATGATGGCATACACGCACTCCAATGTTTAATTCTTTCAATAATCCGATTAAACAGCGACATATAGTGATGGATTGATAACTTCCTACCCATCATAGGAACCCCCAAATATTTGAAAGGTAGTTGCCCTTCCATGAAGTTTGTTTCCTTGATTATGACTTCTTTTATGGTTCTATCCATCCCTGCGCAGTAGACTTTGCATTTCTGAGGGTTTACTTCCAATCCCGTTGAATACGAGAAATCGTTGAAAGTTTTCATCATTATTGCAACCGAAATCTGATCGCCACGGGAAAACATTAATAGGTCATCCGCAAAGCATAATTTGGTGATTTTTAGTTTCTCACACTTAGTATGATAGTTGAAGTTACTATCTTTTTGCACCCTATGGAGATATTTGTTCTAACATTCCATCACAATGGCAAATAAGAGAGGTGATATCGGGTCACCTTGCCTCAATCCTCTCTTGGCCTCCATAATGTCGGTGTACTTTGCGTTCACATTAAATCTGTATGAAACTGTCGAGACAACAATCACAATCCAACTCGTGAATTTCCTAGGGAAACCAACTTCATTTAAGATAGTCTCTACTGCTTTCCAATTAACCGTGTCGTATGCTTTTTGGATGTCCATCTGCATCACGCATCTCGGAGTGCCTCCTTTCCTGTCATATCCTTTAATCAATTCATAACTTAATAGAATATGATTATGAATATGTTAACCTTTCACAAATGCAGCCTGATTATGATCAATAATAGTATGCAACACCTTCCCCAATCTGGTTGCTAGCACCTTTGATATAATTTTATATAGAGTGATGCAGCAAGCAATTGGTCTGTAGTCTTTGATACTTTTTGCCTCATTGTGTTTTGGAATAAAAGTCACAGGTGAGCAATTAGCAGCTTTGTGCAACCTCCCATTGTTAAAGAAATCTTGTACAACAACCACAACATCATCTTTTATAATTTTCCACGCCTTCTTAAAGAAATAAGCCCCGTATCCGTCCAGCCCCGGTGATTTCGTGTCACTTATGCTATTAAGAGCTGTAGTGATATTATTTTCTGTTACAGGGGCAGTCAGACTGTCTTGCTATTCGATATCTAGTCGTTGACATTCTCGCATGGCCCTGGTGTCGATACCATTAAGTTCAGTGTATGCTCTCCCCATTAGCTTTTTGTAGAACTCAATAACTTCGGTTTCCATATATTGTTGAGTGTTTACGTAGGTTTCGTCATCCATTTGTAGTTGTCTCATACTTTTTATTTTTTGTCTCATTTTAATGGAAGCGTGGAAATATTTGTTGTTTCCATCTCCCAATCTTAACCAATCAATTTTAGCCCCCTGTCTCAAAACATTCTCTTCAATATCCTGCCATTTAATCAATTTAGCTGTGCAGATTTTGACCAATTCAATGTTGTTAGGATTCAATCTGTCAGACACCAAGGCATTTTGGGCCTTCAGCAAATCCTCCCTAGCTTTCCTAATATTCCTTTTTACATTAGTAATGGGTTTACTCAGTTTTTTAATACAGGGTTGCAGTCTCTGCAGCTTCTTCGAAACAATAAACATAGCCTTACCCTTTAAAGGAACCTTCCAGCTATTACTTACAGTATCATGGAAGTCTTCTAAATCTGCAGTGCTATTGAGAAATTTGAAGTTGTATGTCCTAATTTATGTATTCTCCTGCTCTTTCAAAACCAGCATGGCGTGATCCGTGACACTTGGTGTCATGTTGGTTAGGACAATATCCACATTCTTTTGCATCCATTCCACATTCCCTAAAACTTTATCTATCCTGTAATGGATAGCATTCTCTCCCTGCTTATTTGACCATGTAAAGTAATCACCAGTACTTTCCATCTCGTATAGTTCTGTCGCACTCATCATGCTAGTGAGATCAATATATTCCTTTTCGTTCACCATGGTTCCTTCAGTTATGTCCTCTACTTTCAGAACATTATTAAAATCGCCAATAAGCATCCATTGTCCATGTTGCTGATAGTGTATAGTTTCAATATCCTGCCACAACTTTCGCCTCATATCTAGTTGGTTTTGTGCATAAATTGCAGTCAGCCAGTTCAAGACATTTCCAGTATTATCACAAATCTTATAGTGTATCAGTTGGTCAGTGATGCACACGTGCTCAATATCCACTTTGTTTTCATCCCAATACACCCATATTCTACTGTTTTCATGCTTGCCATAGTTATCCAGATAGCTACCCCTAAGTTTCAGTTTATCTCTAATTGTTTGAGTTTTATTCCTCTTCACCCTAGTTTCGATTAGTACTATGATTGCAGGGTTAAGATCTAGGAGACGGGAGCTAATCTCCCTAGTCTTACCCGACTTATTGAGCCCCCTTACATTCCATGATATAATCATGGAACATCGTCGTTGAACACTTCCGACGAGCCTGTTCCTAGTGTTGCAAAACCATTTCCACATTTGGCTTGGGTCGGAGTATTGGTCTGAGACTTACCTCTGCTTGTATCTCTACCTTTTTTCTGACTTCAGTCCATATAGCAGAACTTGGTCCCTCTGTTCCAGTATTTCCTGACACTTGTTTTCTTGCAGGAGTTTCATTTGGCCTTTGCCCTTGTTATCATCATTAGTAGTTCCTTCCTTTTGTGGCTCTTGGTGCGTGTTTGGTTGTTTAGGTATCCATTGTTTGATACAGGGGTATGCAAAAAAATCCGGTTATTGTTAACCAAATTTATATTCAAATTGTTTCACTTTTAAAAATTCGAACCAAATACTAAAATATAAATCGGTTTCCGTGTGGTTTAGTTATTGGTTATCCAAATTTCATTATTTGTTAAATTAATATGTTTTTGTCTCTTTTCATGTTTTATCATATACACGTTATAAACTAATTTTATATTTTAAACCAAAAGATTCAAAATTTTGTATTTTAAAATAAATTCAAAATATTAAAAAAATTTAGGATCACTTAAATATAATTTTTGCCTCTTAAAATTTGTTGTTCTTTTTTTCGTTTTAATTGTAAAATATTTTTATTTACAGAGAAACTTGTGCCACTTATTCATGAAAAAAATCATTCGAATTATTGATCATTCATATCTATTATGTATTTTCCATTTATATTTCTGTCCAAACATTACATTGGTTTGGTGATATTCTGATTTGTCCAATAACCTTTTAACACCTTTGATTTTCTTTTTTAAATTTATTTTTTCAAAGTAACAAATAAAGTCCAATTTGGATTTAATTTAAAAGACACAACCACTCCACCAACTCAAATAAATCCATAAACTTTGATTCTATTCTAAAAGTTTCATTAAATAAATTTAGTCATTATCATTCATCAAATCAATATTCTGAAAATTTCTACAACAACATTAATATCAAAATCAACTTCTCATTAATAATGTTTAAGATTTCATTAAATTGTTTTCATTTGGAAAGAAAAATTGTATTATATGTGATGAGAGTGATTGCCAGATAATTGAAGATTGCAATCCAAAGTTATCAATTGACTCATGGCACCTTGATAATTTGATTGAGCTATATTATTAATTTATTAGTTTAGAGAGTCTCAAATGAACGTTGTTTTTATCTATCATATTCAGAAACAAACACATAGTTTTAATTATATTTTAACAATAAAAAATATTTATAAGATTCTATTTAAATTCAGTTTAATCGTACAAAAATTTTAAATTATGTGCGATAATATATTACATATCCTTAACCACAGTCCTCTTACATACTATTATTATTATTATTATTATTATTATTATTATTATTATTATTATTATTATTATTATTATTATTATTATTATTATTATTATTATTATTATTATTATTATTATTATTATTATTATACAACAAATATAAAATATAAATTTTAATATCTTAGAATTGATTAATAGGAATTGTAAAATCTTTAGCACGTTGCTTCACCCGCACCATTCTGCTCTATTATATTTTAAAATGAATTTTTCTATATGTTCATAGTATGAAGTATTTTAAAATGAATTTATTAAAACGTTATAAATTAAAATGTTTATGTTTAATTTTCCATATATGTAATAATCAATTTTTCTGTACTGCCAAATACTCGTGCTTAAACATTTTCATTTCTTAATACAAAGTATAGAATTAAAATGTTTCAGGTGGTTTATCAATTATTTGATAGTTTGCAATAAACTTGATTTTTTTTAGAAATTGGTTTTAAAACTGATTTTTTTATAAAATTGGTTTTAAAACTGATTTCTTTAAAAAAAAAAAAAAAAAACTGGTTTTGAGAGAAACCAGTTTAAAACTGGGTTTTAAAAAAACTGTTTAAAAACCGGTTTGAAACCGAATCAATCCACTTGTAAACCGGTTTTAAAAAAATAAATTGGTTTTATATAAACAGTTTTAAGATCCAAACCAAACCATATATGTGGTTTGTTTTGGGTTGGTTTATAATCCATGCACACCCCTAGTTTGGTAGCTTATTTTTGTTGCTTCCCTTCACATTGATGCCCAAGTTTATTACACTTTGCATAGTAAAGCGGCCGCCATTCGTATTCAATAGATTGTTGCATCTTGTTTCTGTCTTTGTCTTTGATGGTAATTTCTTTAATTGGATCTTGGGTGATATCTATATCGACCAAAATTTTGGCGTAAGAGATTCAATATTTGTTTGTCGTACATTCATCTGTCATCAACGGTATGCCTAGTGCACTACCGAACAACGCCTCACTCAACCACCGGAGAGACCCCTTTTCGACTCACCTACGGAACCGACGCGGTAATCCCGGTGGAAATAAGAGAGCCTTCTAGAAGGACCGAATCTCCCCTCGAGGAGGAGACCAAAGACGAGGCTCTCCAAGAAGAGCTCGACCTGGTCGAAGAGATCCGCTCGGGAGCAGCTCTCCGCGAGGCCACGCTAAAGCAAAAAATCGCCCTTCACTACAACATCAAAGTCCTAAGACGCGAATTCCAGGTCGGCGACCTGGTCTTACGAAGAAACCAAAAGGACTCACGTGAAGGAAAGCTCGCCGTGAATTGGGAGGGCCCCTATCGTGTCCGGGACAAGACGAAACACAGAGCCTACTACCTCGAAAACCTACACGGGGACGAAATTGCTCGACCATGGAATGCTGAGAAGCTTAAAAGATACTACAGTTATACACTGCCTGCGACAAACGACTTTGCGATCACAGGAGCGCACCCTGGTACCGAGCGCCTCCCAAATAACTCAACGAAAACAAACACCTCCCCTATCGCGTGTGCGAGCAGAGCGTTATGTTCGACGGTGACCCCTCAACCTAGAGCCACCGTCGCCGTACCAAGATGGCAGAACACCCAGATCGCGATGGGACGTTCACGCCACGGAGGGAAAACCGCGACCGTGATCCCCCTCTGTTACCGACCAGGTAACACCCTCGGTCACCCTGGCTAATTCCCTACACTACCGGACACAATCGATAAAGCACCGAGCAATACTCCCAACAACAAATAAAGATACAAATTCATACAAGCATACAAACATGCAAACATAAAAACGAGCACACACTTAACAAAAGTAAATACTATATTATAAAAGGAGCACCAACTCAGTAGTCAAGAATTACATCAAAAAGGGCATGCAGGCCCGACAAAACAATTAGGCAAAAATTGGCACGCAAGCCCAAAAACACCTATCCTAGTCCTCGAGACGATCTTCTTCAGGCTCATTGATCGGGGCGGCGTCCTCATCAACCTCGGGATCAATCGCGACCACCCATCCCTTAACGACTTGGTGTAGGGCCCAATCCCCTTAGTGACCAAAGCGACCTCAGGATTCACGATCCTGATCTGCTCCACGGTACTGGAAAATCCAACCTTAATCGCTCCCAGACAGTCGTGCTCAAGCTCGCGGATCATACCCAGCAAACCAGCACGAGAAAACAAAAGCTTCTCCTCTTCTGTCTCATCCTCGGCAGGACATATTGAGTTCTCTAGCTCCTCCACACGAGTCCGCAGCCTCGACAACTCTTCCTCGGAAGCTTTTACCTTTCCCTCAGTGTCGATGCCCCTCTTGCACTGCACGATCACCTCTTCCTTGCTCAGATCCAGCTCTACGGTCAACTTGGTCAACCTCGACTGAGCAAAAGCGAGGTCTCCCTGCAACTTATCCAGCTCGGAAGAAGAGCAGCCCTCATCACTTAAAACCAGAGCGGTCGAGAAAACCCGCATCATTGCAACCAGATCTTCGGTAAGCACCTACCACCGAACATCGTGACTCGCCTCGATGATCACCTTCGCTTCAGAGGCCGACACAGCTGGCGACCTGGCACCATGGAAGAACCCTGGATTCTGGTGGCAAGGGGGGATGAGAAATCCCTCCTCGGAAATTCCCTCTGTGAGGTCGACAATGGCATCGAACGACTAAACTCTTGCCCGCTTTGCGGTCCCTTGCGACGCTGGGGAGTGGCTACCTTGAGGCGAAGACGAGGACCCCATTCCCCTTGGTCAGCAACAACCTGCTGCATCACTCTGGCGAACCTGCCCTTCTCGTTTTTGGTCGCGGATCTGAAAGACGCCAATTTCTTCACTCGCTCCTCGATGGTCGACATGCTTCCTGCAAAACAAATCAAGAAAGGATTAACAAAGACAGACAAACGGGGGTCAAAATGTCGACCATGTTACTCCCCACCACCTAGGAAATGGAGAGCCTCCTTGTCGAACGAACACTCGAGCAGAGCCTTCGTATTTATCAGCCTCTTCTGTTGGCGAATGTTCCCTCAGCTGTCGAGGATGAAGTTCCTGTCGGGCGTCACCAGCTTGGCCGGGGAGAAGCTGGCCACAAAGGACACTATTTTTTGGTAGCCCACCAGGTCCTCCTCATCCATAGTCCCTGCCCACACGATGTAGTGATCCGTCCCTTTTTTGAAGTGCTCCTTCGTCCACTCTAAGGGTACCCTTGGCACCATAACTTTCTCCCGCTGCCCGTCCACTTCCCGGGCTTCTCGTCAATACAAGAAGGCGCACGGCTCAAGAGAAATGGGCCGAACCACGAAGAAGCGCTCCTTGAAGTCCCAAATAGAGTCCATATATACCCGAAAGAGTCTCCTCGACTGCTTTAGTGAAATCCACCCTTGTAGGCCATCCACTGTCTGCCTTTGCAGGTGGAAAAGGCGAAAAAAAACAACGTAAGAGTGGCCCCGATCTCCAAATTTCGGCAAACGAGCTCGTACGCCCGGATGAAGGCCATGGCATTTGGGTGCAGGTGTGAGGGGGCCAACCTCATCCAGTCGAAGATGCCCAACCGGAAATCGGTAAAAGGAAGCCTAAGACCGGCCTCATGGAAGTAATACTCGTACATCGGGAACCTCATCTTCCCATACATCGAGCATATCCGATGATAGTCTCGTGGTCGGTACACCCGCCAGCAAATAGAAGAGCCCTCGCAGCTGTCTTTGACAGTCGCGTAGGCGCCGGTATCATCGTCAATAAAGTAGGACGACATATTTAATGGTTCCTCGGCAACCCAGTCCTCGACAACACGAGCACGCACCTCAGCAACGGGAACCTCCGGCTCCACATCGACTTCCATGGTCCCCGACACCCACGAGGTCATATTCACCTGAAAAGCAGAAGGAAATGGTGAATTCGACGTTCAAGATCAAATTCACCTTTCCACCACAAATCAAGTGAACGGGCGATAGGGACGACGACCACAACTCGGCGAGAGCTCGCGGCGTCCATCTCCGCCCGGGTGCCCCTCCCCGGGGCATTCATCCCGTTCTATTCAACATCCTCGGGGTGTTCATCCAAAATTGTGCTTTGTCCCCGGGGTGTAACACCCCACTTCCCAAAAACAATTAAAATAATAAACATTATAAATAAACATCAGAGTTCTTCTTCCCAAGTGGGATATCACATAGCAAAACCAACATTTCCTTATAAAAAGGTTTTTCTCCAAATACAACGGAATATTAAATAGTAAAATCCAACAAAGGTTTTTGATACGTTCACAAGAACAAACTACAAGTTCAGCATAAAACAAATAAAAACACCCAAGTCCCGTGCTACGTATCAGAGCATCCTAGACTCGACTGGCACACCATAATCCAAGCTAGCTAAGTACCTGGATTATCTGTACTTCCGAAGAAGCACAGACCACAACAACAACAAAGGGGTGAGAAAACATGATCAAAAATATATTGATAATATAATACATGTAAACAAGGTAGTAAAACGCCAACACACCAATATTCACCCCACAACACCAATCAAGAATCTACTGTTCAAATTACAATATAACATCTTATAATGCAAATATGCAACTCAACACCATGCATGCGGTACCGACTCATTGGTTCATTCAATCGAACCCTGGACAGATCACTTACGCTCCTACTGAGATATGATCTATCCCCGACAGATCACTTACGCTCCTACTGAGATATGATCTATCTCCCACCATTCTCCACAAAGGAGTACGGATGAATCACTTACGCTCCTCCTGAGATATGATTCATCCCACCAAACACCATGATATGCACGACACCAATGCATAACTATTATATTCAGGCACACTAAGTGCACGCGATCCTCCTGATCATATCATCATACGTCAATGCATATATGTATAGATATATCACACACCAACGTCATATAATTCAAATCACACAGTGAGCAATCTCACATTCTAACACCAAGTATAAACACATCCCACCACTCGGGGATACACCAACTAATCATCCACTTAAAATAAAATATTAAGGGATCAATTACTATCACCAAGTACACCAGCTAAATCCTACAATCACCACTCTATCACCTCACCATGGCCAAAGGGATCACCCAAGATCAAAGCTCAAGGCCAAACGTCACAAAAAGTCACATTTTTCTTCTACGTTCGCTGGGACATTCGCCAGGCGAATCCCCCTAGCGAACCTTCGCTGGCATTCGCCAGACGAAGTTCCTACTCTTTTAGTCTGGGATTTAATTCAGAATTATTCGCTGCCACTCGCCACAGCTTGCCAGGCGTATACTTGCCTTCATTCTCCAGGCGAATCCCAGCGAATGCTGCGATACCTCTAATTTTCCACTGCTCTAAAGTGCTACCAGAGCCAAATTCAAGCCTAACATTCCAACTCTAATTCTCATCCTATTCTCAGTATCAATAGTGCACGTAATTCAAACCAATCGCTCCCTAATCCATATTCTAGAATCAACACTTAAACATTCTATCGATACATCAAAAGGTCACACAGAACTTCCCTAAAACTGTAAACCCAACCAATACCCCAAACTCACCAAAAACAACAATTCATCAACATCGACATATATCGATTCCTCATTGGTTTATCAAATACCAATTCTCAACATCAATCAACAATTATAGGCATGACAACATAAAACTTCATACACCGATACATTCCTACGGGGTTAAGGAATCCCCACTACCCTATACATGTAAATACCATCCCAATCAAGTTTCTCCCCCCTTACCTTGTTAATCGATCTGATTGGTGAAGAAATCCTCCAAGGTTGGCCAATTCTGACTTTCCCTCTTCTCCTTCGTTCTTCGCTCTCTTTCCTGTAACTTCTCACTTCTATTGTTCTTTCTCCCAACTCTTCCAATTCTCTCCTTAATCCCCTTCTTACCCCTTCAACTTGCATCTTATTCTTAATATTCTTATCCCAACTAATAATAATAATAATAATAATAATATAATATTACTAAATATTAATAATAGTAACCATAATAATAATAACAATATTATCATCTCACCAATAATCATAATAATATAATAACCATATTAATAATAATAATATATTCTCCACATTAATAATATTACTAATAATAACAACAACAACAATAATAATAATAATAATAATAATAATAATAATAATAATAATAATAATAATATCACCACCAATATTACTATTATTTATTATATTATTATATCCACACCAAAACACCACCAATAATCCTCCCATATCAGGGACACCCACCAATCATCATCCAACACACCCCCACCAAAGGGCACCCCAACACATAATAATTAAAATTATAATAAAATGACTAAATAATTAAAATGGGTGTTACAACTCTCCCCCACTTTAATTATTTTCGTCCTCGAAAATTACCTGATGGAAATAGTTCCGGATACGCTTCTCGCATCCTACTTTCCAACTCCCAGGTCACACTGCCTCCTGCAGCACCCCCCCAAGCTACCTTCACCAAAGGTATCTCCTTCCCTCGGAGCTGTTTTTGGGAAGTGGGGTGTTACAATTGGTATCAGAGCATCCTAGACTCGACTGACACACCATAAGCCAAGCTAGCTAAGTACCTGGATTATCTGTACTTCCGAAGAAGCACAGACCACAACAACAACAAAGGGGTGAGAAAACATGATCAAAAATATATTGGTAATATAATACATGTAAACAAGGTAGTAAAACGCCAACACACCAATATTCACCCCACAACACCAATCACGAACCTACTGTTCAAATTACAATATAACATCTTATAATGCAAATATGCAACTCAACACCATGCATGCGGTACCGACTCATTGGTTCATTCAATCGAACCCTGGACAGATCACTTACGCTCCTACTGAGATATAATCTATCCCCGACAGATCACTTAGGCTCCTACTGAGATATGATCTATCTCCCACCATTCTCCACAAAGGAGTACGGATGAATCACTTACGCTCCTCCTGAGATATGATTCATCCCACCAAACACCATGATATGCACGACACCAATGCATAACTATTATATTCAGGCACACTAAGTGCACGCGATCCTCCTGATCATATCATCATACGTCAATGCATATATGTATAGATATATCACACACCAACGTCATATAATTCAAATCACACAGTGAGCAATCTCACATTCTAACACCAAGTATAAACACATCTCACCACTCGAGGATACACCAACTAATCATCCACTTAAAATAAAATATTAAGGGATCACTTACTATCACCAAGTACACCAGCTAAATCCTACAATCACCACTCTATCACCTCATCATGGCCAAAGGGATCACCCAAGATCAAAGCTCAAGGCCAAACGTCACAAAAAGTCACATTTTTCTGCTACGTTCGCTGGGACATTCGCCAGGCGAATCCCCGTAGCGAACCTTCGCTGGCATTCGCCAGGCGAAGTTCCTACTCTTTTAGTCTGCGATTTAATTCAGAATTATTCGCTGCCACTTGCCACAGCTTGCCAGGCGTATACTCGCCTTCATTCGCCAGGCGAAGCTTCGCCAACACTCGCCAGGCGAATCCCAGCGAATGCTGCGATACCTCTAATTTTCCACTACTCTAAAGTGCTACCAGAGCCAAATTCAAGCCTAACATTCCAACTCTAATTCTCATCCTATTCTCAGTATCAATAGTGCACGTAATTCAAACCAATCGCTCCCTAATCCATATTCCAGAATCAACACTTAAACATTCTATCGATACATCAAAAGGTCACATAGAACTTCCCTAAAACCGTAAACCCAACCAATACCCCAAACTCACCAAAAACAACAATTCATCAACATCGACATATATCAATTCCTCATTGGTTTATCATATACCAATTCTCAACATCAATCAACAGTTATAGGCATGACAACATAAAACTTCATACACCAATACATTCCTACGGGGTTAAGGAATCCCCACTACCCTATACATGTAAATACCATCCCAATCAAGTTTCTCCCCCCTTACCTTGTTAATCGATCTGATTGGTGAAGAAATCCTCCAAGGTTGGCCAATTCTGACTTTCCCTCTTCTCCTTCGTTCTTCGCTCTCTTTCTCGTAACTTCTCACTTCTATCGTTCTTTCTCCCAACTCTTCCAATTCTCTCCTTAATTCCCTTCTTACCCCTTCAACTTGCATCTTATTCTTAATATTCTAATCCCAACTAATAATAATAATAATAATATAATATTACTAAATATTAATAATAGTAACCATAATAATAATAACAATATTATCATCTCACCAATAATCATAATAATATAATAACCATATTAATAATAATAATAATAATATATTCTCCACATTAATAATATTACTAATAATAATAATAACAATAATAATAATAATAATAATAATAATAATAATACTATCACCACCAATATTACTATTATTTATTATATTATTATATCCACACCAAAACACCACCAATAATCCTCCTATATCAGGGACACCCACCAATCATCATCCAACACACCCCCACCAAAGGGCACCCCAACACATAATAATTAAAATTATAATAAAATGACTAAATAATTAAAATGGGTGTTACACGGGGTACCCATTCTCATCATGTCGATCGTCCCCGGGACACTCATCCTACAACCCCAAATATCCTCGGGGCCTTCATCCTAAGTCAAAGGATATCTCGCCGTAGTCGACTGAAAACCTACGCCTTCTTCGAGGCATTCATCATGCCCCCGACGAAAACATCGAATCTAAAGAAAACAGAGGAACAGAGGCAAAGAACTTACTGGATTGGTAGAAGCGATGGAGTATGCAGCGGACGTAACGGTGGCGATGAATTTCAAATAGCGTGTGCAGAGATCAAATGTCACGTGCGAAAGCAAGAGAATGCGAAAAGTGGTAAAGGGGCGGCCTCCTGCCTATTTATAAACCCAACACAAGACTCGAAGCGCCCCTAGGCACTCGAGTACCCTACGGTAGCCGCCCTACATGGCCCATTGACTAGTAGGCACGTGACCACCACGAACAGTCACATCCCTTCGTTCTCTCATGCGAGCACAGACAGGCGAGGACGCGCCAACCTTCCCCCTCCTCGACCTGACGGCCTGACAAGATCGGGATCCTCACGTCTGCGTCCTCGATTCGGTAGATCAACAAAGGTTCATCCTCACACCTTCTTCCTCCCTGACACAGTTATTGACAAGTCTTCGCTCCTTTGCTTTGGAGCTACGACTTGTGGGGCTCCTGTTCTGAATTGGGCCCAGGCCTGCCCATCTGCTGGGAAGTCCCAACCTAATGCTATTTAGGGGAAGGCCCAACAAGGCCCAAATCCCCAGTGTCGGGCACAGGTCTAGGCACACCGGGCAGACTTCCTCCCCCCGTCGGGCAGAACAACACGTCTTCCACACGTTCTCCACGTGCTCCCCCCGCGGGAACACATCATCAGGAAACTACCCACCTCCGAAAGAGCAGATCATCCCACCTTCCGGAGATCACGGGACGGTTGATCTAAGGCGAAGACCACGTGCTGGTCTTCACTACGCCACGTAAGCCCTAGTAGTCACTTGGGTTGGGTCTGACCATCCAGCCCAATGCAAGTGACCGTTGGCCCTGCGCTGGGGTCTCACTATAAATACCCTCTTTCACTAGAGGGTCAGATATTCATTTCTCTATCTCTCTTCTGTATTTGCTCTCACTCTGGTCCATTACTTACTTGGACATCGGAGTGTCTTGCAGATACACCCCCTCCTCCTCCCTATTTTCAGTGAACAACCTTCAGATCGACGACGCGTGACAGGTCACTGATTCCCTTCTGATCATGTAAGATCATACATTAATGCAAACTTTGGAATGTAAATTATCAAATCATATCTCCTCAATCATCTAACTTTGCATTCATTTCAAATTCAAATATATATATATATATATATATATATATATATATATATATATATATATATATATATATATATATATATATATATATATATATATATATATATATATATATATATATATATATATATATATATATATATATATATATATATATATATATATATATATATATATATATATATATATATATATATATATATATATATATATATATATATATATATATATATTTTAAATTTTATTCTCACTTTTTTCGTATGAAGATTATAATGAAATTTCGTAGTAATAGTTAGTGAAAGATATTTATAAAACGAATCGTATATTTTCTCCAATAAATAATGGTTCAGTTACGTATGGAACTGTTAATTCCCGATTGTTATTAGAGGAAACATACTTGCTACGTTTACAGATGTAAATTACGAAAGATAGCAACTTATAATTCAATTCAAAGTGTTTGCATATTCCAAAGTTCTTCCATGGTGTAATTTTCTGGTGTATTGTATTCTTATTTTTATTGAGTTTGATGATAAACATATTTTTTTGATTATTTCACAAGTCTCACTCAATTTAATTATTATTCTAATTTTTTTCCTCTCAGGATCTTATTATATTCAGTTGTTGTAGTATTTTATAATATCAGAACATATTTATAATATTTGAGATATTTATCATTTGAGAATAGTGATCTTATGAATCTTGCTTTGATCTTTCTTTGTTTTGCTGATAAACTTATTCAATCTTTAAGGCAATTACCTATTTCCAATCCCTTAAAAATTAGAACTATTCACAAAAGCAAAAAAATAAGTGGCTCTGACTTATGCAATTATTTGGGAGAATTCACTTAATCTGTAGAGAGACTACCAAATACTAGGGGTGGCAAAATGGATGGATTGGATGGATATGGATTGGATTGCTAATGGATGGATTAAAACAATCCATTAGTCCATTAAAATCCACTAAAATTTTATTAAAATGATCCAATCCGATCCATCCATTAAGAATAAAATCCATCCAATCCATCCATTAACATATTTTTAATGGATGGATATCCATCCATCCAACTTTTTTTTTAATTTCGTAAAAATAATTTTTTTTTCAAAAACAAATTAGTTTTTTATTCTGAAAAAAAAACCGATTTTTTTTTTCGAAAAACAAATCATTTTTTATTCTGAAAAAAAATTGATTTTTTTTCCAAAAAAAAGTCGGTTTTTTTTTTCGAAAAACAAATCAGTTTTTTATTCTGAAAAAAAAACCGATTTTTTTCCAAAAAAAAGTCGGTTTTTTTTCAAAAAACAAATCAGTTTTTTATTCTGAATAAAAACCGATTTTTTTCCAAAAAAAAAGTCGGCTTTTTTTTTGAGAAAATTTTTTTTTTTTCGAAAAACAAATCAGTTTTTTATTCTGAAAAAAAAACTGATTTTTTTTCCAAAAAAAAAGTCGGTTTTTTTTTTCGAAAAACAAATCAGTTTTTTGTTCTGAAAAAAAAACAGATTTTTTTTCAAAAAAATTAAAAAAAAAATTTCAGAAAAAAAAATATAGTTTTTTAATTATTTTTTTAAAAAAAAATCTAACGAAAATAAAAATAATCCATTGGATCCTTAAAATATGTTGGATGGATTGAATCAATCAATGCATATAAATGGATGGATCCATCCATGCATATAAATGGATGGATTTAATCCAATCCATTAACTTATTTTTTTGTGTGATGGATGGATTAGATGGATTTTTTGATGGATGGATTGGATGGATTTTGCCTTAATGGATTTAATTGCCACCTCTACCAAATACTTCAAGTTAGTATTGAAAAATTTGTATTTAAACTTATTAATTAATTCATAATCATTAGTATAAAACTTTGTTTTCAATGCAAAATTTTATTAATATTACAATAAATAATTGTTAATTTGTATTTAAGATAGTATTTAATTTTTAGATTAATTTTATTTTTAGTTTAATTTAATTACCGAAAAAAGATTGCTATTTTTCAAATACAGAAAAATGTGTTATTTTTCAATTAATTGAACATATTTACAATATATTAAATACTTATTCATCAATTAAAATACGGAAAAAAATTCACAATTATGTTATTGATGTAAGTAAGAGAAATGTATATATCTATGGAAAAAAATGTACTATTTATCTAAATATGAGAAAAATATTTTTCTTATAGGTTAATTTAAATATTTAAATATGGGAAAAAAATACATTGACAAACCAATCCCATGCGAGTTCATGGGAAAAAAATGATGTTGATCCAAAAATAATTTATATACAAAAACAATTAAAAATTATAGATTTATTTTTTTAAAATAATATTTATATACGGGAAAAGATTATTGTTCTATTCATATTTTATCTTCTACTTATAACATTTTTCACATCAAGTTTTTGTGCTTTTTTAAATAATTTTATTTGTGTGTATAAATAATGGCAAAACAAGTTATTCAATCAATAATTTTTCTTTTAACTTTTAATATAATTTTTCTTTTCTATTCATTTAACTTTCTATAAATATAATGTTCTTTTTTTTATTCATGAATATTATATGACTATAAATCTTTATATTCTATGCTAACTAATTAATTTTTCCTATACATTATAATTTATTTTTAAAATTTATTTTTAAAAACAAATACGCGTAACATATCGGGTACTCGTGCGACAATACGGGTATTCATTAATATGAAACAGAAAAACTTAAACTATTCATTTAAATATTAAAAATTAAAAAACTACCGATCAATTTTTAAAAAAGTATGTGAACAAATACTCGTAATGCACCAGTACCCGTGCGAATGCACAATTATCCAGACCAGAATTCATGTGAACGCATGAGTTATTTTATTATTTGTATAATTAAAGAAAATTAAAGTAAATTATTTAAAATAATGTATGAATCCAAACAGAGAAAAATATATTTATTTATGTTACTAATATTTGTATAAATACTATATTATTTTTTGATATTTATAAAACAAAATTATTGCATAAATATTTTTATAAAAAATATAAAAAAAATAATATTCAAACACCAGAAAATATACAGTTGATCAAAATATTTGTATATATGAAAAATTATATTTATGCTCCAAATTTAAATAAAACACATTCTATTTTTAAAATTATAATTTTTTTTTGGTAAAATAATTGTCTTCTTTTCTATTTTTAGTTTTAAAAAATAAAATAAATACGCTTCATCAACCGGTGTCTACGGGTATTTATTCTATCTTTTTTAAATATAAATTATAGTTTTTATATTTACCAATTTAAATTTATTTTATTTTATTTTTTAAAAAATTTTAAATGTAAACAAATGCGCGTCACCGATGGTACCCGTGCGGAGGCACAAGTATCCTCCTAGTTACATATGAAAAAACAATAAAGAAAAACTCATATTAACTCATAAGGCGCTGATAGGAGGGTAAGAAACCCTCACTATCATGCAAGCCACAACTTCTTGGTTCCCCCCAGACTCTGCTTCTCTTTTCAAAATTTTCTCAGATCCTTCCGCCTCTTTTCACTTATGCTAGAATATTCTAAAAACCAAGTTTTCCACTACCTTTTAGTATTTATACAGGCTAACTTCTTAAATTCACACTTTTTGTCCAATTAAAATTAAATCTTTCTTCTTTCACCTCTTACTCTCCACTATTCACAAAAATGACCCATTCTCTCATTTATTCAATTAAATAATTATTTAAATCAAATAAATATTTAAATTAAATAAATATTCAACTTAAATAATTATTGGACCAGTATTATTTATTTTTTATTATTTTATCTTATTACAAAATAATTAATCTACCTAATTATTTGTAATAATCTAAATAATAGTATTTCATCCGCTCTCAAATCTTAGATCCCTAATAATTAATAAATTTTAAATTACTCCTACGCTCCGAAAACAATCAAGTTCAATATAATCCATAATCACACGAATAAAATAAATAAAATGCTATAATTATAAGTTGGGGCATTACATGGCACGCTCGCATTTTTTCAAGGGGTAAACTCTCTTTTCTGCACTGCATTTTTTTTGCTTTTTCTCACTTTCCTCCTGCTACGTGCTATCTCCATTGCCCTTTTTATGATTCTACACATCCAACACATAATAAACAATACCAACCCATAAAATGGAAAACACACTCAAATTTAAAATTAACGAAAATTAAAATTAACTAGTCTTAAAAGAACGTTACCAAACCGTGGGTTTCCTCCCACACAGTGCTTGTTAAGGTCACGTGTCTGAAGACAAAGCCTATGGCTCTACGAGCATCATAGATCAGTAACTAGAAAGGCCCCGAACTCCTTGCTTTTGACAGTGAAGACCTTTGAGTTTCCAAGATCTTTCACTATATCACTTCCATCTTCATGGATTTTCTGAATTATGTAAGACTCATGTTCCTTACATCTAAACACACATAACAACCCTTTTAGTCTAGACTTCTACCACCAGGCCCTCTGTCCCACCCTCAATTTTTCTTTGGCTGACGTCTTCTTATTAAGTGATTGCAATAGTTTTCTCACCTTGTAACATTGAGAATGCTTTCTAGCTTCAAACATATTGAAAATCATTTATTCTTTATTGAACCTCAATACTAACTCCTTTAACACTACATCAGTTAAAGCTCTTCCTATTTCCAAAAATGGTTTTTCTAGAATTAAAGGAGTTTTAACGTCTTCAGGCATGTCCAAAATGACAAAGTCTTCCGGAAAAACAAGGTCATCCACCTCAACCAATATATCCTCCATATTTCCATCTGGATACGTTACGGAGTTGTCAGCCAAAACAAAATTTTCATCATCTCTCCAACGTCATTTTCTATAGGCTAGTTCATTCATAAAATTAGCATATACTGGCATTTGGTCCATGGCTTCACACAAGGGGATGTTGACTTGAGTCTTCCTCAACATCGTCTTAAACTTTATGAATTTCTCCAATTTTTCATCCTTCTTTTTGGGGATTTCTTTCAAAATGGGGGTAAGGAGCCTTGATGTAGTCATGACGAATAGGGTTAGGCTCAGCGAGAATCTATTTCTTGGTCCTTCTCCATGGTGAGTTTTTGTCTATAAATTGGTGAACAAACCAACCTTTAATCTCATCATCACCCTCTTTCTCATTTTTTTGTCCCTCTTTTTTTACGTCCTATTCACTTACCTTCTTCTCACCATTAACTCTCATAGGTGTCTCTACCACTTTATTCCTCAGCCCTATAACACTACAATTTTCATTCTTTGGGTTATCTACAGTATTACCATTGAATCCCCTTCTTGAATTTGCATAAGGTGTTATTTGATTTGATAACTAACCAATTTGTGTCTCTAAATATTTTATGGAGGCCTAAGTGTTCTTACTGGTGGTCATTTGACTTTGCATTATCTCTTATTGTACTTGACTTATCTCTTGAAAACTCTCTTGAGTGGTAAGTATGAATCCCTTGAGAGTTTCTTCCAATATTGAGAGTTTTTATTGTGGTGCTTAAGTTTCTTTGTGAGCACCTTGGGTTGGATTCATAGTTTGGCTATTGTTTCTCCATTTGAAGTTAGGATGACCCTTACAACCTAGATTGTACGTATTAGTGTATGGATTGTTCCTTTGGAAGTTAACATACTTAACTTTTGCATTATCTATGTTAGGAACACAATTACCGTTGGAATACTCGCCCTCATAGAAATCACACGTTAAGGTATGTACCTGAGTCAAATTTCCTTGAGTTAACTGAGAAGTAGCTAACTATTTGGTTAGAGTTATCAGTTAGGTAAGTATAGCAGTTTGTGTGTCTATATCTAACACACCTTTTACGTTCACAATTTGCATGTTTGAGCGGTGTTTGTTTCAACACATATTTTTAATGAGTGTATTTGCTTCTTCATCAATTTTGTTCTCTCATAATACTACAGGTTAAGGCATCAATAAACATTATGGTGGCGGTTTTCAACCCTTTTATAAAGTGTGACAACTGATCCATTGAACCCAAGTTGTGATTCAAGCACTTCTTGAGTAACAACTTGAATCTCTCCCAACCATATGACAAGGACTCACTATCACTATGGCCAAAATTCTTAATTGCATATATTCTTTCTACAAAAAGTGCACTTAAATAGTAACTTTCTAGGAACCTGTCTTCTAATACCTTCCAAGTTTGTACCGTCCTGTTGGAAATACATTGCCACCAATATTTAGCTCTACCGATAAAGGAAAATCCAAACAAACACAATTTCACCTGATAAATATTAATATCTCCTGGTGGCTTGAACATGGAACATGTCTCATAGAACTTTGTAAGATGTTTCCAATGATCACGAATAGCTTCACCATCAAACAAATTATCTCTCAAGCCCTACAACACAAATTTTTGTATACCAAATGTCACTGGATTCACTGGTTGGAATCCCTGTGAGATTTAATCAACATCGGTACGCCTATAGTAATCACCAAATTCCGGATGTGGTGGATCTTCCATTCCATATTCCTTTTTATGTTGTTTTTCAGCTAATAACGCCCTGACCTTCGCTTTACGGAGTGCCCTTGCAGTTCTCTCAATCTCTAAATCTAACGACAAAATCGTCGAATCTGAACCTCGTATAAACACAGAAAACAATACCTTAGTAGCACTGCTCAATGCAGAAAAAAATAAAAATAAAAATTAATAGAATTAGAATTAAACCAAATAAAACAAGTCGCATAATATGCCTTGTCGAAAATATCAATAATCCCTGGCAACGACGCTAAAAACTTGATTGACAATTTACTAGCTAGTGACTAGTGTTCTTATCGAAGTAATAAAAAATAAATTCATCTCCACATGGATTGCAAACTTAAAACAAGGTACATTGTGTGATGTGGTTAAAAATAGTAATTAAGGGGTTTTCAGATTGAATTTGTCGAAAACGCAAGAAGATATTTTTAAATGATGATGAGAAAAATGGTTAGATCATATTATCAGAATCTTCTATTTCTACTTGATTGATGAAAAGTGAATTAACAGACATGCACTGACTACAGAGTTACACGTCATACTAAATCTACCATTACACCCAATCCTTTGGCGTGTATCTCAATAATCTAGGCGTCAACTCCTCGGTCCCTCAGGCCAATTGTTCCATCAGATTAGGAAACATAAAACATTAATCCCTAAATCACAATTCCTAATCGTACTATCCCTAGCCAATTAGTAAATTCAAAATTTAAAGTAGTTAGAGTCATTAGTCACTACTTATCAAAATTGATTTGAAATCCGTAACAATCAAAAATAAATTCACAAAAGCATTAATTAAATGATAATAATAAGTTAGAACAATAACATTAACATTATCCGATCATATGTCCCAATCAAGCAAAAATATGTTCATCATCAAATTTGGCCTAACTTAAAGAAACCTAGCTACTCATGCTAATTAATCAATACCAATAGTGTAGATGCAAAGATCATAAAAAATCACTGAAGAAGAAGCTCTCATATGGCTTCAACGACCTCTAAAAGCTCTAAATTCGCTCTAAAATGTCACTTCTGGTCTTGGTAGTCGAACCCCCTTATTTTCCCTTTTCTTATAGATCTTCTAAAAATGTCTCAAGAGAACATATACAACTTAGGCATGCCACTTATCAACGCGGGCGCATTGTGCCATCGTTACTTTAACGCTGGCGTGTTGCTTTTCTACACATGCGCGTTAGAGGCAGTGTGGGCGTGTTATGGGCGGATAAAATCCAGGGGCTTCAGCGTGTTTTTTTAGTCCATTTTCACCAATTTTCTCACTAAGTACCTTTCTTCACCCAAAAGTTCTTTTTTCTAGCATTTTCACTTAAATGCTTCTAACTTGCTCAAATGGAAGCCTTAAAGTGTTCAAAGGATCTAGGTAATGAGCTCACTTAAGAGTATAACCTTGTCACAATCATAAATATTCACCTCAATATTCTTAAAATCATCAATAATGTTGTGAAATTCTATCAATTTCTTCACTCTGGATTTGTTCCTTACCACTCAAAATGAGTAGATTTGTTGTTTCATACACAATTTGTAAGCTAAAGATTTGGTCAAATATAATGATTCAAGTTTTGCCTACATCAAAGCCGCAATCTTCTCCCTGACGACATCCCTTAAAAATGTATCCCCAACTAACAAGATAATGATACTTCTGTCCTTATCCCCCATCTTGATCTTCTTTGCTTCAGTTAGGCATACGGGCATTGATTTCTCATCCTTCAATATTTCAATATACTTATCTTGAGTTAAGATCATTTTCATCTTCACTTTCTACAACCTAAAATATTTTTCTTTGAAAAACCTCTTGATCTTTCATTTAGAATCCATGGTGCTCAGTTGGAAACTAAATCCCTCTGTGATAAGTTCAAAACATTGACAATTATTGGCTTATTTCTCCAGAAACTGTTACAACCCCTCCCCACCAATTTATCTATGAAAATTAAAGCAACGTCTGTTATTCTTTTCTTATACAATTCATCAAAAATAGCTTAAAAGAATTAGAAAATTGCGGATCAGCATAAAAAATAGGAAAAAGGAGAACCTAAAGAAGAAATTCTCGCTAGACCCAAGCTACAGGTGCACTAGGCACATAGTAGGGATAAGTGGAAGTACTAGGTGCAACTACTCCATGGTGATACAATAGTAAGCATGCTAGTCGAAAGGATGGTGTACTAGGCAAACAAAGCCGACCAAAGACACATGGAATACATGCAAGTGTTTCTTGCTGAAGAAAAAATAGATTGGTTAGAGTGTTCGAGAAGGGTAGGAGAGTTGGGCATAAGGAAGGTGTGCTTAATGAGAGATCGATAAATTTCTCTATAGATTGAAGTTTTTAGTTTAATGCAAATGAAGTTTTGGTGGATCAGAGGAGTACAAAATTGAACTAGGTTCACTATGGTCTTAAAAGAAGGATGAGAAAGGAAGTCGGAAGGGGGAAGTGGTGCACAAGTGATTTGGCATATCTCGTTTTTGAAATCAACTTCTCTACAAAAACCCAACTGTTACGCTAACCATGTGCAAGTGTAGCTAAAATTTCCATTATTGGGGTTAGATTTAGTCATTATATTTATGTACTAAATAGGTCATGGCGTTCTATGTAAATCTACTCATGCTATAATATTGGTGACTATTTAATCTTAATGCATGTTTTAGCCTTGCAAACAAAAACCTATTTTCAAGGTGCGACCTGACATCGAAATGTGCTTGTCATTACTAAATCCAAGATAATCATCTATTTAATACTAAGTCTAGACATAAGTATAGGCTCAATATCTACATATATTGTAGCATGATCAGTGTGGAATCTCTCTACTTTACGACTATTGGAACTTAATACTATGTGTTAGTTAATAGTAGTGTATATCATTCTTTTGGGTAATACACTGATCTCACAACATGGAGACTGAAAGGAGACACAAATAAGGGTAACATGTGGTAGTATTATACACTGAGTAAAGGAGCATATTAATGACCTATAGATGTGCATTATAGAAACATAATGATGAAATATATCCCAACAAGCATTTTCACTATTAACATTGAAATCTCCAACTTTACTTTCTGTCATTTAATTTTTCGTATCTCAACAAACAAAAAATTTTATCTTTAAAACCATCGGTCTCTATGGATACGATAATTTCAAAACTCACTTTTGCTGCGCACACAACAAAATGGTGTTGTTTCTGGAGTTTGGTGCTAAGTTTCAAGATGTTGTTCCTTTTGGGTTGGTTGCATTATGCAAAATAACATGGAGTATGTTCAAGTTGTTTCTAGTGCAGCAGTGACACATGTGGAACACAATGTTCCAACATGTATGCTGCAATATCTGGTCTTTGACAACAAACAGATGTTATTGAATTTTTTGTTCAGATTTATTTCATCCAAGATTCACTCTACAAAGAAGATTTGTAATTCATGAAGATAGTTAACTTCAGGTGCAATATAGGGATCACCATGTTCTAGCTTGTGTATAGTGCAACATCTGGCCCTTGAAAGCAGGCCATGATGGATGTTGTTGGGTGCGAAACTTTTGATTGATTCAGTCATATTTGTTGCAGATTGTATAGTAATGTTTATGTGATTTGTTTGACAGTTGTTGAAGATCAAATCAGATTTAAATGGAGATTTAAATTTGAATTTGAAATATAACTAATCATATATTTTATTGGATATTTTTATGAAGAAAATCAAATCCAACAAATTCAACTATTATTCTAGACAGAATTAAATTGGAAATATAAAAGAGAAAAAGACCAAAATGTATTGCTATTTAAGGAAACTCAAATCTCATATTTGAGAACAAGTTTTGTATACTAGGATTAAATTTTTTTTGCTAGGATTTTTGAGTCTTTTGTTACTTGTATCCCACGCTAATGCTATCACTCATATCATGAGGAATAGTGTAGGATCTTGTTTGTGTACATTATAATATTACTTCAGTAACTTGACATGGTTGTTGGTTTATCTTAGTTGAGTTGTAAATTTAACATTCAATATTGTTGATATTGAAGTTGATCACTTAGGATTAGTGATTGAGAGAAAGTGAGAGGGGTTCTCATATTTAAGGGAGTCATAAATAGAAAGTCACTAGGATTAGAAAGAGGTATTAATCATCATGGGGTTGGTGTTCCTATAAGAATCATTGAACTAATTCAAAGTAGTAAATTTTCTTTCTTGGGCAGAGTGCCCTCCAGACGTAGGTGTTATTTGCACCGAACTAGGTTACCAATCTCTTATGTTATTTTATTGCTTTCTGCATTATGTTATTGTTGATGCTTTTATTGCTGGTTTAACAAGTTAGACCAGTTGTCCCAACATCGTGTCCAACATCTGTTTCCCGAACTAGGTTACCAATCTCTTATGTTATTTTATTGCTTTCTGCATTATGTTATTGTTGATGCTTTTACTACTGGTTTAACAAGTTAGACCAGTTGTCCCAACATCGTGTCCAACATCTGTTTCCTCAGGAATATAATTTCCCAAGATAAAAGCATAATTTTTATTTTAAGTACGTGTGTGTGTGTGTGTATATATATATATATATATATATATATATATATATATATATATATATATATATATATATATATATATATATATATATATATATATATATATATATATATATATATATATATATATATATATATATATATATATATGTTTATAATCGTATATTATGTATATTTTTATAATTCCTAACCTATTAAATTTTAGAATTAGCTATGTTTGTACAAGTTTATATGATGTAAGGTTCTTGCTGAACAACTCTTGTTTGTTCCTGAAATTGAATGAGCCACACATAGAAAACTTAGTGAAAATAGGAAAATTAAACAAAGAGCCAAATGGTCAGATCTAGAAGAGTCTTTTGTCTCAACACAACAAAGAACATTAGCTAAAGTAAACAATAACAATTGAAACAACAATGCTGGTGCACCATGTCAACATAGTCCTAGACGTCTAGCTCATTTAGATAGAACACAAAGGAATGTCTGTCACACCCCAATTTTGTCCACTCTTCATATGTTTTTGAATGAATTTTATTTTGAATAAATGAGATAGCATAGTTGGTAAGAAGGTATGTGTAAGAGGTTTAATCATAAGGTCGTGAGTTCAAGTCTCATTGCATTACTTTTGGTATTTATTTTCCTTTTTGTGTGTTTTCATTAAAAAAGGGTTAAAAAAATTTATTATATATATATATATATATATATATATATATATATATATATATATATATATATATATATATATATATATATATATATATATATATATATATATATATATATATATATATATATATATATATATATATATATATATATATATATATATATATATATATATATATATATATATATATATATATATATATATATATATATATATATATACACCTTTCTTACTTCAACATTTTTTTTCTTCTAGTTTTTAACCTATAATTATACTTTTTCTTAGTTTAGTTATAATATATTTACTTCTTTTTTTAAGTTAATATATATCTCCCTTTTACTAATTATAATATATATTTATATTTGTTTAGTTATGACATAATCATTTTTATAAATTACTGTATGTACTTTGAGTGTGTGTGTGTGTATATATATATATATATATATATATATATATATATATATATATATATATATATATATATATATATATATATATATATATATATATATATATTGTATTGTGTTAATATTATTTTCACATTTTATTTTTATGTCAGTTTCGTAGCAAAATACCTTCGTTGTGGATAGCATGTGCATATCATGTTTAGCTTTCTATTTTTCAAATTAATTTGAGTTGATGTAAAAATTTATGGCTCTACCGTAATAATAATAATAAAAATGTCTTTTAGTGTTGTTTGGTTTATTATCGCATCTTGATTTCGGAGTTAAAATCTAATTTAACTTTTGAGAACCGCTTGAGTGAATATATTAATTTGCTCGGCTTCACATAGAGTGATTCGTACATGAATCCACTCTAAGTTAGCTTCAGACCTAAATTCAGTTGCTCTTCAAATTCGATTGGTTTCGGTTCCGCATTTACTTGTTTGATTGTTTAGTATTTTAGTCATTTTCTTACTTCCCATTGACAAAATGTATCTCTCACCCTCATGTATAATTGTTATTTATTTTTTCCGCCTTTATTTCTTTTGATAGATGATTAATAAAAACAAAAAAATAAAATAAAATCAATCTTTCAAAAAATCAAAGAATTTGATCAATACCAAGTTCCATTTCCAAAAACATTTGTCGACAACAATTGATCAATCAACCTAAGCATTCTTAATCCATATATTAATCCATACCCCATTTTTGTAAGTCGACTGCTTTATGTGTCGCCATCAACCTTTCCCTTTTCCTTTTCAAACCTTTTTCAAACTCATCTCACGTTAAAAGCCTTGATCCAACACAAGGCATTCGACTTGGTTGTTTGGAATAATCACTTCTACCTATAGTCTTTAGCGCGATCCAAACCAGAAAAAAATCTTCTCAAAACCTAAAAAATACTTCAACACATCAAACTTGTCTTTTCTCGCCCCTGTGCGATTGAAACTTCTCAAGAAACTAAGTCATCTCCCCCGTGCAGTCCACAACTCAAACAAATTTTTCAAAAGAACATTATTTAGTCCCTTCTTCCACGCATATTAACTAGTGCTTCAGCCTCCCCTAGTGAGCAGACAAGCCAATGTTTAGCAGTTAGAATGCGACCTAAACACTCGTTCATAAAAAAACAAAAACCCTCTTTAAGCCGAACTACGATTGCTCTGACTTTCTCATTGCACGAGGGAATTTGTAGGCAGAAGGGCCATAATCCTTGGCGAGCAAACCAACCAATTTCCCTTAGAAAGCTTTAAAATATAAAATACCTTTCATGCGTAGACCACTTAGACGGTTCCCATCGAGTACAATGGTTGTAGGGAATGCTATCACCTTCTCCTTACATAACCGACTTCCGAACCCAACATGGTTGCGATGACCATACCCTATCCTTTCCCTATGGGTTTTCTCGATACTTTCCATTTCCTTTCTTGGGAATAAATAAAGTTCGGTGGTGACTCTCATAAGTCCATCTGTGATCGTGCAAATCCTAGTTTTGTGTATCGTGAAGATCGTATTTTTTGAGGTACGATAGATGACGACTTTGCTGGTGATTGGTTCACCCATAAGTAAGTCAAGCCTAGTCTAGGTTTCTTTCACATGTTTGAGTTTTTTTATGTTCTTTGCTTGCTTATATTTCCTTTACTTTTAATTTCTTTCCATATTATATTTTTGGTTACTTTGTACCGTGGATGGAAGCTTTGATTGAAAACTTGTGGGAAAAGCTTTATACCCGAGCCTATAGTGAACACATAAGATAGGAAAGGTTGAGCAGTATAGGGCAGCAAGGAGTCCTCCTCGCGTAGTTTGATGCAAGAAACTCACTTAGAGTAGATTCTAATGAGGATGTTGGTGATCGTCAAGTTCTTGGCGTGGACGATCAACGTTTTCATTGGGATCCATGACTCTAAGGACCTTTTAGAACCTTGAACCATTTGTCCAAAACTAGGATTGATGGTCACGTACTATGGGACACTGAGGTTTACCCCTCACATAGTTCGATACGAAGATCTCAATCAGAAGAGACTTTCTTGACGGAGTTGTTTGCTTGGAAATCACTGACATACGCAACGAACAGTCAAGGAAGTCCATGACTCTGAGACTTCTGTTTAGAACCCGATGTCGATGGTCACGTAGTATAGGACACCGAGGTTCACTCCTCATGTAGTTTGATATGAAGACCTCACCTAAAAGATATTCATATAATGAAATCATCAACTGTCATGCTCATGGCGTGTCTGATGAACAATCATATGGACCTGTGACTTTGGGTTTCTGTTAAACTCTAGATCCTACATGGTGAGAACCCCGTGTTTGAGCAATCAACCTTTATCCTCCATTCGTACCTTGGATCATGTATCTAGAATAACCTAAAATATACATTTCATTCATTTACATATCTTTTCATTTTCATATCATTTGCATTGCATATCATTCTCCCAGCCAAAACTCATATCATCCTTCGCTCATTACAACCAGTTGATTTCCCGACACTTATACTGAATATGTTGTAGCTGAATAGAATTTGAAGCAAGTCCAATCAAATATAAGAGGAGTATAGATAACTTGAAAGACTAGCCAAGGTGGAAGTTGTGGTAGCCATGTCAAAAAACTTCCAGCATGTTGAGGTGAAGAATCTTAATCCCCTATCAAGTTTCATTGTGTCGACCAATCCATTGTACAATCTTCTGCCTAATGATGATCTTCCACAAGTGAATATTCCTACCCAGCCTCAAATGGTGCCATTGACTGACTCTATGAAGGAAAGGTTTTATGCCCTTGAGAAGGAAGTCCGAGCTTTGAAAGTGCATGATGCGCCTGTGCTTGATGCTGTTGATATGTGCCTAGTACCAGACTTGGTGATTCCTCCGAAATTCAAAGTACCCAACTTCGAGAAGTACACTGGTCTCACTCGCCCAAAGCGTCATTTTGTGATGTTCTGCCGAAAGATGACCTCCTATATCCACAATGATAAGTGATGATTCACTATTTTCAAGACAGCTTGAGTGGAGCATCCTTTAATTGGTACATGGACTTAGAAAGAAGCTGTATCCAGTCATGGAGAGACTTATCCAGCGCCTTTTTGAAGAAGTACAAGTTTAAATTGGACATGGATCCAGACCACATGCAACTGCAAAACCTATCTCAGAAAGACAACAAATCTTTCAGAAGATATGCGCATCGATGGAGAGAATTGGCAACCCAAGTGCAACCGCCACTCTTAGAGAAAGAATTGGTTGATATGTTCATGAGAACCTTGCAGAGCCCATACTTTGAAAGGTTGATGAGTAATGCAATATCAGACTTCGCCCACCTAATGACAATTGGAGAACGCATCGAAGGTGGCCTAAAAAATGAAAGAATCCAAGGCATCTCAAGCAGCCAAGCTAGTGAGGCTGAATCCCTCAGCAATTCCCAAGAGGAAGAAGAGGATGAAACTGATGTAATTGTGGCAAGTATTGAGTATTCTCATGGTGTAATAGCAAAATGTTATGGTCCTTCATCTTCTTAGCAGTCAACATTCCCAGTGCCACGCCATCCTTATAGACAACCAGCAACGCCCAAAGCGCCATACCAAAAGCCTTGGACCGCTCCTCACGCAAATCAACGAGCCTATGGCCGAGGACATCAGAATCAGCGCCAGAGTCAGCATAGGCCTTAGAATAATTTGGAAAGAAGGAATAATCCTCTTCATCCAGTTCCTATGTCATACACTCAGCTTCTGCCATGTCTGATCCAAAATTCAGTGATAGATCCCAAGTCTCTTAAGCCGTTGCCAGAACCATACCCACCTGGGTATAATCCCGATGAGAGATATCGATATCATGTCGGGTCAATAGGGCACTCAACTGAAGACTGCAAAGCTTTCCAAGCCAAAGTACAATAGTTGATCGACAAGAAGTACATAAAATTTCCAAAAGAAACCTTGGTTGTGCACGTCAACTTCTTGCCTGAATGAGTTTGAAGACTTTAAGAGGCATCTTCTAAAGCCAGTGGTTTAGATAGGAAGACATTCTCATATAAAGTGGGAATTATTGGATTACTTTTTATCATTTGCATTTGTAGTTTCATTCTTGTTAAATGCTAATTGTTCTTAAACACTGTTATTTTGAATGGTAAATTAATGAAGTGACCATGCATTTTTTGAGTTAATCATGTCGCATTCGCTCATTTTTCTTCACTTATATTAAAAATAACAAAAAAAAATGCATCAATATACCTCTCATCCACTTTCTTTATCAAATCTTTTGTTTTAGCAAAGATTGGAAGAAGGATGATGAAAATGAAATACCCATAATTGTTATTGTATGCTTTTCGATAAAATCCCGCTGATGATGTACAAGAATTGTTTCGAATCCTCAAACACTGGAGAAATAAGGAGTTAGTCCTTATTTAATCACTTCGAGCCTAGATGTAAGAGTTTCCTTTGGATTTCTAAACTTTTATGCTTAACATGGGGCATGGGTAATGTTCAGTTAATATGACTACACATTCGATTTCAAGATTATACATCCGTTCTGTGGACCAGTTATATGATATTCTTCACACACATTCTGAAGTGTTGAACGAATCATACAAAACTCAAAAGTTATGACGGTTGATCTTCAATGATCAATGACTTGGCAGTCACAAGCCTTTCCAAAAAAAAAAAAAAAAAAAAAAAGCCTGCTAAGCCGAACACCCAAAGAGGAAACTTAGGTAAAAATCAGGGCAATCTCGATGGACTAGAGAAACAAAATTTAGTATAGGAAAAAGTTAGGGATCAAAAGAAAAATCAAAAGAGGTCTTCAAATCCTCAACAAAGCTCTGCAGGATTCAGTGACCTCCATGTCAAAAATAAAAGGGTCACTGACATCCATGATAAAAGAAAAATTAGGTGACTCCCATTTCGAGCGAATATGGAATCCTCATTTACACTTTCACACTATCGAACTCTCTTAGAAGACGAATGTGTGTCAACTTAACTGAACATAGAACTGGAGAACATCACGAAGAAGGGGTGGTTACAAATCAATTTTGAGCCTTATATCCTTTGTTTTTATAACTATGAACCATGCCATGATACAACCCTCAAAAGACCTAATTGAGGCGGAGTTTATTCTGAAAGCATATTGCAGTAAGGTTGTGTAAACTGAC